>OU906951.1:8165000-8790000 GCA_918317495.1 Synanthedon vespiformis | reverse complement strand
GCTATTTACACGCATTTCTCTATAATAACGTGCTTATACTAAATGTTAAATATTATAATCACTTAGGGTCTGTATAAATAAAATAAAAATAGCCTATATTACTGAACTAGATATATAATATTTTTCATCAACATCTCCAAATTGTCTTACTTCCAAAGATTTCCACTCCTTGCAGTTTTCTCCCAAACTCCGTTAACACTAACGGAGTTAAGGTTTGTATAATACAAAATTAATATTATATTTTCACACATTTTTCGATTCTATGAGTTCAAAAGTCCCTAATATTATTTCCATTGTGAACATCGAGTTTCCTCTCGACTTGTAGAATTTTTTTACAACTTTATACAGTTAAAAGCATTAAAAAAACGACCAGAGCTTTTTCAATGTTCTATGTAAATTTTAAAGAAAAGTTCGAAGGCACAATTTGCTGTCTCACACTTACATATATTGTATTGAATTATAATATTTCCCAGCAAGAAATACTCAGTAAGAAGAAATTGTCAAGAAAAAAAAACTTAAATAATGCACGCTTTATATGAAATTGGATTGGTAATTATTAATCTGAATAGTAGAAGATTGCTGGAAAAATGTGTTTCTGCTATACATACTCGTACATACCTAAACTTTAAAGGTTCCCGTGTAAATAAAAGTTAAAAAAAAATTGCCCATTATAAATATGCTGCCTAGTAATTAGACATTTGAATCACCTGTGAAAGTTTTCCGCCGTCAAGTTGCCACACTTTGAGCGACATGTCGACGGAGCCGGTGACGACATGTTGCGAATCTGCGGTGAGGGCAGCACATGTGATGCGCTCTGCGTGCGACACGCCGCGACGCTCTTCACCTCCTTCGCCGCCCGACAACGACCAGATGCGTACCGAGTTGTCGCCCTCGGACAGGATCTGACCATACAATCATAGTCATCAACCGTTCGTCGGCCTAAGCGCTGAAACTCTCCTGACGGTCAGGCCTGACGACACGCACGACCGACCGTAGAAATACGCGTGCGTACGTTCAGGCGAGCTCTGCAACGACTTGTGAATTTTCATACAAATGACAAGCGCGTGCGTCGCGCGGTCAGGAGTGGGTATCGTCAATACTGATCGTCAGGAGAGCACTGAAACCGGCCTAACTCGTTAACCTTCGTTAATCGAAGGAAGAAAAAATTAAATGATAAAGTGTTGTGCGTCGCATCAGGCGTGTGAAATGAGCGACGTTATCAGTACAAAACTTAGAATTTAGCAGGTTTTCTTTGTGAAGATTTGATAATCGTCGTTATTCCTTCACCAAACGGTAGATAATCGTCTAAACTTTTCCAAAAGTATAAAAAGTGAAATTGCCCAAAAATGGACTTAGCAGGTTAACGAATTAGGCCGACGCTTTGAACCTCATTGAACATTGTTGAGTATGAAACGAACGAGTACCTACTAAGAATGGAACAGATAATAGCGATCATGCGTCTCTAGCGGGGAGGGCAGATCAGGTAATGACTCAATAATCACAAGTATACGTTATTTTCAAATTGGAAACGCCAGGAAAATAAAATTAAGTACAAGCAATTAAATTTCAAAAGTTATTGATTTCTCTCCAGTTCCCACGAAATTCTTCAGACGCTTTGCAAGTAACAGGGCATACTTTAGACTATTTGAACTCACCGCAAATTTCATGTTGAGTGTAACGTCGATACTGGCAGAAGGGCCGGTGGTGGAATGTAGTACGATGCCTGAATCCACGAGCCATATGTGAATGTTTCGAGACCGGTCGCCGGACATCGCGCGGTGGCCGTCCGACATCATTAGCAACGATTGGAGGGCCGCATTGTGACCCTAACACAACAAATATAATATTACTAGCTGGCGCCTGCGACTTCGTCCTTCGTTGAAAAAGAAAAATATACTGTGTCCTGTATGTCTAAATGTTTATCTACCAATTCGTTTAAGAATTATAATGGAACATATACATATATACATACATACAATACCTACACTTACAGTTTACTTATTAGATTGACTGATGATATATATGTAAATTCTAAACAAGTATACTAAGTAAAATATACAGTCAATTATGTGCTTCATTATATTATAAAGCAATAAAATATTTAAAAAAATACTAAACCAATGCGTTTATCAAAATTGTGCATTTATATTTATGTGGGTCACTGGGTAACCTACAACAATTATTGCAACTCTAGCGCTGACCTGTTTACAGGAAAGAGCAGTGTTGAATGACCCTCAAGTATATGAAGCCGTCAGCTATGAAGCATTGGCTAAAGTTATTGATATACATAATATTTACTCGCTAACATATTTTTACTTATTTAAGGGAATATACAAATACATGATACTTATTGATTCTTATCTCAGGCACCTGTTAAAATAAAAAAGAGAAATCTATTTATGAAACTGAAATAATAACGAAAACATCTTTCTCCCTACATCAGATAAATTACACATACAGATAAATTACAACTTGATTTGGTATGAACAATGTTCAATTAATGATACGTACACATAAATTAATTATCAATCAGACACACCTGTACTCTGTAAGTACATACGAGTTAATCTTGCACTGTCATACCTCTAATACCTATTAAAATTACAAATATGAACAGATGTTATGCTGACGAAAGCGAAGCTGTGGATCAAACCTCAATTTACAAACTATGAACCTTACCTTATAGGTTAACGTTGGCGAATTATCGGACAGTTGCCAAACCACTACAGTCCTGTCTTCGGAACCGCTGAGAACTAGTAGATTATTTGGTGAGAAAGTGACGCAAGTGACATGTCCCATATGACCGTTGAGTGTCGCTTGTATTCTGTGCGTGGACAATTGCCACACGCGGACTAAGCCTCGAGCGCAGCCGCTAGCAGCCAATTGACCATCGCGAGACACCTCTAAGCAGCTTATTGGTATCAACTGACTGTGTTCCGCCTAAAAATATGTAATATTTATTAAAAATATTTTAAACTAGCTGTTGCCGGCGACTTCGTCCGCTTTAAAAAGATAAAAAGTAGCCTATCACGTGTCCCGTACTTCTAAATGTTTATCTACCAAATTTCATGAAAAACAGTTTAAGATAACATACATACAGAAAAATCGTCAATTTAGTTTCAGTATCATGTATAGAGCCTATATAAACGATATTTCTGAAAATAAAGTAAATTACTCCATGGGCGACTATTATTAGTATTGAGTACAACATGCGATCTCTATATATGTGCAGTGGTTATTTAATGCACTATATGTATAGTATAGTACTATGATCGTTTGAAAAAAAACAATGAAATATAGGAATTTACTTGAAGCAAAGTGATGTTGGTTGTTGATTTAGTTTGCCGTCTTCTCAGCTGTTTCGTGGGTCGAAAATTAGTCAAGTTGTCCTCAGTGTGGAATGAATATATCGTCACTCTGTTGCCACCTATAAAACATTATAGAATTAACACATCTTAGAAATTAAGTAATTGTTTATGCTAAATTATTATAAAGACATAACATTTGTATTTTTGTATTTTTATTTGTAATGAATAAATTCAATTAAAATTGGATAACCGAGTTTAAAAAAATTTTCACCCACATCTATAATAGTGTGTATGAGACTTTCATTTAAGTCTATTTTAAAATAAAAAGGTCACCGTAAAGTATAGGTTTCATCGGCACGAAAGTTTAAAACTGTTGCGGTAGTATATAATAACAATGGAAAATTGATACCTACGTTTTACTAACTTTAATAAAGTTTCTATAAAACATAAACCTTATATCTAAAGTCGGTTCAAGTCTCAACATTATTGTAACAACGTTATATAATTTTTGAAAACATTCTAGGTGAAATTCTCAAAATAAAAAGGGTTTTATGAGACACCTAATCAATAGTTAACCTTTATTTCGCGACTAGAAAAATTTAGTAGAACATTAATACGTAAGTATGAATTATTTGTAATTTACAATTGAGTAAACAAATATTATAGTTTTAAAATTGACATATCCCAGTTTAAATATAATATAAGTATTAATTTAATATTTCCAAAATATAATTATAGAACCGATTTTCCTTGTCTTTCTTTAGTAAGTAGCTATTAAAAAGCTTTAGTTTATCGCGCTTTTGACAAAAGAATTTATTAAAAATAAGTTTTATT
Source organism: Synanthedon vespiformis (assembly GCA_918317495.1). Lineage (NCBI taxonomy): Eukaryota > Metazoa > Arthropoda > Insecta > Lepidoptera > Sesiidae > Synanthedon > Synanthedon vespiformis. Next base: position 8,785,858 of record OU906951.1, on the reverse strand, counting down.
TCCTCCATTAAGTTTTATTCCAAGAATGTTTAATTTTAATAACCGAGTGGTCGAAAACTGGTCGTTATTATTGGAATATCTCATTACATTTTAAATGTCTCATTAAGAAAGGTATCTTGTTAACAACATTTACCAGCTGCCAACAGAAAATGGTCTTTATCAGCAACAGCTAAAGCAGCAAGATCGTGTGCAGCAGCAAGGGTCCGCAGAAGCTGAGCACTGTGAAGACTGTACACGTAGACACGTTGATCGGTACAACAAACTGCTGCTCGCGCGGAGTCGTGGGCCACGCAGAAGCATTTTACCTGTATAAAGGTACAATTTGGTGTTAAATAAGTGGGCAGTACGGTGTAAAAACTGATTTATAACTTAAATTTGCCGTAAAGTCTTAAATTTCAAAAATGTGGAATAATTATAACATGTTTTATCGGTGAAGATAAATGACGCAGAAAAATGACTGTGTATTCGAATGGACAAATAGAGATCGTTAAGAGGTCGCCAGGCAGTTTAACTGTCCACTTGTTGGCAGCTGGCTACCATCATCAACTAATACAAGCAAAGCCATATGCAACAACAGATAATATGGAACTGTTTCAGTTGATAATTAATGGACAATTTTTTTTATATTAGAGATGGTTTTGCTCTTGGCCAACATTCAGCTGTGTAGCAAGGATGAGGCCTATGATTTAGCGAGCTCACCCAGAAAATGCCTATAAATAAAAGAGAGACCCCCCCGGCGCCTGGAAGGCTGGCGAAATATTGGCTACGAAACATCAGAGAATAGACCTGCATCCCTATGGTTATCCTATCACTATTGATGAACATATGTTGCATTTGGCCCAGGGAAGGCTCAAGTTTTCAGAGCTTTAAGAAGAAAAATAGATACAATTAATTGTGAGTAAACCAAACACGTGAAAAAGTTAACTAAACGTACAAAGCCCACAAATTCAGAAACATCAACTAAACACATCTCACATATATATTAGTAAGGTTCCTTCGTAGTATAAAAACCACAATATCAATGGCGAAGTAAACGAGGGCAGTTATCACAACGTTCACGAGAACGTAATAAGAAAGGGTGGGTTTTAAGGGCACTTACAAGAAATCGGCGGTAATTTATTTCCTCGACCAACAAATAAGAAGAGCTAAGGCAATTTAGTGATCCCCAATTACCTCGGCTCAGAGTGGAATCGGGACCAATACAACTAAAGCACATCCTTTCTATAATACTGTGCTCTTTGGTCCTACCGTTCGTCCGGGTATTAGTAAAATAGGGAATTTCCAAGTGTTTTTCGATTTCATGTCCGGCTTAGAAATAATGATGCTCGCTCTAACTGCTCTTACTCTATCCACGTTTGCTCTAGCTGTAGAGTAAAAATGATGATGGGACTTCAGACAGTTTAAGCTCGTTGGAAATATCTTACCCCCCTTTTTTTATGTTAAGGTCGACAGACAGGCTGACGATCCACTTGATGGTAGGTGGCTACCGTCGCCTATAAAACAAGCAACGCCATACGTGCTACAAGTGCGCTGCCGATAAAGAATGCAGTACCGTTTAACGCTCTTTTCACAAAAACCGCATGAAAATCCGTTATATAGTTTAAAAAAATCTAAGCGTAGGTAAGTACATAAGCAGAAGAAATGGTTCTAAAAAAAGCATTCGCTTTATAAGTATTAAAACGAGTTCAAGCGATATTTTTCCAATTCAATTCTTAAGTAAATAACCTCCGAGGTCATGATTCACGGGGATTTGGGCGATTTGTAGGTAACTTTGGAAGGATTGCCGAGAAAGTCCAAGAGAGTTCGAAGCAAAGTTATAATGCCCTTTTCCAACAGCTATTAAGGGACAATTTCTCTTTTACAAATTTAAACGAGTGGCTAACTCGTCAAGTGTTATACTAACCTTTCATATCTTTTGTGCCCTACCTTAAAGAAGTTTGTTTGTAGGACTGAATGCGACTCTTAATTTAAGAAACGAACTGTGAGTCTGGCAAGACTTTCAATTTCAACAAAGAAAGGAGCTAGAAATATTTAATTATTTCAAAATTTATCAAATACAGCTTTTGGCCGGCGACTTTGATCGTGCCTTTTTTTCGTTAGCGTTAAAACATTTATTTATTGTTTTATCCGTTTATTTATTTATACTGGGTGTTGACTTTTTATTTATAGATGATCCCTCGGAAACAGTGGATACTTTCTTCTGGGTGAAAGGTACAATGTATTTTTTGTATTTTCCCTGTTCCCTGAAAAAGTGCATGAAAAATTTCATGATGATTGGTTGAGTAGTTAAGACGTGAAAGTGTAACGAACAAAACAAACAAACTCACTTTCGACTTTATAATATTAGTTAGGATGAAATCACAATGAAATAGTATGAATTTCTTTGATCTTCGTTGCTCCAATATTTAAATAACATCAAGTTTGACAATAATAATAACGAAGCAGAATCTTTAATTACACGTAATATTTTAGTTGGGAATTAATGTATAATATTTTAAATTAATGTTCGTATTTTAAGAATTATTTGCTTCATAGCACACAATATGAAGATATTACTAAGAACGTAATTTACCTAAAAATAATTTCACACAGGTGGCTGTATTTGATGAGAATTTAATAGCCACATAATTTATAATTTGATGTCTGCTTTTAATTTAACAAAAACTTTAAATTACGTACACATAAGAGTTTGAAATTTAATGTAATCAGTCGATGCAAATCGTATTACATTATCTCACCAAATTTAATCAGTGCCGATATACGCTCGCTTTGTAATAGTAACAAACTGATTTTCCCTTGTTGTTACAAATTCATGGCAAACAAAATTCAATCATTTTGTGTAGCAAATAAGGTGCAATATAATTTATAACCGTCATATACTGTTGCCATTACTTACGTACTCACCTTGGTTTTATGCCGCTTCAACATGTGTAGATATGTCCCAGTAATAAAAGTCCTCACGTGCAGTTCATTGTCGCCTTGTAACGTAACAAGGAAGACGTTGTCGTCCGTCACCTCCATGGAATGTACCGGAACACCCACGTTTACGGTACTAAGCAGTGTATAGTTGAGTATGTTCCACGTGCAAACTGTTCCGTCTTGTGAGCACGTAACTAATATCTCCCCGTCTTGTATTACTTTAACACCGGTTACTGGACCGCGATGGTGATCCAGTTTTGTTACCTTCAGACAGAACAGACTTTATCTAGAATCATAATAATATACCTCGCACACTTGCACTTGTTACAACAGCTAGTATACTAAAGGATTTAAAAGAATTTTCAGGAAGAAATTGGAAATCAATTAGTTTTGTAAGGAGATCAGGCTATAAACCTAATTTGTGTATATACAATTTTCGTAGGCCCTCAGAACGTCACAAACATTTCTTTACCCGCCAGCATCAAAATTGATCTATCATAAATTGGCACCAATTCACGCTACACACTCTCTACTCGTCGATAAAGTGAGGCAACGATCTTGAACAAGCACGAATGATAGATTGCGTTATTGCTGATCCGATATCTAGTCTCGTTCAAGCTCTACGTAATGTGTAATTCGTCACTTTTTTACCCAATACTTTTCCGACTACTAAAACATATTTAGAAGCGATTCAGTCTTTGCCTCGTTTACGAAGACACCTGTACGTCTTCTTTTAAATTAAGAATAGCAATTAAAAACTCGGCAGTAGTACAAGTTAAAAGTTCGAAATGTTGTTGGTAGAAACAAAACTTTTTTAATTCATCCTTGAAAACGATTTCTTTTTTGAAGTGAAAAGTTCTTTTGGCGCGTTGGTCACTTTTAGTATGGAAAAAATACTGAAGTCGGCCGACACCCTCTGTGAACGACACTCTCAGCGACGTTTGATTGTATAAGATAAGCGCCATCTACTTGAATTATTGTACTCCTTGATTCACAAAATTTCACCACCGATTGTCGAAAGTGATAGTACTATAATACATTAATTTATTTTTTAATTCTTGATGGTAGGTGGCTACCGTCGCCTATTACATAAGAAACATCACACGTGCTGCACGTGCTCTGCTAACCATAAGTATGAGAAGGAATAGGGAAACGGTCTTTACAATACAATATTTCAGAATACAAAAAAAGAAGATATTTTTAACAAATAAAATGAAAACGGGGCACAAAATGATAACGAAGATAACGAAGTGGGTATAACAAAGGGACTTACCAATTCACCATTCAGCAAAGATGTAATAATGACGGCTGAGTCCTCTCCGCCGCTAATAACTAACGATCGATTCACGATTGCCACCACACACAATACCGGTGCTATATGTTCTCTGCGACAATAAAATTCTATTGTTTTAATCTATATATAAATAGATAAACTCAAAAATGGCTTATTATTACATTACTAGCTGGTGCCAGCGACTTCGTCCGCGTTGAAAAAGGAAAAAATAGCATATCCTGTGTCCCGTAGGTCTAAATGTTTATCCACCAACTTTCATGAAAATCAGTTAATTTGTTTAAGAGTTATGGAGGAACATAAATTCATACAATATCTACACTTACAGATTTATTATTAGTATGAATTCATTTTCAATTCAATTCAGTTTCAATTTTTTCTAATAAGAAAAGATTTGACTTAATTTATCAACCCATAGCCGATGTCCTTACGTGGAGTTCATCTTAAAATATGAATATTTTAAAAACAAAAATTAAGATTATAAAGTACTATTATAACAAACCAATAGACTAAGCGAAGGCTGTTAGCTCACGCTCAGGCTCCGGTATAAGTAAAGCATTGGAAACTTTTTTGTGGGAAATAATGAATACAATAAACACCATTTTAGATTTAAAAAAAAATATGCTTATGAAAATAATGTTAAATGATACCTACAGTACTTTAAGTTTAACTGTTAATGTCAGTAAATCCCATACGATGACGCTCGTATCCTCGGATCCTGTGAGAAGGTACTGAGACTCGCGTGTGACGCACATGCACAGTATTCTGCCGGAATGACCTGTGTACAATGTGAATAGCAATTTATTATTTCATTACTTAAAAATGTTGATGTTACCTGAAAGAAAACACAAGTTTGAAGTAGGTACCAAAGCAAAGAAGGAAACAAAACAGCGTAAATACAATTGGGAACTTGTCATTGCTTGAGATTCTAATCGAACTTTTGCATTATCCTTGTCGTGGGCAGATCGTAGAATTGGGCAGATAGTAAAGTATGAAATCAAAAATATTTCACCAAAAGTCTAAAATAGGTGGGACGAGGAGCGGAGCGAAGCAAAGCGAGGAGGAGCGTGTTAAGTTTACATGGAAATAAATTTGGGGAGCTGAGCGAAGCGGAGCGGAGTGAGGCAACCCTTTCAGTTTTAACAGAAATATGATTTGCCCAGGAATATCATGATATGCCCAATTCTACGATGTGCCGACGACATCCTTAAAACGTATAATTTTTTACATAATATGTATATAGAGAGTATATGAGCCATAAAACCTTTCTTACTTATTTCGAAGCGTCCTTCTAATATTTGTATGGGAGCGTTCAGTCAACAGAGGATAAATGTTTACCTGCTCGATTCAAGTTCCGCATAAATATAAGCGCTTTTCATTTATCACGACGACGATGCTTTAATATCTTAAGGCTTTTGTTTCGTCGCTTTCATTTGTGAAGCGTTTGTCATGTTGTTGTTTTAGTTTAAATAATAAATGGCAAGCGTTTGTCAAACGTCTGGCAGCGAAATGAAAATTCCCAGGGCAACCAGAAATGGTAACGTGTTAATAAATAAACAATGACCTTTCAAGTCACTTCCCAGGCTTGTAATTTTTTTGATATGAAATAAAATTCTAGCTTTGTCTTATTAAAGTATGCTTGTTAATAACTGCGACCTAACTTTTTTATCCATAAATATTTACTGAAGGTAGATAACTGGTGGTTCCGATTCAAGAGTATTTAGTACACATTTTTTTATGATTTAACTTCAACTTTTCCAAGTTTTAATTGACTAAACCCTATAATTGCGTTAATTTGCGCGCGCGCATAATTATGCGCATTCAGAAGTAGTACTTTACAGAATACGCAGTTCAGGAGTGAAACTTCTTAGCCATGCATGCGTGTCATGCAGAAACGTTTCAAGAAGCGTCACACAATTTCGACCTTAAAATTTTACTTTCATCGTGAACGAGGAAGTTTTACTAAAAATAAATTGCCTTTACAAACATTACAAACAAACAAAAATAACAGTTAAAACATTACACATTTTCCAATTTATAATTTGTTTGTGTCTTGAACATCTAGAATAATGATGTTATATTTATTACTATTATTACTAACTTTTGAACGTGTGGACCTTTGAGTTAGACATAACATGCCACAGCTGTGGATCGCCAGCTGATGGAGCCAAAACAAGATGCTGACCGGATGGTGCTAGCTGCAATAAACGTACGCTAGCTCCAAGCCCCGACCCTCCCACTGACACCACGCGAACTGTCGAGGCTATAGGAGGCTGTAGCCTGTTTGAAAATGAAAAAAAAAAAAAAAATGAGCATGTAATCATTAAAAACACACTGTCTAATTATAATAAGAGTCTGATCGAATCTTTGTAAGTACAGTCGGGGTAAGAAAATGTTCGTCACATTAAAGTCGAAATTTGTTTGCACCAGGGCAAATGTCAGTCATGCCAAAATTTCATTTCGAACGTATGTCAGTTGTCTGCTTTGTGCTTTAGTTTCAAAAGGTACTAAGAGTCTACGATTTTGATAAAGGAATGAATTTGAAAACTGGCGAAGGTTTTTGTACCCCGACTTTACAATACATATGTATATAGGCGAATATATATTTTCTTTGAATATTGAAATCTGACAAAGTTGAGATGCTTACTACGTATAAAAGGAGCATGACGGAGTATTTTATACATCTTATATGATTTTTTATTGAAAGGTCGACCGACAGGCTGACTATTTACTTGGTTGTAGGTGGTTACCGTCGCCTATAAAGCAACGTCATGCTGTAAGTGCGCTAAGGATCATAATGGATGATAATAAGATAAGGAAATGGGACGTCCTACGGCTGAGAGAGATAAGATACGTGGACATACGACAACGACCTCTCTTCGCAGACGCGATCGTTAAACTGTCAGATTCTAGTCATATTACTTTTTTAATATAATACCACCGAGTACTACTATACTATCTGCCTTAATTCTTAGCAAATAAACAGTAGACGTTGTACCAGGTTATAGTTTAACTATAATTGTTAAAATGAATCGCATACACGAATTTAATTTTTGAAAAATATTTCTACCAGTAAACTTTTGAAGAACTGAAAGAAATAATTGTTGCAGACAAAAATAAAACAATGTATTTTTATTAATTAACAATGTCAGTAAAAACGAGGATATTATATTATTTAGAAAAAACAAAAAACAAATACAGATAAAATTAAATATAAACAATAAAATAAAATCGTTTAGAAAACAATCTACCTGCTGTCTGTTTAACAAAAAATAGATTAATGTACAAACAATTTTTGATATTGAATCAAATCGTGAATAATGGAGTTGTAAAAGGCAACTAAAAGGTATCATTATTTTTTATCTTCCATTCATTTTCATTAAGCTTTCATTATATATTTCAGTCTTTAAGGATTTCTCCTCTGTGTATGGAATATACGTTAAATATTAAATATTACCTATGCTCGCTCTCAGATGTGCTCATAACGGATGTAATTTGGCATTCATTATTTTTGACCTTTTCAGACTGAATTAAGAATGTCGTTGAAAAGCAAAAAATGTATATCTTTAAAGAATCATCAATCTACTAATAATAAATCTGTAAGTGTAGGTATTGTATGTACCTCCATAACTCTTAAACGAATTAACTGATTTTCATGAAACTTGGTAGATAACATTTAGACGTACAGGACACGTACAGGACACAGTTTTTCCGTTTTCAACGCGGACGAAGTCGCGGGCGCCAGCTAGTTAAAAATATAACTGCTGAGAAAATCATCTGTCATCTTTATCGCGGTGATGCGCCCATTTTTATTTTTAGACTATTTCGGGAACATTTTTCGAAAATGAAACGTATTCTATATTTTAATCATGGTAATAAATAGGCTATCTGTGTGCCAAACATCCAAATTCGTGCAATACAACTGAACACTCAACTTACTTACTTACGACTAGAGAACAAAATAAACTTTACGTACAAACGATCGTAAAAAGCTTCAATAAGTAAGTAAGTAAATAAGTAAGTTGAGTGTTCTGTTGTTTTGCACTTTTGAATGTGTTAATCGACTTATGCGGCCGACTGTACATATTCTCACTTTTCGCATTTATAATATTAGTAGGAAAACAATACAACTTAGCCAATACTTTTCAGACATACAAGTAAGTCTATTTTAAAACACAGCACATTTGATGTGTTTGGTAAATTCTACTTTAAATTGATAACAGCAACATAAGAGTATATATCCAGTGAATACGGGGCCATATTCCAAATACATTTAGTTGTCACGTATGTTAGTATAGATTCAAGTGTTTTCAGGCTTCGCGAGGGTTCCCTCCCTCCCTGTTGTCCTGTGTCATAAACAGATGACCTCTTTATTGAGTCTGACCGTTGCATGTTAGACGAAAATATTAATTAATTTCAAGGGCGCTTGTTTGAAAATGAATACTTGCGTATAAGGTAATGGGAGGTATTGTTTGTTCGTGGTTAATGGAAGCGTGTATTTGTCGTTCTATAAGAGTTTATTATCTAATTGTAAGTACATTATTTTTTTAAATAAATTGACGTAATTTGTACGAGTGTTTATATTGCAGTAACGTGAGGAATTATAGTGTATTTGCTCGCGACTTCGTCCGGTCCGATCGCTACCAAGGTTCACAGGAACACCCGCTGCACTAATCTGAAGATTGTCTGAAAGTTTCATCAAAATCGGTTCAGCGGTTTTGTAGTCTATAGGAGGCATACGAGGACACATCGCCTTTTTATATATAAGAACAAGATTTAATTTTAATTTTAAATAAATATATTTTTTTAATAAACTGTTGCTATTAGGCATTCAAACCAGCCTAAGTCATTTGCGAAAGAGTAACTTTTCATTTGTACCCCATACAACTAATAGAATAGTATACCTATTTTATTTACCTACCACTACCTACTCACTTTATAAGTACCCAATTCATTGAATACCTATTGAAACACCAGAACCAGCTAATTCAATTAGTTGGTTTGTTCGCATTAAAGATACGAATCCCAAAGTGCCCATCGAACAAATTCATCAAAGTTGTGGGTGCTAAAGTTAATAGGATAGATGAATACAACGATAGTAGGCCGGCAGTATCGGTTAATTAACACGAAATCCCACCTACGTCTCCAACCTTTAGCCAGATTAGCTTGTTACACTACTTTTTTTGTGTGTTAATTTGCCTTATTTAGTATCAGAATATAACAGTTGCGTTTATATTAGCTAGTTAGCTATAGCTAGCTAATAGTTATAGATGTAGCCTTTTCAAAAAAAATATCATCACTTTTTTAAAATTCACCTTTTATAAAATGTATAACAGGGATGATATTTAAAAACTATAAATTAATAAAAAAAATTACAATGGGATTTTTTAATAACTAAATTAACGTGGCCACTTGTTCTCCGACCGGAGTATTTGCAGTGATTCGTAAGTCCGAAAATTATTCATATTTCGTAAGATTGCAAGCGACATGAGGGTGCAATCTTCCAGATAATCGCATGACCTGTAGCAATACCACCCAAGTTGATGACGTTACTTCAATGGCTCTTATAATAAATATAAAAAAAATAAAAATATTCAAGTATTGAAAGTAACGTGTATACGCAAGTATACGCTATTGTTTCACGATGATCTGCTGTAAGGACGCTAGAAGAACTAATAATACTTTGATTCTATATGTATGTATCAAATGAAGAGAAAAATATTTATTTATGTCTATTTTGTTCAGGTAAATAAAATTTAGTAAAAATTTAATAAAAAAAGGTTTCAAGGAAGATATTATGTCTTTCTTTAATCGTATAAAAAAGAAACGAAACAGCAGATAAAATAAGTGAACAAAGTAAATTAGCAAAGACGTGAGGGTCGCAGGTGGGTTCAAGTTTCATCCACTAAGGCCGACCCTCGCTCGTTGGTCGGCTTAATACCCACAAATTGAATGAAATAAATTAAACACGTATATTGGTCAGGAAAATATATCGCCTCAATTCAAGGTAGACCTATATGCTCGTTAAGTGAGTTAAAGATGCTAGAGCCAATTTCCCTATCCATTATTCTTAATTCTACTTAGGTCGGCCACACACTTGCAGCACATATGGCATTCTTTTGTTATAGGCGACGACGGTAGCCACCTACCATCAAGTGGATCGTGAGCCTATAATAAGTTAAAAAAATCAGTAAGAAAAATCGTTCCAACTTATCGTAGGTAAATCGTTACAACTGTTGATTAATTCATGTGAATTTTTCTAGTACAAAACGTTTTGTATACGGTACAATTTGTTTAATCGTAATACAATTATGATTGATGACTATAGTGAATACAAAATATTTCGAAGCCGTGTAATTTGGACTGGCCGAAAACAAGTTAACAATTTTGAACGAGAAAATAATTTGTTAAACCGATGCAAAAGTTCCGTACCGAGTAGTCCAATTATATCGTTTTAAAATGTGTACACAGGTAAACAAATGCCTTCGTACATTTTATTGAATCCAGTTGATTAATTTATGAGAATGTAATATTATATTGCACTGGATAAACATACTGTAATTAACAGGGCAGCTGATCTGTATCACTCCTTACAGAAGATAATTGAAAGTGTTTTATTAAATTTTGGTGTTTGAGTTAGGGATATCTAAATCCATTCCCATATTTCTTGTTTTTAATCCTTCATCAGCTCGTTAAATCGTGGCATGCAAATAACATTTTTAACGTTGGGAAATCCTCATGGAGCCCAGGCAGCGAAGAGGACGCTGAAGGGTTATGCCGGGCGCCTACGACTTTCTAGCGCCACTGATGTAGATAAGCGGGGTCGTGGAAACGTTGCGACATGAAATGGTGACATGACGTGGTTCCACCACGGCGAACACGACATTGGAGGTACCATGGTTACCCGAAATTGGTGGTACCACGGAGTACCCGAAAGTGGAGGTACCTCGGAGTACCCGAAAGTGGAGATACCACGGAGTACCCGAAAGTGGAGATACCACGGAGTACCCGAAAGTGGAGATACCACGGAGTACCCGAAAGTGGAGGTACCACTCCTTCTTCCACTTGGATTCACAGTTTGGCTTCACATGTGTTTTTAATTTTTAAAGAAAACAGTTGTTAATTTACGTTACGCCAAGTTATACAGAAGACCGAAGAGTACAACCTTCCACTATGTCTGGCGTTTGTGGACTATGAGAAGGCCTTCGATTCGATCGAGACATGGGCAGTGCTCGAGGCTCTGCAGCGATGTCGCATTGATCAGCGGTATATCGAGGTGTTGAAGTGTTTATACAATAAAGCCACCATGTCGGTTCGAGTACAGGAGCACAGCACACAGTCCATTCCATTGCGAAGAGGTGTGAGACAGGGAGATGTAATTTCTCCGAAACTATTCACTGCCGCTTTGGAAGATGCATTTAAGCTCCTGGAATGGCAAGGACTTGGCATCAATGTTAATGGCGAGTATATCACTCACCTTCGGTTTGCCGATGATATTGTGATCTTGGCGGGGTCGATGGGAGACCTCGGCACGATGCTCAAAGACCTCAACCGAGTTTCTCAAAGGGTGGGCCTTAAGATGAATATGGACAAGACGAAAGTTATGTCAAATGTCCATGTTGTGCCTACCCCAGTAACAGTTGGGAACTCAACTCTCGAAGTTGTTGACGAATACATATACCTGGGACAAATAGTCCAGTTAGGTAGAGCCAACTTCGAGAGGGAGGTCAATCGTCGAATCCAGCTCGGATGGGCAGCGGATGGCAGCTCCGAGACATCTTCTCTTCCAAAATTCCTCAGTGTCTCAAGACAAAAGTGTTCGACCAATGTGTGTTGCCAGTGATGACATATGGCGCTGAAACGTGGTCTCTAACTATGGGCCTCGTAAGGAAGCTCAATGTCGCTCAACGAGCTATGGAAAGGGCTATGCTCGGGGTTACACTGCGAGATCGAATCAGAAATGAGGAGATCCGTAGATGTACGAAGGTTACCGACATAAGCCGTCGGATCAGTAAGTTGAAGTGGCAGTGGGCAGGGCACATAGTACGAAGAGCCGACGGCCGCTGGGGCCGGAAGGTTCTCGAGTGGAGGCCGCGGACCAGCAAGCGCAGCGTAGGACGTCCACCCACAAGGTGGACAGACGACCTAATAAGGGCCGCAGGTCGACGGTGGATCCAGGCTGCTTCTGACCGGTCCAATTGGAAATTTTTGGGGGAGGCCTATGTCCAGCAGTGGACGTCCTGCGGCTGAGATGATGATGATGATGAGTTGTTAATTTTAGTTATTTGTGTAATAGTTACCATCCATTGAGCGGCACAAGAAGTGGCTTGTCGTAACCGTCGCACCAAGCCATGGCTGACGTAACTAGCGTTGCCAACACACCGCGCCTCGCGACAGCTGGACGTAGCCAAGCTATTATCTGTTACACATATTCATAAATTTATCCATTTGCCACAATTAAATAAAGTATACACGTTAATTACTAGTTGTTGGACATAGATATTTTGGATTTCTCTCCTTTAAGTTACTTAAAATAATGTTTTCTCTTTAGGTACCTAAGTATATTTATTTTTCTGTTGCTAAAACTAACTTACCTATACAATATGTATTTCATTTTAAACATGACAAAAAGTCGAAAAGAATAGTTTAGTGAATAAATTACAGTTTCACTTTTACCAAGTTTTTTTCTTTTTTAATTTTTTTGTGTAAGATCCAAATGTTCTGGACACAACAAAAATATAATATGGCACCCAAATATCTGTGCGTCATATTTTATCCAAATCCTTTCAGCAGGAATGCTTTTTTTTGCGTTATTGAGGAACAAACATCCAAACACACAAACTTTCTCAATTATACTTAATATTATTATTGTGATTATTAAACATTAAATCAAAGGAATAACTCTAAAAATACACCAGAGGTAGCAATCTGAAACACATAACAAGACGGGCATGTAATTTCGCAAGGGGCTTAAAAACGAGGCCGTCCTCTAAAACTTCGTAGCTTGTAATGGGACATCCCATTTGTCTAATACTCGGTGAGATAAGCCCCAAAGTCGTAGTACAGCAACTACAATTATTATCTCGTCTCCTATTTTGTACATCAATTATATTTATGTTTTATTAGGGTTTCTAATATACTATATTTTAGCATTACCTAATATTAAAATATTAGTTAAGGCACCTGTTTTCTGAAACAAGATGAATGTACATATTCTTTGAAATAAGTACTATTTTTTTAATAAAATCATTGCAGGGTTTGGCCGCGATCTCATTTGATGTATGGTGCAGATGCGGCCGAAGGTGGACCACGCTTACCTAGTAAGTGCTCATTTACCCTAGATTTGAAGACCCGGTTGTAATTTTGAGGAAATGAGTTCCACTCCTTAGCAGTTCGGACAAGGAAGGTGGAACTGTAACGCTTCGTGCGTGATCGAGGACCATCAACCCTCGCCCGCGCCTCGTGTTTCGCATGTGGAACGGTTCCGGTTGGATTAGTCTACTATTCTTTACCTACTAGTCACTACTAATCACTAAAGAGATTAATGGTAGTCGAACAAGAGTATCGAATAACGATCGAGTTGAGATACAGCTAGAAGAACCGATGACTGATATAAACGGTATATTATTGTGTGCTGTCCATATACCGGTATTATTGTGTGTATTGTATATTATTGTGTGCTGAACCAGACGAGTAAATACTTACACAGAGTACAAACTCAAAAAATGCTGTGAATAATGCGCGTTGTCGAATGCGAAATTCGACGAATTATGCAATTGCATATCAAATGACGTCATCATTTTTTATGCACACAGGACTGAGTGATGTAGGCCCAACCTTTCGAGATCGAAATAGGTATTATAATGAATATCGAAATAGGCTTTCAATGATTTGAGTAAATGACTGTATTTATTAATTTACTAGCTGGCGCCAGCGACTTCGTCCGCGTTGAAAATACACACATACGTTAAGTTATAAGTTATCCATTGAAGTGTTAAGAATATATCTTTGATATATAGGTTACAGTACTGGTTTTCTTTACAATGTGATTAGGTTTCAGTATATCAACCTCAGCCCGAGACGACACAAGTGCACCATTCATCTTTATCTCCGTTTCAGTCTCCAATTGAACGCTTTGCAGAGAGAATTTCAGACGCCTCTTTATAGAAATAAAGTATAGCATTTATAAGAAATAAGTATAGAGGACTAAAAATTTCCCATATTTTTTCGCAGATATTTGAATTATTTTATTCATAGATTAATCATAGATTTGACTGGGCGTTCGGAATATTATGTCGTTTTTGTTTTTATAACAACAAAAGTTATTCCTAATTGTATTTTTCACAACCAATTTAACACCGAAGCAATATTGTCACAACAACCTGATCCGCCCATTAAGGCTTCCTTTTTCATAAGTTTGTTTTAATCTGTATAACTTTCTTTTTCTTTGATGCCTTCAATAGGGCATTTAATTGAATAAAAGAAATTTAAATGTGGTTAAATATTTTGTTTATCTTTTACAAGAAGAAAAAAATAGAAACAAAAACAGATTAACAAATGCTCTACTATGGAAATGACAGTGACTAAAAGAAATAATTACAAATTCTTAAGTTATTTTTATATGGATAGTTACATAAGTTTTACTTACCTGAGCACCTAATTGTAAAGGATCTCGAGTCAGGATATCACTAGACTTCCTGACGGCGCCATAGACTAGTTCCACGTCTCGGTCAAGGATGTAGCATCTCACGTGTTCCAATATACATCGTAGATATGATATCGTTACCGTTTGAACCTTAAAAATAAATTTTAATTAGAATTTAAAAGTTTCAGACAGCTTTCGACAAAATAGTCCAATTTTAATGATGAGAAATCCGATCATTAAAATTCAGAGCATAAATAAGGGCTCTCACTACGGCGATATGCAATTTAATCACCAAAACTTGTGAATATTTTTTTGAAGTGTATTTTTAAAAATGCCATATCCATTTTAAAAGTATTACTTTTAAAATAGTATTAAAATTATATAAAATATTTATTATGAAAGCAAATTACAAACACTATTAGAGATAAATTCATGATTTTTTAAAATAAAAAAAAGGTAAAAAAAAATCACTGATATCTACGTGGTCTGCGAGGTATCTTTAGGAATGTTGAAGTAAAGATCTAGAGCTATTATGTAATTAAGTAATAAAGGACTTATTCTTATATTAAAAAAAAAATAATGCTTGTATGCAAAAGATGAAAAAATGTTTTAAAAACAGAAATATATTCCAGCGCGCTATTCCTCCGAGCTCGCGTAAGGATAATACCTAAATACAAATTGTTGGACGTTCCACCAATATAATTTTACAACAACAAAGACCTTAAGAATTTTTGATAAAATTAGCTAACTTTTAAAACAATCTTCACCTCTGCTTCTGTATCGTTTACCTTTAAACTGTTAAACATTAAATTTCTCAAATCGTATATATTAACTTGGATTTGAAATATAACAGAAATAAGTAAGAATATGTATTGAAAATTTTTTTAGTAACTATGGGACTTACAGCAGCCAGGAGGAAATCAAAGTTGCAAACAGTTAAATCTTTTAACTTGGAGAAGTCGCCTGCCAAGAGTAAGTGTAGCCATGACTCTTCGACGTGCCTCTGTGTAAACGCTGCGGCGGTCCGTGTTCCAGAATGGAAGGGAGTTGAATCCAGCAAAGCGTCGTCGTCGTCTGCACAACCTACGAACACTATTATACATTTTTTCTCATATTTCACTTTCTCTTGCATTAATGGACTAGACTTAAATAAATAATTTCTTTTTTACGTTTCAACACATTTAATGGAAGAGCATAACAGAATATCGCAGTCATAAATTGGACCTTAACTACTGAACCTATTGAAACTATTGAACCTTAACTACTGAACCGATTTTGATAAAACTCCGTAACTATATGTAATTTGGTCAAACTTAAAAGATAGGATAGTTTTTATTTTGAACCCGGGCGAAGCCGGGAGAGTGTAGCTAGTTTAGTATATATTTCCCGTTTAACATAAAAATGTCAAAGAAGAGTAGACGATAGCTCTAGATGTTTCTCGAAACGTTTATCAAACTTTGTCCTACAGGCTCGAAAAAGTAAAAGAAAAATATTTCAACTTTGCAAGTTCGCAGAATAGTTTGGATCTTTATTTTTTAGTACATTGAAAATACTTTAAAGGAAACTTATGAACCAAAGTTAAGAACATTGTTCAAGTTCATTATTTTACAGACAATAGGAATTCAAAACAATTCATTTTTAAGCTCAAAATTAAGAATGAATCATAATGAGAGTATACTGTGCCACAAATAAAAGATTACGATATAAAATTGTAAAATAAATTTGAATGAACTATTTATACATGAGTAGCGTTCCGCCCCCGACTTTGCACGGATGGAAGAGTAAAGTACAGGAAAAACGAATTAAGAATATCTCTGACCAGGTTCGTGAGCTTCGGAAGTGTCCGTATCGTCTGTCTCGTTAAGGTGTTGCGCGAAGTGCAACGCAGCTAGGTCAGAGTGGGCGTCTCGTAGCGCGCTTTGCACGCGCACGTAGCGTCTACGAGCGCGAGCCCCTGCCGCCGCAGCACGCCAACGCCACGCGCATCGGCCCGACACCGCAGCGTAAACCACCAACGATTCTTAGTAACAATTCACAGAGAGTAAATACAGGCGCGAGTTAAGTGTACCTCAAATTGATGACGTCATATTGACATTAAAAAAGAAACAATATAAATACGATATCAACAAAAAAAACGAAATCATGCCAGTAGGCATACAATATTCGGGTCGTGTAAATGTAATATTATAAGTACTTCAGTATCAAGTAATATTTTTACTTATTAATTTTACAATTCATGCAATAAGCAATATGTTTTTCGTACGATCACTTACTCATCATATACTTGGCGACACACAGAGTCGAAAAGTTAAAATTTGCTTCTTTCAGAGTGATAACAGCATCGCTGTTGCTAGTAGGCATCAAAAGTTCCAACAGTTCGAGCTCCGTGAGTCCGAATTCGGAGCATGTTATGTAGCCTAGAATGAAATAACAAATATGGTATTGACATCCTAAATATTTTAAAATAATTCCAAATCCCTATGCGTACCTGCTAATTTACTAAAAGCTTTGCTACCAAAAACATTTTCTAAGCTATCAAAGGCACCGTCGATATAGTCTCCGTAGCTATTATTTGAAGGAGTCTCCTCAATTGGGTCCAGCGTATAATAACATTGTTGAACTTTAAATTTCTCCTTCTGAGCCGGCGTTAGTTGCAACTGCTCCAAGGCCACCGCACTTGTGCATACTAGGAACACATTCCTAGGAAGAGACATTGGCAACCAAGACAAACCCGTTACTATATCACACTCCAATGGATTTACGCGATGTACGTTGTCAATAAAAATGAGTAATATCTCATTCTCCATATCCTCACATCTCCTCAGTAAACTTTGAAACCAATTGTTAATGTACAAGGGATCAAAACTAGCGTCCTTCGGCAGATAACCCTCGGGAATGTTTAAAATAATCGATATTTGTTGGCACATAACCCTTAATAATTCCAAATTGTAGGCCGATCTTGGTGTAGAAGCAGAAAATCTTATTATCCTCAATACGGGTTTCGGGAAAATCTCCTCGCATTTGTAATATAAATGCGTCAACATTGTAGTTTTCCCTGAAGCGTCTGGGCCACATATTAAAACTGGTGGATGTCTGGTTCTATTTTCATAATTTTCCTTAGCAGTATTCAGTATACTTGTGGCTGCGTCTTCTATTTGCTTAACATTTACTATATACAATTGATTATGCTCTATACATATCCTAAGGTGGCTGATGTGTTCAAGGAATACTTCCTGAAAATTACAAACAATTTAGAATCACCTTCAAGCAAAGTTTTAGAAGCATTGGTTCTTTAGAACAAAGGTTAGAAACGTTGAAGTTTTCTTGTTTAAAGGAAAGTTAGAAAAGGACAAATAAATACCTGTACAGTCTTTTTTCTTCCTTTCCCCTGATCAGGTTCAGTACTAAGGCTATCATCAATTAACGAGCTTACAACAGCCTGCACTTTTTCTCTAAATGGTGCGAGTTTCTCTTCGTTGTCGGACCCATCGGTTCTCGAAGATTCCGCCGAGGAAGCCCTGGTATCAAAAGTAGTGTAAAATTGTACAGAAATTGTGATGCAAGAATAGCTTTCAAATACATATAAAGTTTCCTAATAATATAAGAAACATTTATTTCACTTGATTTGTAATAATTTTTGATATTGTTGATAAATTTAATATGAAAAATTAATAAAAATAAATAAATAACAATGTATATATATTTTTATTCTTACTTCAATTACTTTTGAAACCTCGTAATTGCATCAAATGCTTTAAAATCAAATTTTAAATAAAATACATTTAATGATTTAATGATTAATGATAGTAGGAACAAACGAAGTATGTTGTACAACAAAAATTCAAATAATTTCAATTTGATTGAATATAGACGACTTTTAAGAGGTCGTCATTCTTATTTGTTTGCAGATAATAGTGGAAATCTACTTACTGTAGCCTTATAACATGTGTATCCGGTAAAATTTCCTCTATTTTTTTCTGGAGATTTTTTAATCTGCCATGAGCTATTGCAGTTAATTTTGAATCATCTGCCTCCAGTTTCGGTATATCTCTCAATGCTGCTATGAATCCCTTTGGATGATTGCCCGTTTGCAATAACTCTGTGTAGTAAAGAAAACGTACCTCATTAATTTTTAAGCTTGTTTGTATGGCTTTGTTGTAAGCTTTGTTGCTTTGTTTGTATCATTTTCAGACATCAGCGGAATATATTTTTATATTAAAGAAAAGTTCTTTATAAATTATGACAAATAAATAACAAGCGCACGAGTTGCATAGTGTGAACATGGTGTGAACGCATCATTAATAAAGACTCCCATACTGATTCTTAATAGATATACTTAATAGATTATACTTTGATAAAGGATACACTAGATTCAGGGTCTCAAACAAAATCACTGCGAAAAAGTGTCCACTTGATTTTTTTTCTATAAATGCTATTACTTTCTCTCGTTAATTTGTGATAAAAAGATGAATAATGTAAATGTTGCATGACTAATTTGAAACTTAACATTTAGTAATATTGGTTCAAGTCATAACACGTGTTCACCTTGAGGACAACTTGTGCAACTAATTTGAAATATCACCCCAAGCTGTGAGTGCGGTGATAGACACTTTTAGTGAAACAACCCAGAATCTAGTGTATCCTTTATCAAATATATTATATCAATATTTTCATATGTTAACGGTTTTACCGTCAGTTCAAGCATTAGCCATTTGAAAATCTACAAATAAATAAAATACATTAATTTATTGTATATGTTCGTTTGTTTGAAACCGCAAATCTCTGAAAGTTTGCACTAATTTATAATTATGAAATTTTGCAACAGAGGTACAGAAAAGAAGTAAGGTCACCTTTATCCAGAAAAAAAATACTGTTCTCGAGTAATCAATTAAAAATAAAAATAAAAAAATCAACATAACATCTGACAAAAATCTATGAGCAATAAAGACTGCCTAAGTAAATAATTGAACAAGTATCACTGCCTAAGTAAATGGGGCGCGGCCGAAGTAGCAGGGAAAAGCTAGTATAATATAGGGGTATATTTTGTTAGAGAAAATATAAATGAATCCACCGTATGTCGACATATTGTCGGCGAAGAGCCGAAAAATTAATATTTTAAATTGGGACGCGTTGCAGAGAGCAAAAACGAATACATACAAAAGGTTTGTGGCTATTCAACCGCCTCCATGCAATTAATCCGGGCGATTTTAATAGCTTTATAACGATAACACACTTTGTCGACCCTATTATTGAGTTTGCCTCGGCTTTATAGTTAAATGTGTTTAGTAAAATTATTCACAACATTTACCGGAACAAATTAGATTTATTATAACTTTATTTAACTCAGGTAATTAACACTCCGCGAACAAATTTAGGTGATGTTCGTTTTGTATGTTGAATTTGTGTAATATCATTTATATTTAAGTGTACAGGTCTATTTGAAGCGTTTAATAAAAAAAAACAGTATTTAAAAAAAAAAAAAATCATCTAATGCTATGTGATATAGAAAAGGCATATAAGAAATGAAAAATGATTACGATACACTAAATTATTAATCAACATTATACGTACCTAAGGCGAGTTCACATTGAATTTCTATAGAGCTTCGTAGAAGATATTGAATATCAACGCCGTCTGCGAGCACTTGAAGTGCTAATGTGTTAAAAGCTTTCTGCACTTCCGATAGTCTATGTCGCTGCTCCTCGCGATCGAGCAAATTGCTGTACCTGTATTTAATTTATAATAAATTAATAGAGTTATTAGCAACATGAAATGAGGCAACATTATATAGGTTTTTTGTCAAGTTCTAGAGAAAAGTTGGCCTAAGGGAATAAATACACAAGCACATTTTAAATTTTTTTGTCGATATAGTAAAAAATTAAAAATGTCATAGGGGTTGCTTTTCCTAGTGGAAATTTACATTTAATTACAGTAATTTTTTAATTAAGAACTCATCGTATCTTAATGTAAACTATGTACAATATTGTCGCCAATCGAATAAGTCTACTTTTTTCTAAGTAAGTAAGATCAAAACTGAGAGATATGTTTTTTTTGTACACACATATTGAAAAATGAAACAAAATGGTTGCCACATAGAAAGGAAGTGGACTAAAGAAATGGGGTTATGTATGTATGTATAGGTATATATACCTACCTATACCTAGAATATATCGCTAGTTCATGACCGGACACATAATTTAAAAGTTCTAAGTAAGTTCTAAGTTCTCCCGAAATTCACCCAATATAAATATGACAATAAAAGATAAATTGAACACATTATTTTACATAGTCTACCCGGGCCCCGGTCCCATGTCCTCATAATGTACGATGGGCTGTATAAAGGCCTTTTCACAAGTATACCAATATTTATGCGCACCTTACCCTCCTTTCCATCTGATAAATTATTTATTTTACGACCGTAGTGAGTATTCCGATGTCGTTTCGGGGAAATGGTCGTAAATTGTAACAGTCTAAGTAGGCGAGGTAATTGTTTGCTACCGAATTGTGGTCAACACTTTACTTGTAAAATATGTCTGTAGGAAACGGTAGCTCAACAATGACTTTACCAATACAAAATATTCGTACTTATTGCGAATATAAACGATTATTATTATTAACTAGCTGTTGCACGCCACTTCGCCTGCGTAACTTTATTTTATAAAATATATAGCCTATGTTACTCGCTCATAACAGTGAAATAATTTTTCAGATCGGTCCAGTAGTTTCGAAGTCTATTCAATGCAAACAAACAAACAAAAATCTTTCCTCTTTATAGTATTTGTATAGATTATTATTAAATAAATTATTATACTTCTTAAAAACTATATAAAATGTTATGTTACTGTTAAAAAGTCATGTCATAACATGTACTTAACATTTAAATTAATATTTAGTTTAAGTAACTAAGCAAGCGGCCCTAAGTCTTTCACAGTCCCAAAAAACCAGTCAAAGTCTTCAGAACATTAAAAACAAAATAATAAAAAAAATCGCCTATCGAAGGATGCACTAAACCGAGTGCATAAATTAATCTATACCAATATATAAAGCTGAATAGTTTGTTTGTTTGATTGTTGATTGATACACAAACATTTTTACAAAATTAACCTTTGTCTGAAGGACATCCCCTATTTCTAGTCAGCCAGACACAAAGACTTAGAAGTTCAATATTGACATTTGCAAAGAAATGAGATATTCATAGTTTTCCTTTTTTATAATTTTTACTTTGATGAATTATAGCGACTTATAGTTTAATAATAACTACGAGATAACAGTATTATTTATTACTATTTAGCTCCTTTTGTAGTCTATACTTCTATACTAATATTATAAAGAGGAAAGATTTGATTGTTTGTTTGTTTGTATAGAATAGGCTCGGAAACTACTGGACCGATTTGAAAAATTCTTTTACCATTAGAAGCCGACATTATCTGTGATGAACATAGGATACTTTTTACCGCGGGAAAATGCTTCATTCCTACGGGAAATCTAAAATAAAAGTAAATACTAGCGGCTTGGCCCGGGAGATAGCGCCATCTATCCAAATAAGGTGAAACCTCGCAGAGATATATTATTTCGAAGGGTGAAACGACTAACATGACAACTACTTGATGATATTTCACGGTAGATGACGTTTTATACTTTTCAACGCGGATGAAGTCGCGAGTTGAATAGAAATACAGATCGACAAAACCAGTTTTGCATTGATACAAAAATAGGTATAACCAATGTACATTGGACAGTGCCAATATATAGAGATGTACATCTGGAATAATGTACCATTCAAATGGTAAAAGATTTCCACATTATTCCACACGCTCTCTCTTTTTTGTAAAGGTAATAGGTACTAATATATTTTACATCCTTTATAAAAGAAAAAGTGATCAATGACATGTCTAGTTTAATAGTGGCAGGACACCACTACTAGCAGTTAATTGGGCAGCGTCAGTAACCACCCCTTGAAGACCAACATGAAATAACCGCATGTTGTGCTTCGCTGAGTAAGGGGTGTCAAAGCCCATTAAAGGATAATGGATTTGCCATCAACTACTCCATTATCTTTTAACATTCTAGGCTTGGCAGCGTACTTACAGACCATCACATGGCTTACTTGATGGTAGCCACCTACCATCAAGTAAGCCAACATATACTTAAAAAATATTTTTGTCAAATAACATTAAACTATGTTTAAAACTACTTATAATTATGTATATCAAAACAATGTAGATTTTTTTTACAAGACTGTGGGGTAAGAGTTGTTCAGTAAAAAGGTGTTGAAAAGTTCTTCTATTTCTAAAAAAATCTTACCATTTATCCTCGCCTTCAAGATGATAGTGGCTGTCATCTTTCAACCTGTAACAGGCTCGGACCAAAGCAGCCTGTGCCGACTCCGACTTGACGAGGGACTCAAACGTCTCCACTGGGATTTTGTAAGGGAGAACTGGCAAATATGACGCCGCGTCACCTCCGATGAAGCACTAGGCACAAAACATACAGACAATTCAATTTTATTTTATATAAGTCGGTAGAACTAAAACTACAGCTGTATGTAGACAGGTATGATGTAATGAGATGGTCATTAACGAATTTAAAATTCGCAATAAATAAAAGTGTTTTATGCTATAGTATAGCATACCTATAGTATAGTTATAGTTTAGGTACAAAACTCATAATTTCAATTGTTTGAATACGATAAAAACTCTAAATATGCCCAAATTCAACCAGCGATAAATGAAATGTAAACGCAGAAAAGATATAATTATAATAAATAATAAATACCTTAACACATTCCACACAGCACCATCCAGTTCCAGACTAAGCAACTAATGCTTGTATTATGGATACCAGACAGTTGATATACTACATAGATTACTTTTTTTTGTAAATACAATACATATTATAAATAAAAACATCCATGACTCAGGTACAAAGGTAATATGTTTATACATAAACCTAGCCCCTAGCGAGACTCGAACCCGAGACCTTTTGGTTAACAGCTAGGGTTACTAGCCACTATTACTTCATATTACTTCATACTTTGTTGATTTATGTTTTACTTTTATGTATGTGTATAATGTGTATTGAGATATTGTATGTTTCCCAAATATAAATAAATAAATAAATAAATAAATATTTTTAGTATTAAGTAAAAGATAACAGAACTTACTAGAAAAAATCCTGCTTTCGAAGTTTGGTTGCAACATCGGATTTCGTTAAGGTAATAACTCTGAAGTGCTGGATTCGTTTCATCGCCGCCGTCTGTGCCGTAGTGCATGTCCACGAACTCGATCTAAAATTGTAATACTTATGTTTACTTTGTACAAAATAAAATTGTAATTATTATTACTCAAAAAATGGATTTAGACGATTCAAGTCTGAACACATCCATCAATATATTAATAACATTTATTTGCGATTAGTTCGTTCCGTAGGCGAACCGGTATCAAATACAAGACTTGTGTACTCCATTGACCATTCTCATTTCAGCTGACACTTCAACTCATTTCTTTCTCTAAATATATATACTAATATTATTAATGCGAAAGTTTGTATGTGTGGATGTGTGTTCCTCAATGACGGCTGAAAACGGCTGAACGGTTTTGGTTAAAATTTGGCATACATTTATGAAAAAAGTCTAGTTTAAAAATATGAAAATTCGGCGTCATTATCATCACAGCGATAAAAATGTCAGGCGTTATAACTTACATCTTTTCATTTTTCAACGCGTACGAAGTCGCGCGCACACTAGTACTAACTAATACTTATAAAAACACCTAGCCCAGTATAAAAAAACATTAGTAATAAGTGAATTATGCATAACAAATTAATAAGAGAACAAAAATGGTAACAGCAAACAGAAGAACCTGGGCATCGTAATGTAAGCCGGTCGTATACTCGTGGATATTAATTTCACAAAGTATTTTCATCAAAAGATCCATTTGCTAACATGGAAGTAAATGCGACGAGCGCTAGTTCTAGCGAATTCGCTTCTAAACGTGAAACTTTTCGAAATGTCAGTGGAATTAATGGCATCCACACAAGTTTCAGCAGTTAACTTTGCCGCAATGCATTATGTGAATTGCAGGGTTTGCATACACTATGAATAGTTCACAATGTTTTCACCAAGCTCTATATTTTTAATTGAATTATAGTCATTTTATAAATGCATTGTCGTAAATATAATGACTATAACTTCAATTTAACGAAGTTTTTATAAATGTAAAACATTTGTGCCAGAAGTGTGAGAGAATAGTAAGTATGCAAAGATATATTATTGCGATGAGTAAGATACACCGATATGCTCAGATTTTTGTTTATTTTTATTTAAATTTTATTACAAAGACTCATAATCATCTCAGCTGTATGTTATGAGGAGTTATGAGTTATCCAGTCAGTTTCTTATGAGTAGGTATTGAGTTCTTTTTCTTCTTCTTCGTCGGTTTCATTCTTGACAGAATGGCTGTGTTCACCATTTCAGGTAACCTTCATTATGACTTTCATGGGAAAAAAAGATATGCGGTGGTTTCCCCTTGCCTTCTGCATTAAGAGAATTCTTCTGTATTATAAGTTATTCAATAGTATAACCCTATAGGACGAAGGACCGGTTTGATGCAGCTTGGGTCCAACGTTGACCCGCGTCCTTTATCAGATCATCTATCCTTGCGTGGACGTCTATAATCCACTCACTCACTCACTTCACCTTCACTCACTCACTTCACCTTCACTCACTCACTCATACCTTCATCATACCTTCAGCGGCCATCAGCCCTCCGTACTTTGTGTCCTGCCCACTATTTTTCTCTCTTCTACAAATATTACTTATATGAAATCTTCTACAATAAATTCTCTAAATAAAAGTAACGGCATGAAAAGCTTAGTTTTCATCTTAGAAGAAAAACAGGAGCTGATAGCGACTTTATTTTGTACTATGTTTTCAGATCAATATCTTATTTTTTTATAATTTTTTCAACCCACTGACTTAGATTAATATTATATAATGTCATAGCGCTACGAGGTCTACGAAGTTACAAAGAGAGGTAAAAGTTTGTTCATATTGCACCTAACTTAAGCTCGGTCGTGTTCATTCATTAACATAACTCAACAACAGGGAAAATGCATTTACAGAAGATAATATTAAACTTTTCAGTATATTCTATTCGAATATTGCAACTGTAAAATTGCAAGTGTGTTTATGATTTCATAATTCCAAGAAAGAGACTCTTGTCAGAAGACTTTCATGCATTTTAGTTGGTTGTTATTAGACACTAATTATTATATTTACACCTTCCTCGTTTATTGCTCTTTCCATTAGTGAAAATCGTATCAAAACCCGTTAGAAGAAGAGCTATAACAAAATACACACATACCACCTCATCATAATATCAAAGAATTTTTTCCCTCCAATTGAAATAAATTTTTAAACAATTTTGCAAATTTCAAAAAAATATCGCATTCAGTCCACATGTTCCATAAAATTGCCGAAGCGATGATAGCACGTAGCATTTTGTAAAACGTACCTCAATGTATCTGTCGTCGTACGTGGCCTGCAACTCGGGGCCGACCATTTCGAGAATCTGACGCCGCTCCTCTCGGAATTCTGCAAAGAACAACTTTCTCATATCCGACTCGTTTTACTTTGCCAAACGAACGCTTAACCGTTTGAATCTCGTTTTTCAATGAATTTTTCTGCGCTCACGTATTGGGTTTATCCCATCGAATTAATATAAACTCTGCGAGTTTATCCTCGTAGCAAAAAAAACGAGAGAAATTCTATGAAGAGCTGTTTGCATTGACATGTGTCGCCGCATGACACCTAACCACGGAAAAGTTGAAACTTTTTCGTGCACCTAACTATGAGTTTTATTATGAAATTTTCGCGTATCACATTTCATAATTCGTAGCAAAATTTAAAACTCTATTATTTAAGGAATATTTCCCTTTTTTATTAACACTGAATTTACGAAACAAAAAAAAATCGTTTCACATTTTTTCGTATTTCAGTATATTTTTCTTAAATCGTAAAATGCTTTGTTGTGAAAGGTCAATCATACAACAATAGTTTTTGACACATCCCACCTCGAGATAAGATCATGTATGTAGAGATTTTTTACTCCCAAGAGACCCTTATGTAAATAAAGAATGGTCCCTATAAATTGTTCCTATAAACCAGCATAGTATCAGATAAAATAGGCACAGATAAATATATAAGTAATGCTGTATATTAAGATAATAAATATCTAGTTAACTCGGAGCATACATAAACTAAAATAATGAATGGGAAGCTGCGATACCCCTTTTCACTAGTGTAATAAGTAGAGATATATGTTTACCATTGTAGACGGAAGTGACGTAGATTTTAACAGCTCTTGGTCCTGGCCACTTGTCGCTGCCATCTGTGTGGCCTTGTAATGCTTGGAGCACGGATGGCTCCGGAGCGCTCATCGCGCCCCCTCCTGCCACTCACCTCAACCACCACCTGACGCCATGCACGCCGGCTGCATCCTGTTGCCAGAAATAGAATTATATTATAAATGTATTAAGGTTGATAGTTCAGTGAAGCCTTAAAATCTCTTATTTGTAGAAATAAAACCAGACACGAGTTTTCAGAGTTGACGGCCAACCTTCAGTAATGGAGAGGCACTTTAAAATGAGAAGAATCAAATAAAAACATGAAAGAGCTTCTGATCTCTTTTAGCCACCAATAAAAGAGGTTAAAAACAAGACGGAAATAAGTGGAACGCCTTACTGCGTTCATTGAAATACCGATATGTACGTGATTTTATTCCTGGTCGTCTCCGATAAGAGGGTCTATTGATCGGCTACTGTCGATTTCTATTGATTACAGACTTACAAGGTTGAAATAAAATGTACATTTTATTGTAAAATATTTTTTTAAATTGAACATAATATTATATTATATAGACAGAAAAAATAAATTTCCTTCACAAGGAAGAAATGATACCCAACAGTTTTCTCCCCAGATGCGCTATGAACGGAGCGAACAAAGGAGGTCTAATCAAAAGCTACTCCGAGGGTGTCCGTTATAAGACTTTTTATAGTTAGGTACACCGAGGGGCTGGGAAGATTTATAAGATATACTTAAGGCGGTAATGACGATACTGCTTAGTATTTTGGACGAAATTGCCATGACTCTTCATTTTTTTAATAAATAATTATATTTGTTTATTCGTGTAATTGTCTGAATTTCGGAATTTGGCATTATTTAGTATACACCTTGGGGTATAACATTTTCCAGTACTTATAATCTATGAATATAGTTTTTCACATTTTCACATTATTATTTTTGAATATCCCAATGGATGCTAAGAGAAAATAAACTGTGAAAGTTTATTTCAATATCACATTACACCGCGGTTTATTAAAAAAAATCTAGCTGGCGCCCGCGACTTCGTCCGCATTGAAATAGAAAAATGTAGCCTGTCCTGTGTCCTGTACGTCTAAATGGTTATCCACCAAGTTTCATGAAAATCAGTTAATTCGTTTAAGAATTAAGGAGGAACGTACATACATACATACAATACCTACACTTACAGATTTATTATTAGTATTGATTGATATTTATTTAAAACAAAAGCAGTCATTTTATATTAAAAAGAAAAGCAGGCAGAATTACTATGCACTTGTTAAAAGCTGGCAATTTTGCTTAGGAAAACCACATAATTAGACACTGTTAGAATTTACTTACAGTTCCTTTGCTGCGTACTCAAAATCTACGTCTACGTGTGATTTAAAGTTTAATTAACACTGTTCAAAGAAACTGCTTTGTCTAAAGTCAATTAGTGGAGCTTAGAGAATGAGGAAGAAAAAGGGCATGCACGAAACATTTAGCATTGTTTGAAATTGCGAATAAGATGTACTTTAAACTTCACGAAAATATTTACACTACAAACATTCATCATAATTTTAGCCGTAGGGCGTGCTCTACTGGACATGCTTCCCCCATTATTGCAATTAAACCATTCAGAAACAGCCTGGATGGAAAGAGCCTGGATCGATCTGTCGCTCTTATTGAGTTGTCTGTTGGGGAACGTCCTAACGCTGCACCTGCCAGTCCGTGGTCTTAACTTGAGAACCTTCCGGCACCAGCAACCGTCGGTACTCCCTACTATGTGTTCTACCTACTGCCACTTCCACTTACTCGTTCATCTACGGATCTTCCCATACCTGATTGGATCTCGCAGTGTAACCCCGAGCATATAGCCCTTTCCGTAAAGGGAAGAGCTTTCATACGACGCCTATTGTTAGAGACCACTTTTCAGCGACAAATGTTATTTGCTTAGAAGTACTCATAAACAATTTCAGTACTTAGTACATCCAATTAAAAGTTCTCCAGAGTGCTAGCGAATGCCTGCAAATCGCTGCGTACACTGTGGAATGTTTAACCGTGCAAAAAATGGGCACAACTCATTAAGATAAAAGAAATAAGCGACTGCTGTCAGTGGGCAATGTCCTCGTAATAAATGATAACGGGAAAGAAAATAACGTCCGAGATTAATCTTGCTTTCGTACTGTATTTTTACAATTTATCATTTCCCCGAGCCTTTGTTCTAAGATAAGATAAGATAAATATTTGCTAAATAATTATCTACCTTTAGACTAAGCTTCTCAATGGTTCGCCACTCAGCTAGCGATTAAGTTCAAGGAATTTTTTAAAACCTTTATTACCCACATTATATTTAAAACAAATATAATGAAAAATAATAATAAATCCTGTTATTTTTCTAAATTTTAACGCTGCCGTTGGTGTTGTATTCGTTGTGTTCTACAAGGCTTCAAGTGGATTTATATTTTCCAATTAGTTTTCCTGTAGCATAATTCTGAAGATTTTCTGTTTATTCTGAAGGATTCTGTGCATTATTTTCACTTTGCAGTAAATTTTTGTATTTGTTTATTTAATTTTCTTTTTCTGATAGATTAAGTAGTAGTTGAAATAATGAAACTATACCTTTGGAAAAAATTAAATATACCTATTATACCTACATGCAACCAAAAGAACGGTAGTGGTAGTGACAGCATCAGTGCCGGATGCCTCAATAAGGTAAGTATTGAATTAAGAGTTTCGTTATGTACTTGTACACATATACCTATATGAAATTATATACCGTAATTATTCATTTCTAAGCAAGTAAAGTAGCCATTTGACATCAATGCTCTAGTGACAATAAATAGAAGCAGATTTCAATTTATCTCTTATTCAGTTCTTAAGCTGAAAATAGATATAATTTTACATAAAAGCAAGACGGTGGTAATCTCAGTCTGAAGCGGGAGCAGCGACTGGCACAAATACACGTGATTATTCGCCGAATTATTTATCATCGAGAATTATTCATGAAGCAAGCTTTAAACCGTGAGAGATGTCTTTCTTAATTGGTATAAATGACAAATCAATATTAAATAAAAAATAGAGAGCTTGCGAATTCAATATTTCTATACTAAGCTCGAACATGCTGAATGCGTGCCCACTTGAAAAAAAGTTTACGTTCAAGGTCGGCAGGCGTGCTGACGGTTTCTTCCTAGGATGCCTAGGTACACAAATAAGCCTGGTTCCACCGTCGACCCAGGGCCTTTATCAGATCGTCTGTCCACCTTGTAGGTGCTCGTTCTACGCTACGCTTGTCGGTCCGTAGCCTTCACTTGAGAACCTTCCGGCCCATCGGTATCAAAATAATCTCAAAATGACCGGTTCTGCATAAGGACGGGATCGCAAAATTACCACAATTGCAGGAAGCCTATGTCTCAAAATAACAAGTAGCAAAACGAACACCCGTCGGGTCTCCGTAATATGTGTCATGCCCCTATAAACTCCTAATCCCGGTGTTGTCGGTAGCTTTCGTTCGTCTTTGGAACTCCTCATTCCTGGTTCGATCCCGCAGTGTACTTAACCCCGAACATACTCAGACCCAGACCCAACTCAACCCAACCCTAACCCAGACCTTTCCATGGTTTGTTAAGCGACGTTGAGATATCTTTGAGACCCATAGTTAGAAATTGCGTCATCACAGGAAACACACATTGGTCTGAAATTTTTGTTTTCCCGAACGCTGCCTATCCGAGGTGGCCTATTAGTCATAATACAGAATCTGTAAACAGATTAGATCTTAGATTACATCATGAAACGACTTATTTACAAGAAGCTGTCAAGTAACTGCTCTTATTATATACTGTAGCCACTGTAGGTATGGGAATCGTAGTTCCCACGAATGACGCAGAGACGCACCTGTAGCGCTTGCAAGCTTATCGATCGTTGTGTGCGTGACGCTACAACGGCACCCTACAGCGATACCCTCACCATCGGTCATAATTTCACGCATAATTTTGTTTTTTAGGTGTGTATCCAAACAGTCATTTATCACGCTTTGAATTCCAGAACACTAAGTATAAATAAACAATCATTTATTAAATACATACTATAAAATAAAATCGTTGTTTATTTCTGTCTCGCTACTTAGCTGTTATATAATATAAAATAAATCTAATGTAAAGAGAAAATATTTGTATTTTTGTTTTTAATGAATAAACTCAAAAACTACAGGACTGATTTTAAAAATTCTTCCACCTATAGAAAGCTACATTATCAGCGAGTAACAGAGGCTAAATGTTATAAGTAAATCACGCGGACGAAGTTGTATGTAACGGCTAGTTTTTTATATACCTACTCGTAGGTACATATATAAATATATGTGTGTTACTCGTAAACATGCAGAGCCACTTGCGATTCAAAAAGTTATATGACTAACATTAAGAATGGACTTTAATTTTATGTTCCGAGCTCATAAACATTAAATCTGGGTGAGTTCTCTCCATCGTCGGCCTCATTTTTGCTGCACAGCTAGATGCTGGCCAAGAGCATACCAAAGTCGTTGTATTCGTCGAGTCTAAGGCGCTGAGTTTGTTAAGGTGTTTTCAGTTGAGCAGAAATGTAGTAATATCTTGAAAGAAAAAAAAAACAATAGGAATCCAAAGAGTTGAAAAAAATTAACAATATAAGTTACTAACTGTCAATGACCTCTCATAATATTATGTATAATATAATACGTTTAAAATCGGCTGTAAAAGAGTGTGTATCTGTATACGGTTAAGAAATAGATTATAATATTATTCTAAAGTTTGTTAGTGTATTGTACTAAAAATTAAACTGTATTAAAACAATAACACCAAATGAATATTTCAGTAAAAACCTGCATTTAGAAACATAACCTTTCAAGTTTGTTTCGTGATTTCGCAATCCGGCAGTGACCAACGACCCGGCAACAGAAGAACAACTTTTGCAATACACGAAAACACTTTTAACGGGCTTTATTGTGGTATCGCGTGTGGAACCGTACTCCTTTATTTGTGTATTTCGCATAGGACGTAATTGGTAAGGTTTACAGTTATACTGGTAGCCAGGTAACATTAGAATAATGAAACAGAAAAGTTTTTTTTTATGGGAAACATCTTTTGCGGCAGGTGAGACAGCCGTGTTTTGCGTGCAGACTGGCGCCTTCTATGCAATATAATTTCGAGGTTTCAAAGCACCTTAACAGATTTAGATGAAATTTGCGCGTGTGCACCCAGGTAGCTTATTTACCTGGATTATGATCAATACTCAATACTAATAATAAATCTGTAGTGGTCGGTCATGGAGTAATTTACTTTTTTTTCAGAAATATCGTGTATATACGCTCTATACATGATACTGAAACTAAATTGACGATTTTTAGAATTTTTTTCTGTATGTATGTATGTTCCTCCATCACTCTTAAACAAATTAACTGATTTTCATGAAACTTGGTAGATAAACATTTAGAAGTCCGGGAAGACGCGGGCAACAGCTAGTATAATAATATGATCCTGGAAAGATCCTATGTACCCGATGGATCGGCTCAAAATATACAAAAA
Organism: Synanthedon vespiformis; assembly: GCA_918317495.1. Classification (NCBI taxonomy): domain Eukaryota; kingdom Metazoa; phylum Arthropoda; class Insecta; order Lepidoptera; family Sesiidae; genus Synanthedon; species Synanthedon vespiformis. The sequence continues at coordinate 8,753,105 of OU906951.1, read as the reverse complement.
TTTGGCGATAAAGATGTCAGATACTTTCACAGGATTATTTTTAATTATCAATTTGGACGAAGTCGCGTTACCAACTAGTAAATAAATAAATGGATCCTGCATCCCTAGCTCACTTGCCGAATGATAAAAACACAAACGTGCTGTTGTTTAACAATGGTTTTGTGTATCTCGGGGCGTAGTTAATGCCGCTTGACGGTCTGTTTAATTTACGACTGCGGTCTGCCACTACTAATATTGAGTATAGGAAAATGGAAAAGAGATACTACATATGAGAAAATATGTAGTATCTCTATACTACGTATTTTACATAGCCACATTTTATACTTATTTTTCAACCCATGACTTTTTAATTTATACCCACCCTTACACATCAGGCTACAACTAAAATATTCAAATTCAATGTCAAATTCATTATAAGTATCAATATTGCAAGGATCTAGCTGTACCCTTTTTATTTTTTTATTTTTTTCGAGGAGAAATCCGTTTACAGATTCCCTACCGCTGGCTAGACGGTAGGGGTATGTGGGGGTCAGCCGGCGCACCGCGCTATGTTAGTCATAGCGGGCCCGGCCACTACCCACTAAAACTCCCCGGTGCCTCCTTTGCCCTTTGTGCGGGGGTGGACCGGGCTCTGCCGAGGCAACAACTCCGATCCACCCCCAGGGCTGCCTAGCCATTACTGGCTAGGCTGACGCCAATGGGGGATTGCCCGGAGACACCGGAGCAATCCCCAGACGGGGGAGCCTTGTGCAGGCACACACAGCTAGCCAGCTGTGCGCGCAGGTCCCCTAGGACATTTGAAGACGTGCTAGATATGCCCGCCTTCTCCTGCCCAACCGCCTGCGTCTGAGGGAAGCGAGACCTGCCTCTTCCTCTCGCTCCCTCTCGGCTGCCTCCTTCCGCGACATTACGAATTCGCAGAAGGAAGCAACCGCTTTCCAGGTGGTCACACTGCCAAGCATGGCTTCAACCATGCTTGGCAGTGTGACGTCTCCACCCCCCAGCGCCGCTCTTAGTTCCCGGCGCTGGGGACTCCAGGCCGAGCATACTTCAAGCGTATGCTCGGCCGTATCGTCTGGGTATCTAGCTGTACCCTACGGTTTCGATCGCCATTTAATTTGAAAGAAATTGGATGGTCTCCGCGATATTTATGTATCAGCCGAATCAACTTATTAGAACTCCCGCAAAATTAATTCTATACAGACTCCCTATAGGTAGGTACGTCTCCTAATCTGAATATCAGTAATAATAAAGCGGTTATCACACTATTCAATTTGAAGGAAACCAATTTAGGAACTATGTAGTAAACTAGTTAATCACACTACACTAAATTGATATCTAAATCGAAGATATAGAGTTGAAAATAGATAATAGAATCTAAAATCTAAATTCGATCCAATCTGTTCTAACTGCGATCACCCTTTCCGATTTCCTAAATTGGTTTCCTTCAAATTGAGTAGTGTGATCAAATTAACTAATTACGTTATAAATATTTTCCTATAGCCCATGATAATAACTATCATAATAAGATACTTAATCAAATCTTAAAAAAAGGTGTAATGCTAAAACGACTTGCCTATCTTATTATGAGCTTAAGTGAGTCTCGCGGTGACGGCACGGATTTCGCCTCATCCTATAATCCATAGATTATATGGGATTATTTATTCTCGGAGAGAACTAAGTACAGCATAAAACAGAATATCTTAGGAAATTCTTTATTCACTGCGCTGATTCTTTATAAACAGTTCATCATTAATTAGTCAATTAGTAAAACATGTAAGTACATTTTCAGGTACTGGCAGGCAGGCACACTGCGTTTATCGGGACCTGGCCGGCAGTCTTCGGTTCTCCGAGATGGCGGGCGTCTCTCCCCTCGTTGGACAGCTATGGCCAGGCCGTGGCAAAGATTTAAATCGAAGATGCGCCCTAATCTCCTCGCGCAATACTAACAACACACCAAAATTTTTTAACAATGGGTTGGGCGCAGGCGCTCAACCCAACTACTGTTGCAGGCCAGCTACAGTGAGTGACGGTCGCTTGAAGAGATCTTCGCTATCGTCACAGTCACGTTTGAAGTAAGGAATGTGTTATCCTGGTTTAGACACAAGTATATGTATTTTATACTTTTTTCCTTAGAATATGTATATTGTAACACAGTTTCGGTTTTAATCTCTCGATTTAAATCTTTGGGCCGTGGCGGTACGCGGATGTCGTATGTCGTCTCACAACGACAACGAAATCCTGCGGTAGGAATCCGGCAGGCACGCAGGATGCGTTTCATATTCATAATTAAGTGCAACCCTGTCTTTTGGCAGTTACACCATCATACAAAACACCACCGTGAAATAATACTGTCTGTCAGCTTGTCTGTCAACGTTAACATAAAAAAAATACTGGGAATTTACTAAAAAATAAACTGTCAGTAATATTTAAAGTGCATAAGTAATAAGTGTATAGTAATTAAGTGATCATCATTTCTTATTCACACAAAATTGCTGATTCTTTCACAGCTTTAAGCTTTGTGTTTGAAATTCAACTCAACAGTAAACTGTGTTTCATGTCTCTACAAAATTCTCAAACGAATTGTAATGTACATCTCTAAACGAGATAGTAATCGTACTATTATGTCAAGTGCGCCAAGCGTCACAGTGCTGGAGTAACATCCCGCCGCCTATTAGGGACCTGCAAAGTACTAATAATTTCAGAAATAAATTAAAGAAATTTATATTCGAACACCAAAAAAGCGAGGAGCAATTACGTAACGACACCAGTGCCTTCTGAACATATTATATTTTTTATTTATTTTGGGTTTTTGGGTTGTATTTTAATTGTAACTATTTTATTTTTAAATGTTGTTTTGTTTTTGGAGCTTTTTGTATTATGTTTTGTCTAGTAAGTGCGTAACCTCACCCTTCCGCTTCGACGGAAGACAAGCGCAGGTTTTTCAACCTGCATTATGCTGAGTTGGAGCCGGTTTGGGGCGGTGGCCGTTTATGCTTGTCTTTCTATATGTTATCTATGTATGTTGTTATAATGTCCTTTGCTGCAAATAAAACATTATTCTATTCTATTCTTATTATTATTATTATTATTCTATTATATTTATTATATAGGTAGTGGTTACTACAATAGTAAGTAGGTTCAAATTTGTTTCGCTAGGTAATGATAAATCATTTTACCCGCTGAAAAGCAGCAACAAAATTATAATGAAATAATAACACTGTTGTAATAGGCGTGTTATCCGTAACAAAGGAATTAAGGCATAATTTATGTGACGGTCTAAATTTGTATACAACCTCATCGCGTGACTTGTATCGGGGAGACGGTATTGACTGAGAATTACGATCGTACCGAGTCAATAGCGTGTGAACGCAGTTTAGTAACTAATATGATGTTAATTCTAAATGATTTCAATCTTTAATTTCTTACGTTAATTCGATGAATGTAAATAATTTAGATTTTTTTTGTATTCAAATGTCTATTTCAAAGATATTTGATTAGTCTCGCTGCGCTCTACTAGATACAGCCGCCGTACTTGACAAATGCGGCAACAAATACTACGCCGAATTCGGCGTACCCGAGCTATTACACTACAATCTGTCTGTAATGTGTCTGTGCCGAATATTTTATTAAATTTTTAGCATGATAAAATGAATTAAACTGTGTAAAAAATGATAAATAGTGGCGATGTTTTACACACACTACAATAAAATTAAAGTTGCTGCATTCACGAAGCTATTGCTTTTAGGAAGGCCGTATCAGTCGAGCGCAGCCAGAACAATCATTTATCTATGGTCTATTTGATGTTAGGCAGAACCATGGCAGAACTATCAAAGGGTAGCTTGACATGTGGGCAGATAATCATGGGAAGATAAAATATAAAAAATAGTTAAAGTAAATGCGAAATCAGATTTATAAATAGGTGAATAACGTTACTAAGAGTAGAATACCACACAAAAGCGGCAGGTCACAAATTTGTGTATTGCATCTGAAAGACAGTTTTTTCAACAAAGTGCAGATTCTCGCTTGCATTTCCATAACACAAACATTCCCTTTTTGTGCGTTTTTCTTTCAGACGTGAGCTCATTCAGTGACTTAAAGAGAAATAATAAGTCGGCGCGGAATTTCATGTCCAACTTTTTCCTTTCATTTGTTCTAATTGAAAAATTTTTCTCATTACATCGCCCGGTAACAAAAGTTAGGTTGTTTTAATAATGTTAATACAAAATGTTTACTTACTAAAAATTCATTTACGAATAAATATGATTCATGGAATGACTGCTATTGTTTGTGAAATGTTGGCTTTTTTTAATATAGTTGCTTTAATTTCTTGTGAAAATTAAGAAAATAAGAAATGTCTGTGTATTATATAGTATTTTTATAAATAAGTCTTAAAAACTTTGATATTTAAAACTACTCAACTATCAATAAGTGGTCACTATAGATCTATTATAGATAGGTATTTTTTTACAGGTTTTGTATGAGTCGATGAACCTTTACAATAATATAGCTTATACATCAGAATAAGAGATAGGCTATATAAGACATAACACGCGGACGAAGTCGCGGGCAACAGCAAGTAAACCATATTTTTCAGAACACCTACTGTCACCGTTTATTCAACAAATCTACTGGACTTCCTTATATACGCTTCAGTTAAGTTAATAATGCATAAAATTTCCCATGGTGTGATTCACTTAATGGGAAATCTTTAATAAGATCTCTCAGCTTTTATGGGACGATTCTCTACATTTTCATGTCGATATCCAGAGGCTTTTATCTAATTATAGTAATTAAACGTTGACCCACTTGTGATATAGATCATAATTATATCAACGTCCGATTTCGGTCCCATAGCAATCGATTTATTAATGCATACCTACATCGGATATTAATTGTTACCTCACACATTGATTTTCCATTAGAAAATTAAAGTACAAGGTACATATATTTTCTCTTGTATATCTGCACCACAGCAATCTGTATTTTTTTTCTACAATATAGTATTCTCAACTTGCGAAATAGATTCGACATCAATAGAAGGCGATAGTGTCACTGGACTCCTGGACTCTAAACTCTAATTGTAGGAAAATAGAGATGCGGCCATGATGGAATTTTTCACACACACCTTTCTCGTTTATCCCTCTTACCACAAGTGAAAATCAAATTAAAATCCGTTGGGTGGTTTAAAAGTAGTTAGCGGAGAAGCAGATGTGACGGATTTATAATTGTGTAAAATATTAAAGTTCCAATGAAAGAAATGGTTACTGTAAATCAATCGTAACAGATAGAGATATGCAATTGCAAGTTTTTTATAGGATTTTAGAAGAACTACAATTCTCTAGTACATAATTTCCATCTAATGTAAATTTATTTTTCGGCGACTTTAAAGGACTTAATTAGGTAGCAACTTAGTAGCAACCCGTTCTACCCAAATCCGATAGATATCATTTTAATGGCGACATCAAAATACTGTCATATTTTTTTATTGCTTTACAACGCCGACGAAGACGCGGGCACCAACTAAGTAGTAGAAAATAATTTAGAAAAAATAACAAAAAATGATAAGAAAGCTCAGAAGACAAGAAGCTCAGAATGATATAAACACGGCACGTTCAAGTGGCAGTAAAAGCTAGGCATTTTATTTGTCAATCGTAACCAATGCTTTTCGAGAAGTTCACTGTAAAAAATAGCCACTGAAATGTGGCCGGTACACAGTCTATTTAACAGTTTGCCTGTTGTGTCACGTTACACAATAAAGTAATACAGTTCAGAAGACAAATACCTCAGAAAAATAGTACGAATACACTAAAGAACTATAGACATTAATCACGCGGTTATTTTTGGACGAAACTCGCAAATCGACCATAGTTATAACGTAATGCTTTAGGAATCTCTGTTATTATCCAGCATTGATTGAAATTGAGTTTGTTATTTTGTGGTGTTTTAACAGTTTTTCAACGCTCCAATCAAACATCAAAACATCTCACAATATTATTCAAGTACCTATACACTATGGACTTACATAATTTTCTATAATACAATAATATTATATTATAATAACTGAATCTTATAACCTAATATAAAAGAAAATACTTTAAAATACGAAGAACTAGTCAAAAACTAGCTTGATAATAAGTATTTGCCTACTTACACGAGTATACAGTTAACAGTAGATTTTTTAATATTATGTAATTTATACTTTTGACAACATGTTACAAATTAATGATGGAATCATACATAGCAGAGCCACATAAAGTACTTTGTCAAAGAAAATCGGATAACAAACAGTCGGGGTACGAAAACTTTCGTCAGTTTTCGAATTCATTCCTTCATCAAGTCATAGACTCTTAGTACCTTTTGAAACTAAAGCACTAAGCAGACAGAAGCCCTGACTTAACTCGACTGTATATAGATACATGTTTGTGTATGTTTTAATACTTGTATTTATACATTTTTTATGATCAAATATTCAAAACGTGCACGGACTGTTTGCAGTAGAACAACATTGGACCCCAGATTATTGAGATTCAATTTGATTAAATTTTCAGATGGGGACTGTCACGTTTTTTTTGTCTACGTGATGAATATACTCCGGATAGAGAAGAATACCTATATAAATAATTATATTTCCAGGAAACATTCAGTGTTAGGCAATATTTCAATACATGAAAGAAGCTTGTGATGTTTACTATGAGATTTAAACCGGGTTTATGTGCGGTTTGCCTTTGTAATTTAATTGGAATGTGTTTGCATTGCAGTAGTAACAACCTAGACATAATAATGGGTATTAGAGAGTTAACCCATAAAGTAAGAATAGTTTTAGTCCAGTATCCCTCACCTGGATTTTTTTCTGATTACTAACAGGCTGAAACTCCGTGAGTAGCTTTCGGTTTGTCGAGACGTCCACCTTCTTTCTCTGCGAAAATTCTCGATAGAGGTAGCTAAAGGAGTTAGCAGCCGTAAAAAACTTCCAAGCGTAGTACTGGGAAAACGTACCACTCAATTTGTAGGACTATATGGCCATTTTATTATACAAATGTTTACTAAGCTGCAGACAAAAAATCAGCTGGTTAGTTATCCCATCCCTCCCAAAAAACCACTCCCAATATATCACAATAAATAGGTCATAAAAATTATTAATAACCATAGTACCATACAACAGACACTGGACTATTTTTGTCTGTAAACAATTAAGATAACAAGGAATTGTTTTCTTTGTATTTTTATTATTAACGTATGTACTTCTTGCTTACATTAAAATATATGTAGAATACTTCAATAGTAAGCGGCTTCAAAGTTCTAAATAAGAACTGGCCAGTAATAAATTAACTTTTTTTTCTGTTTTATTATCACACTAGCTGGCGCAAGGGACTTCGTCTCCGTGAAAAAGAATAAAGTAGCCTATCCTGTGTCCTGTACGTCTAAATGTTTATCTACCATGTTTCATGAAAATCAATGGCGGAACATACATACATACAGAAAAAATTCTAAAAATCGTCAATTTGGTTTCAGTATCATGTATAGAGTATAGAGGCTATAAACACGAAATGTCTGAAAACAAAGTAAATTACTCCATGACCAACCCACACAGATTTATTATTAATATTGATGATTAGCTGTGCCCGCAACTTCTTACGTTTGGTATTTCAGTATCTATAACTTTTTTTATTTCTAAACCGATTGTAATGTAACAAACACAAAATTTTTGTTCCCAGAAACGCAGTGTGCCCTGACACTACTTTAATTACTTTCTTAGTATTAGTATAATGTCTTAAATTTTTTTGCTGTCTCTACATAGAGAAAACTGTGAAGCTACAAGATGTACCGTCATTTTAATCCCAGTGTTTAAAGGCACAAGTAATATTGTGTTGACTAATGCATTATGAGATTATGGCACAGCTGAGTGCGCCGCCAAGGTGCGCAACAAAGCGCTCCTCGCTTAGGGAACCGTTAGTAATTCGATTTTAAACTCGGTTGATAGAGGTATTTAACTGTCGGCGGGACGTTATTTTGACATTGTTGCTATTTATATCATACTTTACTACATAAATACACAGTTCATTCACACAAGTTGGGTTCATGTGAGCAAACAGGAAATCCAATTCGTACGTTTTTTTGGCATTAGCAGCACAAAATTACTAACACCCTTCGAAGGAAAAACAGATGGGGAAACTTCGAATAATTTTATTTTTGTATAGATAATATATTTTGGGTTAGGAATTAATTAATTTAAATTAAGAAGCTTCTTAACACATAACTGCCTTTTACTAAATATAGGTATACGTCAAAGTACAGTCGGCCGCAAAAGTCGCGAAATATCGATCACATTTGCGAATTTAAGAAAATTAAATATCTCTAGGTATATAAGTATTATGTATATAAAAATTTCGTGTCACTTTGTTTGTCGCCGATGAACTGATAAACTACTGAACCGATTTTGATAAAACTTCGTAACTATGTGTAATTTGGTGCATTTAAAAGATAGAATAGTTTTATTTTGAACCCGGGCGAAGCCGGGAGAGTATAAAATTGTGCTTAAGATAATATTATATTGATACATAGGCCACAGGTGCTTTTCGTTGTATAAACAGTACACGTTCTAGCGATTACATTAACCACCCTCTCAAGAGAATGCACAGATTTAGACAATATAGGTTCATTGAATAAAAAATATTAAGATATCTTGCTTGTCTTATGCTTTTGTTTATTTTTTTCGTATTTCAGTTTTTTTTTTAATAAGTCCGGCAGATAGTCTGACGACAAAATTGATTGGTAAGTGGCTAACGATTTATCTATTAAGACAAAGTAACTCCAACAAGGGATAATTGGGCTATATAATGAGCTCTGGTATGTCTTGATGTCCCAGCCGCTAGGCGCCGAGTCTACAGCTGCCCAGAGGCTGCCGAATACAGTTTTTTGTCCCACTTTAGTGGGATCAAGGTCAAGAGTTATTGTTATAGTTATTAAGAGTTTAGTTGATCTATCAAGAGTTTATATAATATTTTAGCATAAAAGAAAAAAATGTTCTTAGCAATGAAAAGATAAGAAAGAGATATTAAGTTAATCTAACTTAATCATTCATTAGTGCTTCATTAATCATCAATCACCAATCAATACTAATAATAAATCTGTAAGTGTAGGTTATGTATGTTTGTTCCTCCATAACTCTTAAACGAATTAACCGATTTTCATGGAACTTAGTGGATAAACATTTACATGTACAGGACACAGGATAGGCTACATTTTTCTTTTTTAACGCGGATGAAGTCGCGGGCGCCAGCTAGTAGAATAAATATAAGAAAAAAACCACAATACGTACAAAAAAAGGAAAAAAATATAATAAAAAAAAAATGTTTTTTAATTAATTAATTTAATTAATGTTATAATTAATTTTGTTTTTTTTTTGTTAAAAGTACAAAAAAAGAACAAGAAGATAATAGAAAAGGAAATCTTCTATTATTTCGTTTACACACGCAGAAATACACTGCCTGCAGATTGTGTGTTAGGCCGACTCTCTATTAGTGACTTAATCTTGTAAATGGGTCGCGTAAATAGCCTTTGATATGATAATGGATACCTTAGTAGACGATTCTTGCAAGTATCAAGACGTAATAAGGTGAGATTATCTTAAATGTTTACCAGATCCGGCTGATACAGTCGGTGACATAATTGTTTGCCAGATCCATTTCATACATTATTTTGTACAGTCAGTAATAAAATAATTTCCAGTTCAAACGAATTGTACTCCTACATTAAATAAATAAAATTTTAGTTTACATAAAAAGTTAAACTACTTGTGTAAAGTTGGAATTCTAATGAATACTTGTGTAAGTAATGAAATGAGAGTAAAAAATATGAGTAAGAAAATAATATTAAGAAAAAGAGCTCTCAGTGCAATCTTCAAGTCTAAATAAAAGACCTATGTATATATATAATCTATAGATTAATAAAATCGTAAACGAGCCGTGTCCTGTATATTAGATATTAAATTTAAAAAAAAATGTGCAATTTGTATTTATGTTACAAAAGTCAAAAAACCGTTTATACCTAGAATTTTTGGATTGTCTGTGCGTTTGTGCACGTTAATCTCAGAAACGATTTTACCGATTTGATTGCGGTTTTCACTGATGAAGTGATGATTACCTGGTTTAAACTATAGGATACTTTTTATTCTTGAAAAATGTTAGGTTTGAAGTGCGAATTTTAAAAAACTAACTGCAACGCTTACGAAGTTGCGGGCACCATCAGTTAGTAAATAAATAAATCTAACACAAGAAACGCTAAGAGTCACATAATGTTAGTATTTCTATAAAATATACCGAGGTCGTTCACGCTTCACTACAGTTTCACAAGTTACGTTATAAAACACTAACACAACATTAAACACGAGTTAGTTGCTTGCTGTGTTCAAAGGGGGATCGCTGAGCCTCACACAATGCGGTTGCGAACATTGATCACAATATCTCATATACCAGTACCTTAAAGCAAATAGAACCGATTAATTCTAGTAATCAAGTATCTATACTAATATTATAGATGTAAAGTTTGTATGTCTCCTACATGTCTTCGAAACTATCCGATTTTAAAAATTATTTCAACATTCAATATACATAGGCTAAATGTTCCACCCGGGCGAAACCGCGTGTACCAGCTATCTAAAACCTAAAAATCTCAGGAACTACTGGTTCGAAATGAAAAATTCTTTTTGTGTTGCATAGTCCATTTAGCGAGGAAGGCTATAGGCTACAGAGAACGCGGACAAAGTCGCGGGCACCAGCTAGTATCTTATATCCGTCTGACAGCAGTAACCACCCCTTTACAGAAGACCACAGTGCTATAACAGAATATGTGCTGTTTTGTTTATTCTGTGTGTGATTAGAGTCTGCCTAACTTTTCCCAATCCCTTATCCTTAATGCTACTGTAGTCGGCAGCGCACTTGCAACACCTGTGGCTTTGCTTGTCTTATAGTATAGGCGACGGTAGCCACCTCCCATCAATTGCCTGACTGTCGACTTTACCACTAAAACCAAATATCTTTTATTTTTAAACGAGGACGAGGCGCGGGCTAAGTAGTACTTGATAACTTAACAGTGCGTTGTCGCTACCACGACAAGCCACGACTTGATTATCTTACTAAGATTTCTTGTGCCTATAATTCATTTACATGCATCGTATTGATGTCATCATCAATTCTTAACTCATACAAACTCTCATGACAATATTGAGACGGCCAATATTGTTTACAACAACAACACACAGCTGGAAACACCCACGTCTCGTCATTTATTAATATTTGCTTAATGTAACAAGTATGAGAGATACGATAACAATTTGACAGAACAACTTTCGTATCTTATTGCTTACTACTCAGTACTGTTTCAATTCTAAAGACGTTTCAGTAGGGTAAATAAAATATGATATTATTATCTATACAAATTTGATAATAAGAGAGAGAGAGAGAGAGATAACTTTGTAAGGTTATTTGTGTTGTAATAAGCAATCTTCGGAATTGCTAAGGTTAAATCACGAAACTAAATAGGCACTTAATTTGAAAATTTCTTTCAATTATGAAGACCAAATCAAGATTATCTTTATCTTTTTTATGAATGTCTAATTCCTATATCTACGAATTTTGAAGCTGCTAGCTTTTAAAGGTTTTCCTCTCAAAAGGTCTGGCTTTAAATGAACCTAACAATTGTTTCAATATTAAAAGTTATAGAATTACCCGTTTTACCTGTTACACAAGCTTATCTTAGCAAAATACAAAACGAAGCGACGACGGCTCTTTTGTAAAAAAAAAAGGTGAACCCGGAAAATTTGATTATAAAGGGATAATTTTGAATTCTATAATACCTAATATTATTTCTCAGTAATATTCTTTGTTCATATTGAAATCTATTGTTGAAATTTATATACCGATGAGCGATTCTGATAGAGATGGAGCAATACTCCTTTTTAGAGAAAAAATATTCCCTATGTAGTTTTATGTATCCGTAACAACGTGTATCAAAATTTCACGATGAAAGGTTGAGTAATTAAACCGTGTAAGCGTAACAAACAAACAAACTTACTTTCGCCTTTATAAAAGAAGGAAGAAAATTCTTCTGTCCACATTTATATAAAATCCTTTGTTCTGACTGCTCAAAGCCATAAATATACTAAGTCTAGAAAAGTGATTTTATGAACATAGGTTTATTTTATAACGTACCTAGCGATCCTCTCCTGGCTTTGTCCTATAAAAACTTAATTAGGTTTTATTATATACAAAAACTCTGTAAAAATATATATAACTGGTGGTAAACGCATCAAAATCCGTTGCGGACAAAATCCGTTATACAGACAGATGCGGAAAGCGACTTCAAATTAAACAAGGAATTAAATTAAAGGTAGGAAAAGACTTTTCATAACTACTATAAAATACTTAAATATGGCGCTTAACCGAGACAAAAAGGTCCTCGGTAAAATCCAGATTTTACTCAGTTGAAATTTAATTCAAAGAAACCGATTGACGGACATCAATATTGAAAATAGTTTTTTTGTCATCTTGTACCGTCCGCTCTCAATTTCTGGCTTTCAATATATATAGTTATAGTCAATATGTTTTATAATACGTATATTATAAGAGAAAAAGCATAACGACTTAAAAACGGCGAAGTTATTCGTTGTGTATTTCTCATTAACCGCGGAAAGATTAACATTTGCGATTAAACTTCCTAAGTAGTAAAATCAAACCAACTTTAATACGAAACTTTGTTTGAAACTCGAACGTAAAACAGCAATTTACTGATTTAGCGTACTCGTAATACCTACCAAAAGTGTTTCCATGGCTTCGCTCAAAACTGACCTTCAATGATTAATCAAGAGGAAACCAAATGCCCCGAAAAGGTTCACAAAGAGACCACTTAAGGATTAAGAACCCCAACTCATTTTCGGAACAACTGGCAGAGATTGAAGTTCGTCTACATTTTATTGTACTAACTTATTCGTAAGTATACAAAAGGTCTGTCGGGTTTAGTTAAATTAGGAAGGACATATACTTAAAGAATCTAAAGGATTCTTTCTTTATAACATACTAGCTGGTGCCCGCGACTTCGTCCGCGTATAATACGGTGTAATTATGTGATAATATTTTTAGATGACCCCTTTCGTCAGCGAAAGCAATATAAACGCTTGATGTATTGTTGCTATAACGCTTTCGCCAGGCGTTAGTTTTTTTATTTTATTATTCTTGATCCCTCGGGAACAGTACCTACTTTTTTTGGATGAAAAGTACCCTATGTCCTTCCTCTAGACTACCTGTAGTTTTGACGTGAAAGCGAGACAGACAGACAGACAGACAGACAGACAGACAAAGTTACTTTCGCATTTATAATATTAGTATAGATAGTAAGGAAGTAAGGATTATAATATTAGTAAGGATAAGGATTTTTGTAGAGAAAACTTCTTTAGTCACGTGTGCCCAACAGTTCAATGTGGGTCTCTAAAGTGTCCAAAACTTTTGGTATGGGTAAGTTTAGTGTTAAATATTGTAATATGTACCAACATATAAAGCTGAAGAGTTTGTTTGTTTGGTTGTACGCGTTAATCTCAGGAACTACTGATTCGAATTGAAAAATTATTTTTGTTGGATAGCCCTTTTATTTTTTGAGGAAGGCTATAAATAGGCTATAGAGAACGAGGACGAAGTCGCGGGCACCAGCTAGAGTTTTTTTTTTAATATATTAAAAAGAAAACAAAATACACCAAATTCGAATGAAACTTTTATTTATTTTAATGGGATGCTAATAATATATATTTGTGTACTCAATGATTTTTTTTTAAATACTTTAAAAGTAAGTATTATATAGCGAAACGTTTCTTTTATACTTTATTGTGATTCAAATTTAAATCACGAAAATTGACGAGACTTTTAATTTTTAATCAACTCTGTCAAAGATCTTTATGTTAAAATCATCTCGAGAGATCTTCATTTACGAAAGTGTTTCATTGTGGATCTTTCTGACAATTGCTTCGTCGCTAATTATTTTAGAGCTCCATCTTGGGGTGTATTGTTAAATGCGATGTACTCTTCATAAAAGGCATCCATTTTCGCCATAGAAATGAGTTTTCATAAAGGAATGAATGAATGTTTTCATGGCGCACCGAGCAAGAGTTCATTAAAATGAAGACAAAGAATTGTAGCGATAGTATTAATCATTATAAAACACACACTTAAAAAACTAATATACACTTTTAAAACTGAGATGCAGAGCGTTGCATATAAGCGCAAAGTTATTACTTTTTTTTTATTAGAGATGGGTTTGCTCTTGGCCAACATCCAGCTGGGTAGCAAGGGAGAGGCCTAAGATGGAGCGAGCTCACCCAGAAGATGCCTATTCACTCGAACTTTGAAAAGATTAGGGTTATATGAACTCGGAAACACAGACACAGGCAGGGAGTTCCAAACCTTGGCGGTGCGCATTATAAAGGATGTTTTAAAGCGCTTGGTTCGAAAAGGGGGGATTTCGACAAGATGAGGATGGTAACCAGCCGTACGTCTGTATATCCGATGGAAGAAAGGGGAAGGCGGTATGAGTTGCCATTCTATGTGTCTTTCATACCGCCTTCCCCTTTCCTGCCATCGGACATACAGACGTACGGCTGGTTAACATCCTCATCTTGTCCAAATCCCTCTTTTTCGAACCAAACGCTTTAAAAAATACTTTATAATGCGAATTACAAAGGATTGGAACTCCCTGACAGCGTCTGTATTTCCGAGCTCATATGACCCAAATCTTTTCAAAATTCGAGTCAATAAGCATTTTCTGGGTGAGCTCGCTCCATAATAGGCCTAATCCATTTCTACATAGTTGATTGTTGGTCAAGAGCGAAACCATCTCTAATAAAAAAAATACGAGTATTCCATCCGTGAAATAACTGACGACCTCCATGATGTGACCACATGTGCTAAATTCTGAGTGTGTGTACCGGAATAACTGATGCCGGAGCTTAGCCCAATACTCTAATCCCTTAGATTTTACCCTATTTCTTTGCCCTATTAACCCTTCACTTTTCGTTACGCATTATCCTACTTACTGTCTCTACCTTTTTGATAAATGTATAACAAAGCCGCTTCACAACCTTTCTAACAATACCTCGTCTAATGAGCTGTCTACTGGTCCATCTCACATGCAACCATAAAAAGATACACGCTAACGCGTGAGTATTTCACGCCTTAAATACTCCACTGATCATCATTATAATGTATAGCATACATGTTGTCAGGGATACAGAAAGGACATAGTGTATTAGTAGTAGTTTTTTTAGTAAATGATCTATACAAATTTATATTAATCTTATATTATAAAATATTATACAACAAAAGTTGGCTTTAACCTTGATGGAAAACGGCTTTAGGATTTTGATAAAAAATAAACTACATTTGATACAGGCAGTTGCGATGGATGTGTAGTGTGCACTGTTAAAGAGTAAAGTAAGGGATAAGAGATACATATATGTCTGTTATCTAGTTCACGTGAATATAACGATATCAAGGTGATCTTTTGTATACATACCTTAAAAAAATTAGTGGAAGTTTCCTTCCTGCAATAACGGTAATGTTTCATAAATTATTCATTACTTTTCGCGACTTTATTTCGCAGTAAACAGTGGTATGTAACTTAGTCACATTTCTCTGAGTAATGAGATCCTTTGTTAATGTTTCTGTATAAAGATAGAGCTGAGATTTTGCTTCAGTTCATCAAGCAGATCAGGCAGTTTTCCATTGCGCTTTGTTTGCGAAAAGGGGCTTTCGTAGATCTTTTAATATTTCCATTCCCTTGCTTCTGTTCGAAATGCGAAAGGAAAGGAATCGGTTTGTCTGGGTCGTAATTTAATATTATTAGGTCCGTAAATCAAATTTTACTTTGCCATTTTTATCCGTGAAACGTTTGCCGAAAACTCGATAAAATATTGCATTAAGTAAGTGAAATTCAATATGATACTTATTTGCAAAATGGAATTTCAGGTTCGGGAATGAAATATAAATTTTCAATGTTCTCAATTTTATTTATTATTTATATTCCTAATCGAGTTGAAGTATTTTTTTTTGTATTGAGAGCAGTGGTGATGCGAAATGTAGACTCTCCCGGATTTTGTAAAGTTTGTGCGTTTGTTTGTATGTAGGTATGTAATCTTCGAAACTACTCATGCTATTTGGAAAAAAATCTTTCACCAATAGTCTGAATAGAATTTCAGGATGAACATAAGCTTCACACTTCACACAATTACTCGCTGGCCTAATCTGAACTTACATACATACATACATACATACATACATACATACATACATACATACATACATACATACATACATACATACATACATACATACATACATACATACATACATACATACATACATACATACATACATACATACATACATACATACATACATACATACATACATACATACATACATACATACATACATACATACATACATACATACACACACACACACACACACACACATTTCCTGAACATCTCTGAAACAATATAGTATAAGTTTTATTATCTAGAAATGAAACTCAATGTCATCCGACATCGCTGATTATATAATTTAATATTTAAACTGAACTATTCGGCCTTGACAGAAGATTACAAAGCTTTGCTTGTGGAAAACGACTTTGTATATTCTGGTTTAATAATAAATTAGCTAATAGCTTAACAGGGCTTAGTTACATTGTTTAAATTATTTTTATCACACTCCAATATAGATGACAAATTGATAACATGATTGATCGCGATCATTGTAACTTGTGATCAGGCAATTTTTCACCGCTTTGTCATTTTCGTTTAAAACTGTTGTTTCTTTTGAAGTCATTAATTGAATTTGAAAGCAGTTCGTTTTATTAAAAGTTTTATAATAGAATGATCGATTTTAGTAGCGCCTCTTTCACCATCTGTGAAGTAGGCTAACTGTCATTTAAAGTCACCGGTAACCGGGGATAATGGATTGTACGGTAAAAGTCCCAAACATTGAAGAGAAAATAATAAAAAAACATCGACTATCGACTAAAAAAAAAAACAGAAAATTATTTCTAAAAGTAACTAATCAACACTTTACTTGTAGTTGGTGAAAGAGGCCATTAATGTTTTATTTTTTAATTATTTCGATACCATTTTTATACTACCCGTGTACAGCGGTTCACTCGTCTCAGCTTCAGGGTCACATCGTGATGATAAATAGTCTAAGTTTCCTCTCAAGAATTGGGATAACAAATGCAAAAATATTTTATAAATGACATCGGTTTAAGTAGTACGAATGTACATAAATTAATTTATCTATCCCATAAGGACATACGAAATACATATTATAGAGTCCTTTTGAGGATAAGGCCACTAATGAATTTAAGAAAAAAATAAAATACCTAAGTAATTGAAACATTACAGGTATTTTATTATTATCTCACTGTGTGAGGTTACTTATTTATGTGTGCGTTACTTCACTGCGTTATATTGGCTTAGTGTTGGTTAATAATACCTACAAACACAAAGTATTCTTGACTTCACACGATAATTTCTTTAACAAATAGCGCCCTACGTGTACAGTTTCGCACGGATGTAATTCTGAAATATATATATTTACAAAAAATATTTCTCGTTTATCGCTCTTTCCATTTGTAAAAATTGTATCAATCCGTTGGACGGTTTAAAAGAAACAGACAAAGGTGAGTGATTTTATTTTATACTGTGCTGGTGCCCAGCTGGTGCCCGCGACTTAGCCAATAGCCTTCCTTGATAAATGGACTATGCTACACAACCAGAATTTTTCAATTCGAACCAGTAGTTCGACCAAACAAACTCTTCAGCTTTAATAGTATAAATTATACTATTATATACTTAGTTCATGATATTGATGCTTAATTCAAAATTAAAAATTAAGAATACAATAAAAAATAAATATTCTAATTAGAACTACAAAAAAAGAAACTGAAATAGGGTCAAGCACAAATAAATGGAATGCCAATCAAGACGAACGAGGAGCCGCATAAATTATGAACAGGTACTGGAGTAGTGAGACTCAAACTATTTTTGTTATATCGACTTGACACAATTCCGAAACTCTCTGATCAAACTACGTCTATACAGAAAGCGACTGAAATTTGCAGCGACATATATCGTTGTAGAATTGTATGTATCGAGTTATAGTTCATAACTAATTAATAACTGACTTATTTCACCTGTTATATGTTTTTCTGCAAATTATATACACGAACTTTCCTCGTTTATAGCTCTTTCCATTAGTGAAAAGCGTATCAAAATTTGTTGGGCGATTTAGAGGAAAGAGAGAAAGAATTATGTTAGCGTTTCAAACAAATGAATTATTCCAATGAAATTAACTTCTAGGCTCTATCCCTTTGTCTCCCAAGAGTTAGTAGGTAAGTATCTACTTCGAACACGTAATAATTATATAAATCTTCGGATCTACAAAATATTATACATTTTGTCTATTGTCTATCTTTACTGTGTCTTTCATTATATACTTACTAAACTTTCTACTTCGAACATGTTCTTCAGATCTTGGATCTACAAAATATTATATATTTTGTCTACTTGTTGGCTGCTTGGCTTTACTGTGTTTTTCATTATATACTTACTAAACTTTTTACATGTACCAAACTTTTTTATTGAGACCCGGTTCTATGAAGAGTAATCCTAAGGAAACAACATAAACTATGTAGCTTTTCCCAGTGTAATGGCGGTGAGGTGTGGCGAGGAAAGGTCTCATAAATATGTATATACTAGCTGTGCCTGCGACTTCGTATACGTGTTGAAAAATGAAAATATATGAGTTATACTATAACTTCTGACATTTTTATCATATGTGATGACGGTAGCGCCGCCGCTATTGAAGACAGTGGCGCCCAATTTTTATATTTTAGATATTGATTTTCCGATATTGACTCAAATTTTTCCGATGCCTTGTTAAATATTGCGGAGTAAGTAGATACACACAATTAATTTAATACATGTTAATACCAACTAATCTTATCTTTGAGTTGAAGTTCAGTCGTCTTTGAAGAGAATTAGATTATCAGCGTGAAAATAATTTGCATATGAATATACTTAGTGAGGCTCGAGACCCAAAATGCTTCGGCAACTGTTTCAGTAATTCTGTCTTTATCAGAATTAGTGGATATTGATTGACGAGACAAATGAGATTCGCGTGTTCTAATTATTTGAATTGATAATTATGTTTATTTTATAATTCTGTTTAGAAATGCGTATTGTATCTACTATTTAATGTTAGAACTGTCAAGTTTAATATTAAAAAAATGGTTTCCCTTTTTATATTGTTTAGTGACTATATATTGTATTTGAGCATTAATGTTAAAAATAAAAAAAATATAGAAACAGGTAGTTTTCCCCCCTCCTTTGAAATAATTACAACATTCGTACATTATTTTACTACAAAAAACCACAAATTGCGAACGCTAGATTACACCCACCAAAAGTACGAGTATGTCGTTTATGTCCGCAAATCAGGTGATATTGAAACGAACATTCCACGAAAATGTAGAGATTAAATATATCATGGCGAAAATCACTGCATAAATTTCAGTTTATTTTATATTATAATATAAAAAAACATGCTGAACATATTGTGGGATTCTATCTTTTCGGTAAATTTAAAGAAGGTGTACCTTTTATAAGAAGATGACCTACATAATGCCAAATAGTTTACACATGACACTCTTTATGACACTCCTAAGCCTTAAAGGTAGTACGCACAAAAAGGTTCGCAATTTTACCTCGACAACCTTCGCAGTGTAGGGTTGTTGTTTCAATATTTTTAAAATTTCGCAGGATTCTTGTCCCCAAGGATCTGCGTACGATGATTTATTTCAGTTGTTTTTATCCTTAAGATAAAAGTTTTTCTTTTGTCTTAAGAAGAACGCTAGATTTTTTTAAATGTACTTTCGGCGAAAGCCTCCTCAAAATAAATGTATACCTATGTTAAGAAAGGGTGATGCTCGTGAAAACTGTTTCAAAATGAATTAATTCACAAACTAATAATTTAAAAAAAAAAAAAACATAAAAAATTAATGTTAATACTGTAAACAGAGTTATATTATTAGTATTGATTGATTGATTGATGATGATGATTGTTTGATCCTTATAACATTAGGTATATTAGATAAGACCATGTCAAGTAAGAAATTCCAAGAGAAATATTATGATATCTAAATCTTAGTCCTTAGTCGATCAGTAGAGTACCTAAACATTAAATTATAATAATTTGTTAAACAAATACAATCTTGTTTTAATAGAAATTTATAATATAAATACATCAGAATCTATGTATATATTGTATTTTCATGACTAAATAACCACCGATGTTAATCACATTGTGTATTGGGAAAACCTGACTCCCGTAGAAGGCTGCTTTAAACAGTCTGTAGTACTTACAACAAACAAACAACAGTGCTTTAGAATATATGAAGCCACTATAATTTATTAAAAGTATAAAGGTTTGAGTTATACTTATCATAGTCATGCTGGTTTTATGAAAATAATAGGTTTTATTCACACCGCAATAACGCGGAATCATGCTCCTATTGTGGCAAAATGAAATCCTTCTCATATGAAAATATATTTCAAATAGTTTCCGGGATATTGTGGTGAAATGCGTAAATTTTCTTTGTATGGAACTCATTCCACATTAAAATAACGATTTCGCAGAATAACCCAAGCATAGGTATAGCCCTCTTCATAGTGGTCCGTAAGCCAGGCACTAATTTCGTCAATGATTTCCTCTCAGTCCATAATTTGTAAAATGCCTGAGAGAGTTGTATCATGATGCGTTGTGAACTTCAGCTGAGGCTCCGATGGTGGGTTGAGCAGTGGTAGCCCGTTACACTTTCAGAGCATCAGCTGACAAGCATTCCACCAAGATATAGCCAGCTGACTTTTTTATTTATTAACAGTAATACATAAACTATCATCTGATAAATTTTCTATTCAGGAGGTAATCACTGAATACGTATATATTCGTGTGACCTGCTGACGTATAATCCACCATTTTATAAATAGCTGACAATTTTGTTTCTTCAAAATATTAGGCTAACTATAATTTGATGAATTTTTAATCGGAAATAAATGATTAAAATTTTTTTTTATATTGTGCGTGGGCGGCTACCGATCTACTGCTCAACCCACCATCGGAGCCGCAGCTGACGTTCACAACGTTTCATGATACAACTCTCTCAGTCATTTTACTAGTTATCGACTGGGAGGAAATTGGTCATGAAAATCGGTCGCTGGCTCATGGACCATAGCTTGTTGAGCGATGTTTATCTATCTTATGAGGACTAATAAGTAAATTATGTTATCACCTTTCAGAGCTATATTATGTTATCACTGGCAACACACATTGGTCGAACATCTTTGTTTTAAGGGATGAACTTTTGTTTTTAATTTTCAATCCCTATAATTCAAAACTCTATCTAAGTATTCAAAATTGTTTATGAAATGATAATCTAAAAGTATATTATAAAATCGTTGTCCTATTTTCGACCGACGAAAACGAAAAAACAAAAAGGAGGTACTCAAATCGACGCGTATATATTTTCTTTTATGTATGATTACGCATAACTTTTGACAGGGTGGTCCGATTTTGATAATTCTTTTTTTAATAACTTTTTACAGAGTAGTCCGATTTTGATAATTCTTTCTTTAATGGATAGGGTATACCTCGAAGTTGGTCTTGTATAAATTTTGAAAAAAAATTCCTACCCTAAGGGTGGGAAAATGGGGGTGGGAAAATTAAAAATTAAGCATGCAGTAAATATTAGATTATAGCTACAAAAAAATATAAAATAAAACTTTTTAACAAAAAATAAAACCGCCGAAAAAACTGAAAAGCATAAAATAATCTTATTATCATTTTACCTAAGTAATTTTGAGTCGGCGCCAAACAAGCAAAAATTACGTAAAGAGTGATGCGTGGCGCCGACTCAAAATTACTTAGGTAAAATGATAATAAGATTATTTTATGCTTTTCAGTTTTTTCGGCGGTTTTATTTTTTGTTAAAAAGTTTTATGCTTTATCCTATGCAGTATAAAAAGTACCTAATAATAAATAAGTCACTTTTAATGAGATCCATAACTATCTTATACGAAGTCGCAGAAATTATAGATTTGTACTCATGACCTCTTAGAGAATTCATAAAGGTGACATTACATATTATCTATACCCACTTATAAAATCGTTTATCCTGACTGACTATCAACACACAACCGAAACTATATACTTTTGGAACATAGGTTTATTTTATTACGGAAGGATCCGCTAAGAAAGGATTTTTGAAAATTTCAACTTCGAAGGAAGCCGGAGGCGGGACGCTTGTTATAAATATGACATATATAGGAATATGATCCCAAAAGACAACTTAAAACCAACAAAAATGTTTTAAGAATCTGAAAGCATGTTTTAAGCATACGTATAAATCTATTTGACAAACGTCATTTTTAATAATCCATTTCTAAAATAATTTACAAACAGATTAAAAACTCTATTGGTATAGTAACAAAACACAATGTAAACCGTTATTAAACCGTTTATGATTTTTTGGAATAACTGTAGCATAGTAAAAAAATTAACATCTGGCGCGCATGCTTCTGTATATAGTTACCTGACACATTTTATCATATTGTTTACATCTGCAATGAAAACTGTAACGTACTCGTAGGTAATGAATAAAGCAATATTTTGTGTTTACAAATAGACATACAAATACAAAAGATATTATTTGAATTGTGTGTGTACTATTAAAATTAAGTGCTGTTATGTTTTGGCGTGTGAGCTCATTCTATATCAGAGCCTATAAGTAGTTAGTATATATATGTACGCAGTTCTCAGAGAGAAGGCTTATGCCCAGCGTTGAGACATAATATCTGTGTCTATACAGATATTATGTCTGATACAGATACAGAGGATACAGATATATTTTATACTAGCTGTTGCCCGCGACTTCGCCCGCGTTAAAAAAGATAAAAAGTAGCCTATCACGTGTCCCGTACTTCTAAATGTTTATCTACCAAGTTTCATGAACATCAGTTAATTCGTTTAAGAGTTATGGAGGAACATACATACATACATACATACATACAGAAAAAAAATCTAAAAATAGTCAATTTAGTTTCAGTATCATGTATAGAGCCTATATACACGATATTTCTGAAAACAAAGTAAATTACTCCATGACCGACCCCTACAGATTTATTATTAGTATTGATTGATGATGATTGATGATTATTATCATAACAATCCAACAGATGGCGTTGTAAGGTAATTTGTCGGCTTGATTGAATAAAAAAAATTCCACCCGTGCGAAGCCGGGAGCGGATCAGCTGGTAAGTATATAATATTATAACATATTATATAAAGCTGAAGAATTTGTATGTTTGTTTGGTTGTACGCGCTAATCTCAGGAACTACTAGTTCGATTTGAAAAAATATTTTTGTATTGGATAGTCCATTTATTGAGGAAGGCTATAGAGAACGCTGACGAAGTCACGGGCACCAGCTAGCTATAAAATAAAGTCGCCTTTCGCTTCTATCAGTTTTTCTGCTGGTCACGGTCCACTTGATGGTAGGTGGTAGATACCTACCTATCGTCGCTTCTAACACTAGCAACTCCACTGGTGTTGCAAGTGTGCTGCCAACCATGATAGGATTAAGGATATGGTTTAGGATGGGATAGGAAAATGGGCTCTGGTATCCCTAACTAGGATACCTAGGATACTTGCATCCACTTGCTAATGATGGAACACAAGTAACTGAATGTGAGGGTCGAAACCATCATACCGATCAATGATTCTTGCCGTTACTTATATATTATAATTACTTAAAAAAATAAATAAAAAAAAACTAATGTTAAAAACAAAACAAGATATAGATACATACAGACATAATTATAATAAAGTAGCTGTCTGTTTCTTTGCTATTTTTTTATAAACCATTCAAAGCATTTTGATACGATTTTCACTAATGGTAAGAGCAATAAGCGAGAAAGCTTTCTGTGTATCTAAAAATTTGCAGAAAAAATTAGAGCGAATCGCTAGTTAGGTCCAGACATAAATTTCACACACCTTTATACGACATTGTCGCCGTAGAAATATTGCTAAAAACTTTAACTTCAAACCATCTTCATTATTCATTTATCTTAATTTTTTTAGAAAATAATAAAAATAAATAGTTACATACCTAAAATAAAACCTTTGAGTTTGAAATTCAAAAATTTCACGCCACCATTAACTGAAGACACGGTCGTAAACACGAATGACTGAAAACACAACAACACTACACGGCAAAAACACAATTTTTATTTTTATTAAACGTTCAAAACAGGTGAGGTTTAATTCACGATTTACAGATATTAGATGGTATTCTTAACGAGAGCTTGTCGTAGGTTAGCAAACTGACTGCTAGTGTGAGGAACATGTAGCAGTTACAGCGACCTGACGAATACTGGCTGGCGAGAGGACGGCGGGTTGCAGGGCGGAGTAACTTCGCCTCCCGCACTAAACCAGCCGTGCGACCGCCCAACGTTTGTAGCTGAAACGTAAAGAGAAAAGACTAGACATACAACTCTATTTCATTGTCATAGAGGCGACAATACAACAACGTTTCAGGCCTGGGGGCTCATCAAACTCAATCGTAATAATATTATAAGTGCAAAAGTTTGTATGTGTGAATGCTTGTTGCTCAAATTAATGTAAGTAAAAACGGGTAAACGAATATGGGTGAAATATGACACATAGATAGTTTATTACCTGAATTAACCCACTTTTTGTCTTGAAAAAATGTTAAGACGTCAGTAATGTCAACAGTGGCGGCGCCATCGTCACCACAGCAATGATGTCAGGCGTTTTATCTTAAATTGTATATTAATTCTACTAAGATACGTAGCTCACTTTTGTCCTGTCTAAGGCACTCCATACATTACCTACGTAATATTTTAACTGTTGTATGAAAATGTTATAATGAAATCTTGATTTTAACGACAACAACAAATCCTTTTCTACCAAAATTATTTATAGAGTGAATAATATATAATATTATTTTTTATTATTATCGCTTAGTAACACTTTTATAAAGCGGGACAAAACTTGCGTCAAAATGGTCCAGAGGCCTTTCTGAAGAAGCCGCCAAGGTTTACAAATCGCATATAATATGAATTATATGTATGTATATTAACTTCCAACACAATCCCAACTAAGATATTTATATCTGATAAAAATTCATTTTTATTTCTATTGACAACCAAATTTTATTTTTATTTAATTTAACATTCTACTTCTGTCATCATAAGAGCAAATCATACTGTAACATAATTTATTATTATTTTTATGATCAAATTTTGTTAATTTGATGTAGACAACAATCAAATGCGAGATAATACATTTATCAGTTTCACTTTATAATAAAAAAAACTGGGACTCTCTTTCGAATAAGAAAGTGTCCGGGGAGCGGCATCATTTAAGTCATAAAAAATTCAAAACTATATTTTTTAA
The DNA here is from genome assembly GCA_918317495.1 of Synanthedon vespiformis. Lineage (NCBI taxonomy): Eukaryota > Metazoa > Arthropoda > Insecta > Lepidoptera > Sesiidae > Synanthedon > Synanthedon vespiformis. The sequence goes on along the minus strand of OU906951.1, from coordinate 8,727,535 downwards.
AATAATCTAATTAATTTCGTATTTCTAAAATGGCAAATTGTTTGCGAGTATATCAACACAGATAATAGTCACACGTAATAATCTCAAGGTAACATTGTACCTACTGAATGCGACGTTTGAATGTGAATAGTGATAATAAAATTACATAGTGTAGGTAAATAATTACAGTATTTGTGTAAACAGACATGTGATTATATTGTTACGAAGAAACCAGCTTCAATGGCGTGATGTAAATATTCGTTATATTTAGCATCTGTCCCTTATCAAGGCTGATGTTTAGCAGATATATCTAATTTTAATATTCGCACAACTTTGAAAGAATCTAGAGACTAGATCTGGGTTAGAGTGACTTATCAATCCAATTATTATAAACCAGCTGGCGCCTGCGACTTCGTCCGCGTTGAAAAAGAATAAAATAGCCTATTGTGTCCTGTACGTCTAAATGTTTGTCTACAAGTTTCATAAAAATCAGTAAATTTGTTTGAGTTATGGAGGAATATACATACATACAATACTTACCTACACTTACAGATTTATTATTAGTATTGACGATGAGTAGTTGAGTTTGTTTGTTTATTACGCTTTCACGCCCACTATTTTTTTTATTAGAGATTGGTTTGCTCTTGTTCAGCATCCAGCCGTGTAGCGAAGATAAGATAGGTATAGATATAGTTATAAAAGATAGCAATGATACCTACAGACACGGACATAGGGTAAAAAAAGAAAAAAAAACAGGGATGATCACTCTGCTAAAAATATAAAATTCCTAACAAAAATATATGTAGGAGCAATAAATATTGAATATATTGTTCAAAACCTAAGAAAAAGAGGCGCAAACGAAGTCGTGGGCGTGGTTATACCTAATATCAAAAATAATTCCTTGTAACCTTTTAAACCCATAGTCGAATTGGTCGCAGAGTTACAAATAGTATTTTCTGCAGCAAGCGGAAATGAAAAATTGGATTGTCCTTTCCGGTATAGAAATGATTTGTGCTTTCACGGCTAGAAATGCCCTTTTATTACGAACGCTACCTTTCAGAACACTGCCTTTAAAATATCTGAGAGTATTGGTATTCTAATTTAGGTAGGTATGTATATGTTGCTGACCTTTTCTGTGTCATGATAAAAGGCAAAACAAAAATAAACCAACAGCAATTTCATTCCACCGTTTCAAATTACAAGTTTTCAGAAAATAAGCAGCTTACAACATTTGATTGATTGGCCATTTTCGTATTCCACAACGGCGTACAACTGTGTCTCAGAATAAAAAGGGTCGGCGGAATCGAAAATATGTTTTATGTAAAATTCCATTATTGTTGTAAGCATATTTAAGTAACTAGCTTTTGATCGCGACTTCGTTTGTGATCCTTTTACTTGAGCGTTGAAAAATAAATATAAAATGAGCGATAATAATTAGTTCAACCTTTATTGCTCATTTATATTTCTGTTAGGCGTTGATTTTTTTAAATATTTTTATAATAAAATTAATTTATTTAAAAAAAAAAATAATAATAATAATAATCTTTTTCTAGACGAAAGGTACAGTCGGCCGCATAAGTCGATTAACACATTAAAAAGTGCAAAACAACTGAACACTCAACTTACTTACTTACTGAAGCTTTTTATGATCGTTTATACGTGAAGTTCATTTTGTTCTCTAGTCGTGACAACGACTTATGGCGCTTTGAGTGTTCAGTTGATTTCTGTATTCCCTATACTTAACTTCGGTAGTCTCCCGGGTTCTCACGGATGCAACTTTTTTTTTTAAATTATTTACACAAACCTTTAATGATTTTTCCTTTATTGAAAACCGTATCAAATTCCGTTTGGTGGTTTAGAAGAAAGTAGCGGAGAAACAGCCAGAAGAGGACAGCTACAGTGAGACCATATGGACTACAATTTAATATAATCGTTTGATGTAATATAAATTACATTAAAACTGGAATCCATCCTTTATTAACGCCCTGGTTTAACAAAGCTGAAAGGTCTATGGTAAAGAGTAACCGGATTGCGTACACTACAATAGTCTTGAACCCCTTGAAAAATTCATGCATACATTAATAATAATAATAATAATAATAATGCATTTATTAGCTCCACACAATCACAAACCACATAATATACAGACAATGTTAACCTAAATTGTAATATACACAAACAATGGTCGTAACTGTATGAGAGCCTGGTGCCCGTGGTAGGTATTGAGAAATACCTGTGTTACAGGTCACCAGGTCCCACTCCGCTGATTGCACAAAGTATACCCACAAATCGGATGACAATAAATACATAAATACAACTATTAAGACTATAAATAAAGATAAATATCACAATAATATACTAGAAGATGTTGAAGAGTGGAAGAATAACTTTTTCAGATTCTTCATAATTCAAGCTCTTAAGCCATTTTGTGACTGCCGCCTTACATTTAGGGAGAGGAAGAGAATATATTGGTATAATAGAATTTATCTTGTTGTAAAGATATCCTCCCAGGAAACAGTAAAATCTATAAGAATTTCTCAGGTTGAATTGTTGGGAGGGGCAAATAACCCGTTTCCTACGCCTATCCCTCTCTAAATCCGGACTATACGGTAATTGAGAATGTTGTTTAAGAACAGTATGGAGTATGAAAGACTGTCTAACAGTTAGTACTTCCCAATCCTTGTACAATTCAACCGTGGGAAAAAGAAAAGGCAGGCCGGCTCCGACTTTTAAGATGGCACGCTGAGCTCTCTCCAATTCTATCAGGTGCGTTTTAGCAGCACCACCCCAAGTACCAATACAATAACTGATCAGCGGTTGGCATAAGGCAAGATAAACCATTTTGATTATGTGACGATCAGTAATATGTCTCAGTATCTTGAATATATAAATCATTTTACGTAATCGTGTCGTTAGAGTATCGACATGCTGCTTAAAACTAAGATTTTGATCAATATAAACCCCTAGGTATTTGATAGACTCAACTCTTTGGAGGACAGGACAGGGACACGTGGGGATGGATAGGTCAGGACATGATTGAGAATGGGCTGATATAGCGAAAGATGTTGGTGGAAGGAAATTGTTTTTAAGAGCAAAAGTAATAAATTTTGTTTTAGAGATATTCAGTGTCAGGATATTATTTCTCAGCCATTTGCATACGTCTAAGAACCCACGCTGAGCGCTGTGAAACGTATCCTCCCAATCATCCCCCGAGAAAACAAGAGCTGTATCGTCGGCAAAAGTGAAAACCCTCCCACCACGGAGCTGAAGTTGGCACAAGTCGTTAACATAGATGAGGAACAATGTGGGACCGAGAACACTGCCTTGGGGCACCCCGTGCGTTACAGAAAGTTCGCCACTAATCCATTGATTAACCTTTACTCGTTGGGTTCTGTAGGTTAGATAGTTGCTAAACAGCTCCAGCGGAAGGCCTCTTATTCCAATTCTCTCTAACTTAGAAACCAGAAGAGGGACAGAAACCGTATCAAAAGCCTTTGCTAAATCAAGAAAAATGGCTAAACATTTCTTTCCTTTATCAAGGGTATTTATAACTGTGTTAACTAGCTCATGAACAGCATCATCTGTTGACCTACCGGAGCGGAAACCATATTGAGTCGGTGAGAGAAGATTATTAGATTCCAAGTAACCTATTAAACGTTTGTTCATGACACGTTCTAAAATTTTCGACAAGGTGGTGAGGATGGATATGGGTCTATAGTTAATTACGCAGTTTCTGTCACCGCTCTTATGTATTGGTTTAATAACAGCCGACTTAAATGCCCGAGGGAATACTCCACTAGAAATTGAAAGATTACATATGTGAGCAATAGGGGGTATAAGTTGGAGCGAGTATCTCTTAATTACTTTGCTCGAGATGCCATCCAGTCCTATCGCACAATTCTCCCTTAGACCCAGAATGAGGTTTTCAATTTCTGAATTATCCGTTGGAAGGAAAGCCAACGAAACAGATGGCGATTCAGATGAACGGTAATGATTGGTGTTATCAGCAGACTGGTCAGAGTTTAGAATTTGTTCGGCTAGTCTCTTACCCACACCAGCAAAGTACTCATTGATTTCATTAACACTTTGTTGAGGACTGTTTGGGGAGATAAGGCAAGCAAGATCACTAGAAACCTTGGTAGAACCAGTAACGTTTTTAATTGCATCCCATAGTTTCCTTCTATTATTATTCGCAGTTAAAAGCTCCTGCTTGTCGTATTCTCTTTTTCGTTTTATTAGTAGGGATTTACAGAAATTCCTGTATCGGTTATAAGTAAGCTTTGCAATTTCATTCTCCGGGTCTCTTTTATACTTTTTGTAAAGCTTATCCCTATTTCTCATACACCGTAACAGACCGGGAGTAATCCAGGGTTTAGCAGTTCTGTGTCTATTGCAAGTTTTGGCTATTTTTGAATTCTCCTTGATAGCTGTACTAATGCAATCAACTAGTAAATCCGTTGCTTTATTAACATCAAAACTATTTAAGACAGGCTCAAAGTCTATCTTCTCGAACGTTGAGTCAAGGCCCTGGTAGTCAATACGCAATCCCGGTTTGGTTGTATAGTTTGTTTTTTTGTTTATATTTAGGCTGACGATAGTCGTCTCATGATCGGTAATTGAAGTCTCAACAACTAGACAAGTGGCTTGTAATTTAGTTCTTATCATAATATGGTCTAAACACGTTCGACCATGAGTCGGTATGTTATGCCCCGGGAGGATGCAGTGACTTGCCAGCATATTAAGGTAATCGTGGGAACGTTTATCAGAGGAGTTCAGAGAGATGTCAATATTTATGTCTCCAGCAATTATCACGTTTTTATAGTTATTTAATTTAGACAAGAACAGATTGAGAGAGGAGACAAATCTACTGGTGTCAAGCTGACTAGGAGGGCGGTAAATACCTATGACACACGTGTCTAAGCCAAGTTTCAAGCAAAGGCAATTGGCGTCAAAAATATCCGGTTCCTCACATGTAGCACTAAGATCACTATTGTAATAGATTACCACTCCTTCATTCTGAGTCTTATGTAAAGTAGTAGCAAAATAACCATAGTTATCTAAATTAGGTGGACATACAGAAGACGAAAGCCAACACTCAGATAAAATCAATACGTCGTAATCTGTTTTTAACCTTGTAAGAAGAGTCACAAAATTGCACATATTACAATTTATGCTTCTAATATTTTGGCACAGTACTTTGAATTGACTAATATCATTAGGTACATGTTCTTGGACATCATCAACTTCACAAGTAAGCGATTTAGCAACGATTATTGAGTCAAGGCCCGCTTGCAAGCCTTCAATGAAATTGTCCTTGCAATCGAATTTTAAGCGTTAGTTTCAAGAGGCGCAAAGAAAAGACTTTTCTCCTGTAAAGGAGAAATGTGACACATATATGAGCATTTAGAGAGCAATATAGTATGAATTGTGAGTAATTGTAGTGTATTTGTAAATAGGCTAGGATGGTATGAATATGCGCTGGAGCACGTTTTATGTTAGAAATAAAATATCTTGTAAATATAAGACTATGTAGTACTAGATTGTAATATAATATCATTATGAAAATTAGCAATAATAAAAATAACAATGAGAGTTCGGGTTGGTTATTAATAATAATAAACCTTGTGCAATCTGGCGGGTCCGTATAGTAAGAAGAGAACATTTTCATAAAATTAATAAAAAGTAGGTACACTGAAAAATAGGCAAACAAGTAAATAGGTAAATTAACAAATGAAAGGGCGGGAACGTTATTGATATGCATAAGCCTTGTGCACTCTGGAGTATTTATACAATAGAAACATAATTTATTTATAACATTACCAAAAAGTGGGGACACAGAAAAAATAGACAAACATGTAAATAAGTGAATTAACAAATAGCAAGTTTTGACTGAGGTATTTGTTAGAAAATAAATAGAAAAACAAGAATTTTTGAAGGAGAAGTTTGAACCCTAAACAAAACAAGTACATAATTAAGAAAACAATAGGTACTTCGAGTCATTGTGATATTTTGCCTAATTCATCCTCCGTGTCGATACTTATCGGCGGCTGTCCATCCTCTTTTTTAACATAAATTTTTCCAAACGATGTCCAAGCTGCACATAGTTGTTTAGTTTTCACCTTTTCCCTTGCAAGATAGAAAAGTCTTCTTGCTTTGTATGTTAAAGACTCGGAAACAAATATTGGCCTTGTATGACCAGGTAACTTTAAATGCTGAGTATTCAGTTGAGGACTTCTATTTTCACGTTTGGTTTTATTAAACTTCTTGAACGAATTAATAAAGGATTCCTTCCTGCCTGTAGTAGTAAAATCAACTACTATTGACTCAGATTTTGAACGATATATATCGTTTATTTCTAGTTTTTGTATAGGATCCTCCAGTGAAAGGACGGAGCCAATATCATTAACAATACTTAAGATTACTTCCTTGGTTTCATTATTCTGTTTCGGAATATTGCGTATTTCAATAGATGACTTGCGGGACGATCTCTCAAATAATTCTAGCCTATTTTCCAGTGTTTTAATATGATTCCTATATGCAATATTTTCTCGTTGTAGATCATTAAACTTGAGTGATAGATCTTCATATTGGTTTGACATAAATTCAATTGATTTTTGAATATCCTGATTTTGATTCATAATTAAAGATATGGAATCATTCAAAGATATAAACTTTTGGTCTTGTTGCGCCTTAAGTTCAGAAAACATAGTTTTAATTTCCAACCAACATGACTCCGACGGTATAGGGACCTCAGTGAACTTTGGTTTTGAGCGAATAGTAACATTGGAAAAACTATCCCGCGGATCTTCAAATGTCGATATGTTGAGGACCGAATCGGATCCGTATTGTTTCGGTGGAGAAGTCTTCAAGTATTTCCTTGATGCAGTAGGAGAACGCTTAACGGACATCTCAATTATTATTATTTTATTTTGTTTTCTATTTTGTTATTTCTGTCTAACAGGCAGCCAGCGAAAAAGTATGAGCGCACGTGATTGGAGGGCGTGGCCGCAGTTTGTCTTTCTATATTGCTCTGTTAGTCAGGAACAATGTAATAAATGCATTTAAATAAATTTAATTCTTGTCTTACTAATCTTTGATAAATTTCGCCCTGAAACTGTAGTTCGGATACACAACACTTGTTTCACACTATTAAATTTTGTAATTTAGGGGTAAATAGCAAAATACAATGAAAGAAAGTAAATACGTCAGACCAGTGCAAAGTCCGCGGAGTGATTGCCATAACGTCAATATTTTATTGCCCCATTACAACTCAATATCGGAATAAGGGTAATATCTGATATCATGACTAAAGAGAAATGCAGATATATAAATAATTTAAGACATCTCTCGGGCCATTGCCCGCAATTTGCGAAAATTGATATCCCATTGTATTCATATGCTTAGAATCCATATATTATAATCTGAAATGGGTACAGTCAGCACAACACTTTTATGGTAGGTAAATATAATTAAATTATTTTGTAGTAATGTGTATAATAATAATAATAATAATAATAATAATAATAATGTAATAATGTGTGTAATGTGTTGTATATAAACTACAAAAAATTGTTAATATAACAAAAAAATATAAAAAAAAATAAAAGTGTAGGCAATAAAACCACCCTATAATATTAATATTATTTATACACATTTACAAAATTGACGTTCACGAAATAAAATTACGGGCGCCAGTCTTTTATTCATCTTTTAAAAGAGGCTGAAATCTCCAAGGTGTCATTTGGGAGAGACTGCCGCTGCCGCAATATACTTACATAAATGAAATTTTAAATCCATACTTCCATACTACTTTTATTAATGTTTAATATTAATTTTAATAATATAAATGTAAAAGTAAGTATATCTTTCTGTCCGTTAGTTTTCACGCCTTAACTACTCAATAGATCATCATGAAATTTTGCATACACGTTGTCAGGGATACAAGAAAGGACATAGGGTACCATTTACCCAGAAAATAAGTTCTCAATAATAAAATAAAAAATTAACGCCTAGCCAAAGTTTTGTAGCAACAAGAGATCGAGCTTTATATATGCTCATATATTTTTTTATTTTTCAATGCGGACGAAATCGAGAGCTTCAGCTAATACTTAAGTAATAAAAAATCAAATTAAATTTATATAGGTAGGTACACTCAACAAACATAGATGTTTGAAACAAACCATTTTTGGACGCTCACAATGTTATCGCTAGCGAAATCTATATACTTAGTTGAATTTGATGCGAATTAAAATGTATATATTTAGTCATTTGCATCTTTGCACGCTTCGCACAATTTTATTAAGCCGAAATGGATATCTCGTTAAATTAATCCTCTTGTTTGTTTGTGAATTTGTAAATTAGGAAATCCAGCTTAAGGACGACATTTTAATGTTCATTAGTATTTTACATACATACATAATTTTTAATATCAACTTATATATAAACTTTTTATTAAAAAGCTACGTAAACGGAAAATATCAGAAACTTATCTGAAATAGAAATCTATTCTTATTTATTTATTTATTTATCTATTATTATTTATTTATTTCTGAGAGTGTTATGCAGCAAGTGCGACTGCCCCATACTTATCTTTTTGGGTCAAATTAGTTATAGGAATTATTAAATAAAATAATGTGTAATAATTTTATTTTTAATGTGTATTGTACTTACTAACATAGTTTTAAGTAAATATTGTTACTAACCATGATGGATCTGTGTAATCTGAATATGAATAAATTATTATTATTATTATTATTATTTACTATCCAAAACAATATTGATTCTGACCAGTAAGTTTTAATAACCCTACATGAAATACTTATGTACTTCCTTATGCTACAAAGACGTTATGCTACTAAGCGCCTCTTTCACCAACGTCATGTAAAGTGTTGATTAGTTACTTTTAGAAATAATTTTCTGTTTTATTGAATTATGCACTCGTTTTACTGCATCATTTGGGACGTTTACCGTACAAACAAAGGTATATCAGCTCCATTATTCCCAGTTACCGGTGACTTTAAATGACAGTTACGTCAAGTAGGTCATACTTGACGTTTGTGAAACAGGCGCTAAGACAAAAACCGATATATTTTATGAACACTGACAGAGGATGACTAAACAAAAGCAGTTAAATTCCATTTCAACCGTATACAGGACAGAATGGATATTTTAATGCTAATTTTACAGCTCTGAAAACCATAACGCGTCCAACATAAATAGACACCGGTTTTCTATCCTCCCACAACATTTATTTTGTACTTGATTTTTTTCGAGTCTCTTTCGTAACTGGCCGTAAAGCCCTTGGCATAATAAAAGTGCTATTGAGGATAAAAAGTTTGACTTTCTCTTCAACGCCTTCTGAATTATTTATTTAGTAACTCTCGAGTTTGTTGGCGAAGAAAAAATATACATTGAATATTTAAATGTGACAATGTGGCCCCAACTTGTTACTTGGACAGTTTTATTACCCACTTGGGTAATTAATTGTTAAAAGACCTAAAAATAAAACAGTTATTTGCTAACGTAATTAGTGATCGATTGTTTTTCGTACTAAAATTTCACCTGAACTTATCACGGATTAAATTCTTTTTTTTTTTAATTTCAGAAACGAATAATAAAGTAAGGGCAAATTTATTGGTAATTTTTTAAATTATATAAAAAATGTAACTTTGCAATTAATATAATAACATTTTCCTGTTAAAAACATTTACCATTGTAAATTTACGACGCAAGTCATGGACGGGAACAAACCGTATTATTTTCACTAATTTGCATGTTATTATGGAACAAGCAACATTTCAATTTGGCCAACTCGGTCGAGCCAATCAGCTGAATTAATACTTTCATTTAAGTTTTGCTTGTCTTGTTGAATGAAGAAGTCATTAATTTCAAGCGACGCCTTTTCCTGATTTTGCATTTAATTTCTCCCACGTTCTAACGGGTGCCGCAACTTTTAATTGATGTTTTGTTAAAATTCTAAAAGAAGTACGCGTTTTTGACGAGCCCGTTGGGGCTAGGGTGCTTCTCAGACGTTCTATTTCAACGATCTGGGGTTCGATTCCCGGCTGGGTCAATTTTGTAAATAAACTTTTTAAAGTTGGCTCTGGATTTAAAAAGTAGTTGCAGGGCATGTTGCATTTCTCAGTTATTTGAACAGCCCATGTGGCAGCAGTAAGCAGTAAGCACCCCCTTAAAGAAGACCAAAGCCTTTGGCATCCATTACTACCGCTCCTATTTAATCCATACTAATAATAAACCTGTACTGTAAGGGTTGCTCATGGAGTAAGTAAATTTGTTGTGTTTATAGGCTCTATATACATGATTTTATACATGATACTGAAAATAAATTGACGATTTTTAGAATAGTTTCTGTACTTATGTATGTATGTATGTTTAATAGATATGTATGTATGTTCCTCCATATCTCTTACATGAAACTTGGTAGATAAACATTTAGACGTACAAGACACAGCATAGGCTACTTTTTCTTTTTCAACGCGGACTAAGTCGCGGGCACCAATTAGTAAATAAATAAAGAAATAAATAACAGATTAATAAATAAATCTCTTAAGTAATTTCATAATATGTCTTATTTATTGTGACGAAATATTTTATTTACTACGTTTAATTTTTTACCACTTATGTGGACAGGTGTATTCGTGCGGAACTATCTACCCACCTTTTTGCCTGCGTATAATATAATAATACATCGCATCGCTGAATTCCATGAAAGACGATGAAAATATGCTATCGCATCGCTGATTGCGCACATTCTAATATGAAATTGTATGTTCCACGTATTTTATTGGACAAGGTCTAGAAATTTAATATTTGGAATAACCACAATAGCCGAGGACCGAAGCCTTGGCTATTGTTGGGAAGCTAAAGAAGGCTAGTCAAGTAAATTAGCATTTTATCAGAAATATTTTGTATTCATAAATATTTTGTAACTACTTTATACCGCTAAAAGGCTATTCGCTAGTCTCCACACTTTTTGGCATTGCGGGATATGTTAAAACCGCTAACAATCTCTATACATATTGAAGCCCATTTCTAGATTGATTTGGCGCATGAAAAAAAGTATTACCTATTTATTTAGTTTTGCCTAATATTTAAGTTTTTTGTGCCCTACCACTACTATAAATATTAAATATATTAATTTACCGTTCTATAATCAGGCTATAATATTGTTACGTCTAGGGTATGGAACGTTCTCGAAATCTTAAGAGTAGCCCTGGGCGTATGGAAAGTTCCACACAGGTTCGATAGACAGATGGTGACCACGGCCCTTTATGTAAAAGTCAAAGCAAACTGTTCCTTACGGTTACGACATGAGGTTCACATTCCACTAACAGCAATAGCCTTCCAGAACTTTACATAGTTTAAGTTTCTAGTAATTTCCAAAATTATCTGGGCTATCTGCGCGAGTATAAATACGGGTGCGATCGCTCGAGCATGACAGTTCTGCGACAACTGACGACAACACTTGTGAGCTTCTACGAAGATATTTGCGACAGTGCATTAGTGACTCGTTGAGTGAATTATTGATGACTTTTGGCAAGTTTTACGGTTTAATTGGAGAAGCTCTGTAATATTGGAAGTCATCTTGGTCTGCGAAAATAAATCGTGTTCTTACACCCCTAAACGGCATTTTAACATACCCATCGCGTAACTATATATATTACGGTATACATTGAGACATCATAGAAATACTCGTATATATTATATCTGCGTGTGTGGTCACTCCAATATTTGTATAGAAAATATATGGTATAATTTATATTAATATACGGGCTGGTGCCCGCGACTTCGTCCGCGTTCTCTATAGCCTATAGCCTTCCTCAATAAATGGACTATTCAACACAAAAGAACTTTTCAATTCAAACCAGTATATTAGTATAGATATTATAGCTACGTGTGTGACGGGCTTAATATATTTCATGATTCCTTTAGTTAGTACATAATGTTATTGTAACGGTTTCGTAGATAAATTTTTTTACACTTGACTGTACTTTGTTCGTTCTTTAAATATTAAAACAGAACATTTCCGAAGTGATTATGAAATTTGTATCGCTCGTCTGATAAAACTTTTGAAGTTCACATTTTCAGCTTTAACCTTAAGAAACTTGACAAAATATTCCGTATGTTGTAATTTATGTATGTAATACATAACTTTTAAACAAGACACACTCGGCAGCGAAATTCATCCTGTGTTAAACGAAGTGTGAACTTTGCAATTTATCCTGTGGTACAAGCGAAAAGAGATCGTACGTTTTGATATTTAAATTCAAATTAGTAATAACACATTTAATAATAATAAAGTTTGTTATTCGAGCTTCAGTCCAGCAGTGGACGTCTGAGGAAATACTATTGTATACCAATAACATTTGTAATTAAATTTCAATATATAAAAATCCTTATTCTTACATTATTAAAAAATAAAGTCCTCCACCGCTTGTGTCTGTTCGCGATAAACTCAAAAACTACTGCACCGATTTTCATGCTGTTTTCACCAATGGATAGAGTGATTCTCGAGGAAGGTTTTAGTATGTAATTTACAAAGTTACGCGGGTGAAGTCGCGAGTAGCAACTAGTATAACTATAAAAATATAATATAGTTACAACTAGTATTGGGTTTTGACTTGTACTACAGGCTATAATCGAGAACATTTCCTGTAAACTCAGCACGGAAAGCCGGTAAAGAAGAGGGTAGTAACAAATGAGATACTCTTTGAAGTCGCATTATGGTGACGTTACCTATGAGCAGAAGTTCGCATGCATTCATGGCGTGTAGGAGGTATACATAATAATATAATATACATAATACATAAGTCGTGTGTCGGTGCTGACACACTCAATTTTTTTAAATTGTAAACTAATATAATTACAATTATTAGCCTAATTAATTAATGTTTACTTTCAATTAGTTTATTTTTTACCGTAAAAGTCAACAACGCTTTTATTTATCGTTAGTACCAAAATCAAGTAAAAAAAAAATGCATTAATTTTTGTATGTTAGAAAATTCTTTTAGTCAAATTTTAATGATAAAATATTTTGATGATGATATTGATTCAGAAGCTTTCCTATTTTCCCAAGAATCAGTCCCTGGAAAACCTGAGAAAATATATTATAGAGCCAATATGTCCTTATAAAAATAAATACAGTGAACAGTAAAATTTTATCGCCAGACGAAGCGTCTGTGATGACTTGAAAACGCAAGAAAAACCACATCTTTTTTATTCTTGATTTGATTTTTTTCGTGATTTTTATTGTTGATTGAACCTATGAAAAGGTTTGCATAGTGATTTAATATAATGTATAAATTTATTGACATTCCAACGGTAGTGACGTAATCGTATAATAAATATCTGGTTGAAAGCCTGGGACGGTTGGCACGCCCTAACTTTTGACGCCTATAAACGATGGATGAGTAAACAAATGAAGATCGAATGTCCCTCGGAACTCATCGATCTCGACTGATATCGATACACTGAAGTGTAGCGAAGCCAACCTATAAACATTTGCTGTGTTATAACGTGATTTATTCCACAATTACTCACTTATATGAAAACCGCAGATCATATAATAATATATATCATCTCATCTCGTCTCATCTCGTCTCGTCTCGTCTCGTCTCGTCTCGTCTTATTTCATCTCATTTAATCTCACCTCACCTCACCTCACCTCACCTCACCTCACCTCACCTCACCTCACCTCACCTCACCTCACCTCACCTCACCTCACCTCACCTCACCTCACCTCACCTCACCTCACCTCACCTCACCTCGTCTTACCTTACCTTACCACTTACACGAAATGAAAGAAAAATGTTTTTAGTGGGATTAGTGTCAATCAATTTTCATAAAATTCATTTGTGGCTGTGGATTCAGGCTGCTTCTGACTTGGTTCTAATAGAACCAATGGAAAATTATGGGGGAGGCCTGCGTCCAGCAACTCATACTCATCCTGTAAATATTTGTTAATAAGTTTACAGACAGGTATTTTAAGAGAAGACATATACAGTAAAATATAAATCATTATAAAAATCCGTGTAAAAAACCCTGTGGTTTTGTGTGTTTTTAGAGTAAAACAATGAAATATTTCACTCAATTTGTATTCAACATATGCGGCAGTTTTGGACTAACAGTTTGTTGGTTTCATCCCAAAAGGATTACATTTTCGCAAGCCTCCGTAAAATCCTTCAAATTTGGTAAAACTGCTTTGTTCGAGAACCCTTCCTATTTTGGTTTACATATTATTATGTAAAAAAAATCATTTTTTATATAAAATTTACATTCTCAGTTGTCTTTGGATCTTAACGATTTATCTATCTACATTAAGTATATAAAATTGTAATATAGATAGATTATTTAGATTATATAAACGAAGTTGGCTATTAAAAAATAATGCTGATACAGTCATATACAAACAACCGATCGCATTTATTGGGGAGGGGCTCAAACAGTTATATTCAATATATTATCTCTGTTTACGCCTTAAATCCTTCGAAGAGCACGTGTGAAATGACTCGAATCGCCTCGTGAACGATGTCCGTCCTCCATTTCCCCGAGGCACCGTAATTCTTGTACGAACGTTTGTATCTATATCCCAAATTATTTTCTATATCCCGAATTGTCGAAGTTATCGCAATTTAGTCAAAATTAGGAAACGTAAGTTTTGACTACCAATAAAGAGGTAAGTATTACCAAGTTAGTATAAACAGTTCAGACACCCAGAGAGTAGATTCGTGTCTTGCGTCTGTTAATTAAGATCAATTGACATTTAATGAAGGCACAAAATTAACTGCACTTTTCGAAATAGTTTGATTTTATCAGAAATTAGATGACCTGTTGGACGAGTGGTGAGGATACTTGCCTAACGTCTTAGGGACCCCGGATTCGATTCCCGACAGGCTCAACTTTGGAAATGTAGTTTTCAAAGTTGGCTCTGGTGTGGATTTGAATCATTTGCCACTGCATTCCAGTCATTCGGGTCCGTGAAATAAAAGCATATTATGTGCTGTTGTGTTTCGGTGAGTGATTAAGGGATGCCAGAGCTCCCTACCAAAATCAAATCAAAATCAAAATATTTATTTATCAATTAGGTTTCTACAAGAAACTCTTTTGATCGTCATTATAAATTTAAATTTACCAGGGTTTCGGAAAAAAAACCAAGATGACGATCCTGAGAAGAAACCCCGAAAGAAACTCAGGATACTATTCTTTTTGTCATCATTAAAATGTAAAATAGTACAATACACATTACTTAATATTAACAAACTTAAAGTATATATATACAAATTATAGTTTTACAATACAAAACATAGTACGAACTCCGAATAGCTTAAATCCAGGCTTCTTTGTCGCTCAAATAATCAGTGATTTTATAATAGCCTTTCGAGAGGAGTTTAGTTTTAATGACACATTTAAATTTATTTATAGATAAGGCTCTGATTATTTGAGGCAGTTTATTATAAAACCGGACACTTTGACCCATAAAAGAATTACTTATCTTATGTAGTCGTGTTTTATGAAGATTTAAATCACTTTTGGACCTAGTATTGATATTGTGTACATCACATTTTTTATTAAATTGACTAATATTTTTGTGCACATAAATTAAATTTTCATAAATATATTGACATGCAACAGTCAAAATCTTTAACTTTGAACTTTTGAACTTTTCTCTGAGGGAAGACTGCGGATCTAGTTGATAGATGGCTCTAATGGCCCTTTTTTGTAAAATAAAAATAGTATTTATGTCCGCAGCGCTACCCCAAAGAAGAATCCCATAACACATTATACTGTGGATACCGTTCCTTATCCCTTATCCTTGTATGGTCCTTGTATCCTTGTGTTATAGGCGACGGTAGCCACCTACCATCAAGTGGACCGACAACATGTCTGTCGACCTTAACATAAAAAAAACATAATTGAAACTAAAACTAAGCCATTCAAATTTTAAAAAATGATTATTGTAACAAATGCAATTTTGTAAGGAAATTTATTAAAAGCAACTTTGTTCACATAAACAAGAAATAAAATTGTTATTACCGTAAACGTATCGGATGCGACATCAAAATGTTATTACGCTTTTTTTACGGGGCACAATTTAATTTCCGTAATTTGACACCCGCTCACTCACGAGACACCGACCGAGTTATGTGTCGGAAAAAACGATTGTTTGCTACAGTTTTATTAGCGGATAATGTTCGTTTCTCATGAGAAAAACATTAAATTATTTATGGCCTATCAATACTTATTGGCGATTTATTCATCTACACTATAATAATATATCAATAAAGCCATTTTTATTTAACTAAAATTGTTAGTTCTGTTGTGTTAGATGTGATGTGCTGGTGACGAAAATCCCTCATGCCACTTTTCCAATTAAAATTATATCAATCGATCTAAATAGGACCTTTTTAAATATTTTCCTTTTACTATGCCGCTTATGTTATGATGTTTCATTTTTTCTCTCTCTTAACCAATTTAATTTAAAGCCGCTTGGTTATGACGTCCTTAAGGGAAATAATAATCTTCCCTATTGATCCCAAGGGATGATTTGTGTGGTTGACGTATTTAATTAAGAAAAGGGATAAACTGAGTAAATCGGCGTTTCTTGAAAAGCGTTACGAAGTTTGTATAGAAAAGAGTAGAAGCAGAAAAGGCAGTTTTTAGTAAGGGATTTCCCCTCCTAGTTCGTAGTGTTACTTGTATTATAGGCAACTGTAGTCACCTACCGTTGTCGGTCGAACTAAACTTTAAAAAAAATTACGATAGTTTACTTATATTTCTAATTTTTCTTTAAAAATACATCTTTATGAAATTGTATTTTTTTTTGGTTACGTCAACAAAAAATTTAATTAAATTTTTTACCTAACCTATGACTTTTGAATATATATTTTAACCGGCAGGCTTATTATCTAAATGCGTCTGCTGAGCAACAGGCGAAAAATTTGTGCAATATCACACTAAATTGTATCACGTTGCTCAAATATGTCGCTCAGACGCATTTAGATAATAAGCCTGCGGGTAAGTACCTAATATATGTATTTCAATATGTAAACATTATTAAAAATTGCAAATATTGATTTCTGATAGCTGCTCATATTATTATGAGTATTTACAGCACTGCAGAGCGAATGAATCGTAGTAGCGAGGGCACTCCCGTTGTATATTTACATCGCGGTAATGAGAGCACCGCCCACACCCAATGCGATGCGGCCTACTTTCCATGCGTTTCATGACTTTATATTACTTATGTGACTAGCAATTTCATATTTAAAGGAAAGAAAAAAGCCTAAGTTTGGTTTATGTTAAAATAAGAAAAACCATACATACACTAACTTGAACTTATGTAATCAAATTTATAATCAATTTCTGACTTGATTTAAGTGGTGAAGACTAATTATATTATTCCAAATAATTAAATTATTACCCGCTACTTCGTCCGCGTTAAAAAAGATAAAAGTAGCCTACAGGACACACTGTACATCTAAATGTTTATCTACCAAGTTTCATGAAAATCAGTAAATTCGTTTAAGAGTTATGGAGTAATATAGATGCAAGAAAATCAAAACGTAGCACAGCTTTGAAGAAGGAATTTTATATGTTCGAAATGTATTAATTTTCATCATCTAATAGATAAAAAAACGACTTGAAAATACAAACGAAAAATGTACTAGCTTTTCAATCTTCTATAATAAAATTAATATAGTATCTACTTATACATTGTAGGCAAATCCGCATTTTAGGCATTGTGCATTGTAGGTAAAAATGCAATAATGGCATCCTACATTTTAGGTACCAAGCTCAAAACCGTAGGGCACTAGCCATGTTGCTGAAGCCAAAGGAAAAAGTACACCTGAGGTGTCAAAGGATTTGTTAAGCCGTGTTTTAGTTTGCGTTGCGAATATCGTGTCATTTACAAAGGCCAACAGTTTCTCGTAGGCAATGTCAATAACACGGCTTGTTAGTTTAGTTTATTGACTTATTATGTGGCGGTGATGAAAACAATTAAACCTTTTATCATCATCATTAAAAAAGTCTCAAGGTATACTTAACTTGACCTATCATAATAAGCGTGAATTAATGGCACGGCCTCAGCGCCTGAGTGTAACAGTTCGTCGTATATTGTGTGACTACCATTAATAACAGGAGTAACACCATTAGGCCAACCGGGCGTTCCGAGAATACTATAATAAATCATACCGTTTTCATTGTCCGCCACGCAACAGGCCTACGATGTAATGGCAAGTTAAAAAAATACTGACCGGCAGGCTTATTATCTAAATGCGTCTGCTGAGCGACAGGCGAAACATGCGA
This sequence comes from Synanthedon vespiformis, assembly GCA_918317495.1. Taxonomy (NCBI): domain Eukaryota; kingdom Metazoa; phylum Arthropoda; class Insecta; order Lepidoptera; family Sesiidae; genus Synanthedon; species Synanthedon vespiformis. Next base: position 8,709,229 of record OU906951.1, on the reverse strand, counting down.
AAAATTTGTGTAACATCACACTAAATCGTTAATTTTTACGCAAACCACACAATTGTTACGAGCTACGTGATACGATTTATTGTGATATTGTACAATTTTTTCACAGATGCATTTAGATAATATAAGACTGCGTATATAGACCTGTTGTTATTCTTGCGTTTATTTGTATATTAGCGACCGTATCAATACTAATATTAAATCTGGGGTTGGTCATGGAGTAAGTTTTTTTTATTTTTTATTAAGGTTCAATTCGGAATGCAACTTACTACATGGGAACACAACATACAAAAATAAAAACGTAGGTACTAGACAGTTAGAACAAGAGTCAAGACAAACAATTAAATAATAATTATATTGTTACATATTTATTTTTTATTAAGTTATTTTGTTTTCAGAGATATCGCGTTTATAGGCTCTATACATGATACTGAAACTAAATTGACTATTTTTAGATTTTTTTTCTGTATGTATGTATGTATGTATGTTCCTCAATAACTCTTAAACGAATTAACTATTTTCATGAAACTTGCTAGATAAACATTTAGACGTACAGGACACAGGATAGGCTATTTTTTTTTCTTTTTCAACGCGGACGAAGTCACGGGCACCAGCTAGTATTTGCATAAAAGTTAAATCCTTGTGAATAAATTAATCCCTCGGGAACAGTACTAGAATGACGTGTATGCATAATTTCATGGTGATCGGTTCAGTAGTTTTTGCGTGAAAACGTAACAAACAAACTCACATTCATATTTATAATATTAGGAAGGATAAGGATTTCTAATCTATAGTCAGTTAATCAGTGATTTATTGCAGACCCCACCTCTTGTGACTCTCTTCTTGATTCGACTATTGCGACTATTGTCAAACAGACTAAGTAGTGCTGTTTTTAGTCTATTAAAATTGAACATAGTTAAAAATAATACTAATTACATTTGGTAGATAAAAAGATACATAAAAATATTATTTCAGTATAGGTATAGGTATGTTATAGGTATATAAATATTAGTGTAAATGGGGTAGCAATTTAAATTGTCACTTGATAAGAGGGATAATGAAGAGTCTTCGGGAGGCCATTAAAATGAGAAAAATAGTTCACTTGGCTCGAAATGTCCCTTTGCGAAACAAATGATAAATTGTTATTTTATTTGTTTTCCTCGTTTGTTTTCTTTGACTTTATTCTTGATTAACGATCTTTATACTTGAATGTACCAGATTTTTTTGCTTGAATTAACGCTCCGTTCCAGGGTCCCCGAGTTCGATTCCCGGCAGGGTCAACTTTGGAAATGAACTTATCAAAGTTGGCTTTGTACTGGTGTGGATTGGGAAAGTGTTGGCAGGCAATTATGTCAATTGAAATCATAGATTTCGTATTACTACCGTTCCGTTAGATTGAAATAGTGACACTTTTCAATGAATTAATTTAATTGAACTACTGAAACTAAAAGTCCCAATAGTTCAATCAATTGAACACTAAAATGGGAATATAGCGATACCACATTAAAAAAAATTGAATATAACGTAAAACTTGAAGTATAATTTATTTAAATAATCTAAAAATAAGTGCAAACCTTTATAGATATCACTTAGAAAAAGCAACTCAACATCTAACTTGTATCTGACTTCTGAAGACACAGCAGGTGTACCAATACTAAATAAACAGTTCGCACGTACTTCAAAAAACTTTGGCAACACAACCTCTCCTCTGACGTGAATTATTAACGATAGTTTCGTAAAATATATACCAAAGTTTTCACGTATCAAAGTTGGAGATTCCTATAGCGCTGTATAAAGTTGTACAAAAAATATGCTTTTAGCAACCTCGCATTGCTCTACCCTTATAATAATGAGTATTTTCCTTTTGCATAAAAAATGTTATTTTATTAAAAGAATTGTATTTTCGCTTGTAATGAATAAACTCAAAATGCATAATTATATTTTTATAATGTAGAAAGTTAATATTAAAATTTTATTATTCTCCTTCGGTCGCGGAACGTTTAATTTGCTCAACATTTTCTCATGTATTTAATTTTCAAAACTTGATACAAACTTTACAAGATCATAGTCAAATTACACACTCCGACAAAACAGACCTTCCTTTTTGTTAACTACTTGTTTCTATATTTTAACTAAACGTACTGAAAAGTTAATTAACTGGGAGCCTCTATATACGTTAAGCAAGACATTACAGTTTCAGCGATGAGTACCTTGGCTATTAGTATACAAAATATATCTAGTAATTATTTCAACAGACGCAATAAAATGTAAGTAGAAAAATCATCCCTCCAATCAGAACATCTGCGCGCCCGGTAGTTATTGCGGCACCAAATTGTTCGAGCAATAAATCTTTAATGTTCTCATCAAATAACCGTCATGAAACTCAGACGTGGAGAGATTAATAGCTGCCTCTAAAAGCTTATACTGAAATGTATACTCCGCAACAAATTAAATTGCCTCAACTGCAACTCCACATAATTGTATTTCAATACTGAATTATACTGTTCTGAGTTATGTACACAGCAGCTTTGGTGTCCTATCAAAGCTTATTGAGTTGAATTTGAATTTGTATAGTACCTACTCAAAGGATTTCGACAAGATTAGAGAATCAATAAAGCTCTTCATGTGTCAAAATATATGTATCTACTTAATCATAAGCTTATTGTTTTAAAAAAAGATGTCACTGTGGCCACGTGGTTCGACTGTAAAGATGTAATGTATAATGAAATTTTAACAATTTTCACTAAAGTTGCCACTGATATGAAAATAAATCAATTGTCACATGTATGAGGGAGAGACCTGTTTTGCTGAGCTTTTTTGCTGATTCAGGCAATCTTGTGTTCATGAAATTTTAGTTTACAAATTAGAGATAGAATTAAGTTTCTAATCTTTAAAAAAGCTTAAACTTAAAAATGCATACATAACAAAATAAGAGTATATAAAATAAAGTATTACAAAGGTTAAAAACACCACATGCAGTATATTTCAGAAAAGCAACTATAGCTCAACGTAATTGGTTCCAACAAACAAGAGATAATAAAATATACGGTGATATAAAATGCAATTCTTTGTTCCCATTGCTGACGAGGCGACGCGTGTTATTTGTGAACGAGTGACGTGAACCACAAACGAGGTCGATTGCTACATCTATTTTCCAGACAATCTACATTTTATAATTCATTTCCGACATTTCAAATACATTTTCAGACATTCCACGACAAAATCTGATTATGAAAGGGAACGTATTTGGATTTGGATGAGGGAAAGGATGGCTTACCTAACTTTTTATCCTTGAAAACTGTTGGATCGTGTGTGATTTTCTAAAACTACGGCGCGGACGAAGTCGAGCTAGTATAGTTTCACTTCTACTACCTAAGTATTTATTGCGTACCTAGTATACCTACAGTAATTTGTGTTTCAGTAATTGATATCCTGAAAAAACCGTTACTTTAGAATTTAGAATTCAAATTCAAATATTTATTGCGAAACCATAAATGTACAAAGATGTTACAATATAAAATAATGACATATAAAAGATACACAAATATTATTATAATCTTTTAAGAAAAGCAAATTTAAAGTAGGTACCTACTTAAAATTTTAGAGTTTTCCAAAGGACCTACACAATTAAAGCTTTAATTTCCAATTTAAGTGCAAAGTGTGTAGTAAGCATTAAAATTTATATCTGCACTATAAACTAGGAATCACAAACAGTTTTATGTTGCCTTATTTCAAGGCATAAAAATAAAAATTGTTGATACATAAAAGGAAATCTTTATGAAAAATATCACCTATTTAAAGATACATTGTCTATTTTTTTTTTACATTTAATTATGATCATATTTTATTTCACTTAGCTGGTGCCTTCAAACAAAACTTTTCATATAACCTTAATCTTTTCAAAGTTCGAGTGAATAAGCATCTTCTGGGTGAGCTCGCTCCATCTTAGGCCTCTCCCTTGCTACCCAGCTGGTTGTTGGCCAAGAGCAAACCCATCTCTAATAAAAAATTAAAAAAAAACTTACATATTATACTAACTTACATACTAGCTTACGTAATAACTTAACCTAAGCATCTCTCACTAAATACCACGTGACTGTTTGTACTGTGAACCACCGAGAGCAGAAATGGTTACCGAAAGGTAGTTGAAAGAGAAACAACTAAATATCCTAGTCATTAATTAGGATGAGAATCCGCCGGATGTCTTAATGGTCTCCCTGTTCAATCGTGTTATCATACACTAAAAGGTTAATGTTGAACAATCGCTTAAAGCAATTGGACGACAAAAAAGACCAAAGAAAAGTTGTAGAACAGTCACTTGAAGATATATGTGTCTATTGTCTACACGAATTTAAAAAAGTGCAACGACGCCAGATGGCAATAATAGATACAAGACGAAATTGTTTTCAGATACAATCTTACAATTTACTTTTCACTTTGGACTTTTCTATTTCGTGAACAGTGTAATTCAAGATAACATTTATTTTTTTGTTTATTCATATTTCTTCAGATTTATCAAATAAATGTTGTCCCTGGAGCTCTCTTGGACAGAATCTCAAGTGATTCTCATTCTCATAAGGACGTAATCTCAGATAGACAAGGTACACACATAATAATATATATAGAAGCAAAAGTTTTATTAAGGATTATTAAAATATTATCCACATATGAGTCTTTATCTTAGACTAAGTAAACCAATCAGCAAAAAAATGTCGTGAGAAAAAGAAAAACATAAAACCTAGCGATAACAAAAATATACATATTTGTATTACTATTTTTACGAACAGTACTTACTAAAAAAACCTCTCTTACAATTACTAACCATTTTGTATTGAAATCAAACCATCAACGAGCTCCCGACTTCAAAAATTTCAAAAATTCAATCCGTAAGACCTTTTGAACAATGCTATAATAAGATTTGTAATTTTAATTTTATGTTACCGATTACATATAATAATATTCACAAATTCGGTTTATATCTTCACATGATAACTTGAATAGCGTTGAGCTAGAAATGACCAATATACTTGTAACCTTGTTTAGAGAGTATGTTCAGCTATTATGTTAAACCATTCTTTGTGTTTTGAAAATAAAATGAATCCTTGAATTTCTTTCTCGTCCCAACTGTCCATTTTACAACGAATGTGTTTCTTGGTTACTTTGATATAAAGTAAAAGTGTGTCGTGTAGGAAAGACGAGTGGTCCTCGAGTCGCTTCGTTGCGGGCGCTAGTAAAATATTCTATGAAGGGGCCGCTGCTGAAACAAGATGGCTGAAAGCTAAATATAAGTGTCTGTCGAGACATTTTATTTTGAATTTAGAGTTCGTACTTGAAACATCAAAGTATCGAACCAAGAAACAAGGCTATACGTATTATAATAACATATTTAAGTCCACCGCTCGCGCCTGACTGATGTTAGCGAATTATCTCAAAAAGTACTGAACGGAATTTCAAAGAGTTGCAGTCGTGCGAAGTCCGATGATTATCAATAATCATCAAATCAATGACGGATAGGAAATGATCCATCATCAATACTAATAATAAATCTGTAAGTGTAGGTATTGTATGTATGTAAGTATGTATGTTCCTCCATAACTCGAATGTATATTTATATGTTCCTCCATAACTTTTAAACGAGTTAACTGATTTTCATTTAGACGTACAGGATACAGGATAGACTACTTTTTTCTTTTTCAACGCGGACGAAGTCGCGGGCACTAGCTAGTTATCAATATATTTTCTTATCCGTCAGCAGGACCGACTGGCAGGCACCTTTGCATCTATTCCAGCTTATAAGCCTGTTAACAGGCTACATATATCTATAAGGCCTGAGCACTGCAATTGCACATAGATTGTGGTTTCTATGAGCTTAAATTGAGCTATTTTAGCTCTTTATATGGCTATGTATGCAAAATGACTCATATATCATATATAGACGTTATTCTGAATGTTATACAGTTTGATTTCTGATTATGGATTCCTATTTGATTACAGATGACTGAACACAGGCTTTGCGATTTCCACACACATTGTGCACAATATGCACATGTCAAATGCACTTTATTGATACAAATATTGCATAGTCAACATCAAACGATGAACCATACGAGTTAACAATTTCAATATTAGAATGATTTATTTCAAGTAATATATTTAATTTTACATATAAAATTTACATTATAAAATGTCAGAAATAACATAGATCGATCAGAAAACAAATGACAATAAAATTAATGAGCAGGTAGTAGACGTAGAAAATGTAAAGAGAGCGCACCCCATGCATTTAATAGGTTCTTACGAACACGTTCCTCGGTCTGGATACATTATTCATGTTGGCTTCACATCTACATACCGAGCATATATACTGCGACACCTTGTACCTCGCCATTATTACTTAAGCAATATTATACACTAGTGTTTAAATGCTAGCTAGCGACAACCAACGGTATATTTAATTAAATGAATTCATAAAAGTACGCGTTGAGTCTATGACTACTAAAAAAGTCGATTTGTTTTTTACTTCAATAAAATCTGAGTTAAAGGAAATCTCTAAAATAACTTTTTAACAGACATTGTCGAAAGCAAAAACAAATAAATGAATTAGAAATCACGAAGTTGTTCTTGTCGGTTGGCCGAGACAGATTTCATGTCGCTTAAACTTGACATTGGACATCTTAATTTGTTTGTTTTATTTCTTTTGTAGGATTGAATTAATTCATTTCACTTAAAATACGTACTATCAAATATGTTTTTTCTATAAAACTAAAAAAGTTAAAGTTAAGTTAAGTTATAAGTTACTGTTAAAAGAAAAGTAGAATTTTCTTTACAAATGTCTCTCCTATGAAAGGTCAAAGGTTATTGAAAATTCAAAAGTTTGTTTCGCAAGGATAAAATTACATTACATCGTAAGGATATATTTAGCTTTACATAAATATAAGTATTATATTTATCTCTACTAACAAGGCAAGTTCAAAAGTTTTTGAGGACGCTTGTTACTCAATCACGCGTTAACAGTTAAAAGGTTTTGGATATAATACGACTCACATATTTATTTTTTAACCCGATAATAAGTTAATAAAACACCACTTTATTTCTGACATTCAATATATTTTAATATTATATAATTTTTTTTAATTCATAAAGGTAATATGTAGTGCAGTTACAGCAGCAATGTTTACCTACATTTTAAATTACTTGTCATAACGGACTGAGTATACTCTTTGACCGGTTCGATTTGGAGACAACCTTTTCCCGAGGAACTTATTTGACAGGGCAATTTAATCATTCTAAAAGGTTTCTCGAGGGCCTTTGACATGAGTCGCGTTTTTTTTTTTTTTTCGTTTAATCTTTTAGAAAAAGTCTAGATAAATATTTCTATATATTTTTCTGACATGAAATCTTAGAGCGTTTCAAAGGTTTTCGTGCGAAAATTCCTTTAGTTACAATAGAAATAAATTTCACTAGAAATTCTAACCTTTCTGTTAAAATAAGGTTTTATAATTGAGAAAATGTTCTTATAGTTCCGTCGACCCTATGTTATATAATAAGAACTTGTTTCAAAAACATCGGCGAAATAAAATGCCTATATCCCCACTTGAAATCACAGTTTATGGTTCTACGCCTACATCGTTTGTAGGTGGGTTACGTAGCGAAATAGGCTGTAATACCTCTACGGGTTTACTTCGAAATAGAATTCCGAAAATGTGTATAGAAAATTCCTTAACACAAATATTTAACTACTTTTAATAGCCAAATTCCAGCATCTAAGTAATTTTAAAAAAATGTTATTTCAATAATGATCTAAGCTTGCACGTTTACAACTTTGATAATTAATTTATTTTGTATGTTAAAGTGCAAACTCGCTACACATCATGTTTTTATCATGCCTCTAGATAGAGCTTAGTGGTAAGCTGTAGCCCATGGGATTTCAATTTAGCTTTAATAATTATAATTTGAATATTTGAATTTGAATACCAAGTTTAGGTAACCAATCCTATTGCGAAATCTTGTTTATTTTTTTGTTAATAAGTTCCTGCTTCCCATAGGACATGCCTAGCATGATTGGGAATCAACGAAATTATTGTGAGCAATCTTTTAAAATAAATAATACAATATAAACATACAAAATATTAAATTTTTTATTCAAACGATTCGTTTTCTTGTTTTTGAATTACGTTCACTGTAGGCCGTCCCATTCGGGTGCCGGTTAGCCTGAATTATTTATATCCAATCTGACCGGCACATTGTTCCAATATCACTATGCAATTTGTGAGAAACGCCAGCGGGTACACGGTACATTGTAAAGTAATCATATTTGCGTAATAACTGTACACTTTGAACGAAATTTTGTAAATTGAGAGAAAAATATTTTAGTAAAAACCACATTACAGTTTTTTTAAAACATTTGAGAATCGAGTAACATATTTTTTTTGCCAAAATCGCCACGAGTTTATTATAGTATTTTAAAAAAAAAAGAATAATTTATCTCTTAATAAATATGAATTCAAAAGTTGATTTTACGAGCATAGGTTGGATTGTCTAAGAAAGGAGCACATCATTTAGAATTTATTCTTTTATTATGTTAAGATGAAAAGACAGGTTGATGGCAGGTGGCCATCGTAACGAGGTGCTGCAAGTGCTTTGTTGACCATAATAGGATTACGGATAAGGGATTAGAAAAGAATAGTGCAATACACTCTGGCACCCCTTATAGGTGGTACACACTCACGGTGGTCTCAAAATTTATTTATTTTAAAGGCCACCCTGCCTAATTGACTGCGAAACGCAATGTACAATGTTCTTATAATATTAGAAAATGTTTTTACCCGAATGTGGATTTCGGATATGATTTGCACTACTATTCATAAAACAACATGGCTTAAACAATTTGAAAGGAAACAAGGTAGCTTAATTTTCTATATCATCAGCGAACTTGAGAACAGAAGATTTTTATATGTAAAATATATTAGGCATCAAAATAAGTTTCCAAGCCAAAATTAGTTCCAACCAAGAGCAAATTGGTATGAGGCACAATCTAATCTAATAATATCTATTAATATATTATGTCTGTTTTGAACAGCCCGTATATGATGTCGAGCAGAAATTAATACAGACGAGATTGGACACTGTGATAGGTTGATTCAATATTGTACGTTAGTTTACGATACAAGAACCCATTTCAAAACTAGTGAAAATCTATTAACTGGCAACCTGGGTCATGCACAGGGTTAGGGGCGTTTCGTAGCTGTATTATATCGTGTTTGTTTTTTTTTTTTCTACTTGCTGGTGCCGGCGGTAAAACACGAAAAATATAACACCTGTGACGACGGTGGCGCCGCCACTGTTGACGACAGTGAAGCACATTTTTATAGTTTAGACAATCCCTCGAAAAGCTAATATCGCCTTTAATAAAATATTAAAGGCGTCCGAAAACAAATGCGGAACAGGACTTTGCTATTAGGGTTTTCTTTAGGTTCTAATAGGTTTTTTCGATATTATAAGTATTTCACGAGTGTCAAGAAATATCGACACTCATTTCTAACTAACTACTTACTACAAGCCAGTTTTTACTATCTAGAATTTTATAGCTAAGCTATCTATAATATAACTATAAGCGCTAAGCAATTAAATTAATTCTTAATTTGAATTGAAAAAACATTTGAATAATAAAAATATATATCGCAGCATTTTCAATAGTAATAACAATTGACGATGAATATATTAAGTTACTGAAGTGTTGAAACAATAAACGTTTTATAACAATACACACCACTTGAAATCTTGTTTAATAAAGCTTTTATCAGAAATCAAATACTTAATATTATGAAATAATACTGCGTTATTTTATTTCTTCTCTTTTTCATGAAAGAGCACAACTTTAGGGTTAGAAGTATTTTATCAGATTTATTAGAAGTACAACTTTCTTATTGAAACTACGTGCTCTTTGAACCTTACAAAATTACTATCATATATAGTACCATATAATGGTCCTAATTCTACTTCCTAAAAATATTATAAATGCGAAAATTTGTATGTTTGTAAGTGTTCTGTCTTTATATTTGCGTTAACTAAATAAATACATAACTTCATCAAAATATCTTATTATGTCGCTATTCATGTAGGAACAAAGTAATAATCATATTTAGTAACTAACATCATGATGAAGATTTTTAATCTTTTTACTTTACTTTTTATCATGAAAAAAAAAATACAATTAGGTATAGCTGCAACGAAGTTGCTGGCACCAAAGTGTATGTTAAATTTGGTACTATCTAACTAAAGCGAGCAACTTTCGTTCATTGATTTGGAAATAGATTACCTACTAATAACGTATTCCCGTACACCGTTAAAACTGAACAGATTTATTGATTTAATTCTGAAGAGCGAAACGGGCAAGTTGGAAAGACCGCTAACTTAAGAACAATAGGCCTTTTGACCCAGTTAACTCAAACAAAAGACTGAGAACTTTAAATCAAAATGATCACTTTTATGGGCTATTAAATTAAGAATTCTTTTAAAATTATGAACCTTTTTAATTTCATTTTTATTATATGGTCCTGTTAGTCTCTAAACATTCGGGAGATTTTGCTAGGTTAAGTTGATGTTCAAGGTTTCAATTAATCGAGTTTATGGACTACACAAAGATTACAGTTACACACGTCACAATAAAGTTTATTTGTAGAAGTAAAGTTTAAGTCTATGAAGTTACGTATTTCTGTTCGCCCGTATGCCACGTACATTTTTAGACTGTACATTTTTATGAGTTTATTATAATTATAGTACCTTTTTTTCAAGCCAGTGGCACCTATTAGAAAAAAAAAATTGATAACTAGTTGTTGGCTGCGACTTTAACCGCGTAATTTTTTAATTAATTATGGGGAAGGCCTCATAAATTTCCTATTGGACCGGCAGAAGCATCCCTTATCACGTCATCCTTAGCAGACGCATCCCTTATCAGGTCGTCTGCCCACCTGATAAGGTTGTCTCTCTGAGTACAGAGAGCTGATAGTCGCTGGGGCCGGAAGATCACATAGTAATGTATCCCTCGTCGACGGGGACAGTCGACGAGGAGTGTGTGACTCGCCCGGTGAAGTGACTTATCACCGGGAATACCCGAGTTCCACCATCAGCGTTTATGTGTGGGTCCGAGACGACAGCCGAGGCCCTATTCACATAGTAATGTGTCCTACCCACTCCACTTCAATTTACTGATCCACCGGCTTACGTCGGTAACTTTCGTACATCTACGGATGATTGGATTTCGCACTGTAACCCCGAGTATAACCTATATATAGATCTATAACCCGAACATAGATCGTTGGGCGAGCTTAATTTAATTAATTTTAATTAAAATTCCTAAAACTCTTGTGTTTAAATACCTTTAATTCCAAAATCGTTATTCAATTCGTTCATACGAGATCGTGACGAAGTAATATGAGCTATGTGATTGATGAATTATTCATGATCGACGTGGCACCGTCTCTACTCTCGCAATCAGCCTGTGCGGTAATTCACTTTGTATGGTTTGAACGCGTAAACTACGGTTTTCTACGTTTAATTGGAGCACATTGTGGGCTACAGAGGCGTAAATAAATGCTAAATTTCTATAAAATCGTTAATAACATAAAAGCATACATATGAGCTTTAAAATAACATTATTTTGGTATTAAGTCATATGCCACATTTCTTCAATGTCCTTGTATGAAATATTCTCATAGTAAAGGTTACCCATCTCGTATTTGTCTTAGAGATATGTTACGAAAATTAATACATAACAGGCCCCTAGCCATGAGCACACATTCCAACACTCCCTTACGAAGGTAGAGAACGATAGAAAATAAAGGCCGATGATTGGTCAAAATTTTATGTGGGCGTTACAACAACCAATCACCGGGCTTTATTTTCTGTCGTTTCGTCAATCTACAACGCTCCCGTTTGCACTGGGTGCTCTTGGCTAAGGGCCCTGGTTAGCTATTGTATTTTGGTAACAAATTATTTTTTGACATAAAAATGAGGCCAAAACATAATTATTCAAAACATAAATAACCAAAAATGCGACACCTATTATTATTAATTTTAAAAATAATAATAGATAATAGATTAATTTTACCCATATATGTCGTTATTATAAGAAAAATATATATATATACATATATATGTCGGAGGAAGCTAGAAGCTAATTAGTTGATTGTTGTTTGTAATTGTTTTCATTGTATTATATTTTCTAAAAATCTTTATTTTATTTTAGTTTATTTTCTAAATTACTCTTATGTTTAAAAACCTTACAAATCTTAATTAAAATCTATAAGTAATGAATATTGTTAATGTAACGCAACCAATCAGAGCAAAGCACATGCTTGGAGCGGGGTCGCGGCGCCATATTGGAGGCGATGCAGTTGTTGTTCTTGTTTTTTGGAGAGAAGAAGTGAGAAAAGATAAAGTTGGATCGATATAGTGGTTTTTCGGATTATTTTTTTAAAGTTTAGGCGCCTTGAACTCGCTGCTCAGTTTTGTGCTTGCATTTAACTCTAATGACGCCCACTAAATCTGTCGCCACTGAGGACGATGTCGGGGAAAGCCATGCTTCTCCGATATCAGAAGTGGGATCGGTGCGGGCACAAAACGTTAGCGAACAGACATCGGCAAATGACGGATGGCGCGCGCTATTCGAAGCACAACAGAACAGCATGAAGCTACTCGTGGAGGCGCTAGCCAAGCCACCGAATATGGAGGCATTGACTGCAGACACTGACGCCCGGGCCTGGCTAGCAACGGCGGATATTTGCTTATCGGATCGTGATATACAGCCGATCGCATGACAAGCAACAAACAACTACAATTTCTGAGCGCCCCAACGCGGCCGTTTCTACGCGGGCTCCTGTGACTTGCTACAAATGTGGTGTTGAGGGTCACGTGGCATCGCGCTGCTCAAAGACATGGCCAGTTGCGAGTAGCAGCGCACAGCCCGCCATCACACCCAGCATTTCGAAGCGAGTGGACGTGTGCGGTGTGAAACCTGTCACCGGGATAATTACGCAATTTGGTGAGCGGTTCTCATTTTGTTTCGATTCCGGTGCTGATTGTTCCTTAATTAAAGAGAGCGTCTCTCGTAAGCTTGTTGGTACGATGCAACGTACAATTGTTACTCTGACTGGAGTAGGAAAATCTAGCGTATTATGTGACACACAAATTTTATCTAGGGTTACTCTTAGTGGCCATGACGTACGAATTTTATTTCACATTATACCTGACGATTACCTAAATAACGATATTTTGATTGGACGCGATTTGTTAGCCTTAGGGTTGTCAGTTCACATATCGAGTGATAAACTTACTATAGTTGAGAAGCCCCCGCTAGTTAATATTTGTAACATAGATAATAACGCAGTAGCCGACTTTCATAGTGTAAATACCGACATACCAGATGACTTCAAGCCTCATTTGATAAAACTTCTTAGCTGCTTTAAGAACTCATTTGTTGAAGGCACACCTACTAGTAGGGTAAAAACAGGTGAATTAGAAATAAATTTAGTAGATCCTAACAAAATCGTGCAACGGCGGCCTTATCACTTAAGCCCTGAAGAGCGATTGGTAGTACGCAATAAGTGTGCTGAACTATTATCTGCTGGAGTTATTAGACCAAGTAAATCGCCCTTCTCTAGCCCTATACTATTAGTAAAGAAGCGCGATGGCACAGAACGAATGTGCATAGACTACAGAGAATTGAACGCTAATACAGTTCCTGATCGATACCCCTTACCTCTAATCGGCGACCAAGTTCAAAGGTTAGCAGGCGCGCAATTTTATTCATGTCTCGATATGGCTAGTGGGTTTTATCAAATTTCTATAAATGTAGAGTCAAATTCGATAGAGAAAACCGCATTTATTACCCCGGAGGCTCATTATGAATTTACTGCCATGCCGTTTGGTCTACGAAATGCCCCCTCGGTGTATCAGAGGGCTATTAATACCGCTCTAGGCGACCTAGCGCACTCTTACGCAATTGTCTACATGGATGATTTAGTTATACCCGCGATTAATGTGGAGCAAGGGTTGGAACGTTTACATGTGGTATTGAAAACCCTTAGTGACGCTGGCTTTTCGTTCAACATGAAAAAATGCGCTTTTCTAAAGAAGAAGGTAGAGTTCTTAGGGTACGAAATATCAGAAGGTAAAATCAGGCCGAACCCCCGTAAAATAATTGCGTTGACTAGTTCACGCCCACCGCAGACCGTCTCCCAGCTTAGACAATTTTTAGGTTTAGCATCCTACTTTAGGCAGTTTGTTAATAATTTTTCTCTTAAAATGGCACCACTGTACCGTCTGTTAGCTAACAATAATTCAAAAATAATTTGGACCACAGATTGCGAAGCAATTAGACAAGACATAATATCGATATTAACTTCATCCCCGGTTTTGATGCTTTTTGACCCAGAATTACCTATAGAGTTACATTCGGACGCGAGTAGTGAAGGTTACGGCGCGATCCTCTTCCAAAGAGTTGATAGAAAACTGCACCCGGTAGAGTACTACAGTAAACGTACTACGCCTGCGGAATCTCGATACCACTCCTATGAGTTGGAAACACTAGCAGTTGTTAACTCGGTTAAGCATTTTCGCCATTATTTGTATGGAAGGACTTTCACAGTTGTCACTGACTGCAACTCACTGAAAGCTTCTAGAACTAAAATTGACTTAACACCTAGAGTACACCGGTGGTGGGCCTTTCTTCAAGCTTTTGATTTTGACATACAGTACAGGGAAGGTAAGAAAATGGCCCACGTTGACTTTTTCTCGCGAAATCACTTACCTGAGATGAACAGTACGGCCGTTAACGATACTCCCAGTTTACGTAGAGCAAATTATGTAGAGGAAAGACGTATCAATATAGCTGAGTTATCTTCGAATTGGTTGCAAGCCGAGCAACGACGAGACCCCGAATACAATGAAATTATTAGTAAACTCGAAAGTGATGATCTTGACTTGGAGGGTTGTAGTATCTATGAATTGCGATCTAATGTGCTCTATAGGAAAATTCAAAGGAACAATCGCAATATCTGGTTACCAATTGTACCTAGGGCTTTTCGTTGGTCGGTTATAAATCACATTCACGAGTCAATTCTCCACTTGGGATGGGATAAAACTTTAGAAAAGGCATATCAGCATTATTGGTTTCCTAATATGTCGAAATATGTCAGAAAGTTTGTTGAAAATTGCATAACGTGCAGAATTGCTAAGTCGCGAAGTGGTAAGCAACAGATAGAATTGCACCCTATACCTAAAGCTATTATTCCTTGGCATACAATCCATATGGATGCCACAGGTAAACTCAGCGGCAAAAATAATCAAAAAGAATACGTTTTTGTTCTTGTAGACGCTTTTACTAAATATGTGTTACTCAGGCATTCCACAAAAATTGATACCTATAGTGCGATTAGTGCTCTAAAAGCGTCCATATCTCTATTCGGGACCCCTGCGCGTGTTATTGCAGATCAAGGTAGATGTTTCGCGAATAAAGATTTTAAGGATTTTTGCGCCAGTCATAATATTCAGCTACATTTAATAGCAACCGGCTCTTGTCGTGCTAATGGCCAAGTGGAACGGATAATGAGTACACTCAAAAACATGTTAACTGTCGTAGAAACAAGCCCAAATAGATCATGGCAGGATGCACTAGATGATGTTCAACTCTCTATAAATAGCACAATTCACAGAGTAACGAAAGCAAGTCCCTTAGAGTTGTTAATAGGCAGGGTAGCTAGGCCCTTAAATTTATTAACTATTGACGATCAAGAGGTTGAGGTAGATCTAGAAGAGATTAGAGAACAAGCTCATAAGTTAATTAAATCAAGCGGATGTCTTGATAAAGCACGGGTCGATAAAAGTAAGGCAAAAGTCACTTCATTTTCTGTAGGGGATTATGTTTTAATCGAAAATCACGAACGAAATCAAACAAAATTGGATCCTAAATATAAAGGACCTTACGAGGTTATTGAAATATTGGACGGTGACAGGTATCATCTCAAGAGTCTGAATAGTAATCGTACTTATAAGTACGCAAGAGACCGCTTACGTCCACTCCCCCAATCCTATGTCCCGACTGAACTAGATCCATGCCTGTCGGATGACAATGATGGTAAGATCTTCGTACTAAATTCATTTTGTTTAAAATAATTTGCTACCAATGTATCTGTATGTGAGTGTGATGAATACTCAAGTCTCTTTATAAAATACTGGCTGTTGCGCGCGACTTCGTCCGCGTGGCTTTGTGGAGTGTAGCCTATATCACTTGGCTTTCCGACAGTGAAGGAATTTTTCGGGTCGGTCCGGGGGTTTCGGGGTCTGTTCGGTGCAGATGAACGGAAAAAAAGGGATTTCCTCTTTGTAGAATTAGTATAGATTATAATAACGTGGGGATTGTTAAGGTTTACTTAAGCTTTGTGAGAGGCGAGGTGGCCCTTGAGAAGCGAGGTTGCTATTAGGCGAGTTGGCCAATACGAGGCGAGGTGGCCAATACGAGGCGAGGTGGCCATTACGAGGCGAGGTGGCCATTACGAGGCGAGGTGGCCATTACGAGGCGAGGTGGCCAAGTAAATTCTTTTGAGTAAAAGGCTTTTGCGGCCTCTGGGATATTGTTATTAAGCTAAAATCTGTAGTGAATATTAAGGTGTAGTGAGTATTAAGGCGAGGTGGCTGTTTTGTTTATAATTATTATAAAGGACATAAAATTTTGAGAATTTAAGAAAGTATCGTAAATGAAGTTGTTACTTAGAAGATAAAAATGTAGGTAAACGATTCCTTAGCCAGGAACAACTAAAAAAAAAAAAAAAAATAATAATAATAATAATAAAAAAAAAAAAAAAAAACAGAAAAATAATGTTTTTTTGTGCAGATAACGATGATGCGCGACCTTCAACATCACACGAGGGCGTGTAATATGTCAGGACGGCCGTGTCGGAGGAAGCTAGAAGCTAATTAGTTGATTGTTGTTTGTAATTGTTTTCATTGTATTATATTTTCTAAAAATCTTTATTTTATTTTAGTTTATTTTCTAAATTACTCTTATGTTTAAAAACCTTACAAATCTTAATTAAAATCTATAAGTAATGAATATTGTTAATGTAACGCAACCAATCAGAGCAAAGCACATGCTTGGAGCGGGGTCGCGGCGCCATATTGGAGGCGATGCAGTTGTTGTTCTTGTTTTTTGGAGAGAAGAAGTGAGAAAAGATAAAGTTGGATCGATATAGTGGTTTTTCGGATTATTTTTTTAAAGTTTAGGCGCCTTGAACTCGCTGCTCAGTTTTGTGCTTGCATTTAACTCTAATGACGCCCACTAAATCTGTCGCCACTGAGGACGATGTCGGGGAAAGCCATGCTTCTCCGATATATATATATATATATATATATTAAATTTGTCCAAAATTACGGCAAAGTCCAAAAATATTTTCAAGGCTAGCTTTGTTTGTTAGGCATACATATTGTCTTAGGATGGTTCTCAGACTTCATATTTTAAGGGATATCATAAAGGTTCCGAATAACAAATAAAATTCTTGTAAAATCTTGCTGTAATATTAAAAAAAAAAGAAAAAGATACTTTAAAACAAAAACTCTCCGTAAAAATGAATTTTTTATACATTGTTAAAACCAGCTCAATTAACATGAAAGGTTGTAAAAATATTTTTGATAATTATTTGTAATGAAAATAACCTTTCGTCGTGCGGAGGGTAACGTTTCATGCTTGTTTCAGGAGAGGTCGTCTTTGTTAAAAGCAATATTATATTATACATCTATGGCTACGACAGGTATGTTCGATGATAACGAAACAAAATGTGCTTTTTATAAAATAATAGGTACTACGGAAATATGAATAGAAAAAAGGTTTTTCACTGCCTGCAGTGTTATACGTTATACAAATGTTATACGAAATAAGTTTAAGCATTGTATTGAAGGCATCTCTAGGGCTGAACCATACGTACGACTGAACTCTACCTCGGAGAGGTATGCTTTAGAATTCCGAGGATTTCGAATGGAACTAAATCTAGACCTGCTCTTATATTACAATAAACAAAAGTAAATGCTCTAGTGTAGTATTATATTTTTATGTGACGTTATGTTGTAACTTAATTTTTTTTTTTTCTTTTTTCTCATATACAGTAAATCTCAGTAAATTTTAATCGTGGAACAAAAAAAAAAATTTAATTTTACACAAGACACAAATACCTATGTTACGTTTGATTACAAAATAAACATTGTAAAAATCGCATTAAAAAACTAAATAGACATTTTTTTAACTTTGCAAAGGATAGAAATGTAACAAATACAAGTGATCATGTCAATAATCACATAGGTATTTCCTTTAGCTGGAAATTATTTTAATCAGCTGAGCTTATAAACCTATGTGTGTTTTTTCACCAGTTTATAACACAAACTGGTGAAAGACTTTTAACATTTAATTTGAATCAAGCAGTGAGTAGAAATTAAATTTTCTCTAAATCCTGTAACTGATGTTTAAGCTTTGTTATAGCAATTTAAATATACTTTTATATGGAAATTTATTACTGACCGCTAAAGTTAATTATAACACTGTGGTGCCGTAATTTCATACCACCTGGAACTCATAAAACAAGGTTATGAGTGTACTAGCGAGAACACAAGTTTCCGAGGGTATAGTCTAATGAATAATGTATGGGATTTGCGGTTTCAGGTGGAGTGGTGTAAAACGAGACGCCAGAAGGCTCGTTTAGACTTCGACAATGACGTGTCAGAATGTGGGAGGCATTTACAATTAATTACGAATAGCTTCGAATTGCGTTATTGCTCAAATAGTTAGGGATACCGCCGAGATTATTATGGTAAGTAAGCATAGCTTTGATATTATATGAAATACACAATAACATAATATTTTATAGTTGCAGGATACACTGCTATGCGAGGCACCTAAGTCGTGTCATAACTGCCCATCAATGGCCGTGCTAGAAAGTATTTGGGTTTCAGCCGTTACGAATCCGGCATTAATTTATGCTGTTGTGTTTTGTTGAGTGAATAAAGTTGTAGATAATGGTCTCTAGGCTCCTAACACTAACACTTAAAAAGAGGTGGTAAACATTTTACAAGTAAAAGTCAGTCACCTGTGAACAATTCGGTGAAAAGTCAATTGTTTGACTATCTGAGAATAAATTGTTTAAAATTCAAATTTATATTCCAATCTCTTTGGTGTTCGTACTCACTCTGGCTCAACAGCTGTGACACTAAATCAGAGCGAGAAAAAGAATATCGATTTGAATATCGAGTCACTTCGGTTTCAGTGTACGAATAATAGAGAGCACCGTCGTCTTGTTTATTATTCTTATATGGTAACACCTTTCAATAGGGCTCAGGTAATAGTGTATGGATTGAATATGTGATGTTCACTTTACATGTTTTCGTTAAGCTTGTACAGATTTATTTTAAAACTTTAGTAATATCTTAATTCTAATTTTAATCTTAACCTTAATTTTCCTTTTTTTGTCTTTCAGTGCCTCTGCCTTATTAGGTTTGTTGTTATACTTTTAAACCATTCCTTGTCCATTGCCAGTGAGAAGTGTTATACAATGGCAGTGAGCATATAAATACTAGAGAAGTAACGTCTTACAAACGATTCTCAGAAATGCATAACCACTTGACAGTTCAAAAGACGTAGCTTTGAAACCGATACATTATGCCAAAGTAAACTATATTTCTCTCGTTTCATCCACTCATTAACGCTACTTAATTAATTAACTTTCTTCCTTCTCTTTTAATGTCTTGGCTCCATCAGATCTTCTCCGATGATTTTGCCAGTGTCATTAGTAAAAATAGCAATTTGTAATAGATTAAAAAATCAAAAATAGCAGATCCCGAGACTAGTCAGTCAAGTCAAAGTCAAGTCAAGTCTATAATTTTTCTGAGTTTTCCAAAACAGGTCCGTCAAGTCCAAAGCAGTCAGGTCATGTCCCATTAATTAATTAACTTTAACGGACGCGTCACGCTTCCTAAATGTCAAGCAGGCAACTGACGTCAGATATGCCTGCAGGCATCTTCGAAGTGTCAACGCGTCGCTGCCGTAAACTGCTAATCTAGTAACATATAATATCATTGTTCAATGGTTTTGACGGCGGTCCATTCTCTGATGTTTTTGAACCATGACATTTTCCTTTTACCTGACCTCCTCTATCTTACTTTGAGGCAATTTCAATTACATAATAAATTATCAAAGTAAAATACATATCATGCTACGAGTGGTAGTATTATATTTACATGTTTATTGTATATTATATGACTAACAATCCGCCCACAGCATCAAACGAATGCGGTTTTTTTGCAAATTATATACAAAATCCTTCCTCGTTGATCGCTCTTTCCATTAGTGAAAACCCCATCAAAATCCGTTATGTGGTTTTGGAGGAGTTGTAAAAACAGTCAACGACAACGGCTTTAGTTTATAAATGTATATTGTTAAGATTATATACTGTATTATTCAATTTTGAAGGTTGAATGTTGGAATATAAAAGTATTTACGAGGAAATATTCGAAAGATCTCAAGAATAGTTCTGAAAATCAGCTGTCTCTTAGTCGACGCAATAGTTACAGTATATTCATAAAATATTTGCAACGAACCATGAATAACTCTATGAATTCCATTGAAATATTCTCTTAATCTGATTATCTATATATTTGAAATATATTACATTCAAAATAAGCGGTTTCGCTCGCATTATAGTCTCACAAAAGTAGTCCACGTCGCTCTTTAGAGTTTTAGGCTATTTTGAACCTTATGTTTTGTAAATTATTCCATAGTAAAATTAAGTATAATATCAAAAATAAGTATTATTAAGTCAAAATCAATTTAAGCAATTTTAAAACCTAAATAATTAATTTTAAATCGAAATGAATATTATAAAAAAATAAGGGAATTTCACATCTGAAAATCCATTAACGACTTCCGCAGCCACGATTGGGATTTTCGGTTGATTCGGCTTACAAAAGCTTTCGATAGGATAACGTTTGTTTTTATTTGTAGAGGATAAAATGGGATCCATTTGGGATTTGTGTACAATAATTTCCATAAACTGAAATTTAAATGAACCCAGTACGGTTCTTTTTAAATGCTGTAATTACTTAAGGCTTAAATATATTATTGTGTCTACAAAATATATTCTGAACTTATCTTATGCAGATTACAATTTGTAGTTTTTTCAACAATAGTCCTTTCTTAGAGGATGCTAAACTTATTTTCCAAGTTTCAGCTTTCTTACTTAAGTAGTTTCGACTGTGCGTTTTATAAGTATAGATAGATTACTTGTGTATAAATTAGTCGGATTTGGTTTCATGAAATTTAGTTCAAAAGAAAATACAAAAATATTAAAATTCTATGAAAAACACATATTATGTAACTTTTATCAAATAATTTATCTCTAACATGGACTGATTTTTAAAACCCCGCAATTGATTTTATTTAAATTTTATGCACGGCTACAATTTTTTCTGAAAATTAGAATTCTAAAATTGTAGCCGTACGAAGCCGAGAACAAGTCACAAGTATTATATATTACAAGGTTCTTATATATACTTTCGTATAGATTTAAAGCGACATTTCTCTATGTATAATATAAGTTCATTAATCAAAAAGGCGACAGTTCCGTTGGGCACGGTGAATATTCGTTTTTAGTAAGTACCTACAAATTTAATTTATTCGGTCTCGAGCCCTTTCTTTGTCGGCAGTTTATCGTTGCGACCCGGAATCTTTTAAAAGTAACCTCAGTCCATTTTGAAAGGGAAAAGAGTTTTTAATTTTACTAACGCTTTATTTTTACTTTTGTGTTCATCAATTCTAATATGTATAAAACTTAATATTAACGTTTTAAAGAAAATGGAATGCGATTTTGATATAATTCGTACGGAGCTTGAAAGCCTGGTGATTTATATAGGTTTTCAGTCTTCAAAATAACACATACCAGTAGATATTTACGCGACACAAAAACACAAACATGTTAGTTTTTCCTTTTGTATGTTTGTACTTTTTCATTGAGACAGGACAGTGCCGCAGTCATAAACAGGGCATTCCATAAGGCGGCGTCCTTACAGAATACTCCCATAAAAAAAGCACATATGCTTTTGTGTTTCAGTGCGTCGGTATAGATATATCAGAGTATATTTCAGGATTTTATTCAGGTTTCCTACATGTGTAACCAACACAGTTAAAACTATTGTATGAAAAGAAATCATTGTTTGAACATTCAACTACATTATGCACAAAGGAATATATTAAAATATAAAAAAATTATAAAAAGGCACTGCAGGAGTACAATACAAAAAAGAGATAAGAAAAACATTTTCATGTCATGCAAGCTGGTACAAAGGATCTAAAGGGAAATAATTGAACAGTATACCCCGAAGGCTGCTTCGAAACAACCTCTAGATAAAGATAAAACGGTTGTGTAGCGGGAATACGGGACCGCTTTGGACCCTCTAAAACATGTATGTGTAGCAGAAAAAGATTTTTTTTTGAGAGAGAGAATGAGCGAAGTACAAAGCAAATTTACTGTAATATATTCTAAGCCGCTTTAAAGTATGTTTCTACGGTACAAGTAAATAAGGATACTCGTAATAAATAGATTTAGAATTCATATATAAAAACATATCTTTTTATTGGATCTATCTTTTTAAAATATCTTTTTTTTAATCTTTTTAAGATATGGTATTGTGATCTGTGGCTACTAATGAATTTCAAATATTGTTGATATTTTTTTGGCTTTTTGTGTAAAGTTCGGCAGACAGGAATTAAGATAAATTTATTTATATACACATAGAAATAAAAATGCTATGTTAACGTTGATGTAAGTAATAAGAAATAAGATATAATTTTAAAAATTTTAAACTAATTTGGCTTCAATAATTGGATTGCTTTGGAGTCTGCATAAGTCTGCAGAAAATCCGTACTAATATTATAAATACCAAGGTTTGTATGGATAGATGTTTGTTACTCTTTCACGCAAAAACTACTGAACGGACACCAGAAAGGACCATAGGGTACCTTCATCGTTCAACGCGGACGAAGTCGCGGGCACCAGCTAGTATATTAATTATATTAAAAGCTGAAACAGATACCTACAGCTACCGCCATAGCACAGGGAAAGGAATGGTATGGCGGTAAAAATGGAAATATTCAAAACCAAAAAAAAAATCTTTCAAAATAACCTTTCAAAATTCAAATTTATAATACAATATTTACTTCAATAATATAATATGGAAAATTCTTATTTTCCTTTATATCTGTCCTATTTTATATCTAACTTGCACGCATTGAAAATATCACCGTTTTTAATTTAAAATGATTGATTGCCTGAATACGACGTGATCATAATTAAAACGCCTTCGTTCTCCAATTGTTTGATGAACTAGCTTTGTCTCTCGAGCTTCTAAACTTATTTTTATCAGGAAAATACATTAATTTAACCTCAAATAAAATGATTTTCTCTAAACTCAAGCAAAAGATAAATTTATTATATTAATTTATTCACTTAATGTGCATTTTCTCGCTTCGTTTTGTCAAAATAGCGTTTTGTCAAAAATAGCGAAATCCAAAATCCAAAAAAAAGTCCAAAATAACTATGCAAAATAATTTAAATTATTGACCTTTTGTTTATAAGTATTACGAGATTTAAATGAATGAAATAATTTCGAATTGGAAATGGATTAAAATCAAAAAGTAATTTCCTAAATCACAGAGGAGTTATATGAGATCAATTTATTCCGTGAAGACGTTTTTATTTAAATTCTCAGCTGGATTTGGGTCGCGCCGTTCATTTTGCTGCCGTATCATCTGAATTTTAATCGGCTTGGCTACGAGAAATTAGTAAATATTGTAAAAATTCGCACCACAAAACTAGAAAGAAGATGCCGATGAATTTTCATTTTAAGTGCGGCTGATTCCCTATTACACCTCACCTCTAAATTACTTTCTGACCAAATTATACACTCGAGACGTAGACTAGATAAAAAATGCTAAATTAATAACAAATAATAACAAGGGACAAAACAATAAACGCTAATAGTGATTTTGTTTCGCAATATTTTCTGTCTAGCGAGTCAAAATAAGCATTACAATTTTAAGTAATTAAGTATCCGCCAGATCTCAACCTCGAGCCCTATTATGGAATGACGAGGAATTAATCTCGACAAAAAAAAAAGTGTAATAAAATCGTCAGAAACAGTGGAATTTGTGCCATCCACAAGTTCTGAAGAACTCTTTGGCAGGTTGGGTAAAAAACTTTTCAAATTAGTCCTCGAGTTTGTAGCAAACATTGGGAGAGCGTTTCATTAGATTTATTATTAAACCTGATATTGTTTTCTTTTAAAGTTTTGCGTGTACCTTATTCTTACGCTTTCTTTGTGTCCTTAGTTTTAAACTTAATGAATTAAAAATTACTTATTTTTATGATACCGGTTGTAGGTTCCATATTTTCAGTTTTCCATATATATCTTTTTTAAAGTTTCTTCTAGGGCATTAACAATGGTGAAAGAAATTAGAGGTATTTTAATTTAAATTATTTAGCAATAAAAAAATATTTCTCAAATTTCTGATCTACTCGAGTGATTAATTTCTACTTGAGTGATGCACAAATTGTTATATATTTTTTAACTAAACTTTTATTTTTATTAATTTCCAATCTAATAAAGGAATACTAAATTTAATACTATGTATATTTCTTTGGACTTTCGCAAAACTTGTTTCAATATTACAATTAATAAATAGTGAAAAATGTACTTTCAGGAACCAAGTATTATGATCCAGTCAAATTAGTCAAAATTAAGGTAGGTAAGTTAACAAGTTTATACTAGTTGATAGCTGGGTATCTCAAATTCCTAGGTGAACTTCTAATTTGACTGGACTATTAAAACATTTCAGCATCTTGAACGTTTCTGAATTTGAAATGTTCCATTGGACAGAAAACTCATTTCCGTTCTGACGATTTTCAATACTTCAATGTTGTCAAAAGCAGCACTAGTTAGGAAAAACTTTTTAGTTTCTACAAAAGGGATATATTATCAAAAAAAAGAACCTTTGGAGATCATTTCCTTAAAATATTCTTTTTTTTAAGTACGTTTTAAAGTTATTTTTTTATGATTAATTGCATGGATGCAATTGTTTTCTGTAAATTATATATTTACAGATCTTCCTCGTTCATCGCTCTTTCCATCAGTTAAAACCCTATCAAAATTAGGTTTAGAAGAAGTTGACAAGTCAGGCTTTATTTTAATGCCTTTAAATTTATCTATATCACTATAATAACTTGGGTATTATATCATAAGGGTCTATACATACACCCCTATTAAGAATTATTATTAAAGATATGACTCCGAACTACATGGTAGGGTGTGACGGTCCACACTGCATTTTTTTTATTTATTTTTTATGTTAAGGTCGACAGACAGGCTGACGGTTCACTTGATGGTAGGTGGCTACCGTCGCCTATAACACAAGCAACGCCATAAGTGCTACAAGTGCGCTGCCGACATGAAAGGATAAGGATAAGGGATAAAGGAGGGATGTGGTAATGGGCTCTGGTATCCCTTACTCACTCACCGAAACACAACAACACATAATGCTATTATTATTTATTTTATAAAGTTTTGTCTGCAGACCACGTAGAGTACCCGTTGCCTTTTAACTTTCCTTACTATAGTCAGCGCCATTATACTATCATTACTAAAGATCGTGGTTAAGAAATTGGCTGTGGCTTTGCTTATGTTATAGTCGACGGTAGCCACCTACCATTAAGCAGACCGTCAGCGTGCCTGTCGACCTTGACCTTGAGAAAAAAACTGTATCGCAGCACTGCACGTCAGAAGGGAAAACAACGCCATCTGTTAACATCTTAACAAACTATTAACTATATTAAACTTATTATGAAACAAGAAGTACGCACTGATTCGGGTAGATGGCGCTTATTTCATATAGTTAAACGTCAATGGGGGGTGTCTGTCCAAATGGAATTCGCTGTTTTTCTACTACTAGAAATGCCCAAGACGCCTAAAAAAGTTTTCGCTTCAAAAAAATCTCCATGAATATTATGCTCTGCTGCACCGACGACGTGACGGTTGATAAATAAAAGTCATGAGTTAATTTAACGTCGTATTATTTATTTTGTTGTGTTCCAGCCGCCCGGTACAACTCGGGCGGCGTCATACTCGTTACCTTAGTACACGTAGTAACACTACATTTTTACCAAATTGTCGAAATACTGATATTATCAGGGAGGTCGATTACCTCGCAACGCAAACATAGAGCGGCCATAACTTTGAGAGGAAAACACTTGCTACCATAAACACTGGCAGTTTTTACTTCTAATATATGAGGACAGGTTATTAAGTCTACACACTCACCAACAATAGTTTGACATTCACTCACAGATTTAATATGACAGTTTTATATATATTTTGAGTTAAATTTAGTTGAGTTATTTTTAGTCAAATGTTGAATAAATACCCAATGGCGTGTAAAAAAAAGGCGAACGAAGTGTCGTGGTATTAATTGTTGTTTTTCTTCTCACAACAAATGAAAATCTACCGTTGCATTGACAGTTGACACATATCGCATCCGCGAATTTTTATGCCATTTTTCAGAAATTTCTATAATTAAATATATTTATAGCTGAAATGAATTTCGAGCATTTGATTTTAATTTATTATATTTGTTTATTTATTTATTTACTAAAATGTACTAAGTATTTATTAACACTTAACAATCTATTGTGTAATTGCTAATGACAAAAATTAGATAAGTTAAAACAAGTTCAACAACTTGGTATATTTTTTCCATATAGAATTCACTGTCCTCGTATAAAAGAAGTAAAATATTGTTTAGGAAGCGCTACAGAAACTGATCTACATAAGCTCTGTTGTTGTACAGAAAAAATCTTATTACATGAAAATCATAAAGGTATTACGATTGTACGAACAATGATATATGATAATATAGAGGAAATAAACATGTTTTAAATTGACTACACCTCATAATACGTATTATAAGTCATTAATATATAATTTCTATCTGAGTGATTTCAATGAAATTCTACAAAAAATATTATATTTCATTATAATATCACTGATTTTTTTTTTTTTCGAAATTATTATTTACAAATGTATTTTATTTAAACATTTTAACTGTGATCTTCGATAAAAAAAAATCGTATTAATGCATTTTGACATTATTTTATCTGAACATCATTGTTATGTTATAACCTGAATAATTGATTTTCGTAAAAAATTCACCTTGTAAAAATTGGAAATTACAGTGAAATATTGAAAAATTAACAAACATTTCTGTAGCGTCTCCTAAATATATAGATTCCATATAATTAATACGGAATAAGATATTTTTAACAGCAAACTCTGAAGATAAACATGGGAGGTCTAAAGTAGTTCAAACAATCTTATATGATAAGTACCTCTGACTCTATGTATATTATTATATCAAATACCTAACAGAGGTAGAAACTTTAGTGAAAAACACTCGAAATAATATTTTATTGTTTGCTTTAATATTCAAATCCATATATGTATGTATTATGTAATATAGTTTTCTACTCGTACATAATATACGTATATTTTTTATTTTATTTCATATGTAAAGCTTTTAAAAATCATAAATTTGCGTAACGATATAGTTTCTGTTACCAATTTGAATTTTATACGTTTAAAATTAAAATTCGGAATAAGTTTTTAAATATTATGTTTTATCTAATGATGCATTCGAAAATTAATTTTAAACACCCTTGGGGACGTTAGTATTTACAAATTACAATTGTACCATAACCGGACTATTGCGACTACGAGAATGCTACGAAAGTGCTACGA
Source organism: Synanthedon vespiformis (assembly GCA_918317495.1). NCBI lineage: Eukaryota > Metazoa > Arthropoda > Insecta > Lepidoptera > Sesiidae > Synanthedon > Synanthedon vespiformis. The sequence goes on along the minus strand of OU906951.1, from coordinate 8,681,353 downwards.
CGTAGCACGTAGCGTATTCAAGTATCACTACAAAATTTAACTATATATCATTCTACTCTTGTCTTCTTGTTGTATTCATCTTTTACTGTCTTTTTCTCATTAACTTGAATTATTTCTTAATTAACGTTGAAAAAAGTTGCTTTGATTGCAAGTTGACACCCAAGTATGCATTAGAACTAACAACCCCAGCTTCGGTGTTATACTTATATCTTCTTAATTTAGTTTCAACATAGCAGTATATGATTAGTAGGATATATTATATTACATAGACCACGTGAGATTTATTTTTCAAAACTTGTAATTTTGAAAAATAAATATAATTATGGTAAAAGACATGTAAAAAGGGAAAAATCCGAAATATGCATTACTCTTGAAAAAATTTATTCAAACACTATATTTTTGTATAGTTTTTGTGGGCATAGAACACTTTCAATTTAGTAACTTTATTTATATAAAAAAATTGACATGAAAATTACTTATAAGTCATATTATTTTTCTACAGGTTTTGTGACCCTGATTTATAAACTTTCTTAGTCTCAATAGTCCGGCTCATTGGTTCTCTATTAAATAACTACAAATCAAGAGTAGTCTCTCACAATTATTACCGCGTTAAAGCCAACTGAAGCCGTGCGCCGTAGTCACTACACACTACTACCGCTACTTGCGGACCGGCTAATCACTGTCGAGCTACACTTCAAGACAATCATTATCTCTATTACTATGTTTATTATCTGTCATGTAAATACTTGTGTAATTGTAATTACCCATTGAACTTACGTCATAAACAAAGGTATCTATTACCCAGAGATCAATTTAGGAACAGTATTAAAGCAATAACTTGCGTGTGTAGGCACGAATAGCCTCATATATTATACACACGTAAGTTATTGATATGACTATCGGACTAGTACGTTAAGGTGGCAATGGACAGGCTACATAGTGCGGAGAGTCGACGACCACTGGGGCCGAAAAATAATTAGCCCAGCATAGGACGTCCACCCCTGTGAAGAGTTGACGACCTAACATAGGTCGTGGGTCGAAGCCAGTTTCAGGCTAAAAATGATTCCATATTTTTTTGGCATAATACAAGGCAGTAGACAGGAAGTCCAGCAGTCAAACAAAGTATGACACAAATATGGTATAATAGTTTAAATCGATTTCATGACATATTACATGCCACGGGTGCCAGTGCCAATCAAACAAGTATTTACATTAAGTTGTTCGTCGATTCCATTAACGTATCCTAAAAGAACTTACTTTGCATTTAAATGTCTCCCAATTATTAACGAAAGTTTTCATTTGTCTACATTTTCAGTCAAAGTTTTGCCAATAGACGGTAGAAGACATCTTATGCAAGTTATCGAAATATGTATAAGTATACTTATTAAATTAAAAAAGATCAAAATATGAACACAAAGTTGTAATCGTTGAGTTTGCATGTTTAATGCAATCCCTTGTTGTGATTTTCCTACAAATATTAGAAAAAAGTTACCCTTAGATTTTATTATGAAATTTAGCTAATTTTCATAACAATCAACACAAGTCATGTTGAAAAATTTGTTCTAAAAAGCATTCGTACACGGATTCTAATACAAACAGCAAGTAATTTATTTTTATTCCTAAGATTCCCGAAAAATCACATACATACTTGAAAAACCTTGAAGCTTCTTTTTGAGTCTACCATAATGATTAAATAATTCTTAAAAGTAATGTAAGTGTAGGTCTGTATTTTTATTGGATAGTTGTTAACATGTCTAAAGTTTGTCTCTTTAAATATATCCGAACGAAATTTTATAATACGTAGTAAAGAAAGTGCGATTTGAGGTATATCCTTTAAGCGTTCATTAAGCTCTTGCGTACTGAAAATGATAGCACGAACCTGAACAAGAAATATCAACGTGATCCCCTTGAGTACAGTATGAAAATTACCAACCTCCTGATTAGTGTACCACTTTCTTTATTGATGAGATAGTGAACTCCACAAGTTTTATTTCAGGTTCGTGCATGAAGATGCGTTAAGGTGTTTTAAGTCATCGTCTTACAATATTGCTTTGTTTTGAATCTGTGGACGAATGTATAAAGTAATGTTGCAAGCGAGGTTTTCAAAAGTAAGTTATATTTATCAAAAAGGAGGAACCGGTAAAAAGTAATGTATCAAAAAGGTTTTGCGTCCCTTGTCAGTCGTGTTATTTTGTGCAAAGCTACTCTGTAAAAGTCATTACAAATATTGATTAACAAAATTAGGCCTTGAAGTGTTGCTCAAAAGTAAATTGTAACCACTTAGCCTCCGACAGACATATAAACAGGTGTATAATATAAGAAATTCTATCAAATGGACCAATCATGGCAGTGATCGTCAAATGCAGTGCTGTCATTGGTCGATTTCTTTCACTCGTATATGTCTAACAGACGCCGTTTTTATATACAGAACTGAGATTCTATTTTCAAAATTTGAATCAATCACACAACAATTTGTAGTCCATGGTTGTTAAAAAATTGTCACAACAAATAGATTTTCAAATTTAGAAATTCCACCCAAAATTCGACTATAGAACCTCTGATCTTGAGATTGCGACCGATCTTATATTATTAAATTTTATACCAATTCCTCTCCTTCATAGAATTAGCGACTCGTAAAAATGCTTCGCTAAATACTAGTTATTATTATTAATATTATATTAACGGTATAATATTTATATAAGTTTATAATGAATTAAGTTTAAGTTTAAATAAGCAAGGAAGTAAAAAAATGCAGACGTGGTATCGTTAAACAATAACCATGGCACTCTCAAGTGTAGATATCGTCTATATCTACCTATAAAATCGTTTGTCTTGCCTAACTGCCTATCAAAGGACAGCCAAAACTTCTAAGTCTAGAATGTTGAGGAACATAGGTTTATTATATAACGTAAGAAAGGATTTTAGGAAATTTCAACTCAGTCCAAAGCTGGGAGCGGGTCGCTAAATTTTACATATAAATATAATCAATGGATATCTCAAAAGCTCTCTATTACAAACTTAAGCCCGCGTCGTCACAGTACTTTGATTGTTGTTTAGCGAAACTTTTTCCTCACTTTTTCAATCTTCCTTGGTAATAAGAATAATTTTATCATTTAACATTTATCATAACGGTTGTGATGATGCTTTAAATTATTAAATATTCATTTTGATTGTTCAGCATTAAAAGTTAAAACGATCAGCATTAAAGTGTAATAGCATAATTTGATGATTAAGAAAAAAATAATTATGAAGAGATTCTTCTGTGTTGCCAACCTAGGACGCAATCGCTCGTTCTACGACGGACATCTGTTGAATAACTACGAGCTACTCTGATATGGTCTCAGTCTCAAGACAGTCCTTACGTCTGGTCTATGATACGCTCACCCTACTCGAGCTACTTGACTTGTGTTCAACGCCGACACTCTGAGGATCAAACACGATTAATGTTAGAATGTGCGTTTCGAATTTACGATATGCTGCTAGCAAACGAATTTAAAGTTATCCCTTACACGTGTCGAGTGTGCACACAAGCCTCTGATATGTGGGGGATGATGTGTGTAGCGCCGCGGGCCGCCCGCCGCAGCCGCGTCCATAAATTCGGTACAAAACTGGAGCGTACCAACATATATACTCGTACGTTTATATTTATATACAATGTACATTACAATACGATAAACACTATAGTAGCTACGGGGCGGAGCGCCGGCGGGCGGCGAGACGTATGCCTCGCGCGTCAGTATACATTCTCACAATAATATACAATACATTGTAACTCGCTCTATATATAACAAACATTATACGAACGCGCACCACGCTCGATAAACAACATAATATACAGCGGAATCGTAGCACTCTTTCGATTCGATAAAAAAATTGACTAGAAAATTTTTAATTCGCTATGAGCACTATGTGTGCGTGGATGATGGCGGGGAGAAGATGTCGGCGGCGCGCCATGCTTCCGCTTCCTCTTCCGCGTCGTATTGTTGCAGGAACGGATTCGTGGAGCTGTAACGAGGGCTCAGGGCTCCACTACCGCCGGCAGAGTTGAGAGTCACCGCCAATCCCGCTGAAGTTCCGGGAATCGCGGAACGAGGCGACTCGCGCGAGGTCGACTCGCGTGGCGTCAACTCCTTAGGTGTATGCTCGCGTGGAGTGTTCCGAGGCGAGTCACGCGGTGAAGCACGCGGTGAGTTTCTCGGAGACCCTCGCGGCGAGCTAGCTCTGTCCGGCTGCCGCAATATAGATGACACGGATCCCCCGTGTTTGATTGTGTCTGCCGGGCTATGGCTGCCCGAACTGCTACTGGGAGAACCTGGGGAGGATACCGTCACCTGACGGGAGCGAGGCGGAGCGGGCAGTGGGCCGCGCAGAGGCGACTGCGGACGATATTGGCCGGCCCTGGCTGATGAGAGAACCTGAAAACAAACCGATTCCTCTTGATGGATTCTGCTGTACAAAATAAACTTTTCAACCCTCTACCGTAATAGGGTGCTGACGTAATAAAGCACTATAGTTAATAGGCTATCGCAATCTTCCTAATTTCACACTGATTCGTTTTCTTAAATATCATAAACTATGAATTTAGTAGTGGCAGGTCACAAGATACATAACTCATAAACTGCACATTGTATCTCTCGTTGATGTTTATAGACTTTGGCAACGACGGTCACATACCATCAATAGCCTGTGTATCTTTCGACTTTTATCATAATAAAACTAAGTTAAAGGCTAGTGTTTCTAAAAAAAATGACTGCTTTCTTACATGTGCGGGCGGCGAGCGGTCTAGCCCGGGCCGAGCCAAGGGAGCTTGCTGCGGAGATGCTGCTGATGCTCCCGCTTGAGGCCGATATGGACTGACTGAGGGCGGAACTCGGCCTACACAGATTTCACAATTTTTGACTAGCACTTATTACAATGTCAATAGTAACTTGATATTCCAATTACACACCTTGGTGGAGTGTGAGTGAGGCCACTGGCGACGCACTGACTCTGCTTCCACGCGGCCCGGCTGCTGGCTCGCCGCGCCGAACTGTCTACAAACATACATGCGTTAAGGTACCGCTTAGCCGTCATACACATAAACACAGACACACATGCACAACAATCATTGTAAATACAGCGGCTTGTACTTACAACACTACTCTACAATTACCCAACAAGGCCATATAGACAACGCTAAATTTGTATGACACAGCATCAAACATTCGTTTTTTTTGTTTATTAGTACCATCAACTTACCTGTTAACTTTATGCGAAATACAAAATTCATCAGACATGGTAACTATTTCAAAGTGAACAGTCACTACAAGCAATTAAAAGCAATTAAGCAACTTAAAATAAAAATTAAACAGAATCACCAAAACACAATTAACAAGGCTATTGGCAAATAACAAATTAAATTGGAAGCATCTGGATGCGAAAGGCCATATCTGGTGGCAAGCTTTGCGAGAAGCCTATGTTCAAGGGTCTATATGCTCATTAAGTTTGTTAAGATACTTCAGATATTTGAAATTTGTTGGTCTATCTTGACAGAGTAGGAGATTACATTACCTGAACGCTTAGGCGGCGGCCAAATCTGCAGAAGACACTGGAGTACATGTATCGGTCTCTGATAATCCAACTCGTTGGGTGCTTGCGAGTGCAGCATCAAAGGTGGCGCTAACGCCACGGCTAGGTGTTGTGGAGACATCTTGTTTCTATCTTGGGCTGCTACTACAAGAGCCAGATGATCCAACAAGAAGACCAGAGTTGCTCGCGCTGCCCGCGGTAAGCATTCGACAATCGAAGCCATCAATCTGGCATTGCCTTCACGATCGTCCGGCAGGCATACTCCTAAAATAACATTTGTAAGAGACTAAAGACTTCCACATATTAAACATATATATTAAACCCATCATCACCGAGATCGCAGACATTTAGCGGTAGAAATAATTACATATTACTAAATTTCAGTCTGTTACATTTGTCAATTCTTTTACATTGTGCACCAGTTAGGAATGTATATTCTATTAGGAAGAACTGGCAAGTAACCTCATAATTACTCTTGTAAACATCAATTTACTGTACAGTATACAATAACAAGTATTCGGCCAACAATCACAAGCAGCATCGCTGTATGTAGGCGCTGATCGGTGGAATATTAAATAACTATTGTATTAATATGTGAAGCTAAAACCTTCGGATGCCCTTTTTTAATTTGTTTGTGAACTGAATTTCTTATGTGTTTATTTTGAACCTAGCACATTTTTATTGCAGTACTTGAAATTTATATGTAGTTTTATTGTAATTATATAAAATAATTTACGAACCCAGCGCATCAAGCGTCATCTGGTACAAGCATCGACTGAAGAGTGGCTGAGGCAGTTCCCGCAGGTAATCCTTCAGCAGACCCGTAATCACATTGATGTCAGGCACCGAGTCTGGCGTTAGTTCCACACCGCGGGCGTTACGCTCGAATGCCTCTCGAAGTATACGCTTTTTACTAGCTGATCCGCATAGACGGTACAGGCCTAAAAAGTGAATAACGTTACAGTTTTAGGGTCAATTGAAAATCAGAGCTGTAGTTTTCGTGGTATCAATCTAAATTGTTGATACTTATAAAACAAATAACTAATCTCGTACTATCTAGCCTCTCTCTAAGAATAATTTGTACACGTATTTATGTTTATGCTTGTGTTTCAATTTAATTTTTAATTAAATTTACCAATGATATCCAGTCCTCGTCTTTCAATCTCTTCCACACATCGACGTACTATGAGAGGCACAGGAGGTGCGTGAGACGGCCTGACCTCTCTGGCCACAACAGCATCCAACTCAGCGCCGAATAAAGGAGGTGGACTCAGGCGCGGCGGCACCGGCCGACGGCGAAAGAGCTCATGAGGTTCAGTGTGACGGATACGCACGTACAGGCTGCCTCTAGGTTCCATCTAGTAAGTGATATACATATTATATACATCAAATTATTGCAGTGAACAAGCGTGTTTTGCTGAGGAGTGAACGTAAGTGAACCGTCACGCTCGGGTCTGTGACGCTGAATTGATATACTCACTCGGCTACAGTGGTCACAAGCACAAACACATTTTTTTTATTTGTATACTACAAACACATGCAAATGGACGATTATCATTTTAGTAAAATAAAATACTACAAAATATGATCATACCTTCAAAGAGAGCTGATGCGACGAGGATCTCGCTAATAAATCCGGTAACATGATCATTCCCCTGTAGCAGAGTTTGTGCCTATGTTGCGGATCCCATGAGTAGACTAAAACGTCTAATTGTCTGTTGTCCACCAACTCCAACTCGAAAGATTCATCCCAATCGAACTGAAGTTCACCAGTACGAACCTACAAAAAATATATTACATGAGGGCCAGATGAATCAACTAAATATATGCTAAATAACCAAATATAAGGAACTAACCACAGTGCGAGCTTTATGCACTCGATCACACTCCAACACGCAGTACAAGTCTCTGGGTGCAACGGGAGGCTGCGCTGGCGCTAATGGGCCCGATGGAGGGGAGCCTGGTGAGTTTCCAGACATTGTGGGCCGCAGTCCTCGTCCCGCTAGCAGGTGGACCCAAAGCATTCCTGACACGCCTCCAGAAAGGCGAGATAATCCCGTCATTGACGATGATAAACCGGCGGTTGGTTTCTCCACTTTGTATTTTAGGAACTCTGCAAAATAAAATAAAACAACTGTCATTAATTAAAAATTATTAAACAATTTTAAATTTACTTGAATGAAATGAAAGTACACTTCCTTTTCATTCATTTCACTAATGAAATGAAAGTCTGAATAGAACCCATTACATTGGTGAGCCACGATTTTTCGTGTTTTATGTTACTCTTATTTTTTGTGTGACTGTGTATTTACAATAAACTTGTGTTAATTATTATTTTTTAAAAGCTTTTATATTAACATAGACTCTGCTAGGCAATTAAATGAAGTTTATAGGTTAGCACTAACTGTTATCTCATTTACTATATAATTGTTTTTAAAATTACTTAAAACCAATATTTAGTAAACATCAAACATATTGAATTATTTTACCGCTAGGATTGATGTCTAAGTGGCGTTGGTGTCTCGAACCAGGCGTCGGTACTGGACTGGGGTTCGGACAATTAAACCGAGAACCAAGTTCCAGCAATTGCCTCACACGCCGAGCCGAAGGTGACCCGCTGGCGGTTGGTCCGAGTTGTTGAGAGGAAAGTGAACGTGCCGGTAGATGTCGTGGTCTCTCTATCCGACGACCAGCTAAGCCGAGGGAAGAACCGAAGCGACTACTGCTTTCAATCTGGAATAATAAAAACTGTCTGTGAATCTAGTAAAACATTATATCGTTAGTAATTAGAAAATATTATAAAATTTTGGCAAGTTTATATAAAAAATTGAATTGACATAAGCTTAAGCTTAAGCTATACGATTAAAACTCTATACTTACATTTTTAAGAGCATCATGTATATTTTCAGCAGAATAATGAGTTGGCAGCCGCGGTCGAAGAGATTCATAGAGAGCGCTTGTCGAAGGTGCGCGTGATAACCACGCCCTGTACTCGTCCGATGTAAATACTGAAGGTGAAGTCGGTAGGCGACCTGGTGATGACAGGTGAATACACGTAAAGATTAAATTGTGAATAGTAAAACATAACCATTTTACTCGTGTATTAAAAATAAATTTACCTCTAGAAGATCGTAAATCTAATCTTGAGGACAATGGTTCCGGCTCATCCTGGAGAACGCTGCCAGCTCGTCTTGACAATCCCAATCTATAACATACAGTAGGTATATATATCATATAAACTACCTAATTGCATACTGAAAGTATTCATGGATTAAAATAATAAAATATTTATTTTGCATTCTCACCTTTGCCCGGTTCCTCTTACGTCTCTAGGTAAGGAATTAAACTTCGATCCAATATCTCTCCCCAAAGTACTACTCCTGTATCCACTAAGTCCAGAATAATATGGCGTTCTAGTAGGGGCAGTGGCTTCAGTGTCTGAAGAATAATCTAAACTTCTATTTCTTCTTGTAGTTCCAAATTTCGTGCTGTATGAAGGTAGTCCCAGTCCTGTAGTCCCGTATCCGGCTCCTAAAGTTGAACTCAACCCTGTTCCACTCAATCCAGTTCCAAGACCTGAACTAGCAAGGCTTGAACCTACTAAACTTGATCCTGTAAGACCACTTAGGCCAGTGGCAGAGAGTCCTGAAGGAAGACCTGTACCTCCAAGACCAGAACTTAATCCTGAACTGGTCAGAGCACTGGCCATACCGGTTCCACTCATTCCTACACCGCCATATCTTTGTCCACCATATCGAGATAAAGTTGGTGCTGAAAAAATGCAAAGAAATAAATAATTAAAAATGGTTCTAATTTCAAATATACAATCCTGAATTAGGAATTATTTCCGTACCACCACCAGTCGCTGCAGATGCTTTTAAACTCGACCTTAAAAGTGAATGTCGCCCAAAGTCGGAATGGGTTTCCGCGCGAGGTAACTGTTGCTCTGAACCTGATCGAGGTACACGCGGGCCAAAACGAGTACTGAAAAATAAATAATCCATGTCAACAATCCATACATTCAGTTTTAAACCAGAAAACTTCATTATGATAATTGTTCATGATTTTACCTTCCACCATCAGCTGGATAAAAGGAGTGCACTTTTTCCGCTAAACTTTCTAAAGTATTCGGATAGGATCGCTCGTACGGTACAAAATGTGTGGCTGATGATTTGGGCTGCTCTGTGATAACAGGTGGAGGAGGTCTATAACTAGAAGAAAAAGTAAATTGTTTTACACTTTATAAATACATACCTAAGATTTGTATTAAAACATCTCCAGTATATATTATATTTAGTACCTCCAAGTGGAATGATCTGATGGCGGTCTAGAATTGTAATAGAGGTCAAGTGGCGTGGAATCTGGTGATAAAGCCCCTAGCTGAAGCCTGCCTCTCTCCTCTCTTCCATCACCAACTGGACGTACGCTACTTCCTGGGCCCATCGCTGATCGAAGAGTGCCATGCCTTATAGAATAAACAATTACAAATGTTACCATTTTAAGGTCAGTAAATAAATCTTGTAAATTGTAAGGTATACTGACTGTGCGTATAATCCATCGACACGATCGCGATCCCTATCATCATCGTCGCGGCAATCCCTCTTCAAAACCACTACTGGAGGAGGCTTGTGTTCTGAACGTGGCAGAGACGGTGATGCTGGACCAGATTTGCCTGTTATATTTACATAATTTTGTTTAACAAAATATTAAATTATGGTACAATAACATATTAAGTCATGTCCATGTAAATGTTGACATAGGAAGATCACTAGTAATAATTAATAGTTTCAGGAATATATTTTACTACTAGCTCGCGCCCGCGGCTACGTCCGCTTTGAAAAAGAAAAAGTAGCCTATCCTGTGTCCCGTACGTCTAAATGTTTATCTACCAAGTTTCATTAAAATCAGTTAATTCGTTTAAGAGTTATGAAGGAACATACAATACCTACACTTACAGATTTATTATTAGTATTGATTGATATATGCCAAAAAAAATCACCTTTCCTCTGTCTCGTACATAGCAACAGTCTTCTTGGTATCGACATAATAATAACCACATCATCTAAAGACATCCGTCTGACATCAACCAGGTTCACAGCTAGAATCTCGTCTCCGACCTTTAAACATCCACTATTATACACAGCTGACTCCAGGGCGATTCGAGATATGAATACGCCATCAGTTCTGGCGCCTCCGTCACCTTCTCTTATGTATAAGCCCAATGTCTGGCCTGGACGTTTCACGATTTCCACAAGTTGAACTATATGACGTGAATCCTAAAAGATATAAAAAATATTTACTTAAACGTTCTCATCATAACATGCCTTAAAAGAAACATCAAGAAGTCTTAAAAATCATTATGTATTGAATTAGATATGCAAACAAAACGCTATTAAACTAAATGGGATGAAAAGTTCAAGATTTGCTACTGTATCTTTTTTTTACCGTAGCGTCATAAGGTTTTGCAGAGGAATTAATAGAAAATTTATAAAGCCGTCACTAAAAATTGCAACAGTTTTTCATAATGACAGCGTTCAGCAATTCAATATAAATGAAGCATTAAAAGGAATCATTACTCATTATTTATTTACTGTAGAGCTTAATACAAATAGACAATAAATTCCTATCGACCGCAGCAACGCCTAACCGCGATATTGCATAGTTCGAGTTCAGAGGCTCGACATAATACTACGTCCCAACAATGCTGATCTAGATTGCTTTCGCATTCCGCTAGATCTAGGGCAACCTTAACAATGGGGACCCCTAGAGTAGCGTTCTTTGAATATATTTTTTCAGTAAGCTTATAGACTATAGTCATCGCTTTATGGAGCGAGGCAGTCAGCTGTGCCTCTTTATTTTGTTGAACCGTGTGTGTACTTATATCGTATTACAATAGCATAGTGAAATCCTGTTTAATTGTGTGTTTTACTGTATCATAGCATCATTGTTTGTTTTTCCATTTTTTAAGATTAAAGGAAAAGTAAAAATAACGTAAATCGTGCAAATTCTTCCTGGAATTTATAGCTTTTTCGCTGATCTAATCCCCGAATTAATTTAATAATTTAACATAATCAATAATACATATTTCAATAAAACATCTATACTACATCGCATAAGATTTACCTGTAAAGAGAAAAACTTTTTGGCGGCTTCAATATTGTTGCGGCCCACTTGTCTTAATTCGAGGATCCGAACTATCATCTCGCCGCGACGCTCCACCGCCTGTAAGATTTACAATCTATCAAATTGTACTTTTTATGATATTGTCATTTTTTTGTTATATTAGTGGAACACAACTAACAGACTCAGTAAAGGAAAAAACAATCCATTTTACTAGCAAATGCCAATATGTCTTATCAATAAGATATTGTGTAATACCAACGTATCTTATGAATAAGACAAATATGTTTTATTTCATAATTTCGAGGAACTACCTATATTTTTCTTCCTTTCATTTTTCTAAGACAATATAGGTATTATTGTTTCATGTGAAAGGACTCAAACGAAAACAGCAAGTCCCCATAAAAATGATAACTCACCTCGAGCGCCGCGGCCGTCGTCGCGTCATGATCATTTTCAACCATCTCAATCTGTCTGAAGATTTCATTGCTCACACCCGATACCTGTCAACAAACAACACCTATTTATCCGAAATAATGTCCCTCAAATGCAGCGTCTCATAAGACAGTCGTATATTTTGTCGTGTTAATAACTAACTTTAATGTCAGGACATAAAAAAAAAATTTTGGAAAACCCACGGGAAAAGTTGAATATTTGGATGATATTTTTATATGAAAATGACTGGGCAACGACTTTCGGGTCGGCTTGTACTGTCATAACTTTTTCCCTTTTTACCCTTTTTTAATTTTGTGTTTGATAACATTGATTAATAAATTGCTGTTGTCTGGGATTTACAAAAGCTGGAAGCTTCTGGATGCGAAGCGCAGAGGACCGTGCCTACTGGCAAGCCTAAAGCCCGGTTTCCACCGCGAGCGGAACGGACCCATTAAGGACTCCGTTTAACTCACACGACTAAACTCCTTACTTGTCAATTGGCGAGTCAATTGGCGAGTCTAAGGCAGCGAGCAAAAAGAGTCGTGAGAACGGAGTCCTCTCCGCTCGCGGTGTTAACCGTGCTGAAAGTCCTTAATGGGTCCGCTCCGCTCGCGGTAGAAACCGGGCTTTAGGAGAGGCCTATGTCCAGCAGTGGAGAGACACGGGCTGATGTTGATGTTGTCTGGGTTTAGATGTAATGAAGTGCTAAAAACGCGCATTACTTTTCGGAAATCCGGCTGCAGCACGCAGGGCGGCGCGTGATTGGCGCGCGGAGGCTGCGGCGGGCCGGGCGGAGCGCGACCCGGTGACGCCGTTAGATCCGGCGCCGCTCGGCCGTTCTCCTGCAAACAAGTCATTACAATCAATCAGGTTTAACACAAGCGCAATATATGACCTCTTTCTCCAATACGTTTATTAGTTTCTGCATGAACGAGTAACTTCAGCCGACATAAATAGCAGACGCTAACAATACTTCGTTATAAATTACAAAGTTTAGAATTTTTAATATTAGTAAAATAATATCCAAATTTATTTGAATTGTAAGAGAGTACCAGAGATTATTCATAGATAGAATGTACGGTACCTATAATATTTTTTTTACACGATGTATCAATATCAGTCAATTCGATGAGATAAGTTTAAAAACGCCCACAAATAAAAACCCTCTTAAATCCAGCCGTATCCTGTTGGGTAATAATACGAAAGGATATCCAAGCCGGAATGCTCGTTTTCGTTTTTTTCCTCCGGGGAGCAATATTGTCACTTCCTATTTCAGTACCGAATTCCAAACACGAAACGGTCTCCTAAAATAGACGGCAATCGATTTGTACTACCAAAGTTAAAAAAATGCATCAACCTGAATGTTACTAAAAATTAACTTTTCACAAAGAAAAAATGTAAGCATATTTATTTGGAAGAAATTGAGAATTTCTACATATTTCCGTTTTTTCTTTGATAAACTTAATACAAACAGCAGATTATAAGCAGAGATGCCAGAAATTATCTATCCTCATTTTGTGTGTAATGTTGTTAATATTTCATACAACTTTTGATGATTTTTCATTAGAATTATAAAACTGCTAGGTTTGATATTAACTATAGTATTATTATAAAGTGTTTAATGTGACAATTTATCACAATAAAACAGGATTTGTGAGAAAAATGAAAAAAAAAAATCATGTTTTACTCATGCATGCATTTCAAAGAATACAATGTTTTTATTATGGGTAGGTACAGTAAATTAAACATACAATGACACTTCATTAGTCTATAAAGGATGTCCTCCTTTTCAATAGGAAATAGGGCACAGACACTATTTTCTGAAGAAAGATGCGACAGAAACGGTTCATTCGTCCACCGAGTGTAGTTAGAAGTTAGAAATATTTCTGGTATATTCGTAGTTATTTATATATAAAAAATTATTGTTAGTAAAAATTTAATTATAATTATCTAAGAAAGTAAGAAAATTAAAAATATTTCCTTTTTCTGTTTCATATCTATCTTTTCAATATCTTATCAATAACTAGTGAACCGCTCCCAGCTATTAACGGTTGCAATTTTTTCTGCAAATTATACTTATATACAAACTTTTCTTGCTTGCCGCTCTTTCTATTAGAGAAAAACTACATTGGATTATTTACAGGAAGTTATACAGAGGCGGACAGCGATTCTTTCTTAAAATATGTACATATATAGATATAGAATTTTAAGAAGAAAATGCCATAGACAAAATCAAAATGGACAAAAATCACTTTTTATAAGAATATAAGAATTCATAGTACTATGTTAGCGGTTGTACGGGAAATTTCACAATAAAAACCTTAACGAAATCCTACACAATCGCCCCAAAAAGTACCGAAGGAAGCGTTAAGAGAGCTTCCTTTTTCAAAGGTAATCCTCTTGGAGTCGAGAGAGCATTTTGTTTCAATGCGAATATACGTTAAAATTTGGCGGTCGATAGGGGAGGATGGGCGCGGGGTGAGAGTGGGGGGCCGTGACCTAGTTCCGTCCATGGCTCCCCGACGTCCCTCGCGTACGCACGAGGTCACTGTACTGCAGCTGCAAGCCGAACGCCGCAGAGGTGAGTGGACTTGTTCAGAGCACAATACGATCTCGCCTAGACATGCATACACGAGTTTCAGCGTTTCAAGCGGTCTTTGACTGTATTTGCTGTCGGCCGTTTGAGACGCGGTTCTGTATTTAAACATTAACTTCTCGAATCCGTGCTAATTAAAACCGAACAGCGACAGCGGTCTGTGAACAGACTGTCAAGATTTTCAACAGTAATGCTAGAGACTTTTACGATCTATGCTTGGCTTATGAATGAAAATGTGAGTTATTTTACGCAACCATCAGGTACTAGCCATTACAAAACATCTTTCAATTTGAAGGCTACATTCATTCATTTTACTAAGTACTCATTTTACTAAACAAAATAAATGTCTTTACTCACTGCTCCGCCCTCCCGTACAATACCAAACAAACCACGTTTTCTTGTAGTTATTCTAAAATCAAGTAGTTATTCTAATTGAGAAATGATTAGATAATGTGTTAAACAATAAGTTGCGTTAACTTTATGAGACTAGGCTTACAAGTGGTTGTGGAATGAGCATTTAGACTTAAATGCAAACGAGTATGTGTGTAGGTTATGCATATTTTTAATTTTTAAAATGTAAATGTGAGACAGCTAAGTGCGATGCACTACGAGTTCTCTTTACGTGTGTTATTAAAAAAACTTTCATTTCGCTAATCTTCTATATATACGAGTATATATAGAAGATGTGTCTATGTATACGTCCTTGGATAGACTCCAAAACCGCGGAACCGATTTTGATGAAATTTTCAGACAAGTGATCCTGTGAAGTTTGGTAGCGATCGGACGCGGACGAAGCCAGGAGCGGGTCGCTAGTAGTGTTCGTTATTTTAAGGTTCGTTACTTAATTAAAATAATCAATACTTATAATAAATCTGTAAGAGTAGGTATTGTATGTATGTATGTATGTTCCTCCATAACTCTTAAACGAATTGACTGACTCATGAAACTTGGTAGATAAACATTTAGACGTACAGGACAACGTTTTTTTTTTCAACGCGGACGAAGTCGCAAGCAGCAGCTAGTTCAGTAAATAAAATAAATAAATATTACATAAATTACATAAAGTATATTACATATATTATATTATAAATTATATTACATAAAGTAGTGAAAAAATGCGATTTCATTTCATTTTCCATCGGACGTGACTTTTTCAACCTTTTACTGTTTGCGAAGCAATTACATAACCCTTCCTTTACCCTGAAGAATGACAGGTCGCATGTGCATTTCGAAAGAATATAATTTTTAATATTTCCCCCTAATCAAATTAAATCATAATACAAACACGTAAGGATGTATTTCGAACGTCTGTAATTTCGGGTTCAGTTGTGCTGCAATGAAAGATTAGCTCTGAACAGTCACGCAATATTGGACTGGTGTGGTTAATCACTGAAATGTCATGTCAGCAGACGGTTCATTTGATTTATGAATGTATAATTTTTACTGAACAAAATATATTATTTCAATGTGTACTGAACTTACTTAATTTGACAATCATTAACTTTGCTACTTGTAAGGGTGCGTCCAGATTGTGTAACGTAATAGTAACATATTTTTTTTATAACGCGTATACATTACTTAATTAACATTGCTATAAGTTATATAACAAATAAAAACATAAAACAATATATTATAAAAATATTATATAACATATAACAATGTTGTATAACATACAAAACTGTTAAATTGCACTGTCCCTGTCTACAATATTATCGTTTATTCTTCCTGAATTCTATACAATCCCTGCTCGCTTCCAGTGCCAACCTTTCATTCCCTGCCATTCAAGGAAATTAATCCGTTATAAGTGACTTATAAGTGACTTACAAATGCGAAAATAACTCTGTCTGTCTGTCTCGCTTTCACGCCAAAACTACTGAAACGATCACCATGAAATTTTGCATACACTTTGTCTGGGACACCAGAAAGGACATAGGATACTTTTCATCCAAGAAAAAAGTAATATTTCCTAAAGATAATCTAAAATATAAAACTGTATATAACGCCGGGCCAAAGTGTTATAGCAACAAGTCTTCAAGCGTTGTAATTGCTTTTATATTTTTAATTTTTTATCGCGTACGAAGTCACGGGCACCAGCTAGTGTTATATAATTTATTGCACACATTCATATTAATGTGCACATGTCCACACATATAAAATATGTTAAATAATTAAATTTTATAACACACTAGCTGGTGGCCGCGACTTCGTCCGCGTTTTCTATAGGCTATAGATTTCCTGGATAAATGGACTATCCAACACAAAAATAATTTTTCATTTCGAACCAGTAGGTCCTGAGATTAGCGGTATTGTATGTAGCGGTACGAATTGACTGATTTTCATGAAAAAATGAAAAAAATGAATCTTTTTCAACGTGGGCGAAGTCGCGGGCGCCAGCTAGTATAAGTAATATAAGTATGTATAACATAACATTCAATATAAATTGAACTTAAATTTTAAAACTAGTTTTGAAGGAAGATTTATTCTACAAAATTGTAATATAAATTGTAAAATTGCTATAAAAATACTTAAAATTATTTATTTTTACAGTGGGTACTGTAAAAAGCTCATATCTTTAATGAAATATTCCGGAAATATTAGTTTTTTTTAAATGACTGGTTTACTAAAATAATTGTCATTTAATTATGTTTTTGTAAAGTAATAAGTCTGAACCAAACAAATTATACAAAATAGGGCGGATATGTGATTATAAGACAGTTGGACAATCTCACGGACGACATAATTATTCGCCGTTATAATCAGGCAGAGTTAAAACTTTAATTATTTCTTTTTTTTTCAAATGCCATGAAAAATAATATTCGCTTTCATTTCAGAAAACCAGGTTTTAATTACTTAAAATCGTCTTATATCTCATATAATACCCGTCGGTACAGATTTCAGATTGATTGAGGAAAAATTCCATAAAAATGCTGTTTACAACTTTACATTAATTTTGTTACAGAATACAATAAGCAAATATTTACTTATATACTTATTCTTAAGCAGCTTTATCAATCAAGACGTAATCATTTAGGCATACTTTTAATTTTACAAATTTTCAATTTACAAATTTACAAATATTCAAATTTGAAGAAATAAATTTATACGGTTTGATTTTGTATGTTTCATTTGTTGGTATTGCCCTAAGTCTATTTGCCGCCCTTTTTCATAAGCACAGAAGTTTTTTTTTTTTTATAATCGCATAATTAATTTTAGTATTTAAAAAAAACAACCACGTTTCTTACAATATCTAAGAAGAAAAGTGTGAAACAAGGTTGAAGGATTAAAAATCTAAGATCGGTCGCGTCGCCTGGAAAGACGTCCACGGCAGCATACAACGCCGGTAGGGTCGATCGCGAGCCGTACTCCTAATCGATAAGAGTCGTACAACCGCTTCAATGGGGTGCGCGCGCCGGCAGTCTTACGTAACGCGCAACACAACACCTGTTGCTTAGTACTACCACCCAGTTATAACCCTACCGAAACGAAAATGTGGACTATTGAGCACTGGGCAACGGGCTAAGCGTGCACACGAAATTTGGACGGATAATAGGAGTCAATGCACCACGGCAACCTTCGGCGCTGCACTCAAGGGTGCATAGTAGTGGGTAGTGGGGTAGACTGTATGATAATGATCTTTGTTTAAACGTTATAGGATTACTAGCTTTTGCCGGCGACTTCGTCCGCACCCCTTTTACTTAGATGTTACCTACATTCACCTACTCAATTTTGTTCAGTCATATATTTTTTTCAGACATATGTTTCGGCGAAATTAGTACTTGTTTCTGAATGAAAGGTAACCTATCTAATTTTATGTATCCCGTACAACTTTTATGCAAAATTTCAAAATTTCACGTTGGCCGGTTGAATAGTTAGGCGTGAAAGCATAATAAAAAAAAATCCACCTAACGTGACAATAAGCCCCGATTTGACGAAAAAGTGCGATCTCCTTATATCTCGGAGTTTTATTAATTATTAGTTGTATTAGAAAAAATACATTAACCTTATATTAGAAAGAAAAAGCTGTATTGTAGACGCGTTTTAAATTTCATTGGATCAAATTTCGTAAATAGCTTGTCTAAATTTTCTGCATAGCATAAACGAGATTGTTCCAATTCTTACATCCCCGACAAAATAGATTATTGACTGCCTCTGCCTCACTATCGAATTAAAGTAGACCGAAATAGGAATTCCACTCTCTGAAACATCTAATCGTAGACATTCCACATTTTCAGTTATATTTCCATTTATATCCACAAGCATATCCCGTTTATATCCTCAATCATCCACACTACTGTACAATTAATTATAGGTACTAGAACAAGTCAAAAATATTCCACTTTATTTATAAGCTACAACCAAGAATACTTGATATCTATCTATACTAATATTATAAAACTGAAGAGTTTGTTTGGTTGAACGCGTTAATCTCAGGAACTAATGGTTCGAATTGAAAAATTATTTTTGTCTAGAATTTATCGAGAAAGGCTTTAGGCTATATAACATTTTGAACGCGGGCGAAGTCGCGGGAAACAGCTACAATAGTATGAGCAATAAAGATTGAATAACTGTTTTATAACGTAAGAAAAAATGAGAGATTTGCATGTACTGGCAGATGAAAATCGGTCTTAAAGAGATTTAAAAAATTTACATTTAATGACACTTCGGAGATATTAATGAACATGTTATTTATGTGGCCTGGAATTCAAAAATATGTGTCACGTGTCACCGAGAGATAATCGCCCATTTCTAACTCGCGACGGCCAACACAAAAACGGGTTATAGTAACTTGGACTGTGTGTGTCTGTCCATAGAATCGTAGCTCCTAAACGGACGGACCGATTTTGATCAGTTTTTTTTTTGTTTGAAAGCTGACGAAATCGAAATGGTTCAGAGTGCTTTAAGCCATTTTCAAAATCATCTGCTTGATCAGAGACTTTATGACGTCACTGACATCATTTATTTCATGGTAGTATTCCATAAGGACGCACCAGATATGCTACGGAATGCACCTTTCCCTTAGCATGACTAATCATCATCACTCATGATAATGACATTTATCAATAGGCTAAATTCGTTTTGGCCTTTGTAAAATACAGGACGCTTGGATCGATAAGACTTTGAACCTCATACTTGAATAATATATTGAAACCTCGTAAACCGATCGGTGACCTTTAATCACGGTACAAAGATAATTGGCATTTAGAATAGAATCAACGAGAGGCCAGTGGGCGGAATTTTCTCTGCATTTAATCTAAGCACTGAACAGCTCTTTCTATTATTAAAATAAGAATATAGCGGCCGTAGCAATTTATGGTTATTTTTCTCAAAAAATGAATTTTTTTTTTATTAATCTGTCTGTTTCACACTTTTCATAATCTAAGAACTTTTCATAGTCTGACTCTAAGAAGTCAAATTCTTCTAATCCCTAACCTTAAGATTCTTTCTAGATTCTTTTATGTACTAAGATTCCGTAGTCAAAGAAAATTTAGGATAAGGGATAAGGAGGATAAAGATATTATTCTTTTATTACTTTATTTATTTATTTATTACCTATTTATTTGATTGTTGATTTGGAAAAAAAAAATTAATTTTGTAAACGAAAGTTACATTATGGGTGACTTTTAGGTATATCATTAATTATATAAACTGTTCACCCAATTAGAATCGGAATGAAGGACTGTTTGCGTAACTCTGTCGTTTATATAATTATTAAAACGTATGTTTACCGTATAGGTAAGTAAAAACATAATTATACGCTAGAAATACGTTCAATATTATAGACAGAACGAAATTATGATTTCCCTGCTGTGTGTACTAAGGTACTTACATATTGAACTTAAGAACCTTATTATTTCTAAGACTAGCCATGCACCCCGGCTTCGTATTTGAAATTGATTAAATGATCAATATAGCCTAAGTCAATATTAGTTCAATTATGACATTTATGACATTGTTAGCCCAAGTTATATTTCGATTTGAATTGATAAAAAAATACCTAAGCGATGATGAAAATTCCGTTGTCTTAGATTAGTTAGACTAAGGTGAAATGAAGGAATTAGCAATACATATATTAGTGCGTTTTTTGATGATCCCTAACATTTTTCCAGGACAAAAATTATCCTATAATTTACACCAGGTAATCATTGACACATCAGTTCAATCGTTTCAACGGTTTCTGAGATTATCCTGCATAGACAGTCAGACATTTTTTTTTACTTGGGTCACATACTCGTAAATACAACACGTACATTTTTTTATATATTTAACTAGCGGCCTGTTCCCGGCTTCGCACTGATGCAAATTATATACCAAAACCTTCCTCGAAAACCACTCTATCCGTTGGTGAAAACAGCATGAAAATCGGTGCAGTAGTTTTTGAATTTGTCGCAAACAGACAGATAGACAGACGCGGCGGAGGACTTTGTTTTATAATAATTATATATCTATAAACACGGCTCGTTTACGATTTTATTATATGTAGGTATAGATATATTGTTTTAGTGACATACATAATCAGAGAGGTGTAAAATAAATTCCTCGTAATTCAAGTCGAGTACTCCCTCCACCCAGGAGTCTTGTGTCTAGACAGTCGGCGACAGTTAACAAGTTAAGACCCATTAAAGAGGTGGCAACTGACATCTATGACGTAACCAACGAAAATCCCCCTATAAACTGAGAAGACGAAAAGGGTCCATAGCATATAAGTGGATATGAAAAACGAAACAAACAGCATTGCTTATAAAATATCTTATCCTAGTTATATTATAAATGAATAAAAACTGCTGAAAGGAAATGGATGAAATGGTTCTCTTTTTTCGTTTCAAGATATTTCAAAGAGATATAGTTGTTTTCTCTTATTGTGTAAACGTTGTTTAATTTTCACTTTTTCTAAAAATTAATTAAATTAGGTACTTTGAAAAGATACAATCATTATCTTTCCCAGGGACCAATGGTCCGTAAGCCAGGCACTAATTTCGTCAATGATTTCCTCTCAGTCGATAATTTGTAAAATGCCTGAGAGAGTTGTATCATGATGCATTGTGAACGTCAGCTGCGGCTCCGATGGTGGGTTGAGCAGTGGTAGCCCGTTACACTTTTAGAGCATCAGCTGACAAGCATTCCACCAAGATATAGCCAGCTGACTTTTTTATTTATTAACAGTAAAACATAAACTATCATCTGATAAATTTTCTACTGGGAGGTAATCACTGAACACGTATATATTCGTGTGACCTGCAGACGCATAATCCACCGTTTTATAAATAGCTGACAATTTTGTTTCTTCAAAATATTAGGCTAACTGTAATTTGATGAATTTTTAATCGGAAATAAATGATTAATTTTTTTTTTTTATTATGTGCGTGGGCAGCTACCACTCTACTGCTCAACCCACCATCGGAGCCGCAGCTGACGTTCACAACGCTTCATGATACAACTCTCTCAGTCATTTTACGAGTTATCGACTGGGAGGAAATTGGTCATGAAAATCTGTCGCTGGCTTACGGACCACAAATACATATCATGTTAAAAACTGTTTTAAAGAGTATTTTTTCGGATGTGTGAATTTTGCCCTTCGGCCGCCTACTTGTTACACCGAGTGTACACACTTGCTAGCGAATTAGGCATTTTTTTCACTTTGATTTTAATTACACACTCTATTATTTCTTAAAAGTTACTTATGACCTTGCCAGGAATGGAATCGTGAAATTACGGGTTAACATACGTTGTAAAAATACAACAGTTTTTTTGTGATTTGTTTCTAAGTGCCATATGTCGTTCACTTAACCGCTTGCGTATATTTGTATATGGTGTGGTATGGTGTTGCGTTTGCCTTCTACATCACCTTGACATAATAAATCGATGGAGTTATGTTCATGTGGAATCTCTATTTTACATTGTAAGGAATTTATAACGAGTATAATAATGTAATATTTGGGAGTAGTAATAATGTAATATTCATTGACACACAACATACTTAACTGATCATCAAAACTACAACATGATTTCTTCTATTACATTAAACAAGCATACCTATATAAATATTGCCATACATATTATTATGATGATCCACTTGATCATCATATTTAAGTTGCGTTTTTGGCAGCAATGCCTAATAAAACCTATTAACACTAACAGCGCTATCGACATTAATTGGATAAGGCTTTCTTCAGGATTTTGTAAGTAACAATTTGTCTAGTAGGTACATAATTTATATGTTTCTCTTAAGGTATAGCCACAAAGCTGTGGGTTTAGCCTGTGTAGGCGATGTCAATTTATTTTCCGACGACTTTTTTTCTCTCTCTTTAAATTGTAATCTATCATTGAAATATATTCAGCAATTGGTGTAAAAGTGCACATGGCTTGTACATTGTTCGTCCATATACTAATCCGTATAAAATTGTGACAAGTAATAACGTTGGTTGCAAAATATTGTATAAACCTTCCTTAGAAAAATATTTTAATTATGGTGGAAACAGTATCAAAATCTGTTGCGTGATTTTGGGAGTAGTTAGCGTTTATCCAAACATACAGAAGAGTATAACTTTTGACAGAGATTTGAAAGAATAAATCATAAAAAGCACCCTGTCATTACTGCCATAAGAACTCAAAAGCACCCGATCTATTAGTGAAAGCTAATACAAATAGAATAATAAATATTTCACAGTAGTTCCATTCACTACACAGTATTACAGGACAAAATTGAAATTGTACAGCATTAAGACCTTAGATGCAGGCTTAAGGCTTATATCCGCTTATTTATACCGTTTCTTAAGGCTTATATCCGCTTATTTCCTCTTATATAATTTGCTATCTCATTATAATCTGCTAATCTTTACATAGTATAATTTGAAGTCGCTTTCCTCGTCTGTCGGTATGGCCGCTAACTCCTCCTAAACTACGCAACGGATTTTGATGCGGTTTTTACCAACAGTTAGCCAATTTTTCACGAAATGTATATAATAAAACCTAATTAAGTTTTTCCTGGGTAAGCGGATCGCTAAAAAATTGGAGTCGTGATAACCATTAAATTGCACGGTCAGTTTATCTGCTGCCTTTGCTCATTTAAAAAAAATTCATTTTTTTTTTTATAATCATGTTGTTATAAATGCGAAAGTAAGATTATTTATTTGTTTGTTACGCTTTCACCTCTTAATTTATCAGTGATATAGAATGGGACATACAGATCCTATACCGATGTACCGATTTTGATAAAAGTTTGTAACTATGTGAAATTTGGTTCTACTTAAAAGATAGGATAGTTTTTATTATGAACTAGGGCGAAGCCGGGAGCGTGAGCTAGTTAGTATTATATAATTCGATTCGAAACAATACAAATACGAAACAGGTTTTTTTTTTAATTTATAATACGAGTAGGTAATTCTCTTGTTAAACCTGTGAATTTAAGCATAATTTTAAGCAAAACAAAAAACATCATACCTATATCAGATGCTAAAAATTCGACAGTCATATTTTGTGTACTGGTTTTAACGCACGACAAAGATGCTTTTGTGTTCCAAATATTGCGTGGAAAAAATATGCGTTTTCAGATCGTTTCATAAAAAATGCATGCTCGAAACCAATGACGCGGCGCAATGCACTTTTTCTCGTATTTTCACTGTATAAGTAAACCATTTTTCATTGTTACAGATTACAATGTACTTACAACATATTTGTTTTGTTAATCTATGTATATACATACCTATATTATAAAATAAAGTCGCTGCCTATATGATTATAATATATGATTATAATTATAATAAGGGGTGCTAGAGCCGCAGAGCACTTACCCATAATTGGCGTTACTTTGTTATAGACGACGACTTTAGCCACATACCATCAAGTGGACCGTTAGGCTGTTTGTGGATTAACATAAAAAAAACGCCTAAACGAAAACATGTCTCTCTTTCCATTGTTTCATAATAAAATATAACAACAGCATTTTGTTAATATAATGATCAACATTACTCAGACGTTCTTATATTCTGCTCTGGAAAATATTGATGTCTATCTATCTTCAGGCTTGAGTTCAAATATAAATGGCTCGGAGTCTAGACGTAATATTTTACCGCGGTTTGCGCTCGTAGCCCCAATTAGAAAGGGTAAGTACATATGTAGATCAACAATTATAAGTTTGAAATTTATTCTTTCTTATAAGTTCTCTTATTCTATTATCTGTTTGTAAATATCTTATTTCTAAAGTACCTACGTAACCAATTATGATGAACTATGACAATATGACATTTTTTTTTTATTGTGATACGGTTTTTACTAATGGAAAAGGCGATAAACGTAAAAGGTTTACCTACAGAATTTGCACATAAAATTACACTAGTGGAAAGCCGGGGGTAGGTCACTAGTTTTTAATATAATTTAAAACAATAGAGATTCATATACGTTTATACCCATATACACATATAATTCGAAGCGGATTACTTTGAGCGTTTCGTATTACGATGCACGAGAAAAACATTCTCGTCTCTGAAACGGTTAATTTATTCCTAACTTATCCTTATTTGAATAACAAAGACAAGACGGATTGTACGACAATAGTATTAGATTATGTATAGGATCGTTTCACTTTTCGACTTAAAGCATTATCCTTCTACTGTTAAAGTGGGAGTGAGTGGGAGTAAAGTGGAAGTAATCAATAACGTGGAAATAACTAAAAATTAATATTTTTCAAAGGAAATCCTAATTTCCTCCCATCCGAGTGCTTTTCTTTTTCAATTAATCTTTCCTAAGTAAAGATACTTAGGTATTCGCTTTATCGACTAAGGAGAAACTTAATCACATGCTAAACAGATGTGTACAAGGACTTTGTATGCAAATTTTAATTCCTCTGCAACCTTAACGAGACTCTTCAGTTATGTGCAATGGCGACACATTGATACGATGACGTAAGATGAATGGTATCATCCATCATTAGTCAGGAAACTTTTAATGGTGGATCTTTGTACGATGAGTAATCTCCGCTAAGAAGTATCTATCATATTGAGTTTGCTGAAAGAGCCTTTACAAATAAGAGTTTATAAAGTAAAGTCAACCATTATTGTCCTATTAGTATTATTTTACTGTATGCTATAGAGTTCTAACCACTGCCGGATAGTAATATATTGATTCTAGCGGCATAATTATTATATATTAAATTATAATGATACTAGCTGGTGCCCGCGACCACATCCGCTTTAATGTCCGCTGTGACGATGATGGCGCTTAATTTTGTATATTTTTAAACGATCCCTAGGGAACCTTACATTATTCTAAGATAAAAGGTAGCCTATATGTTAATCCAGTTAATAAACTATTTGTATGTCAAATTTCATCAAAATTCATTCAATTGTTCTTGTGAGAAAAAGTAATAACAAACCTCCATCCATCTTCACAAACTTTCTCATTTATAATATTAGTAAGAAAATTCTTACTAAAAAATTACTTATTATAAAATTCATATTAAATTGTCTTATTTAAAACGGGACTATCACACATTTCCAATGGCCACAAGCTATCGGTTTTAGAAAAGCAACGCGGACGTAGTCGCGGGCACCAACTAGTTATTTATATCAATGATAAATCTGTAAGGGACTATTTTTGGATTTGTTTTCTGTACTTTTAGATTTTCATGAAACTTGGTAGATAAAGATTTAGACGTACAGGACACAGGATAAGCTACTTTTTTCTTTTTCAACGCGGACGAAGTCGCGGGCACCAGCTAGTAATTATACAAATTCAAACAATGCAGAAATACATGCCTGTGTCATAGCTACAATAATAAAATATATAAAATTTAAATACTAAAATGTTTTAATGTGACTTAAAATATTCTGACGGTGTCCCAAATATTTTAGAGTCCATTAAGGACACTTCACTGGCATTACACGTCACGTCCTGTCGAGTCGTCAATGCCATTATAAAGTTTTCACATTAAGGTTATACCTTTAAGCTCTAGAAGGAAAGTGTGTAAATTACCATCAATTTAGATATAGAATTGGAGCCTTGTTTCGGGTAAAAACATTTGCATTTTTATGACTTAAAACTATTTTTTATCTAAAAATAACCAGTTAGTTATTTTCACTGAAGAACATTTAAGAACGTTCATTGTTTTTATTGATTGTATGACTAGCTGTGTCCCGCGTTTTCACTCGCCGGTTAGTTTAAACCTGACAAAGGTATGTTTCGGCTCTTCTTGGTAATGCTCGTAATGCTCTTGGTAATACCCACTGACTCATCGCCCGCAAGCGCTTTTCTGACTTCTTTTCTTTTTACTAATTTTGTAATAGTCTAGTATCCCTCACCTGATTTTTTTTCTGATTACTAACAGGCTGAATTTTCGTGAGTAGCTTCAGTTTGCCGAGACGCCCAACTTTTTCCTCTGCGAAAATTGTCGATAGAGGTAGCTGAAGGAGTTAGCAGGCGTAAAAAACTTCCAAGCGTAGGACTGGGAAAACAATTTGTAGGACTATGCGGCCATTTTATTATACAAATGTTTTCTAAGCTGCAGACAAAAAATCAGCTGGATAGTAATAATTTTTATGACCTTATTATTATGATATATTGGAAGTGGTTTTTTGGGAGGGATGGGATGGGAGGGATGGGTATATAGGTATATATAATAAAATGGCCGCATAGCCCTACAAATTGAGTGGTACCTTTTCAAAGTCCTACGCTTGGAAGTTTTTACGGCTTCTAACTCCTTTAGTTATGTCTATCGAGAATTTTCGCAGAGGAAAAAGTTGTTCGTCTCCGCAAACTGAAGCTACTCACGAAGATTCAGCCTGTTAGCAATAAGAAAAAAATTCAGGAGCGGGATACTGGACCATAAGTCAGAATCTTTTCCAAGGGTCATAGCGTAATGACTACAATTGATAAATATGTATATTATATTTTTATATCCGACTGAGAGTTTGTTTGTTTATTTAACTTTTAGATTTATAAACCAGCGAACAGATTTATTATAGATAATGTAAGCAACCTAAAAAGCGTACGTATATAGGTAATGTACGTACCTACATATATTTTAAGTAGGTATAAAGGAATTACATATTATTCGACACGTAGCAACAAAGTTAACATGAGATCCTGTCAGCTTTGATGTTTCCTAGTTATCCTTTGATGCTGTGATCTGTGCAAATTGGTCTTTACGACGTAGTTGTTAAAGATCATGTTCGGATCATGGCGTCGAGGTGACGTCATCGTTCATTAAGACCGCCCTAAACGCGTCGGTTCCAGACGCCTAGCCACGCCCATCTAAGGGCACACAGTCGTTAGACATATTTAATGATATGAAAATCGTTGCTTCACAGTCTAGTACACGTTAGTAAACAAATAAAGGGAAGCTTGAGACCTTCAATTGAACTTCGTATTGAACATTCAGCCAAAAAAATGCTAACGCTCATACTTTTTTCGGATATTTCAAGATTACATATTGATGGCGAAGTGCCAATACCTTCTAACAATTTTGGTATAGATTACATTTTATAAACCTTCTATACATATTCTCTATACCAGTAGATTTATTGATTACTAGCTGGTGCCCGCGACTTCGTCCGCGTTGAAAAAGAAAAAAGTAGCCTATCCTGTGTCCTGTACCACTAAATGTTTATCTACCAAGTTTCATGAAATTCAGTTATTTCGTGGAGGAACATACATAGGTACAATACAAGTTTTCAGGAAACTCAACATTTTTTTTTTTCACTTTGCGTAAAATTATGTCTATGTTAGTTAGGAAGTATTGTCACTTCGCCGTCGTCGATTTGTCAAATATGAAGATGTTACCTATGAGAAACACTTTAGTAACTTGCAATTCAAGAGCTGGCTATTAGGTAACTACATCAGCAAGTTAGCCTTGCAATACAACGAGGTAATGCAGCCAGCGTGATAAATAATCAAAATCATTAATTATAATTTTTTCATAAAATTTGTAAATATATTTTCTACTACTTATATAAAAAAAGTATAGAATAGAAAACAATAATGTTTTATTTGCAGCCAAGGACATTATAACAACATACAACATACATACAAGAAGTACTGTGCCTCGTTAAATAAAATATTTACCTATCATGTTATAGGCACATTTAGAGCTAAAATTTAATATAATCTATATTCCATATTCGCTCAAATATAAAATGGAAATGACTGGGACCACAAAATTCCCTTAACAATCTACAGATTTAAACGTGGTTGGTTATTTTGCCATAATTCAAAATTCATTGAAGGGATTATTGTGGATTTGCCGCAGTAATCGCTATATATATCTATTAATTCTAAATTGTGGATTAGTTGCCAGTGACACGCCTAGTGGCCAGTGTCACCATCATCTATAAACACATAGATTATGGTGATAGCGGAAGGGATTTTGGTATTCTTGTTGGTTACAAGCAGTTCAATTTATGATTTCGGAACACAATGTGCCCTCATCAATACTAATAATAAATCTGTAAGTAAGTGTAGGCATTGTATGTATGTATGTTCCTCCATAACTCTTAAACGAATTGACCGATTTTCATGAAACTTGGTAGATAAACATTTACACGTACAAGACACAAGATAGGCTACTTTTTTCTTTCTTAATGCGGACGAAGTCGCGGGCGCCAGCTAGTTGTCATAATAAAAAAAAAGCCTTTTATGTTTTATAATGTGTGAATTTAAATTTCATTTCCACGTTTTTTTATCCATTATTTTATGTTCATCCAATGAAAATATTTTGATCTATGTGTCCATAAAAATATTGCTAATAACAATTATCCATTTTTGTAAACTTAAAAAAAGTAAGTTAAACAATTCTGACACAAGTTCAAGTAAATATATCACAATATACCTTAATCTCCAATGACAAATTTCATACTTTAAAATTAACCGCAATAGGCATTTTACAACTAGAAAATGTACGTAAATTTCATATTTACTTCGGAAACATCTTATTATTCCAAATTGGTATATAATTTCGACGGTTCTCACAAAGTTCGTACCTCCTAAAAATACACACAATTTAAAATTCTAATAGATATGCGGAAGTTATCATATCGTAATTTATTTTGTGCTGAACAACAACGAAAAATCTGTATTCTAAAAAAATCTGTTTTAATTTTCCTCGAGATGACTTTAACGATGCGGCCTTTTTTGTTGGTTGGACTAATTAACTTTCGCTACGGGTCCTTTTATCGTTTACGAGAATGATGAAGGAGCCTAAAAGCCACGGTCGACATTTCACTTATCTCACAATTAAGGGTGTAATTTTGTTGGGACGCCATAACTCACAGTCCGTGGTTATTCTTTTTTTTTTCGATGCTTTACAAAGCACATCATTCTGGAGCCAATATAGGTTAATAATGTCTCACTCTTTCTCTCTTCTAATGTCTCTCGCACTAACGAGTGTTGTTACTTTTTCAGATAGGTATTCTTACATTCTGTCCTTCAATCCTGATATAATCCCAAATTCCCAAATGGGTGTTAAGACTCGGATGTTTTACCCGCTATTTTTTTCTTTAATAATTAAAATAATTTAAGTTCTTATAATTAAGTTCTTATATTCGGCATGTGCTCAATAATAAATTATTGAGCACAATAATTTTTAAATGTGAAACGTCTTAGCTAATGTTTTGATGCCTTTTTACCTTAAATTTTTTCCAAAACCATGTCTTGGAAGCAGTTCCATAATTTAAATGTTTTAGGACTGTAAAAAAATTTTTAACAGTAGGTAATTAGTCTAAAAATATTTATGTCCACATGCACATTGCTTTAGACGTATTTAATTATTACAGTAGTATTTACTTATTTATTCATTATGGATTTTCGCGGAACTCCTAGAGCGAACGATCAGCCGTGTATGGCTTGTTATGCTTAAAACGTACAATTTTCATTGATAAAGCTCTATCTCTGTCAGGGAATATTTAAGCTGTTAGACAAATCCTAATATCCGTAAGTGACGCATACCATCAGGAAAAATCCCGCCAGTACAGTCCGCACAAAAAGCAGTGTGAAACAAAACGCTTCGCATCAAAGCACAATAGCTCGCCACCCATTCCACCCAACCCCACATTTCGCCCACTCCCCTGTGACCCCATACTTCCCGCACGCCTGGTCTGTGAGCGGCGTCTAATGAGAAGCGTTGAGTCCTAAAATTTGGCGCCAACTCGATCTCTCAAGTGTACACTGAGTGCCCGAGAAGATAGGAAAGTGGGACATCATATCCTTTGCTCTTATTGATTTGAGTCTACACTCCATTACAAACAATCGGTTGGTAACAAATCCTTAAATCCACTTTCAAATGGGTCCCATGATGGATTTTTGTAATTCCATTCCAAAGGCGACACTATTTGGACGCATATTGTGGAATTGATAATATAAAATCGTTTCTCCTGACTATCAACACACAGCCAAAACTACTAAGTCTAGAAAGCTGAAATTTGGAATGGGTTTTATTTTATAACGTATAAGCATCAACTAAGAAAGGACTTTTGAAAATTTGGACTTCATACGAGACTGGAGGCGGGTTGCTATTTTTTAACAAAATTTAACATAGATATTATTATAATTTGTGACTTAAAAGTTAATCTTTAAATTGTGATGTGCACATGTGCAGTAGTAAATTACGACATATAAAAATTACTTAGTTTATCGTAGCGCGCATGTAATCGTAGCATGTCTACGATATTTGTAGCATATACATAAATGCTCGTTGCACGCTTGCGGTGCTCGTAGCATATCTACGATACTTTTAACACGTAGAAAACTCGTAGCTACAAAAATAATTTGCACCATTCAAAATCCAGATAGCGATAATTAATAATATGCTATTTTTTATGGAAATATCGTCAGACACTTCATGGTAGGGGCTACTGTCGCTTATAACACAAGCAACACCTTAGGTGCGGCAAGTGCGCTGCCGATTAAAAATAAGAGATAAGCATTTGGAAATAAATAACAAAACAGACTCTGGCGTCTCTTAATTATTCATCGAAACATAAAAGCACACACATTATTCATTTGATATTTAGTAAAATATTAGCAAAGATATTTTCTTAGATAAACAAGTCGAAATAACAAATGAAATACATAAAATTATTGGCAATACATAAAGTTATCTTTGTTAGTCGACATTTCGAACGTTGATTTATCAATTTTTACTTGTAACGTTAAATTACTAGCACTTCGAATGGAAACATCGGAATCATATGCAATTAAATAGCCATTAGACTACGAAGTGTTACTAGGTCGTATAGTAGTGATCTATTAGCTAAAGGTAACAATTTGAATTTAAAAATTTACAATCGATAACGAAACTGGATTATGTGATTGACGTACTAATACTATTGTACAGAGAAGTAACCTTCTACACATAGATTATAAAGATAATAAATTTGTCCTTTTGTTCGTTTCTTTATAAGTATACTTCAAAACTACTGAACCGTTATAAAAAATCATTTCGATTTGAATTGACCTATTTTTAATAAGTCAACCAACATTAAAATGCAAAAAAGTTCGAGAAATAAAATAAAATAAAAAATAATAAGTAAATAATAATAAAATAAATAAATAATATTAAAATATGGATGTTTCTTACTCTTTCACGAAAAATCACAAAACGGATTTTTATGGAAACAAAACGGAATTCAGTTAACTAAAGCTTTCGGGATTGTAACCGTTTACTTAAATTCAAGGTTATGTACTTTGAAACCCTAAATATCAAAGTTAAGATGAAACATCACAGCTGCTCTTTTAATTCTTTATTTAAAAAAAAAAACAAAAGGCTTTTTCTAGCGAACCTTTTGGTTTTTCTTTGTTATAGTTCCCTTTTATGTTTTTCACAGAGCACTTTTCCGTTCCTTGTGAGCTTTCATGTTTTGCTGCGGTATTAACTTGAAATTAGTGGCAAATATTGAAGAGAAGAAAAGAGCTTAAATTTCTGTTAATTTTAATTATTTAAGGACTGTAGACTAAAGAAAACATCATTCAAAACAAGGCCTTCGCTTCTTTTTATTTTACAGCTTGAGAGTTTGGTAATAAGAGGCATTCTTAATTTCAATAATTTCTTGTTAATATAAATTTGATTTATAGCATTCAGATTACAAATTTCATAAATATACTTACATGAAAATGATGACTTGTATATTTGGGAAATACGCAGTATTTAATACCTTTAAACATAAATATCTATGAATCCCATTTACCAAATTACACGATATTTACCATTACCTACCATTACCCATTTACCTAGCCCCAGAAAAATCAATAATAATTTCTTCTTACTTAATGACAAAAGTTTCAACTGTTAAAACGAAAACAAATTGATGGCCTGATCACCATACAAAACTGATTGATCTCTTTTGCAAGTTTAAGTTTAATTAGTAACAAGCTACGATAGAGCTGATTTTTTTTCACTAATTACTACTTGCCGCAGATACCTATTTTATATATCTATAACTTTTATTACAAAATAGAATTAGCTAACATTTATTGATGAGCACTAGGGTTTGCGATCCCGCATTCCATTTCACCGCATTCCAGCGGTTTCCGAATGTCAATTGTGACCTGCGTAATTCCCGCATTTGTGCGGTAATCCCCGCGCAAACTTATCAAAGCCTATATCAAAATACTGTTTTCTTTTTGTCTTTTAAAAGCTTGTATTTTTATCTAATAGAAGCGTAAAAGCGGAGAAGGCATATATATGTCTGTAATATGAAAAGATAATTTTTTGTACTGCTAGATACGTAAGATTTTTTTATAAGTTAAAGCGTATAATAAACGACATTTATATAGTTAAATAATAATATGATTTTTATTTATAAAGATTTTTAAATCTCTTTAGCGAGAATTAATCGAGAGCGCGGATTTATTTTATTTTATTTATTAGGAAGCCAACACATACAACAATCCATACACACTTATTTACATTAACAAATATGATCCCGCTATAAAGGCGAATTATATTATCAGATAAAAAAATAGTTCAGGATTCGGAGAAAAAGCCCCAATGAGCACATACCATACAAAAACCTTAGCATGAAAATGTATTATCTAATTATTTTCAAAAAAATTCTTACAGTGCACTGTCTCATTCAAATAGTCACCACACCATCTCTTGTCTACGTTTTGTGAATACCTATTGACAATTTGATCTGAAGAAGTATAATGTGAGAAAAGTGGTAAAGTATGGTAAGTATGGAGTTCCATAATATGGAACTAATTATGTCCATAATTATAATTATCATATCCATAATTATGTCGTAATTTTCATGTGATAGTGGCATTAAATCACAATTATTGTCTATTTCATGTCAAATCGATACTTATGTTGCTTGAACTAATAAATTTTTAATATACGATTAATAGTACCTCACTATAAGCTGTTCTTAACTTTATAGGTATGTTTTTATGTTAACTTTGACAGACAGGTTGAACGTCCACTAAATGGAAGGTCGCTACCATCGACTCTAACACAAGCAACGCTGTAGGTACAGCATTGGAGCGCTACCGACTATATTAGGATTAGGGATAAGGAATTGGGAAGGAATAGGGATAACTAAATGGACTCCGAGATCCCTTTAATCACTCACTGAAACACAACAGCACACGTGCTGTACGGGTTGCTGTCATGACTGCGAAACGCAGTGTGCCCTGCTATTACTATACCCTGTATTGTGTTCATTAGATTACAGACTTTATCCGTATCGTATATAATGACATGATAACTTCATTATCTGTGTAAAGCATGCATACAAATTATACATACACCCACGATTTCCCCATTCATGAATCACGTATATACATAGCATTAAAGGCTGTCCTCCCACACTTTGCGTCACCACTGCAATATAACTCGCATAAAAGCTCTCCCCAGATAATATAATAAAAGATAGAGTGCACACTATATTGTATGTTGGTAGGTACCTACTATATAGCGGTAATGTAAGTAACGTAATATCAACGTAAATTACTTGGGTCGGTAGAAGCTATAATACAATGAACATCTATATTATAACTTGACCTTATGAATTTCATAAACCATCAACATTTTCATATATTTTGGGAGCTGAGTTGAATCCACTTCTTCTTTGGAAGCCTGATGTCGCGTTGAACTGTCTTTGCAGTAAACTTTTTGATTTTGAAAACAAAAAATACTTGACTATTATTATAATCAGAACATAATTATGTTATTATGAAATTATTTTT
The DNA here is from genome assembly GCA_918317495.1 of Synanthedon vespiformis. NCBI lineage: Eukaryota > Metazoa > Arthropoda > Insecta > Lepidoptera > Sesiidae > Synanthedon > Synanthedon vespiformis. The sequence continues at coordinate 8,646,462 of OU906951.1, read as the reverse complement.
GTATGCCTAGAAGGAGAGGATCAAATTACCTCTTAATAATAGCCTTGTTAAATAAATAATTTTAATTAATACTAATAACGAGATATCATGAAAAGTCTTGTATAATATAATTCAGTGTGGTAATTAGGTAATTAATAATAATTTGATATGATATAGTTAAGTACATTGGATTTGTTTAATTGAGTCTTTTCAATAGTGGCAGGGCCAGGCAGGGCACATTGTGTTGCACAGTCCTAAACTGGGCAGTTCGTCTTGGGGCAGTAACGACTTCTTTATATATAAGTTAGTAAGTAAGGGATGAAAAAGCCTGTCCCTTTCTCATTCCTTATCGTACTAAAGACGACAGCGCAATTGCAGCACTTTTAGCGACGATTACCACCTGTCACCAAGTGGAGAATAAGCCTGTCTGCCACACTTTAGATAAAGGTTCTATAAGAGAGATAAAGGTTGCACTAAATAATACGAGTCTGTAACCGAATCGTTAAAATTGGTTTGCAAATGCTACGACCGATGTCTAATTGTATTGTCGTTATCGAAACGTTACTAATCGAATTAAGTAGGTATATATTCGATTTGTTTGTATTTGGGCGCTCATTATATTATTTGATAACATATTTTTTTGTTAGTGTTCTATCAATGTGTATTCTAACAATGATGTATGATAGTTTATAATTCTTTCACGCAAAAATGGCTTAACATATTTGGATGCAATTGGGCACACAGATAGTTTACTACCTGGATTAACATATAGGATTCTTTTTATTCAGGAAAAATGTTCCCGAGGGATACTTAGTCTAAAAATATAAAAATTGGGCGCCACCTTCATAAAGATGTCAGGCGTATTTCAATAAAAAGAATAGTTAACCGCTTAAAAATAAGTGTGTTTTATAAAAAATATTAAATACCAATAATTCAAGATATGAAATAATATTTAATACCGAGCCCATAAGGTGAAATGGGTAAAATAGGTGAGTGACCTAAGGTTAAACGATATCCCCTCAACATATCACGACTGACCTAAATACATTACACGTGGTTGTAATTACGTGTTTATAACGAGGGACAAGTTTATGGCCGAACTAGTTATATCCCGCGGTTGCGCTTAGGAATCATTTTAAACTCACTGTGGTAGTCAAGTGTTTGAGAAATCAGATTAGATAGATCACGTTTATTGTGAATCAATGTGTTCGATTTATACAAATAAGACATTGAATCCTACTATTTAAGTTGGTAAGTAATATTATAAATGTGATGGATGTATATGGATGTTTGTTACTCTCACGCAAAAACGGCTTATATAGAAATGGGAATCACTGTCGTCAACAGGGAGGCGCACCCTCGTCACAGCGATAAATGTCAGACGTTATATCAGGTGTTAATATATTATAATTATTTTTTATACACGGACAAAGTCGCGGACACCAGATAGTTGTACATAAAAACAAGTGGTAATGTCTACATAATCAATTCCCAAATTATTTTTCTAGGGCAACTCAGACCGGTTAAGTTAGTTTAAGATTAGTTAAGACACGGAATATGCTCTGCCACTAACAATTTAATCTGATATAATTTTTTTAGTCGACCAAAGTTACGCTTCAAAAATTATGTAATATACAGATACAAAAATTAAATTGCCAGTAAGTACAGTGGGTGGCCATATTATTAGGGACAGTGCCACTGAGATTTTTTAATTTACTTGTCTAATTGGATTTCTCTAACACCGCATTGCCCGTTTGGTGAGTCAACATGTTTTCGATGGGTCATGTCTGGTGAATTCCCTGGCCAAGTCAAAAAGTTTTTTTCAGCCAAGAGTGCAGTACACTTCTGTCTTTGTGACACGGTGCAGTCATGGATGTGGTTGTCATTACCAGGGAATCATTGATTACATGAAAATGAGCACTGTCCCTAATAATTTGGACACCGATGGTATATTGTTGATAAATTCATAAAAATCGGTTAAGCGGTTTTGGAGTCCATTCATACATACATCGACTTTTAGGTGTACACAGGAGTATATAATTAAATTCCTGTAATAGAAATTCATCTTGGAGTCTTTTTTTATAATAATTAAGTTAAATAAAAATTTAAGCGAAGTCACACCTTAAATTAGACTTGCAGATTGTCTATCCTCCACTGGCGTCCCATTTTTTATTATTTTTTACTATTTTTTATTATTATTTTATTTTTTGACATTAGACATTTTTTTATATCTACTTATAACTTTTATATAAAGAAAATAAACATAAAAAATGTGAGAAAACATACAAAAGATCTTATAAATGGCTTCCAATGAAAGCTGATAAATGAAGATTCCGTTTTGTAAAGGATTGTATTTCCCAGCGCAAGTTAAGACAAGATGGCGTGGGATGCTGTCAGAGATAAAAAAAAAGGCTTTCAGTATCAAGTGATGACTAAAACTGCAATAAATCATGGATTAATATCGAAACCAAGTTATTAAGATACAATCAGACGTTAAATTGTGTATTATTATATTACTATTAGAAGAATGTTTTTTAATATAAAATTTAAAATAACAGGTATGAAGAAAAACCTATTAAAAGAAACAATATAGGTTGGCCACAGATAAAAGTTTCGCTATCTTTAAACAATTATAAAGCTGTATTTTACTTTATTTATGCATAAGTTCGATTTGTCAGCTCATCGAAGTTGGCTAAAATTAATCATTGGCTTTAACAAAAGACTGAACAAATTAAACGTATCAGTAGAGGCCTTTTAAGTACAGGTTCTATATGTTAGTTACTAATATATAGAACTAACAGTTAGTACAGCTAAAGCAAGGGCGGCTGTACACTAACTAAAAGATATTTTTAACTGGTTCTTGAATTGACAAGAACTTTGTCTCCCAAATTCTGCACTCTTTTATATCTTTTACAATGAATGAACTATATCTAAAGTCTATTTGTTTCTTCTCTCTATGAGAAGACCTTGTTAACTGATTTAAAGTGTAAGTTTTTTAGCATTAATATTTATAATATAACACAAAATTATGTGTTGTCTTCTAAGGAAAGTAAATTGCCCATAATATATTATTTTCAGGTTTCATATATTATTTTTTCTTTGAAAAGCGAGTTCAAACTTGCTGTGGGGTGTGGATAGAGGGAAAAAAAGCTTGAACGGTCACGGTAGTGTCTCGTGAAGTAATCTGAATGGTGTGCAAGGATACGCGAGACAAAATTCTTGTCTACACCTGAATTGTAGCAAGAAATAGTGTTATAGTGTGTTCCCGCTATACTTGTAGGGTTAGGGGTCGTCGAACGGAGGGGAGGGGCGACGGTTTCGGCGCGCGCTATCGATCCGATTGCATACCTTCCTGCGGCCGCAGCAGAGCATCCTCCGAGCGCGCGACTGTCCGCCCGGCGAAGACTTCAACCTGGTGAGTTTTCGCCACTGCATGGGTACAGGTTAGCGCGGCGATTGCGGGAGCGGCCGCGAAGCCGGCTGCTCGCGCATCGCGGGCGCCGGGCGCCAACACGCGGCCGAAGCACGCGAGCCTTCCTCGCGGAGTGCCCGCCTCGCGCCCGCGCCTGCGCCCTTACAACCTACGAGCGCCCCTTGCCCTGCCGCCCGCCCCTCACAATTAATAATTCCGGCTACGCTGCCAGTGCGTATGTGGGTTAGTTTTTTGGCGATCGATGCGGTTGTTCGCTGCGAGGCGCTTCGCACTTTGGGTCGTTGTGGTGCACCCGAAACGCAAGAAAACGACCCAATAATCGCCTTTCGACCTCAAACGATAAACACTTAACTGCGTATAGCGCACGGTACAGACAGATGCTTATTGTATGCCTAGAGCGTGCATTCGTAGCTATTATATAAGACTCGATTTTTTTCATTTTAATTTATTTTTTATTGTCACATGTCCAAGTATATCATATTATATGGTCATAAAGCGCTTTTCCTTAACCTTATATGGTATTTCGCTTCTTAACCAATTTAAGTCAATCAATTTAAAAAGTCTATCAAAATATTTTATTTCAAAATGAAAAAATTTCGTTCTTTAATTTGATTTTTTCTAATCTAATACCATTTTATTTTATTTTGTTACAGTGAACCTGAAAAAATTGTATAGGTACCTAACTAAAGATCCTTTGATTTTAGGTACCTAAATAAAATCAAAAGAAAACTAAGTAGGTATTGAAAGCAACAATTAAGGCTATTATAAACTAATTAATTAAACATTAAGTATTTTTTTTATTAATTCGCGTTGGCTGGATTGTATGACTAACATTTTAAATAGATAGGTACTTAGTACTTACCTATCTATTTACTTTACATTAACTACCTAAGTATAATAATGGCTGTTACGATATTCAAAGAATATTTACACTCACTATGGTTCACAAACAAAACTCAACTTTCACCTGACTCCAATTAAAAAGTTCTTCACGGTAATAATTACAAAGGTTAAACTCTCTCCTAAAGATAAGTACTTAGGAAATGTACGTATGGACGGGTAACATCCGGGGACCGCAAAAGGCTTAGTCAAAACCACATGTTGGAGGGAAGTAAAGCGCAATGAGAACTTCTCTTTGAAACGGGCCAGCCACTTTTACTGTTTAAATTAATAGAATTTCAAAATTTCAACGACCTCTTTGTCTAACTAAACCTATATAAAACAGTAAGTATAGGAAATAACTACACAGTCAGAAAGTGTTATTTAATCTTATTGTAGATAATTGTATATTCCTATCAAAGCGCTATATAAACATGCCATAAAGTACTATTTGGACGGTATTGTTTCGGTGAGTGAGTAAGGGATGCCAGAGCCCATTACCCCATCCCTCCCTTATCCCTTAATCCTTGTATGATCCGCAGCGCACTTGTAGCACTTATGGCGTTGCTTGTGTTATAGGCGACGGTAGCCACCTACCATCAAGTGGACCATCAGCCTGTCTGTCGACCTTAACATAAAAAAAAATATGGTTACCGTCTTTTCAGATTGTTACCATCGTTTAGGGACACAGACAGCAACTTATTCTTTGCCTTCGCCTCTTACCGTTACGCGAGGTCGTCTTTTGGCGCCATTCAGATCGCTATTAAATTAAAGAGCAACGAGTGTTGCAAGTATATCTACTTACTGCACGCTCAGGATCTGATGGAAGTTTTTCACATAAAAGGACATCAAATGTAGAGAGAGCCGTAAGCTTTCGTGCTTCCTTTAACACTCTATTTCAGATACCCCGGGTTCGATTCCCGGCAGGACCAACTTTGGAAATAAACTTTTCCTACTGATTCATTTTGAAATTAGTAAAGTAAACTTTACGCAAAAAAATTTAGTAAGAAAAACAAATATTTGAATTACGAAAATGTGAAAGAATGTAGAGTTCTTAATTTCAGAATAGCGTGGCAGCCCAACAGAATTGATTAGTGCAATTTAGTACATTGTTTAGATTTCCTTTATGACGAAACGTCGGACGAAGCAGTTGCAAATAACTTTTTGGAATTTGTGATTTTATTTGCAACATCCGAGCTTTTTAAGTCACTAGTTAAAAAAAGGAATGTATTTTTTTGGTTACACGTAAAAACGGCTACACGGATTTTGATGAAATTTGGCACACTAATAGTTTATTAACTAGATTATCATATTGGACACTTTTCATCCTGAAAAAATGTTAGATTTCCGAGGGATTCGGAGCCATTGTCGTCAATAGTGATAGCAATGACATCCCAGTTTCATCGCTGATGGTGCAAATCAATGGTACCTACAATTGAAGATTGAAATACGGGGTCCGTAAAGCGACGCGGTCATCGCGTGGCAACGCGTCGTCACGTGACATGACGGCTGTAACGGCACTTGTGAAAAAGGAAATCGTTTTGTTTATTTTGGCGAGTGATTTTGGTATGACACTTGCAACCCTTATAGTTTATTTACTAGTTGTAATAGGTTATGGTAGCTAACTGCCACCAAGACCAAGAGGTCCTTTACATAAAATAACATGTGAATGCAATGACAAACAGAAAAATAAAATCCCAAAATAAAATTTTATTCATTTATTCATAAGTCACAATAACAAAAAATGAGATATTAAACTTATAAAAACTGACCAAATGCTTAATATTTACCATACTTAATGTATACACATTTAAAAACGAGTAATTATTTTGTTACATACATATTCAACAAAATTAATAACGAAAATTAAAAGAATAAAACACCTATATCCCTAATTAACCTAATGGTGTGCACTTACACCATTAGGTGTACTGCATGGTGTAAGTAATATTAATTGTACACTTATGTACACTATACTATTAATACTGAGTTGTTTGCCTTTCTATTTATACAAAATTAGCTATGTCAATGTCTTCTGTACATTTTCAATACCTAGTTGACCTAGTTTCAATTCTAGAATAGTACAAGAAATTCAAATTCTTTTACAGTCGTCTTTTTTTAAAGGTGGCATAATTACAGGCAGTTTGCATTCTGTTATGCTATATAGTTACTGTATATTATAGTCCACTAGCTGGTGTCCGAGACTTCGTCCGCGTTCTCTATAACGTATAGGCTTCTATCCCACAACACAAAAAAAAATCATTTTGAACCAATAGTTCCTGAGATTACGTACAAACAAACAAACTCTTCAGCTCTATATATTGGTATAGATTTATTGTTAGTTAATGAACATTGCAAAACCTGAGCACCATTGAAGAATGCAAGTGGATTTCAACTTATTGGAGTTCATAATTATATACTACCCTCAACATTACGACAGGGCTCAAAATAAATATGTAGTAAACTATTAAGAATAATACTTTAGTTGCCAGTTTAATCTTAATATATATAAAAGGCGATGTGTGTATGCATGTATAGACTCCAAAACGGCTGAATCGATTTTGATGAAACTTTCAGAAAATCTTTAGATTAGTCCAGCGCAATCCTGTAAAATTTGGTAGCGATCGGACGCGGACGAAGTCGCGGGCACATGCTAGTCCTCACATATTATAAAACAACGTCGTCCGCCGCATCTGTCTGTCCATTCGAAATAAACTCGAAAAACTACTGCACCGATTTTCATGCTGTTTTCACCAATGGATAGAGTAGTTCTCGAGGAAGGTTTTAGTATATAATTTTATAATTTACAAAGTTACGCGGACGAAGTCGCGGCCAACAGCTAGTAATAAATAAACTCAAAAACGACTAGGCCAATTAAAAAAAAAATCACATATAGTAAGCTATAGTACCTATATTAGCGAGTAACATAGTTAATAGTAAACTTTTCTTTGGTACTTACATATAAAGTTAGTATGTAAAAACAAAATGTTGGCTCCAGTGACTCATTATTCTATTGATATATGCATCTGTATGTAACCATTCACCACAAAATGACAGAAATTGACTAGAAAATCTATTGTAATAAACTCAAAAAGTGCACTGTAACAAAATGTCTTAGTGGCTTCTGTTGACCAACATTCTAACCAAGCTATCACTTAACTATGGTAAGTATAATGGTAAAAGAAGCATAAGATCTCTTTACATTAATTTAAAAAAGAAATTACATTAATAAGGTATATCACGAAGCACTCTTCTGAAGGTGTTCCCATGGGTTTTGCAGCATTGAAGGATGTAAGTATGCTTCAATATTGTTCCGATTATCTTGTCCAAAACTAGTATTGCTCTAAAAAGAAACAAAATTACAAAATTAATCAAATCAAATCAAATCAAATCATTTATTTGCATGTACATGGGTGTAAAAACCAGATGCCATAAATTAACAGTGTCCCAGCATGTATTACCACATTTGGTGTGCAAAATCGGTTAAGTCTGTTAATTAACAAGTTAATTAGTTGAGTCAATCATTATTTAAAATTTAAAAATGCATCAGAACACTATTCAAAAAACGTGTCCCTTAAAAACTCATCCAGAGCATAATAAGCTTTCCCTACCAAAAACTCCTTTAGTTTTTTCTTTACTAATTTTGTATTTTGAATGTTTGTAATGGAGGCAGGTATCTTATTATATATTTTAGGAGCCATACAGAAAACACTCTTATGCAAATATTTAGTTTTGGATTTGGTTAGACTGAGGGTATGTGCTCGTCACTGTGAGATTGCATTACTTTCATACAAGTGTTTATTATTTATTACATACATTACAACTTCTAGTATGTATAAAGATACAAGCGTCAGGACGCCCAGGCTTTTAAAGTATAGCCTGCATGACTCACGCTGACCAAGATTACATATGGCCCTAATGCACCTTTTCTGAGCTTTAAAAGCGTCGTTTTTATTAGTCGAGTTACCCCAAAATATCAACCCATACCTAAGCGTTGACTGCACATAACCATAGTATGCAATAAGTGCAGTTGGTGTTCCTGAAGATCTATTTAATTTTCTTAATGCATACGAGAATTTGTTTAGTTTTTTGCAGACGCTTTCTACATGCGACTTCCATGTGAGTTTACTGTCTATTTGTAAGCCCAAAAACTTTTCTTCTTCTGTCTTCTCTATAGTTTCGCAGCGATAAATAATTTTATTTGTATCAGTGCTACCTCTTATTTTGAAATCCATAGCTTTAGTCTTGTTGAAATTTATTTTTAAGTTGTTATTTTCTAACCACTGTATTATCCTATCCAATGTTGTACAAAAATTAGAATTAAAATTAGTTAGATTTTTGTTTAAAAAAAGAACAGTACAGTCATCCGCGAACAGAGTCCTTGGGTGATTGATATTACTTGGCAGATCATTAATGTAAATTAGAAATAATAGAGGACCCAGTATGCTGCCCTGTGGTACTCCACAGGTACTATATCGTGTATCTGAGTAATATTTTATTTCATTTAATTTTGTATTCAATCTATTTATTACAGTAAATTGCTTTCTGTCTTCTAAGTATGATTTAAGGAGATTATATGAGTTACCCCTTACACCGTAGCGGTATAATTTTCTAAGTAGGATTTCATGACTTACCCGATCAAATGCTTTTGTCATATCCATAAAAAGCGCGGTAGCTTTATTTCCCATATCTAAACAAACCATAACTTTTTGTAAAAAGTCAAATAATGCCATGTCAATTGATCTGTTCTTCCTAAATCCTTTTTGTTCATTAATCAAAACATTGTTTATTTCAAAAAAAGCATATAAACGAGTATAGATAACTCTTTCAAAGATCTTAGAGAAAACCGATAATAAAGCAATTGGACGATAATTCGTTAAGTTATTTTTGTCTCCTTTTTTGAAAATGGGTTTAATCATTGCGATTTTTAATTTATTAGGAAACACTCCTGATTCCATGCATAAGTTGACAACATGACTAAGGACAGGTGCAATGAACATATTGATTTGTTTAATAATTTTGACACTTATTTCATCACTTCCAGTGCTATTTGTATTTTTTAGAGTAGTTATTATTTTAGAAATTTCATTAGGGATTGTTGGGGTTAAGAATATAGAACAGGCAATACCGAAGTTCATATCGTGTGGGAGATTAGCTTTACTATCTGAGTTTACTACGTCTGTAAAATAATCATTAAATGCATTTGCAACTTTGATAGGATCATTTATAATTTTACCCTTAATATTTAATTTGAAAATGCCTTCATTAGGGCATTTTGTTTTATTGTTCTTAATTATATTCCATGTGGCTGTAGATTTATTTCTGGCCGATTTGATATAGAAATTATTTTGTGCGCGTTGAGTTAAATTTATAATCTGCTTAAGTTTTTTTGAAAAAGTTCGAAACGTTTGTTTGTTTTTATCGCTAGGAGCTTTTCTATATTTCCATAGAAGCTGTCTTTTTCGTTTGCAACATAACTTTATACCGCGAGATATCCATTTAGGTCTAGTAATAGTAGGTATTCGTACTCGCTTTGTCGGGAAACATAGATCATATATAGTTTTAAGAATATCATGAAATTTATTGAATGCTTCATTAGCATCGAAAGTATCATATGCTTCACTAAAAGTTATTCTGCTTAAAGCGTCTTTAAACTTCATTTGGTTTTCTAAACAATAATCTCTCTTTTCAGTGAACCAATGTTTTATCAAGCAGCTTTTTTTTACAGGACAATTAAGGATTAACATGATATGTGATTGGTGCACACCCTCAAGACCTTGACTGAGAGATGGAACCATTGCTCCATGGTTCATGACCACCAAATCATGATATATGTTAGTGTGTTAGGTTTTACAAATATAGGATACTAGCTGGTGCCCGCGACCTCGTCCTCATTCTCTATAACTCTTTCTCGATAAATGGAATATCCAACACAAAAAGAATATTTTAATTCGAACCAGTAGTTCCTGAGATTAACACGTATAACCAAACAAACAAACTCTTCAGCTTTATATATTGTATAAATAAATAAAAATATATGTAAGTAAGTTTGTCCTCTATAGACTAGACTCCAAAACCACTCAACATAATTTAGTTCGGTTTTCACTTATGGATAAAAAAGAAAGGTTTGCGTAGGTATATAAAAATTGCATTTCGGGTGAAGCAGTAGGATATAAAGACAACACTACTAACCATACATTTTACAATAATCCAAACATGACTAAAAGTAATCAAACATCGGCTACACTGCACGTGTAGGTCTATGTACCTACAAAAATTTAAGTATATAACTCGAACTTACGTATACAAACTTATCGAACACTACGAATTTTCAATCTTAATGTGATAACTTATAAAATTTGCTTACCCCTAAACTGCTGTTTCCATATTGTGAATTATTAGAGTAATTCGAATTGTTGCTCCATCTCTTGTTTCTATAACCCTGCCTTCTTTGATTATAAAAGTTATTACTTTTATCGTGTTTTGGTGTACTTTGATTTACAGGAATGAAATCCGACATATTGCTAATATACCTTGGACTTCCAATCAACAAAACAAAAGCACAAAACACATTTGCTATCAGTATCAGTATAAAATTATAATAAATGAAATGATTATAATATGAATATGATATGAATGAATGAAAACAAGTTACAATTACAAGATCAACAACATGAGAAATTGAGAAGTGTTGCCAACCCGTACCTAATTGTTTAGTTTAATGCTAAAATCCTTGCATAACGGCCTTTTTTATAACAATTCCTAGAAAATTTTATTTTAGACTCCTGTCTCATACTAACTATAACTGCGTCTGTGTTTTTTGTTCATATTTATGTTGGTTGATATTGTTGGCAAAACCATTTACCCTTACCATTTCGATTTAAATTTCAGATTTTCTTCGGAGCCGGGAGCCTCTAAAAAAAACCATCAATAAAAATCTGCCCCTAACATTCTCCCTTAACTCCGTGCCCCCTAAATTTAGGGCTAAAACCCATAAGTTGGCAACAGTAAAAAAACTGAGTAAATAATAAAAAAAAACGTAGAGGGAGTACTATGAAAAAAAAGAAATCAGCCCACCTTTAGTTATTATTCCTAGTCAAGGAGAATAGAGGTAAAGGAGCGCAAGCTCCGTGTATTAAAAGTGTCCGTTGAAAGACGTCGAACTGATGGCGCTGGTGCAGCTAGTGATAGTAAACAATTCAACTCAGCGCGCACTTCACTCCGTTTCATTTCATACTCTCAAACCAAGGAGCGTAGAGACAAGAAGAACAATCTTATATGGGTGTTAAACTAAAAAAGTGGCAACTAAAATCGTCGAATTGAGATGGCGCTGGTGTGTCTAGGGCAGTGATCTAGAGAGTTTGAGAGTATGAAATGAACGAGCTGAGTTGAATTGTTTAGTATCACTAGCTGCAACCAGCGCCATCAGTTCGTCGTCTTTCAACGGACACTTTTAATACACGGAGCTTGCGCCCCTTTACCTCTATTCTCCTTGTCTCAAACTCTCTAGATCACTGCCCTAGACACACCAGCGCCATCTCAATTTGACGATTTTAGTTGCCACTTTTTTAGTTTAACACCCATATAAGATTGTCCTCCTTATCTCTACGCTCCTTATTCCTAGTATTATTCTATCCATAGACACTAATATACTACGTAATAGACCAACAGAGCGTGCAAGCGAGAAGGCAGTCTCTTATGACACGAATACGAGTGCGAAAGAGACAGGAAATAATGAGAAAATATGACTGGTTTTGAGAGAACTAGTGTAACATATAAGAACACTGCGAATAGCGTCTTTCAGTTTTTTTGTAATTTCTTCAAGGAATCCTTTTAAGTTTAATAAATTTATTGTTAAAATCAACATGGGGTGTTGTTCAGTGCCTGGTTGTGAAGTGAATCACAGGAATAATCCAAATAATGAGACATTTCACAGGTAAATATGATCAACATACTGACAATTTCAAACGCCTTATTTTCAAGGAAAATTAGGTTTAATTAATATGGCAAATTGTGTAATAAATGTAAGATATCACGTAGTTTTGTGTTTTAAATATATTTGTCACTTTCATAAATAAATGAAAAAGATTATGTGTCTGTGAAAATTTCAATAATTTACGTAGTGATTGAGTATTTGAATCATCGATATCGATTAAATTAATAGGTAATAAAATTATTCGCACTTAAATTATATCTCTTAAAATTAATATATAAACGTAGCTCAGATGATTTACTATGTATAATGTCGTTGATTAATGCTAGGTTTAGCTGTTTTATAGAGAAACTAACTAATAGTGTTTTAGTTTATTTTCTTTTAACTTCTTATTCAATGATAATTTGATTATTACCAAAAAATAAAAATCACTAGTACCTTTGTACAAATAAACGTACATAAAATTGTTTTTTAGAAAAATTAAAATTAAAAAAAAACCACACGTGTATTCATTTTTTCCTTTGGATTTTTACGTAATAAATATTAAATAGGGGGGAGAGTGTCTGCCTTTTCCTTTCTTTTTTCTTACATAGGTGGGAGGGGGGAGGGAGGGTCTTATACTATCAAAAATCATTTTACGTAATAAATAAATCGCGTCTAATAACGCAAACCAAAACATTTGTGCACCTATAGTGATATTGTGGCTTAGATAGTATCAATATTTCAATTTTGAAATCTCATTTATTTATTTTTTAGTAATATTTTTCTAATGTGATATTTCATTTTTGTTAATGTAAATGTTATTGATTTTTAATATAGCAATTTATAACATTAATTAATTTTTAATATAACAACTGGTTTTATTTCAAAGCAATATCTAGTTTCCACTATAACATTTTATTCAGTTTTTATGTTCAACTGTATAGAATTAACTATTGTGAGCGAGTTGTCTAGTGAAATAATAATAACATAAATAAAAAATTATAACTCGCCCATTAACTCTTTGTTACTTGTCGATAACGACGAAGGGACATCTCTAAAACTCACTCACACACTTATATAATCACGCACTCGTAGACATTTTAGTTTTCGTCACGCGGGAAACGGGGAGTCTGTGCGTCTATTACGTTAGTATACTAGTGTCTATGATTCTATCTATGTATTCTATGCAGCCACAAACCATCCACAAACAAACAGGCCACAGACTAACTTCTTGTAATGGACATTGATGATTGATAGGTTGAATTAGTCTATGGTCGTCTATGTTACTATTTTTTTTTAAAAAGTTTCGACTGAATTACAAAATAAACATTTTTTTGTTGAAAATTTTCTACGATTTTTTTTTAATCCTGTAAGTGTTTTTTATGGTGTTTTAAAGCTAAATTAGTTAGGAATGGTAGTTAGCTTTATAAAAATATAGTTTTTATATCTAGGAAATCCATTCAAAATTAATATTATAAACATTATATTATGTTTTATAACACATTTTGAAATGAACCGGAGTCATAAACATTACAAAATCTAACCTATTTTGTTACCAATCGTACTGCTACAATCAGTATTATGGGTGGGCTCGCTCCGCTGCGCTCCGCTCGCATTAATTTTCATAACATTCCGGAACCTAACCTAACCTATTTGTTTCCAGATGGTTTCCAGTGAAGTAAGTATTGTAACACATTTTGTAATAAGCGCACAATTGTTATGTTATTATGTTTTAAAATGTTTTTAAAAATAATTGTGAATGGATTTCCTAGGCATTGAAAAATAAAATGTATTCAAGAGACGGTGAACGCTGGAATATTCTGGATGTCAAGCAAATAAAAACATTTATGATGACTATCAATGACTATAATAATTATGTTTTACTCTGTGTGTTGTTCTTATAATTTCTGCATTAAATAACTTATTCTGTGCTTTATATATCTGGAGTAATCTGGTCGGGACAGATCTGGCTCCAACTCCAAGTTTATGTATGTAGTTTTCAGCTGTGGTTTTCAGTTTGTTTTTAATGAATTTATTGCTTTATTTACAATGATTCTCTAAATGGAATATTTAATGTTTGAGGCTGGTCTACGTGTACATTAAAAATGTGGATACCATCAAAATCATCAAAAATAGCTATAGGTATGTTGTGACATTTTTATATTCAATCTACGATATTATACATCCTGCTAGGAAATCTCAGCGGAAATGCACTAATATGACGAGAATTTTAATAATGCTTACTTGTATGGTTCTCACACAAAGCAATTTATAATGAAATAAGCTGTAATAATTAATTTCTTAGAAATGAGTAGGTATGAAAGATTTGGATTTCTTTTACATCTAATCTGAATAAGTTTTTAAAAAAATATTTACTATAAATTATTTTCCTTGTTAGACATTATTAATTAGAAAATCAGCAGTTTTATCAAATTTATTAATATTTTGCACTTTTAATGAATTCTTTTAAACAAAGACTTTGTCTAGGAAAAGGTCATTTGAACTTCCTGTTAATAATTTTGCCTTTTTATTCTAGCTATTTACAATTGGAAGGGGGACGTTAGATCAGGGTTACCATTGGAAATAGGTGAAGCTGTACAGATTTTAGAAGAAAATGCAGGTATAGTATTTTTTTAATGTAACATTTAAGCTAGATTTTAAGAGAGGTAAACTCTTACTAGGTAACTAACAGTATATGTTAAGAGGCCACTAAGAAATCATATGACTATCAATTTATAGACAATCATTCCTATAATCTCCATTAGGATGTAAATACTAATGTACCTAAATGTTTTCCTCAATTAAAATTGTCTAAAGAATTACATGAATATTATTCTAGAACTACATTGTTACCTGCTTTTATCTCTGCTTTACCTTCCAAATACATACATTACATAATGTATCCATATTTTATCTATACCAATATATAAGGAGGAGAGTTTGTTTGTTTGGTTGTACATGCTAATCTCAGGAACTATTGGTTCGAATTGAAAAAATATTTTTGTGTGTGTGTGGCCGAAGTAGCAGGCACCAGCTAGTGTTAACTTAAATTGCCGCATTCTCACTGTGCATTGGTGTGACTTGACATGTCTTCGAATATTGCTGGTCTTCTTAGACATGTTTTCCTATACTATTAAAGAAAACGATCATTACTAATTCTACTCTACATACGAATTCGAAAAGACTCCAGACCTAGTCAATTTCAAATCTGATAACAACACCAGTGTTTATCTCACTGAGTGAGTCAATTCTAATAGTCTTTCTTTATTTTATTCTTTCAGGATGGTATAGAGGCTTTAGCACCAAAAACAGGTCAACATGGGGCATATTTCCCGCATGTGTAGTGTCTATCCGCCCTTGTACAGTCAAAGGTACAGGTGCTACGGCAATTGCGGAGTTAAAAGACGACCTTCTAGTAAGAGAGATAGCGTGTGTTTTACGGGAATGGGCAAGATTGTGGAAGAAACTCTATGTGGTATGTGTTTCATTAAATAAAGTATCCTATGACAATGCTATCTTACATGGGCACTCAAGAAATTAGACGAAATTTTATTATTTAACTTATTCGCCTGGGTAAAACACACTACTCTTGTAATTGAAATGAGAATGAGTAAAAAAGCTACAAGATTAAAAAAAAATCTTAGAAATCTTAATAAAATCATAGTATACTCAAACTCGAAATTCAAACCAAGGCACAATAAATTATCAATACTAATATTATTAATAGGAAAGATTTGATTGTTTATTTGTTTGTTTGCATTGAATAGGCTCAGATACTACTGAACCAAATTGAAAAATTCTTTCACTTTTGGGAAGCTATATTAACAGCGAGTAACATATTTTATAAAGTTATGCGGACGAAGTCGCTTGCAACGGCTAGTATAATATAAGTCTTTAAGATAAGGTACACAGCTTTTGTAGCAGAACGGCAAAATGTCCTTGACCTTGTTCTATTTCCTCTTCAACACTTTTGTCATCTGACCATGGTTTTCATTTTCACCCATCTAATAGACACAGGTCTCTCCTCTGCGTTATACTGTTTTCATAGTCCTTGAAGATTACATTTGACTTTATAATTTTTAGGAGCGAGAGACATATCGATTCAGTGCTGTGGCGAAGGTCATGAGGGAGCTTTTAAGTGGAAGACGAGCTTTGCTCGCTGGCACACTGACCCAGGACCAAACTCGGGCGCTGCGTTTGAAACTTGTCGCAAAATTAGATTGGGGAAATAGGTGAGTCTTATTGTTTAAGTGAAATATTCTCTTCAGAGATTCATTGCACAGTTTTTTTACTGCACTTACGCGAAGGAGACGAAAATTCGACGAACACACGACACGACGACAGTTTTATTTTTACAAGATTGTTCCTTAATAATAATAAACGACTAAGTAAGCATTAACATGCATTTCCTTGGGTTCAGTTTCTAAGCCACTCTTCAGTGAAAATGTTAGGGAAGTTTTACTGTATAAATGATGATACTGCAGTGATGACACTGCAGCCAGAAATCATAAACAGACCCTTGGCCATATACTCTTTTTGACAAAACTAGTGCATATATCTATTTCGTGTAAAGTTATTTGAACTCGTGAATAACTAATCAATGTCTCTAGGCAAAGTATTTTGGAGTTTTTGTACACTAGAGTGACCTTATTCACCCTCAAAGTTGCATTAAAACTTGTGTTAAAATATGGATTTTTCAAGGATCATATCTTTTAAATTAATACTTTTTTTTTAAAAGTTTGTATGACACCCTTGTCATACTATTATCTTATGTCCGATATATCTTATTATATTATGAACGATTTATCTTGTCGTTGATTGTATGGAGGAAAGGTGACATAGTTAAATGGAACTGTGAGTAGCCAATTATAATATAGAAAACTCTTTACCAGAGAATTATGATAGTTGTTCAAATATTTAATCTAATTTAAAGCTAGTTCAAAAAATTTAAAAACGAATAATTTTAATGTGACAAGTCTTTGCAATTGAATAGTCAAAAGTGCCTTAAATTATCCCAAAAGTAATTGATTTGTTCCAATAAATAATGAAAGAGATTTTAAATGACTTCAGATAGATGTCAGTTGTGTGAAACTCTACCAAAATATAATTTAGCATTTGTGCCCCTTTTGTAAGCATTTAGGTAAAGTTTCTATATACATATTAACATCAGTTTATATAGAGATCTAGCTTTTGCCCGTGAATTTCGCCTGACACGTTTATATTTTATTTATAAGCAATAATTTATTGATCATATACATCAATAACAATCTTTATTGCTCATATACACTCAGAGGCACAAATATATTTTTGTCAAATGTTGTATTTTTAAAACGATAAAAACGGAATAAATTTTTAGGTGATATCCCTTGGCCCTTGGGGATAGTACTTTTCTTTCAGGAAAGATACGTACGGTATGTCCTTTTCTATATCCCTGACAAAGTGATCGGTTAAGTAGATAAAGCGTGAAAGTGTATGTATGTTTGTATGTATGTAATTATGTTCCTCCATTAACTCTTAAACGAATTAACTGATTTTCATGAAACTTGGTAGATAAACATTTAGACGTACGAGACACAGGATAGGCTACTTTTTTTTTTCAACGCGGACGAAGTCGCGGGCGCCAGCTAGTTTATAATATTAGTTAAGATAAGAGGTGTTGTGCCAGTTGTCCTTGCTTTAGGTGATGTGACTCGCTGACACAATTATTGACAATAATGTCACTCGCCGCTTTATAGTGAGAGACAAATCGCTAGTACTATGCGTGTCAAATGAGAATAGGACTGGAAATTCGCATTTGACACCGCATTTCTCACGAACTTCATTACTGATTTGTACGGAGTGCAAGAAAAAAAAATTCCAAGAATTAATTGTTATTTTTATTATTTTTGTAATGTGATTTATTTATTCAGTTAGTTTATTATAAAATCGTATACATTAACCCATAAAAGAATTGCTTATCTCGTGGAGACGCGTTAGCAAACTTGAGGGCTTTGCTACATAGAACCAAAGCCGAAAAGATCGTATAAATACGATTTGAATCGTACTGTAATTTACACTTATAGTTTAATTACTTAATAGTTATTATTTATACTAGCTGGTGCCCGCGATTTGGTCCGCGTTGATCGTAGAAAGGTACCCTATGTCCTTTCTGGTGTCCCAGACAATGTGTATGTAAAATTTAATGGTGATTGGTTCAGTAGTTTTTGCATGAAAGCATAATAAACAAACAAACAAACTCACATTCACATTTATAATATTAGTAAGGATATATATATTTATACATATATAAATTTATTAGATAAAATATAAATAAAAAATATTTATATTTTTGTTATTCGGATTTTTTTGACGACATTACTATGATGACTCGTATCATGTGAAGTTTGCAGCAAGCGCGATCCTATTCTCATTTGAAACGCATAGTAACTTTGTCAAATTTGAATCCAAGTGTATTTTAGTATTGTTTAAATAAAAATCACAATTATTCTAAAATAATAATTTTATTGTCACAAAAGCAGTCTTCCTTATTGTACAATAACACCACACTGCAGGAATGATCAGAATGTCCAGGGTCTTAAAATTATTTCATATTAAAATTAGGTACTCAATACTCATTATGTATGTCAGTATGTAACGACACAACTTCCAAAGTGTTAGATATAATTTGTATGATCACTGTTCAACGCACGATGTCTTCGCTGTAATGTCATGAAAAAGATTATATAATTATTGTTTAAATTAATAATTAATAATTCATATTATTAATATGAATTAATTTTTGCATATCAATCTGACCTACTTTGAATTGTGTCGTACTATACTGAAAGTGAAATGAATTAATAATAAGCTATCAAAATAATAAGTTGGCTACTCGCTTCATTTAACTAAATACAGGAAGTAACTATTGATAGGGTGGAACATTATTGAGATACTAGGAAGCACTTTTAATAAAAAAAAAAAATCTTATTATTACATGGCTAACATGACTGAAAAAATAATATCATAAAACTATGCTAAACATATTTAACATTTAGTTTTTACACAATGTATGTAGTAAATAAAGATAATTCTGTAAGACACTTGCTAAAATTTAAGCAAAATTGGTGTGAAAATGCACATCTGGCATGATAATTTCAAAGCATTAATATACGTTAGAGAAAAATGAAAATGGCACATTTCGTGTTAATTACATGAGTATAAAAATATCTCAATTTTCAGTACCTTTTACGCACCAATATTCTTACAAAGAAACCTTACTACGTTACATTAAAATTTAATCAATCAGCAAGTGATATGTATAAAATGTCTTTTTCAATCAGAATGTCTAGGTTTTTAGCTTATTACCGATGAATTCATAAGGCTACTTACTATTCTAGAGTATTCACAGTAGAATAGGACCACAACATTTAAATTAAATGTCAGTACAGACGCTATTGTTAACAATTTTACTGTAGTTGATCAAAAGTTTCGCCTCCTCAAAGAAACGGACGCCCAAGCATTGGTAATGATTGTTATCTTACTTCACATTGGATTATTTTAACAAGTCTGTAGTTAAATTTATAGAGTACATATGTTTTCTATCTTATGTCAATACTGTCTGCCGATAATTAAATGAGTACAACGCTTGCCACAAAAAGTATCATGATTGGAGACCTAATATGGTCTTTTTCTGAAATGCATATTAAATAAAGTTGCAACGGCCAAATGACTTATTTATTATAGATTAACAAACACACTAATTAGTTTTTACCACTGTATTGAGATCTGTGTGTTTGATTTGATGAAAAGGTCTCGGGCATGTGTTTCAATGAGGAGGAAGGTGCGGCCAATAATATTTATGACAAAGAGTAGCTTTTAGTATTGGTACTATTGTCAAATGTTGGTGTCACGTCATGGTCTGTTACTCTTGCTGTCATATAAAAAATAGATGGTTTCAATGCATCGTTGTTGATCTATACAATTCAACATGTGCAGGCCTCTTTGAACTCATCCTAAAAAGCTAAATACATTTTGTATACCTACTTAAATCTAAACATGCACATTTACAATACACGTACGGAAACCTAAAATGTCATTTCATTATCGTACATGATATCTCATCATGCAGCAAACAGTCTTTACCAATAATTCAAATAACAATCAATTTTACTTCAATCACAAAAACCTTTCATCAATCATGCATTATTATTATATTTTTATTATACAATTAATTTCATACTTCCTAAAATAATTCATCATATAAATGTGGCATTGTTTAACTAATCTGTCACTTTTAATTGTAAATTCGTCAAAAAATTATGAATCAATTTATTAATATAGGTATTCGAATGTTCATTATATAAAATATTTGTTTACATATATATGTAACAAATTATTGTGGTTTAAAAAGATAAAGGAAATACATAATATCGTTTCAAAAACAAATCTATACATTGTTTTAGTAATTTTTAATGTTATGTCTGATTGAAATAGATCGCGTAAGAGTTGAAATGATAAAAAAATGGATCACAGAATTGTATAGATTTCAATTCGTGCATTACGTAGTGCCTATTGGTGAGCTTACGTCTCGGTTTCCTTGGAGTACTTATCGATGTCTGGGTAAATAGGCGACATTTCGAGAGTAGAAGGTGCCGAAGGAGCGTTGGAACCGAGGTGTAACCGTCGAGATAATTCGTCCAAAACTTCTCCGAAAACTCGTAGAGACATATTCTGTCCGAGCAAATGGAGCAGCAGGAAATCGCCGACCTGAGAATAGACACATTCGTTTAGATTAGGGATCTGTAAAATTATTTGGGAACATAAATAACACATCAAATATAAGTAACTAAAATTATTTTGAAGTCGAGAGCTTGGTAAATAGTAAAAGTAAAGAAAGCTCAATAAAATAGGGGTTTCTACTCACTTGAGTCTTTCTCACGAGAGCCTCAACGCCGTTAGGGGTACCAAATCGGAAACGCCTTTTCAAAATAGTTTCGCGGGTGCTCGGGATAAGGATCACAGCTGCTGAATACACGAGGGCAAGTCCAGAAACCACAGACAATATAATGAACCTGTAAAATATAAATAAACATATTTAAGTACATTCTCATACTTCCAATTTTAAATTGTTCCTTTTTATTTTAAATTAAATGATATTAACGTATTACGGATGTAAAAAATGTACGAGTAAATATCTGAAAAAATAATAAAGTGATTGATGGTTGCGTTATAATAAAATGAGTGCTTACCAAAACCAGAGGAAGATGAAAATCTTCTCGTTGAGGATGTTCAAGGCGAGCACGCAGAGGGCGTCGTGCTTTTGAATGGATCCAGAAGCACCATACTTGTGGAATGTGCATTTAGTCACCCTAGGGAATACTTCAATCTGGAAAAATAAACAAGTTTAAATTTTTCATTTGTTCGAAGTCTGCTAAAACAGTGTGACTGTCCACAAAATTATTTTTAATCAAATTAAAGTATGTACCCAATTTTTTAAATGGTAAACTTACCATAGGATCAGTACGTTGCTCTTGATTCATGTTCGAGAAACGGACCACGTCAGTGCCATAAGTCAGGAAAGCACCGCCAAGGAATGTGTCCAAGAAAAATATGTTTCCGACCTGAAAAACGTTTATCATGTTATAATTTAACTTTGATTCAAGCAATAAAATGCTTTAATAATTTGAGCCATAAAGTTGTTTATCAAAAGATTTGCACTTACGACATTGATGAAGTTCAAGCACTCGCTGAAGAAGTATCCGAAGGAGTATGTGTTGTGCATGTGCAGAGTATCAAGTAGATATTGAACTAAACGGTTCTGAAAACAAAAGAGTTTATTGAATAATACTGTTTCGAATGTAATAAAGTTATGTAACGTATGATAATTGCGGTTATTAGCGTTCTCATCAACTGGTCTCGTTATCGTCTATCAAGTTTTATTAAGAACGGCTGACGACGGCGCTCAATTGTGTTTGATTGAGAAACTGGATATTCACATGTGACACAATTTGCACATTAAATAAGGTCTAACGTAACCGTATCCTACACGATTTTAGTCATCTCAAT
This sequence comes from Synanthedon vespiformis, assembly GCA_918317495.1. Classification (NCBI taxonomy): domain Eukaryota; kingdom Metazoa; phylum Arthropoda; class Insecta; order Lepidoptera; family Sesiidae; genus Synanthedon; species Synanthedon vespiformis. Next base: position 8,624,212 of record OU906951.1, on the reverse strand, counting down.
TCCAAATTATACGTTTGGAACTAAACATACAAGTATGTTAGTGAAATGATACTTATTAATCACGGAATTTGTCACGATTTCAATTATAATTTTGTGAATTACTGCAGGAAAACTTATAATGAACTGGCTATTGCACGCGATTATAAAATATAGCTCATGTTACTCGCTGATAATGTAGCTTTCTATAGGTGAAAGATTTTTTAAAATGGGTCCAGTAATTTTTGAATTTATTCAATACTTACAAAATCTTATAATATTATATTAGTATAGATGGAATTTATAAATTCAGTACTATAAATCTCTTACTAGTGTCGTTAGATATATTGAACGACAAGGGGATTACCTGGCGGTTATTCTTGTCGTCGGATATGGTGGCAGCCGTTCCTCGCATACCGTCTGAGATCATACGAACTTTGCCTTCTTCCCAATTCTTCCAGATCCAGTGCGGCAAGTAAAACAGGACACCCTGCAATCGAAAGTATAAAATTATCAATTTCATATATATATACCTAAGCATCAATATTTTATTTTATCTTCTTTAGATGATAAAATAAAAGAGCACACTGTTCTTCTATTGGCTATAAAAATGGTTAGTTAGGTAAATCTTTTCAAACATTTTTTTTTGTACTGAATTCTGCAATTTATAGTGATCCACGTCGTTTCACGTCACTTCTTCGACGAATTTAACAACAATATTGTATAAAAAAAGTGGGTTAAGTATTTTATTTTAGAGCAGTTCAGCAAGGTTATATGATCTGCGATAAATTTCGTCATACTGTAAGAGGGCAATTCAACAAGCAAGTATCGACCATTCATCCATTCTGTAATAAAGTGATGTAATGGTCACAGTATAAAAGACTGTTTCACTACAGTGGAATTTTAAAAATACAAAGAATTTGGGAGTGTCGTCGTGTTACAGTTTACTGGTATACATTCATTTTTACCAAAGAAGGGATTCTAAATGTAAACAAATCTTTCTTTACTACTGGCAAGATAAATTACAAAACATATGGCCGCGTTTATTACACGGAAATACCTTTCCCTATTCGGTCATTGAACATTAGTGGTGGTGGTGAGCGGTACGAACTTTAGTCACACTGATGACTTGGCATTATTGATTCATAAGTAGGTATGCGCTCGGTTCTTACCTGGAAGAACAGCATGAACGGGACCCACTGGTAATAAGCGTGGATATGCTTTTCCTCGTTGTAATCATTGCCCAATCCTGGGTGAGCTATGGCTTTCGAGTTGGAGTTCGGCAGGGTGAAGGTGTACGTGATCCAGCAGTAGGTGTTCAGCACGTGCACTGGTACGGCGCCATCGTTGATGCACGAAATCGGGTCACCTGAAGCAACAGAAAATGTATGTGTCAGTAAGAGGGCAAAGGTACACTTTCTACGGAGGCATTTTAAATACGCTTAGTATAGTATGTATATGTAAGTAAGCAAAAAAAAAGCAGAATCTAGGTCGATTCAATATTACTTCATTTTTAATTTGTCTCAAATGTTTGTTAAAATAACAAAATAATAACAATTTTCTGCAATGTTGCAATGTGCTTATTGCAATATTGACCTCCTTAGACTCAACAAATTATGATATGTCTTGATATTATTTCATAAACAAATTTTCAAAAATGCGTTTTTTTTATCAAGTTTACTTTTATTTACTTATTATTACAATCCCGTTTTAATTTGATTAAAATAATAATGAATGCGTTCGTAACTAAAATACTTATTTGAAACTTCCACAACGTTTTAGTGTCATTGACATTATAACTATGTATATAAAATGCGGTACCCATATATGGTTTCGCTAGTAAATTTGGTGTTCTAAAAATTACCAGTTTAGCAGAACTATTTAAAAAAAAAAACGCTGTTGTACTTAAGTATATGAAATAGTTTAATGTATCTAATCATTTCTAAAAGATACTGCCTATTACTATCAAACAATTGTGAATTAATTTCGTTAACCAATAGGGATCTATGTTTCCCTAATCCGTTCCCACGTGCCCTCGACATTGCAGCGCAGCGGATGACGCTAATACCGGCTCTAATAGCAATGCAGCTGCCCCTACCTGTGTCGCAAATTGTGCCGACCGTGACTCGAATCACCTTGCCTCTTTCGAGGACTTCTAATGAACTCGCAACCGTGTGCATTAATACAACAACCATAACCAAAATGGGTATACAATGACATATATAAATAATATATTATCTTGCGAGAATAGTGTTTTTAAAATTTGACCTACCACACACGAACCTTTAGTACTTTAGTACCAAGTCGTCTGTTGCTAAGTTAAATAAGCTTCGGCCGGGCCTCCTTGGTCTTAAAATTTTATGTTCTCCATTGAAATTAATTACAAACACATTTGTCATACGATAAACACTGTAATTTAATTGTCTTGAGTTTAAACATTAGTTTAGCATTACCATAACAAACTTTGTTATGGCTGGTTTAAAAAGGTGTGTAAGATGTATACAATTATACATATATTTTCTTTCTATTTACACTCAAAAGTAATGCTATAATTTGTTCAACACCATCTATATTGTTTGCTAATAGGTTCAAATAGTGTGGTTGATTTGGTTAAAACATAAAACATATTTCTCTAGATTTGGCATAAAATAAACAAATCCCAAATTGTATGTGGAAACAATATTGGGCTATTTTTTATCTTAGATAAAGCCTATTATGGCAACAGCCTAGTATTTTTACTAGATTTTTCCATAAAACCTAAACAAGGAACTGACTGATTAATTGATTAACAACGACTCAAGCATCCTGTTTGTTAAGTTGCATCACAGAATAGATAACTATTGTAGTAAGTACCTATGCGTTTTATACTCGCTATTGTGTTCGGAAGGTCCGATTATCAATATTATTATTATTTTTCAAGTAAAATTCTATTTCATTATATGCAAAGAATGTTGTTATTTTTGGTGTTTTTCTGACGCCATTAAATTATACATGGAAAAATCCTACTGCTCATATTGTGGTCCATTGGGGGCTTCAATGGAATGGGTACATTAGTTTTATAATATAATGCATCATTTACAACAAAATCAAAAAGAAACATGAGCCATTAGTATACACTAACAACCGATATTATTATTCGTGTATATAATGGATAAGCATTATTTTAAATAATCGTAATAGTAAAACACTCTTTGTTGATTTTCTATATCGCTCATTTTCCGTGGGAACGACGCAATCGTGAGCAACAGATAAAGGTGACCAAGTTTAAAAAAAACATGCCTTTACAACACACTCTTGTTTCGAACTGTTGGTGTGACATAAGATCCATTATCGTTTAGTCATTGTATACATTCATTAGTCACTTGAGTTATAACTAAGGTGCAAATTTGACGGAGTCCCAAATTATCTAATTGCGTTATAATGAGCAATTACAAACGCTCATAAAGATGTTGAGAAATGACTGCAGCGTTACGCGTTTCACAAAAAGTGTAGACGAGACTCCCCAAGTCGGTCTATCAGGTGTTTTTTTTTTGCATTCAAAGTTCGTTGATCACGACTTGAGATTTTGTGCAAAAACTAGCGCTTACTAAAGAGTCGCCGTTCTTAACGTCTCGTCTCCTGCCAAACTATTTCAATTAATCCCTTGGTTTATGGTAACTTCTTGGAGACTGGAGTGTTCTTTCCCTGGCGCTCGATTGAACAAGTTAAAAATTGAAAAACATCTATTGCCTAGGCATTTTGAACCGTTTTCTACACACATAGCTCTATAAGAGTTGGTTGCTACACAAAACTTTTCTTACTATTAGTAACCCAGTAAATTTGATTAATGCGATAAGAAATTTATAGCCTACTACAGGAACCTTTATTATAGACGATGAAATTAATCGATTACAGGTGAACGAAATCAGGTTATACTTGTTATGGTAAATCGAGTACAGATTCGGGACAAGTAAAACATACTGTAGAACTGCCAAAAGAGAACACGTGTTCATTATAATAATTACTATTTGTGTTAATGAACTTTCGTATGTTCAGATAATAAGAATTTAATTTGTTTCACCTCAGTCGCAAAACAAGTGTTGGACATAGGCCTCCCCCTAATTTTTCAAAACCCGGTCGGTCAGAAGCAGCCTAGATCCACCCTAGGTCGACCCGCGGACCTTTGATATATTTAATAATTTGTTTGAATAGTAAAGTAACGCGGCTTAGAATAAAATTTATCACATCATTAGCTTCGTGAAACGTATACCAATAAATCCACATAAATTAGTTTTTATTGCACATTCGAGTTAGCGACTCAATGCATTGGCAGTTGCGATAAGCTTTTACATCGCCATATCGATGTGTACTGTACAGTACCAACAGGCTACAGAAACCCCACCATATTACTGGGTCATGGCAAACATCAACGCTACGCTTTATGGCTGTATGCAAAGAGATTTTAAAATAATAAAATTATTGTAGAATAAATTTAGGTGACGAGGCAAACAATACCAAACAACTGTCGTAATATTTTATCACACGTAATATCGAGCTTGTAAAACAAAAGAATAAATTTTTGAATAATTTTTTTAAATGTTTCATCTGTATAACACAGCTTATAGGGTAAGTGGACCTTACTTTGTTATCTTCTGTTATCTTATAGTAGAAGTCATTAGAAACAAATTAGACTATAGAAAATTCCCTACCCAAAAAATAAACGGTTTTCGAGATATTTGTCTTTTAATTGGTTTTCAAATAAATTACTCCTCAATTTATTGGAAGAGACTGTCTAGAAGAGGCACTGATTATATAAAAAAAAATTGATGGTAAATTAGAAAAATATTTACACGGCAAACAAAGTCGAGGGTGTTCGCTTGTTAAACGTCGTGTGTCCCTAGTGACAGTCGGTGTGGCGACAAAACAGCTTACATTTGCAATGTTTTGATTAACAACAGCTGAGGTGCAGATGCAATAATAATTGTTTACACATAAATTATAGCTATCATCACGTACTGAAAACGTTGCTTTCTTGATGCACTGAGTCATTATTAATGTGTGTCGAGATTCAAATGATTTCTTATTTAATTTTAAATTTTATTATAATGCAATAGATATTGGAGATTAAAAGGCTTCCTTACAAGGAGTCAGGGATATATCATAGTTAAGATTATTATCCAATTTTAAGACTTCGATAAAGTTTAATTAATGAATACACTATTCCTTTTAGATTTGAATTTAATATGAGAGTATGATGTAAATAAGGATGTGCTAAAAACTGTTTTTATTAGAATAATAAAAATTACCCAATCATCGCCAGAAATACTAGTTAGTTCGCATAACTGGTTTTATGTCGACAAAAAGAGACAACTTCGTCTAGCTAATTTGTGTGTCTTATTAGAACGTTCATCTGAGAATCCTCTCAAATAAATGCATTCAAGGGTAATCACTAATTAAATTACAATTAAATATTTTACCCATAATTGATTGAGTTACATATCTAAACTACTTCTTAACATCCCTACCCAAAAAAATGTCATTATAGGTAGGTAAGTAAGTACTGTAGCTAAATAGCTGTTTCTGCCATTTTCTTTTTTATGTCGAACATTTTGTAATAATACTCTTGTAATAATTAGGTACCCTATTTAATTTACATGGCATTTTACTATTTTAATTTCATAATTTAGCAGTCTTAGGGCCTCTTTCACTTCTTCAGGTTTTATAAATGGTATAATTTCTATACTACTGGTACTTTAAAACAAAGGAAAAATACGTAGGTGTAAAAATGCTGTGATATCGCAAGATGAACGCCTATACACTTCAAGTTCTCTGCTTAAGAGTTGGTTTCTGTTTACGTAAGTAGAACGTTAAATGAGGGGCACGCGATAACGTGAACCCAAACAACATTACACGACTACTCTAACAGTTAATACCACTTGAGCGATCTCGACTAAATTTTCATCGAAATTGATAATTCGCGATCATTAAATTGTAAACGGAACAATAATCGTTGGAACGATTCCACCTTAAATACACGCTGTACGAACGTGAGAACTCAGGTACATATTTCGGAAAATTTGATGTTTCAACTTACTATATGCGAATACCCGAAGACAGAGTGGGTGGGCTTTATAGATGGTAGCTATTGACATGTCAATCCAATTTTAAATATAGTTTTAAATTATTTTTGGCTTTTAGTCAGTAATTAAGTACAAGTCACCCGCGAAAATGTCACAAATTCTGCACATTTTAGAAATAAAATTAAACAAGGAAATTATAATATTAAGATAATGTAAATCTGGCAGTATTTATTATTCATGGCAATCGATAAACTGCCTAAATGCCGGTAAACTAAATTAATTATTAATACTAATCGCCCAATGGCTCATCGAAACGAAATAATGTGTTACCGACTTAATTTCCGTATTCATGATTACCTTACATTGAAAGTAAATAGGAAAAATTTGATGCATACATAGATACTAATAACTGTCGGGTTCGTTTGTTTTGTAAAAATGCCACTTTCTGAAGCAAAAGTAATGTTTTTTTTTATTTATTTATTATTTAAATTGAATAGTGGCAGACAGGCTGAATGTTTGTACTAAGTGTGTACCTACTCATAACAAGTTGAGAAATACTAAATAAAGGAAGGGATTACATTTTTATAATAGAGTTTGTTAATCTCCACTTGCTTACCTATTATACAAAATGTGATAGTTAAATGAGAAAAAATATTATAGTATTATATAGTACGAGTAAGTATGTATGTAAATAATACTGATGATGGTGACTGTATAAATTAAATTGTTAAGTACTTTATACTTTATAATTTAACAGTTTTCACTAACTAAATTTTAACAAATTACTTTGATATTCATGTCGATCGTTTCAGCATAATAATATATATAAGGTTTATAGGTTTCGCTTTTTTAAAAAAATAGATTGTTTTTATAAAACAATAAATTTTTTTGGTTGGTTTAATTCGATAAATTTTTAATCACAAAAATTAATTTATTTGAGGTTAAATAAAGTTGAATCTATTGCGAATTTTGAAAAAAGAAAAACCTATAAACTTAGTCTTTCATTGTGTCAATAACATTCAAAAAAATCATGGAGATTGGATAATATTTAGAAGTGGAAAAACATTTTCTCTTTTTGTATGGACGAGTACATACATACTATTGTTCCCTCTTAAGAGTTTAAATATATAAATGGTAGTACAGTAAGGAATATATATCTAGTTTGACTGAATAACTTATTTTAATCGGCAAAGGAAACGAACATTCAAATTAACTGTATCGCAGTAATTACTTCATTAAGAACGTGTGTTTGGAATGAAGACGCATTTTGAATAATGGCTAAGTTTAATACTTAAATATAATATCTACGAGCTGATGCCCGCGACTTCGTCCGCGTTGAAAAAGAAAATTTATACGACGAGATATCGCAAAAACATATTTAAAAAAAACAGTTGCTATTTGTGCCATTTGATGGTTGAAAATAAGATTTTTTGCCACTGCAGTAACGTCTGCCAGATAATATAATGTCACTTTTCACTGAAAGAGTGCGCTAATTGACGCAAATCGAAATTATACTAAAATCCGTTCGGGAACAGTACTGTTTCTGGATGAAAGGTACCCTATGTTCTTTCTGGTGTCCCAGACAACGTGTATGCAAAATTTCATGGTGATCGATTCAGTAATTTTTGCATGAAAGCGTAACAAACAAATAAACAAACTCACTTTCACATTTATAATATTAATAAGGATTTATTAAAGACAAACAAACAATCAAATCTTTCCTCTTTGTAATATTAGTATAGACAAACACATGTACTTCGGTTATTAGTGAGGATAGAAAGTCTGAATTATAATGGTTTTGACTAATATTGTAAATAACTTCGACTGTGCCTCAATACTCCATGCGGCTCTCTAGTTGAGATTATTCATATATACAGCAGACCATTATCATAATCAACCGACGAACGCCCACTACCATAGGCCACATTTCGTTGGGAACCGTCTGTCGTATTACGTGGCCATCTCTCGCGTATCTTTCTTACCCAACATGTATTAGTTTACTAATTCGTGCCCGCGACCTCGTCCGCATTGAAAAATAAAAAAGTAAAACATGAAATTTTTATCGCTGTGACGTGACGACAGTACAGTAGCACTCATATTTTTAGAAAATCCCTCGGTAACCTAACCCTTTTCCAGGGTAAAAAGTATCCTATATGTTAATACAGGTAATAAACTATATGTGTGCCAACTTTCATCCAAATCTGTTAAACCATTTTTGCGTCAAAGAGTTAAACTTTGTTTGTTAAACATAATTTAGATCATCACAACTTGAATTTACTGATCGAGCGACACACTATATATTTTATAATGAAAATAAATTAAGTAGGTACATCCCAACTGAGAATTTATCCTCGCTCCAGTCGAGAAAATAGTCCAGCAGCTCGAATATAAGCTAGTAATAAATAATGTGTATAATGTTATATGTACGCACATTAATAAAGACTACATAGATTTTATTGCGGTATTGAATAACACTTACATGCCCTTGTTAACCAGTTACTAAGAGCTAATCAAATACTATATAACATTACTTTTAATATCCTTACTTGTAGCATTAGATTTATTAGTTAAATTGAAAAATTCTTCCCATAACTATCAATCCTATAAATGCAAAGATGATAAGCACTTTTTTCGTTCAACGACCCGAATTCGATTTACAAAAATTTAATCGTATCACGTACACTTTACAACTATTTTATGTTTGTTTGTACAAGCAATTTGTTAATATCTCAATTCGGGTAACTGTTACAGTGACGTTGTAACAAATCTGCTGAACAATGACCTAAAAGTGACTCACATAACTTTACGGTATAGTTACATGAACGTGTGTCTAAGTTTTATAGATCATCAGGTCACTATGTGAAGTATTTAGCTTTTGCTAAATGATTTGCATGTATATTTTATTAATATTTTTAATCTTTACTAGTTCTATTCTTAAATTGTGTAGGACTCTCATCAATACTTAGATTTGTTTATTAGAAATATTATAATTTTGTTTATGAGACAATATCCATACGTTATATTATTCACTGTTTATTTGAACAGAAAGTATAAGAATCTTTATTTATAACAGTTACCAATGTGTTTGTTATTCGTTAATTGATCTCGCATTTCGTTTTTCGACTAAAATTCGAAAGTCGTTATTTGACGTAAAAAGTAGTACTTTCTAGATTTATACACCTACTACGTACTCAAATTAGACCCACTTTTGCTCTTAAGTAACGGCAATGGTTAATGTTTTATTCAACTATTGTGCGTACGAAGTCAAAGTACAATGTTCGAAGGAAAACAGTTGTTCGAAGGAAAGGTAAACATAATTTTCACACATTGAATGAAATTGAAAAGGCTCATGTTGAAGCTAAAGAATTGCTATTATGACTACTTACATTTATCCAAATTTCAATGTAATTTTAAACAATGAACTTTTCACGCGAATGCTTCGCTGTTGGATATTATTATATCGGTCTCAAATTCATTACATTCTACGTAGTAGTGACTCTTGGTACATTACATTCTTAATAATTTAAGAAAAAATAACAAGTAATAAATAAGGAAAATAATGTGCACTTACCAATTAAATTATTGGCGGTGACAAGAATACAGCATAAGAAGAGCAATGCAGATGTATAACGATAGTGCATCCTGAACACCATGTTGTCAATTACAGCCTTGTCGATGAGGTAGCGAACTTTCACGAAGCCCGCTACTGAAGACACCAAGCCGAATACAGTCATGTTTACGATTTCCTCTGATTCTCACTGAAAAATAAACAGCAGTGATTTAATAAAATAGGTCAAAAGCAAACACAGAAGACAATAGAAATTGTTGGTGATGTGACGAACAACCAAAAATAAACCGTCTCTTCGAAAAAACACCGCCATGACAAGTGGCATGCGTTGCCCATACTAAATTAGAACTTGCTTGCACACTTCGTTGTTACATTCGGTTCTTTCAACCAATGTGTTTAACAGCTGTATTGAATCCTTTTGCGTGCCATGCGTGTCCTGCCTGGCTGCCTGACCTGACGTCTTTATTTTCATATCTACTAATGTTTATTCAATTCGTTCCACAGACGATAAGCGTCGGTTAACAAATAGATATGGCGTTTTCCCGAAATTTGTATTAGTAATTTAAATAACCCGTACTAATAATTTGAATTTCGGATATTCTATGTTATACTTAAGTGCAAGTAATAGAGACATGTCTTCACAATCAATGACCTCAGAACATAATTTAACGATCCGGCTTGTCTCGCCCACGCCATGCCTAAGATATTCGGGTTCTGTTTTTTGATATTCATCATTTTAAAGGTTCCCATTATATACCTAGGTAAGTAAGTATATTAAAATCTACAACACCGTCATCGAGTCAATCATTTGTAATCGCTGAATATATTTGGATCGCACGAGTATTTCCAATGAACATTGACTACATATGAACTTTGAAGACAATTCATTAAATGGATCTAGCCTTGACAACTTCTTGATCCCGTTCCTACGCGGTGTCGCATGTCCAGCGTGCTATTTAGGTCGCGTGTAAGGGCATCGTTGATGATAAAATAAACGAGGCGGAAAAAATAACGTAAGTAATTGTAATCGTGAGGCATAGATTATTGCGGAACCCATTTAAAGTTATTCCTATTGGATATCGTTGAATTTATTGGAATTTCGTTTCATAATAGATCTATGTTCTTTTTTAATGTTTGGTCGGGGTGAAGTTCAAATGAAATGTCTCAAGTAAGTTTTGCAATAATAGCTTGGGAATAAGTGTTAATGTTTCAATTTCTGCCAGCATTACACCCATAATCGTGTTAGGATCGGTCGTGGTGGAATCGAATGGTACGCTGAAGCAGGGCATGCGGCGGACGGGTCGTCGACCGGCCGCATGCTCATGCCTCTTGCGTTTTCAACCTAACCCGCTCCCCCCTCGCTGCCTTACCCTACCTCGACCCTCTGCTGTGATGTATAGCATGGCAGCGCGAATTTTATGCGGAAACCAGTTTGTGCAGCGACAAACGTTTGCTCAACGGATATTTCGCGGATCTTCATCACCTATTAGCATTTGAAAATTCCCTAGGCAATAAAAATATAATATAAACTATATTGAACTATATGTAATCTTGCACAATTAATCGCGGCTGTTATATATGAAGTCGCATACGTTCGTTCACTCAAAAAGTAACAACTACTGTGCTCTGAGGGAAGGGTAACAGGATTCTACTAAAAGCGTTAACGCTTTTAGTAGAACCTTAATTAATATTGTGAAAATGAGAAAAATTGAGCAGTGGAAGTTATAGAAGTCATAAAGATGTCTTTAAAATTCAATTATTGTAGCGTTTCGTTAACTAGTATTCGGGATGAACATTGTTTGCTAACATAGAGGAATGATAACAAAAAGTGTGGGGTGTACGGAAGCGGGGGGTGGGCACATTCCACTGTTTATGACAAGCGCAAGCGCACAAACTCCGGTGGGCTCCGTCCCTGAACCTGCTTTTGTGTCGTACTTAACTGTACATCCTTGTTGCACTCGCTCGTTACCCGACATCAATTTATCATTTGCATTCTTTGTTGCTAGTTCGAGCTTTTGTTTTGCATCGAAAATTAACAATACCTGTTGCACTTTAAACACTAACTCGTAACTCGTCGTTCACTTCGGTCTCAACATCAGATATTGTAATTTTAGGATAAGTTTAAGTTAACATCGCGGTGCATGTACCTAAAGCACCAACATAAAATTTAAGTTACCTAAGGATGCTTCTTGTGTCGTGGGTTAACAAAAAACAGATAAATGTCTACATATCCATGTGATCATTGAAGTGTTTGATGAATATTATCTTACACGGATGGTGCTTGTAATTGCATACAAGTGCACGTGTTTATAATATCGTAGTCCTACTAAAATTACTTACAATTATTTTTTTCTGACCGGCCTTTTAACGCGTTAGCAGCTGCTGTACTTATTTAAAGCGGTTGGCACGCGTCTTGTAACTGAATGGACACTAATTGTAGACGAGAGAGCCGCGCGTCTGTGCATCACCAGCATAATATCACATAATGCTGACAACCGTTCAATTTCGTGGGAAACGAATCTTAAATTCCTCGAATAGTGTTGTTTGTCGGACAATAGTTTATTGATGTTGAATCATTAGTAGGTATAGTATAATTTCATTGGAAAGCTGTAGGTAACCTCGAGATTTGCAGAGTGAGTGGTAAGTTGTGGTGTCGCGTCTGTTGTAATTTACGCGTAACACGAATCAGGCCCGCGGCAACGCGACCAACGTCTTGCGTCTAATACAATTAACTCTCATTGACTGCGTTTACGGCTCGTACCATTCTGCCCGCATTGTTTACATCGCGGAGAAACTATGGGAGAATACTATGTGTGTTTTCGAATCAATAGATGCACATTGCATGGATATTAGCCAATTTTTTATACCTTTATACACACATTCATATAATTTTAAGAATACTGCATGATCTATTTTATCTTCCCTAAACGCATAAATGCAATGTGAATTTAATGGGAATGCGTTTCACGGTTATAAACTATAATTAGCCCGTATCGCGGCAGTGATCAACCTCTTACAGAAAACTATCATAAAGTTACAATACATTCTGCTGATGTAGATGTCCGGTGCACCTGTCATCTGCCCATATTATATTTAACTATGTGTGTTTAAGATTCTTGATCTAGTTTTAATATCGAGTTTAAATGAAAAATTATGTTTGTGCCTGCGTTGTGTTGATCAGGATGGATCATTAGTAACAAGTTTTAATGTGAATACAAACGTCAATAATCTTGATTTGTAAACAAATACATACGCGATTGTAGAACACGTCTCGATGCGGGCTAATTGATAAAGAGTGCGTAGTGCAGTGCGTAGCCTGCGTAATGATGAGTTAACTACCTATCGGCTTCGAACTCCCATGTCATTACTACCGGGCTATTATTAAATGAATCAGTCAAGTTACTAACGGAACTAACTTATTTTTAATTACTTACATATATCTATTTGCAAACATTTAAAAGTGGCATTTAAATTTGTATTGACTACATATGTTTTACAATAGTTTTGTTCTCATAGCAATAAATCAGGCGCCTCGAGATTATCAACGATGCAGGTGGCGTGGCGCATGGGCCCGTGACGAGAATCCAATAATTGTAAACCTCAGTGCAGAATTACGAGAAACCAACGTTTCGACATGTTTAACTTAATTTAAACTGTATAGGAAACAGGGAGTCAATTATCTCAAAATCTTTATCTCCAGAGACAAAAAAATGCTCATAAAAAATTGGTTTTCTTTTTTTGGTTGTTAATTAATTTTTTTCTCTGTAATACTCTGTATAAAAGTAATATAATGAAGGCATTTACAGATTTTTTTAAACTTTATGCTTTTAAGCTTTTAATAATTTTAAGAAAAATATAAATGCATATTATTCCAAGTTCACAATGTGAACTGTTTATGGGCTTGCGAATGTGTAATCAGCTTTATAACTTAAGACCCATCACCGTTTATCGAAACCGACTCCCACGCTGGGAAGCACAGCAAATGGTTCCATAATTTAAAATTCAAATACCTGCATTTTTTTTACTGTTTTAAAGGATCATTAAAATTTAAACTAATGACGCGCCGCTGGATTATTTAAGGGAATAAATCTAGAATAAAAATAGTATTTATTGCTAAATTGATACAAAACAAAAAACCAGAAATATTTTAGAATGTAATATGAATGTTAATTTGAAATTTATTCATTAATTTATACGTTTTTTTAAAACGTGTGTTTTCAATCATTATGTAATGTGTGTTTTTAACTATGACATTGCTATTTTAAATTTACATGTGTTTTTTACAAATCATTGTGTCCTTGGTGGAAGCATCTTCAATGATGTGCTGTGGACCGTGACTCCTATCACGTGTTACTACTAATAACACATGCTCTCATTCCCTACTTGGAGTATTTATTTACAACAATCGATCACGAAATAAACAAGTTTAGATTTTATTTTAACTTACCTATGTTTGTTCATTTGGCAATAACAACCAAAGTTATAAAAGCTTTGTATATTTTATTTTTAAAATAGCTTTTAATTATGTACATATAATTAAAACTATTCTATTTTGTAAGTCTAGTTGTTAAGTTAAAAATCGTTTCCATCTCGTGTTGCTTTGTCCATTCTATTCAAATATTCCCGGTAAAGAGAGCCGCGTCCCTTCCCCTTTATTCGCCGCCAGGTAAATGAGGGGTACCGCTACCTGACCGAAGAGATTTCACTTTAAACCTCGTGGTGTTTTCATTTTCACGTAACTTTATATTAAAAATACGTTATAATCATCGATGTTTTCTCACAAGGAACTAAACAGAACAAAAAAGCATCGGGATGACTGTGCATAAGGCTTTTGTTCCCGCATATATGTATGCAGTCAAACGGCATTCCTCTCGTCGTCCGTAGATACTGTACGCTTCTCAATATATACTCGTAAAACTAAGCTTTTGTGACACAACTTACCTTTTTAAAACCAACAGTTATTTTTTTTCTACCGCCTCCGGTTATTTTAGAACTTCAAGATCCCACTCCTTCAAGCACAACACTGTAATCACAAACGCACCGGTACTAAAACGCGAACGCTGATCAATTCAAAGTCATTATTAATTTTCGGCGTATCAGGAAATGTTCTAATGTGTGGAGTGCCAAATGCGCAATGCACGTCCACTCTTCACGAGCTCGCCACACTGACTGGGACTGGAAAGTGCAGTTGATCAGATGGCCTCCTGCGCGGCAAGACCCGTGAGTTCACTACCGAAAGACGGGTGCGCGCGCGCACTATAGCTGTCCCTTTTCAGCATCGGGTACCGCACTCGTTTTGTCTCGCTCTTATCTAACTTCGAAGTGCACAGTAGCCGGTAGCAAAGAGAACCCATTGGTGAACGAGTTCTGTCGGGGGTTTTGACTTGCGCTTACTTCTCGTCTTGTATTTTCTCCACAATAAAGATTATTTGCAATTTTTTTTCACCTATAATATCATAACTTGTTACGACACGTTAAGCTTGGAGCCTACAATTAAAGACATTGTCGAAACCATGACGTAGGTACATGATCGTTGATTTGAGCTCGATGGATTTATTGATTTTGATCAATCTATACTATATATAAACACAGTATAAATAATATTATTCTGTGATATAAACCTGAGGAGTTTGTTTGTTTGTTTGGTTGAACGCGCTAATCTCAGGAACTACTGGTTCGAATTGAAAAAATATGTTTGTGTTAGATATAGTCCATTTATCGAGGAAGGCTTTATGCTATAAACATTTTGAACCCGGAAGAAGTCGCGGGCAACAGCTCGTAATTTATAAAACTGTAATTAACTTACATCAGTTATTAACTAATTATTTATTTGATGATTGAAAAGTCTATTCATTTTTTAATAGTCAATCTATTTGTGTTTATTAGTTTAATGTTTGCTTCTAATTCTACGTGTACTTAAATAATGTTAAATAAATTATAATAACAAGGCTTTTAAAAAATAAAAGCAAGTCGGGCTGTGTCATTCGACTGGAACGCGGACCATCTACCTGTTACCAAGCACGCAGTTTTTTAAAACGTGACGACAGACTAATATTCGCCATAACCATATATATTTTTTGTTTATACTATAATTTACTTTAGGTACAGTTTCTCTCCAATTATGTAGGTAATAATTAAAGCAATTATTTTGCCAATTAAGTAACTTTGACGAGCCCGTTGGTGGTCTTGTTAATTGTTAAAGTTTTGCCTTAATTCTCTGTATCATGGAAGCCAGATTCAATGCCCGACAGGGCTAACTTTGGAAAAGAACAATGTTGGCTCGGGTCTAGATCTGGAAAGCGGTGGCGGGGCACACTGCGTTTTGCTATCATTAAAATTGGTCGATGAGTCAAAGAGGTTTAGTAGGGATACGGATACCTACCAAACCTCTTTTTGACCTGCTGTCTTAATAGACCGAAAGGTTTTAGTGAGTAATAATTTAAACAAAAAAAGCGAGGTTTTACATAATTCAAGGTGTAATATAATTTTTTTGTCAACACAAAACTGTTCAAGCGATTAGGTTGATCGACCCGAAAATCTAGATCGTAAGTCACGCTTTATGAATGCAATAGATGTGTATGAGTTAATTGCAAGGTTTACTAAAAGTTGAATGTATAGTTTTGATACATTTGATATTTTTTTAAATATTTCTTTGAGAATAATAAGATAATAATAATAAAATAAAATAAGATGTAATGACATCTTTTGATATAATGTCATCTAAAAGTCTAAAAGCAAATTTTAAGTATATATACATATTTTTATGAAAACGTCGACAGGCAATCTAACTATCCACTAAACTTGATAGTAGGTGGCTACCGTTACCTATTATAACACAAGCATATCGCCACAGAGGTTGCAAATGTGCTATCGACCTTGATAAGATAAAGCCTGAGAGGGGGATATGGTAACGGATTCTGAAACAGTAAAATTACTCACTCACTGAAACATAATAGCACATGTGCTGTTATTTCACGGTGGTCTTCAGTAAGGGTGTGTAACTTCCTCCAGATAGACTTCCAAGTTTATGGCTGTCTAACTTTGATAAATACTAAATCAAAGCTGTCGAGTGCAATGTGTCCTGCTACTACCAAAATGTGCTTGAACTATAAATGGCCCATGGTGCTAAGTCGCCACACAGCCCACACAAAGAGCACTTCGCGGTTTTTTTTAAACCCACGGACTTGTAGTGTGAATACATCCTAATATTATTTTATATGTTTATCTATTACTTACAGGGCTACCACACCATACAATTTGAACGTATCCAATTTAGGAAATCGAAAGGTGTGATCGCAGTTAGAACAGATTGGATTCAATTGAGAGTTTATCCATTTTCAACTCTATATCTTCGACTTAGAAATCAATTTAGCGTAGTGTGGTCACGAGCTCTCTACTTAGATTTCTAAATAGGAAACGTTCAAATTGTATGGTGTGATTGCCGTTTTAGTCACACAAAAACAGCTGAACAGATTTGGATGAAATTTAGCACATATATATAGTTTTTTTTACCTGGATTAACATAATATAGGATACTTTTTATAGTCACTGGAAAAATGTTAGATTCCCGAGGGATCCTCTAACAATAAGCTTCAAGAAGTTGTTCTTTGTATTTTGTACCTAATATAAAAATAATAGATACACATAGACACACAGTAAGTATACAACTTAATTAACCCTATCTATTTTATCCTAAATGAAACGCGATCTGGTGAATGGCAGCCCTACGTTGCAATCTCTAATTTATTTATTGTTATTACCAAATCTCGCGACAAGCTTTTATATTTAATTTAAAGATTATTTTCTTCTTTTTGGGGCACTTAAATAAAAGCTTGTTTTTTAAAAGTTTTTTTTTACCATTAATTTATTTTAAATGAGATTTCACTTTTTACTGTATCATATTGAAAGTCTATTAACTGTAGGATCTGTAGTATTGAAAATGCCATATGTTAACAATATTATGAGGTACTTATAGAAAAGCATGCATAAAGTAATACCGTGGAATTACCTATCGTTTAAACAAGCTAATTGGCTTTGAATTTGTTTTAGAATGTCATAAATAATATTTTTATTGTATTGATTACATGATGAAATATTGCAAAGGATTGTGAATCCAAGTTTGAGTAGAATGTGTATTCTCCGCACGCGCTTTGGGCGGTAACATACATACAAGCATTGCCAGACGTCAGACTGTGTCGCTTGCGGCTCGCCTAACAGGTTTGGCGACCTTTCTGTTGCACACGAACTCATATCACGGGTTTCTTATGAACTTCCTAGCGTTCGAAGCGACATTAGCAACAGTGGTGTTTAGCGCTTTCCAATTAATCGATCACGTTTTAATTATATTGTAGATTCGTCTTGCGATTTATCGCGGGATATAAAATTGTTTGTCCTGACTGGCTATCAACGCACAACCAAAACTGTTAAGCCTAGAAATCTGAGATGTGTAACATATTTTATAATTTACAACCATTGACTTATGTTATAAATGTTAATAACTTAGAAGAAGTCGCATTTGTTGGTTAAATTTTTAAGGTTTTTTTCCAAACTTTCTCATAAAAATAATACCATTTATATTTCAATAGAATAGACAAAGAAATGAAGGTATATTATTTTTGAGACAGAATTCCAATGAATTATACTGTATAGGGTAACAATAATAAAAGCATTATTTTAAATATTACATGCGATAAAATTGTATAGTTGCCGATTTTATACCTTATCTTTCTTTCTCGAGAAAGCGCTCATTTAGTTACCTATCGGAGTTATTTCAACATTTCTTAAGCATGTAGGTATTATATCAATTTTAACGATTGAAACCTGTATTCTGTATGTGTTAAGGTTGCATTTCATTGGTTATTTTATTTGTCGAAACTTTATATTATTCATTGCTTATGAACTTTAAACCATGTGCATTTGAATACATTTTTGAATAGTCAGTAAATTTATCTAATGTGTATGTTGATTGAAAGCTCAAGACTGTTACGTGACCGATTATCATTCTCTCGTCTAATTTGCTATAATTTTATTTAATACAAATCGCCCTTGTTTTGCCAATTTTAACGAATGCCAATTTTGCCATTCTTGAAATTAAAACGATTTTGAAACAAAACAAAAAAATTAAAACGTTTTAATTTTTTTGTTTTGTTTGCATCGAAGTATTGAGGTTATTTTATTTGCATGCACAAAATACATTATAATTTTTATTTTGAAACTCCTTAATTTTTTTGTTTTGTTTGCATCGAAGTATTGAAGATATTTTATTTACATGCACAAAATACATTATCATTTTTATTTTGAAACACTTATGTTATCATTTTATTTGTAATATAGTTTCATTTCACGTAATTATCTTTAAGTTTGTGATTTATAACTTAAGCCCAGTGGGACGAAAGCACCGATAGGTTTAGGACTGCACTCCTTGGATGTTCTTCGTTTTTGTTAGCAGATTGAACTTAGTACAAGGCTAGCAATCTGAAGGCTTCCCAAAGCAGAGCAGGCTAGCGTGGTTCTAACTGATACACACCGAGGAGAACCACGCTAGCCATTTGATTAGCCATATCGACACCGTCTCACTTTCAGCAGAGTTC
The DNA here is from genome assembly GCA_918317495.1 of Synanthedon vespiformis. NCBI lineage: Eukaryota > Metazoa > Arthropoda > Insecta > Lepidoptera > Sesiidae > Synanthedon > Synanthedon vespiformis. The sequence continues at coordinate 8,605,019 of OU906951.1, read as the reverse complement.
TGCCCAGTCTTCTCAATAAGATAAAAACAGATTCTATAAAAAGAGATGCTATTGCAGATATTATATTAAAAAAGACATACATATTTACATATTATATAAAAAATAATGTTTATTAGGGGTGATATGCGATATCACCCAATGTTTCAATATAGGGCAGTCCACCTTCCCAGCAATCACCTTCAACAGCGTGTCTGTGCTGCCACGCACCCTAGTCATCAGGGATGCTATTCTCATTCGAAGTATAGCATAATAATCTGCAACTCTTGCATTAGCAAACATTTCTGATGCACTACAGTAGCGCGGCAGCCCCAGAAACACTCTGAAGGCATTCTTGTACTGGACACGTAGGGCATTAAACGATTTGTGAGTGTAGTTGACCCATAGGCTACACGTATAAAAAGATTGACAATATGTCTTAAATAATGTTATTTTAACGTCATTAGAACAACGCGCAAACCTGCGGGCCATCATATTACATCTCACTGCCAAAGCCCTACGTTCTCTCGCAATATCCAACAAATCCTCCGTAACCCAGTGGCCCAGGTATTTGAATTGGCTCACCCTAACAAGTGGAGAACCATTCAATGATACTGGTGGTACAAAGTTATATTTTTTCTTTCCGGCCTTGAACATTAACAGCTCACTCTTGGTGGAATTATACCTGAGTACGCTGAAACCCATGGGGGTTTCAGCGTACTTCTCGCATATACTCAATAGTGCTCTAAGGGCACTGATCGAAGGTGCCAGCAGCACCATATCGTCTGCGTAGCTAATGTTGTTAATATAGCAACCATCTATAGAACAACCGATGCCAGCGCTGGTGAGTTCTTTGACCAGTGAGTTCATATACAGATTAAAAAGTTTAGGTGAAGTTATTCCACCTTGTCTTACGCCACATTCCAATCTGTATATGTCTGATAGTGAATTTGCCCATCTTACATTATTGGTTTGGTTGTTGTACCAATATTTGAACATATTAATAATTTCTAACGGTAAGTCTGTTTCTGAATGCATTTTATTCCATAGGATTTCGTATGAGACCAGGTCGAAGGCTTTAGACAAGTCTAAAAAGCATGCATACACAGGCGTTTTTCTATCAGTGTAATACCTTACAGTGTGCTTGAGACATAGTATAGCAGACTCAGTGGAAAGCCCTGGTCGAAAACCAAATTGCAATTATATGTGCACGGTTTATCCTCTTAGTTTTTCGAAATTACACAAAAATAAAATAGTTTAGCGTACTACATGAATGTCTTCTGGAAGATTTTCATAGTATTTTAATTTTTAATTTTTAATAAAGTCGATGATTTGTAACTAAGTCTTAAAATCTTAGGCCATATGCAAGCTAAAAAAACAAGGTGTTTTTAGCTTGCATATTTTATGTGCCATGCCAAGTATACCTTTAGTCTTGAGCATTTAATGTATGAAATAAATAGCTTACTGCTTACACAACCAAATTAATGTTAAACAGAAACTAAAGGTCTAAATGGGTAAGTATATTATAATAAATTATGCTTACCTAAATGAAATGAATAATATTCATATTGACACAATGTCGGGCGTACTTCTCCGAAACCGTGACAGGTGAATCACATGTTGAAACTTAAATCTTTTTGCATTCGTAGCAGTCCCGCTTGTAGGAACTGGTTTTGAGGTCATTTTCTTATTAAATTCTTTTAACTTTACTAAAGCAATATTACCATATTGCTAAATTAACTCTTCATAAGTGATATCGCAGATTTTAAAAATAATCAGCAGCTAGAGTGCTTAAATAATGAAGCTAAACTACTTACACGGTCAATATAATTAAGTTGAATTAATTTTGCATTTGTATAAAATATATTCTTCTTTAAACTAAGTAAGTTTTTCCTTAGAAATATTCAGTTACTTAGTATTTTTGTGATTCACGATTAGTACCACAAAAAGTCTGCGGCCAAAGGGTTCCCCGTTAGTTCTTAAAAATGAGTTGCGTCACGCGTGTACATTAAACACGTCTTACTATCGAAATTTATGAAATTTGTTTTATTTCAATTATTATTTTATCCTCAATGTTTACCTACTTGCAAGTCCGTTAACTGGAACCATTTGAATACGTACAGCTATCATATTATTATATGTATACCAAGTTGTGGGACAAACTTCCGCCATAAATTAAAACATTCTTTGGAATGTTTTATAATTTTATTGTTACTCATTGTTAATGTAAAGTAAATGTTATAGTATTTATAAAATATTTAAAGTTAGAACATTTAGAACACATAGGTATAAGGGGCAGCATAATTAGTTTCATTTTGTACCAGAAATTTGGCAGGTAGAAAATCTTTGTGGTAAATAACCTCCATTCAATGTTTTTCTGCTATGGTTTCGATTGTCTTACCTACTATTCCATGAAGTCATATTTGAAGCATTCCATTTTTATTAAAATTTTACAAAACAAAAAAATCAAATTGTAAAGTCAAATTGTCCTGTTAAACTTAACACCGCAACCATTTCATCAAGCTATTGTGAACATTTCTACTAACCTATTGTTACTTGTAAGCTTCAGAACTTAAACCAATATAATAAGGCACAATAAACAACTTTTCCTTTAACAATATCCGTAAAAATAAAAACCAGTTCTTGCCATAAGTCCCACTTGCGCCATTTATCTACAGATTCAGAACTGACATGTTTTGAAAGTAACTTTAAAATTATTGTATTTTATCCCTTGGGATCGCATTAAATAATATAACAGGAATCGTTTATTCTTAATCCAGAACTTGGCACTATTTGTGTTAATTTCGAACATATGTATTAGAAGGAACATAATGTTACCTTAACATCGTTCCACATTTTAAAGCATCATTTTCATACTTTTAACGTCGTCAGCATAAATTATCACAAATTATTATCAAAAGTAGGTACTAGAGGTACATGAAAAGTGGATCTAAGAAGTTTTTGTTAATATAATTATACATATTTTCTTTTGTAGGTAATGGGCATGCTCATCTGGTGGAAATGGTGTAATAATAATTATTAAAATATGCCTATCTTAACTTGCTCCATTTTTCTTTCAGAAAACTTGGCTTGGAACTAGTGCCACGACGTGGTGCTGAAGCAGTCGAACCAGAGGACATGAGCTTGGTTGAACTGTACAGAGTACACGTAGAAAGTTCTGAAAGGGCAGCAGCCGTTAGTATTTATTTCATTTTTATTAATACTAGCTGGTGCCTGCGACTTTGTCCGCGTTAAAAAAGAAAAAGTAGCTTATCCTGTGTCCCGTAAGTCTAAATGTTTATCAACCAAGTTCCTTGAAAATCAGTTGATTCGTTTAAGAGTTATGGAGTTGTGGAGGAACTTGCACTTACAGATTTATTAATAGTATTGATTATTTCATTTTTATTTAATATGTTAAGGTCAGCAGACAGGCTGACGGTGAACCTGAAGATAATAGTGTTATAAGAACTATAATATTGTATTAAAAGTGGCATATAAAAATGAAAAATCGTAGTACAAAGATCAGTAATTAAATTGATTAATAAGGTAATCAAATATTACAGTATCACATTTCGTTCGTTTCATACGTCGATCGGTTTCATATATCACAATTCACAATGCGTCAGGAGTTAATAATGAGTTACATCGTGCTGTCAGCAGCAATCTAGCTTATTTTAACCGCACAAAATGTTATGTAAGGTATTCAATTCTGGCCGTGTAGAACTTTATATGAATTCTACAGTAGCATGTACTGATATACTTATATTATTTATTTATTTAAATAACTCAATAAAATGATTACAGGGCAACTGTCATTCAATTCAATGGGAGATTCTGTTGGCTCATTTTATGGTGTAAAACCTCTGATATTCATTGGACTGTCTAAGTAATATGTATTTCAGTGGCGAGGTACATTACATCGTGCAGGCGGCTCTGGCACTTACAATTCTGGCACGTTAAATAATAACACCCCGAACGGTACAACAACATCTCAGTCCCACCACCTCATGTGCAGCATGAGAGACTTTGGTCACACAGCTGGCGGTGATGAAGCGGAACTTCTGTTGTGGTTGCACGACGCGAGGCGAGGTCAACCGCTTTCTGAAAGATTCAGGATAAGAATAGCCAGAGATGGATTCTCGAATTACGTGGACAGATTACACGCGAACAGCACCTTGTTTGCGGTAAGTAGATAAATGAGAATCAAATTACCCAATGATTTGTTTAATTATAGCTTGAATCCTTCGAGTGTTACAATGTATGGCTTAAATGACCTTTAAGGTTTCTATTATTTATCTAAATAAGTTTAAGCAGTGGTAGCCCAATGCGAGTGGATCCTGCTCCTCAGTTTTATTTTTCCATTTTAGTATGTGAATTTACAATCAAAGGTCATGCATGGCAAAGGGAAACATTCTTAGGAAACCTCGCTCCTAGAAGCCACGGTTGCCATTTTTAATTAATAGGAATAAAACAAAAGCCTAAAAAACTTTATCTACACTTAGTTTATGCCAAAAAAAAGATGCTTGACGCCAGACCAGACGTACTAGGTGCGCGAGTTAACTCTGCATCTCGCAGGAATGTGATGCTCCTGATTGAAATGTTTTAAATATTTATTTTAAAATAACTATACAATGCTTATTTTCTACACGCTAAACCAGAGCGTCAATATGACGTCATCGACGCGAGGTGTACAATCACGGTAGTAATAGGTTCGTCACCATAAAGTCGACATTTGCTTGCACAAGAGCAATTATCAAAACAAAACCAAAACAGAATATCGAATTGACGTTTGCAATGTACTCACAAGGAGGTGAATAATGTTTTGTCATAGGGAAAACTAGGAAACTACGAAATGTCAATCAAATGGTATTTAATTATTATAGACGTTATGTCCACCTTTTTTATATCTATACTAATATTATAAAGAAGAAACATGTGTAAAACCGAAACTACTGGACCGATTCGAAAAATTCTTTCACTGTTGGGAAGCTATATTATCAGCGAGTGTTATAGGCTATATTTTATAAAGTTACGCGGACGAAGTCGCGTGCAACAGCTAATATAATATGAAATGATAAGGCGAGACCGATTTTAATTCGGTTTCACTTATGGCAAAAGGGATAAACGGGGAAGAGTTTTATTAGGGAGACTTTTATTTTAATATTCTATTTAATATTGTTTTTTTAAAGAAATAAAATGAATCATGGTAAAATCTATTTAAATAACAAAACTATATCAAAAACAAGGCGAGAGCATAGGTTTGTTCCCCTGAAACTTTCTCAAACACTTCGGCAATGCTCTAAAACAGCTGCTATTGTTTTTTCATTATTATTTCGCCATCGCTGCACCATCAAACCCCATAGAATTTCGATGGAGTTCATATCCGCTGATTTTGCAGGCCAAGGAATCACTATTACTTCAGTGGAACCACTCGTTCATGATTAATAATGAGTTGTGCGGTGGAGCTGTGTGAATGCGAGCGTTGTCGTGAATTCAGCTGGATATAAAATACGAACGCTTCTTGATCTGCAATAATTGCAGCTCTTTCATAATTACTTAAATTCCTCTGCATTTTAATTACTTAATATTTATCTCAAAAATATAAGAAATAATTATACGACACTATGATGACACTGACAATAATAAATTCATAATGACAGACCATTAAAAAGGTTTGATGTTTACATCAAACTATTTTATTGGTCAGAGGTGTAAACCATATTGATCCTTGTTAACATATCTAGTAAGTTTACTTTCATATGCAGTTGTCTCCTGCGTGATTTAGTTCCAAAAGGTACTAAGAGTTTACACTTCATAAAGGAATGAATTTGAAAACTGACGAAGGTTTTTCTACTCGTTAACTCGCGTGCGTAATATACCTACTCGGTTTATCCGCGTGCAGCGCTACGGATGAAAACCAATTTGGAAGAAGAATATTATTATCATAGATAAATGATTGGTGTCGCTGCGCTCGACTAGATACGGCCCTGCCTAAAAGCAATAGCTCCGTGAATGCGGCAACTTTTTATTGTAGTGTGTGTAAAACATCGTCGCTATTTATCACTTTTTACACAGTTTCACTACGAAAATTGCCATTTTATTATGCCCAAAATTTAATAAAACATTCGGCACGTAGTGTGATTAGCTCGGGTACGCCGAATTCGGCGTAGTATTTCTTGCCGCATTTGCCAAGTACAGCGGCTGTATCTAGTAGAGCGCAGCGAGACCAATCAAATATCTTTGATTATTGTGTTGTTATGTGGATGCGTTTTGTAGGATTTATCGAGTACTGATGTATCGCGAGAATTGTGGTTGGTGGCGTGGGTGGTGCGTGTGGGGCGGTGGGCGGGTGCGGGCGGAGGGGGGAGCGGGACGGGCGAACGCCGCGGTCCGGTCGCGCGTCGACCGCTCGGCGCCGGAGTACTATCCCTGGCGGAGTTTCTAAGGCAACCCGGACATCAAAGTGTTGAAAAGGAATACACGTTCAAGGTAAACATGAAGATCCATATCCACTGTACCAACAGAGATCTCTAACAGAGCGACGACGTTCGGTCTCGATTTTGTTTTTGTTTATTAGATAGCTGATTGGTACTCGTTCTCATCGATATCTTAAAGGTTCGTTGACGATAGGCATAGGCATAGGCAACTCCACAACTGTTCAATATTTATTTTCCCTGAGTTCCAAGCAATATAAATCATCATAAAAATAGAAACAGCCAAGAAGCCAGGAGACGTATCCTGACAGACTTAGGTGTCAGGAGTTTATATACATGTATAATTTTGTCATATAACCTTCAAAACTTTTTCATAAATAAAATCGATTGTAACAAGAAATCGATTCGATAACGAAGACGTCACTAACTTGAGTCGTCAAAAATAAAATAAACTGTTGGACGAAGTATAGAACTTTTTTATTAAACCAATATTAAGAGAAAGTTCACACTTTACCTATCTTTGATACATTTCAAACACTGGTAACCCAGAAATTTATGAAAATAAAGGATTTGCTATAAAACTATAAAACCATTCTCAAAACAACAATGGTTTATAGTAGACAATAAAGTACACAATGTTTTTTTTTCTTTCTATGTTTAATAACTGAGCAATTCTTGTTAATCCTTCCTTGGACTACTTCACTTAACAAATTCAAAAATCCTTAGCTTTATTTTTCTATTGATACATTTCAAACACCAGTAACCCAGCAATAAAGTATTTGCAATAAAACCATAAAACCTTTCTCAAAACAACTGGGTACAAATAAAACACACAAAGGCTTATATTTAATAACGGAGCATTTTTTTTTTATTCCTTGGACTGGGTACATTAATAACTTTATTTTTCCAGGTATATCAATGCGAAGAAAAGGACTTCCATCAGTTACATGACATGTTGATTCGGAAACAAACTAATAAATGCAATGTACTTCCAGGACAACCGAACTATGGTATATGTTTTTTTTTTAATTATTTAGATATAAGATATTTCAGCTATTTTATAGCCATTTCTCGATAGAGTTATATGACACAATACTGAGTTTTGCTTAATAGACCATTCTTGGTTAATGAACGTGGAATTATTAATAAGTTTTACCATGTCCTTAAATATCTTAATAAATTCTTTTTCAGTTGTGATATCTTTTTCATAAAGAAATATATCACAATATCGTTTTGCATACTGTCGCAAGAAGTTTTTTATTTTAACTTATTTATTTTTAACTTATCGACCAGTTAGGTAGTGAGCGGTATTATGTTAAGACAGAAAATCCCAAGACACCTTTTAAAATACACAAAATTTATTTTAGAAATATTCGCACGATTATAAATTACCCATGAATTAATCAAAATGAGCTGTGTGTGTACTGGTGACGCTTAAAAATATATATATTTGAATTCCAGGCATAGTAGTAGCCTTGCGTCTGTTGGCAAATGCTGGCAGCATATCGGAAGCTGTGGCATCCGGAGCGACGGTGACAGCCAAGCGTGGCTTCCCTGACGTCATCATGCCTGGTGACGTCAGAAACGATCTCTACCTGACCCTGGAGAAAGCTGAATTCGAACGTGGTGGGAAGAGCACAGCTAAGAACGTACTGGCTACAGTCACCGTGCACGACAACACTGGACAGCTTATTGATGTAAACTTAAACTTCATGTTAGATAACTATTAGATCCAGATAAAATCACAAAGATAATCAGAGGCAGTTCACCTTAGAGTAAGACCGAAATGTTCTTAGATTGCTACGTATAAGTACAATATCCACTAAGCATTGTACTTAAGAAATATTTTTACTTACTGCTTAAAAACAAAACAAAAAACTTGTCAGTCATGTCTGAAGTGAAAACTTAGCTTCACATATGTATACTGAGCGTGCATGAGCGTCACTGAGCGTGACAGTTACGCGAGTTCAGTGCTTTCTTTCCCCATACCAAAAGTTGGCCATTTTTAGTCTGTGCCTAAAGAAGTTTTCAAGAGAAATGTTGTTCACAGCCATACCTTATAAGAGTTATAATAATTATAGGATTGCGTTTGGGGCGCCAGTGGCACAGGAGCGACTCAGTACGAGTCACTAGTGCTGTATCACAACAACAGCCCCTCGTGGGGCGAACAGCTACGGCTCACTGTCCCCCTCGAGACATTCACTAGTGCTCATGTCAGGATCGAGTTTAGACATTGCTCCAGTAAGTATTCACTCAGGGCCTCTTTCGCCATCTCTGAGTAAAGTGTCAAGTAGGCTAACCCCAAATTAAAGTTACCGGTAAGAGAGCGTACAGGTTTCACCATCTTCGAGAGTAGCAGCATCATTGAAATGGGTAATTTCAATAAAATTGAAACAAGATACTCGTATAATATCACCAATTAGCGTTACTTAAAAAGTAACTAATCAACACTTTACTTGTATTTGGCGAAAGAGGCCCTTTAGTGTACTTAGTGTTCATGACATGAGAAGAGTCCATTAAATTTTCGATCAATTATTATAATTACTTTAAACGATTATTTCTGTTTTCATGTCCACTCCATTGATTATTTATTTTCAGTTTATTTTAGTAATTTATCATTGAATTTTCTTACACACACGATATTATGTGTTGGTTTTATTTTATTTACAATTATATATAAATTATGGGAAGATCAAATGTACAGTGAGTAAATTTTACCAACACCGTCTTGTAATTTTCCAGCTCGCGATAAGAACGAGAGGAAGTTGTTTGCTTTCGCGTTCGCTCGCCTGATGGAGGCGAGTGGAGCCACTCTACGCGACGGTGCGCATGACCTCTACGTCTACAAATGCGACGATCCGACCAAGTGAGTCCCCATGGTCTTCTGCTAATACACATAGAAATATGTGTACATACATTGTTTGATTTGCCACATCTTACGTACATAAGAAATGTTTGCAATCACAAAATATACGAAAGCTTTTACTAGTGGTTTTCACTATAATATATTGTAATTACTTTAAAAATGTCCTTAGACTTGCAAAGAAATAGGATGCACAAGAAAATAACATTTGATATGTATGTAGATCATCTACAACTCTACTATATTATTTTCCTATTTTGATTGAACTTCACTTCTATTTTTTTATTCTGATGTCTCATGTGATGCTTTTATTTTTGAGATTAATAATCGTGAGTCACACATACATTCCTTTATTAAGTCTTACCTTAGAACCTTAGTGCCTTTTGAAACAAAGACACTTAAATTTTGACATGAGTGATAAATTTTCCTTGGTGCGAGAAAATGTCGACTTTAAGTTGACGAACCTGTATTTAGTCATCGACGAAGTAAAAAGTCTAACAGTGCGTCACTTTTGTGGGCTAATGGTGATAATTAAATAATTGCTTTTATTCTTTTTTTAAGATTATCTTCGGCCAGTTATTTGTCGTTGGCGTCGTGCGCTAACGATTCCTGCCGCGTCCCACCACCCAACGGAATAGCTCCTTCCTTTCAGAGGAGCTCTAAAGAAAATTGCACCATTAATACCCTCCTCTGCTCCACTAAACTCACGCAAAACGGTTAGTATTCCATCGTTCTATCATCGTAGTAAGGTCACTTTAAAATAAAACGAATTCAATTATAAATCATCAATATTCATCAATATTCAATATACTAATAATAAATCTGTAAGTGTAGGTATTGTATGTATGTATGAGCCTCCATAAATCTTAAAAAAATTATGTAACTAATTTTCATGAAACTTGGTAGATAAACATTTAGACGTACGAGATACAAGATATGCTATACTTTTTTCTATTTCAACGCGGACAAAGTCGCGGGCGCCAGCTAATCAGTAAATATGTTGTATAATATTATATTTTCATCCACCTACAATATAATAATTATTTTATTAATTTATTATTATGTTAATTTTTACAGAGGATTTGCTAGCTTTATTGCAATGGCGAGCTCATCCGGAGAAGGTTCAAGAAACCTTGTTACGTGTACTTCGTCTCGGGGACGGCCTGAGTTGCGAGGAACTGATAAAGTTCCTAAGAGACGTTCTTGATGCACTGTTCGCCTTGTTTTCTACGGAGGATGGCAACAGGTAATTGAAAGGAAAATTATCTTACCTTTATTTTTAAATTTAAGCCTCTATAATGCTGCATCCGAAGTTAAAAGCGGTATTGTACTATTTATCTTTATGTAAAGTAACATGTGAAAAGAATCTATATATTTTTACTACATCCATTTTCAAGGCCTATTTAAGACCATACTAACAAAATTCTCCATCGGGGACCGATTATTCATGTGCCTTGATTTAAAAAAATAAATAAACATCAGTGATGTATTGAGATCAGATCAGATTGAGATGAGGTTGATTATAATTAACTTAAGTAACAGTTAAGTTAATTATAATTATGTTATTAATTAATAGGGTCCTAAAACAGTATGAAACGAAATTCAATGCGTTCGTGATTCGATTTGTTTCTACAAATCAATACAAATGTTATTGTACTGTTTTCAGCACGCCCCATTCCGGTACAGTGTTTTTGGTACTGGTGTCGATCTGCAGTCTTTTGGACGAGACCCGCTTCCAGCATTTCCGACCTGTTCTTGATGTTTACATCGAGGAACACTTCTCCGCAGCACTAGTATACAAGTAAGAGACATACGATCAATACTAATAATAAATCTGTAAGTGTAGGTATTTTGTGTTTGTATGTATGTATGACTCTTAAACGAATTATGTAACTGATTTTCACGAAACTTGCGGTAGATAAACATTTAAACGTAAGATACACAGGATAGGCTACTTTTTTCTTTTTCAACGCGTACGAAGTCGCAGGCGACAGCTAGTTGAATAATAAATCGAAAAATATAACGACGTTTTGACAACAACGACATCATACAAACAATGACATTGATATTTTTAAACCATTAACTTAACAAAACTGTGTGAATCTTACCCGAAATTTCTATTATTTTAATATTTACGACACTAAATGCCGCTTCCATTAGGTTATTTAATTTATGATTGTAAACGCACTGAAGCTGGCTGCCGCGGTGAGAATATTTGTAATAATGGTCATTCGGGGGCCAACAGGGGTCTTCTGTCGTCGGTGCAGCATTGCGCGGAGTGGGCTGCGGGGGCTGAGGGTCAGGAGCCGATTCGCAAGTGCCTGCGTTCCCTGGGCGCCGTGTTCCGTCTGGCGGTGCGGTCGCGCCGACTGTTCGCACGCGCAACCGGCGGTCAGTACGAGGATAGCTTCCGCCGCGACGTGCGCGCTGCACTGCACGCGCTCAAGGCGCTCGCTCACCACCCGCACAGAGATCACCTGGCGCCGGCGCAGGTTAGTGTCTGGCTCGAAGGACCAACTAATCAATTATACTGTATTCCGTAATTCAAATGAGTAATTTGATATTTTGACCATACAAATATAGTGATGTTACCAATCGCTTAAATTGTTACTAAAAATCTTTCGGTTTTATAAAGCCATAATTAATGCTCTATAAAACATTAAATAGTTTTGAATAGTTTAATATAAAATGCAATTCTTTTCGTTTCTTATATCTTTTCTGATGAGAATATTTTAACCGCTGACATAAAACTACCACAAAATAACTGCTATTTATTGCGTTATACATTTTTTTTAATTTTTTTATTAATTCAAACCTTCAAATAACAATAAAATGACTGTTAAAACAATTAACAATCAAAATGTGTTACCATCTTCGACGTATACTAAATATACCTTAGGGAATAATATGTCTATTTTACAGGTGGCCCTGATGACGTCATGGGCGAGCGTGGCGAAAGAGGTGGCGTCGGCGCTGGGCCCGGTGGAGGCGGCGCGCGTCACCGCCTCAATGCTGGACGCACCGGCTGCCAGCTCCGCACCGGCCCTCGCTAAGGCGAGACTCGCCGCTGCGCAGGAGATACTGAAGGGACCGCTCGGTCTGGATCCAGGTAACGCCTTAGGCTGAGTACCCAATACGCCGGACCGGCTAATTTATTGGAAACTTTTACCTGCATCTCTAACAAATATCTATTTACTAATTTACTCTTTTCCATATATTCCAACAAATATCAAAAGTGAAAGTAAATGGTTGGTCCGAGTATAGTTTGTTTCAGAAAATACATTAGTGATTCGTGTATAATTTCAGAGGCTCGCAACATTGTTTTGACAACGGCGTGCCATCACCTTCGCGTCCACTTGGCACGCCGCGATGAGCTGCAGCAGTGCGCCGAAATGCTCGGCGAGCTCGTGTGCCTGCTGTGGAAGAAGGAGGATCCGGACGAACCGGTCGATCCGGACCAGCTTGACCCGGATGTCGACGTGCTCTGTCTCAACACTCTCGACGTGCTCGTTGAGACTGTCTTGCATCTCATTGGCGGCAACTCGCCGGTCTTGGTAAGCGTTGTAGACTTTATATAGACGACTTTATCTAATCTAAAACCACCTTTTCTTTACTTCTATCGCACCATAGGGTCGCAGTGTGTACATTTTTTGTATTAAAGAAATACCATATTAAACAAATTATATATCCTTTACAATTTGTCAAACATACATACATCGTTATACAAATCAATTAATTATTCATCGGGTTATTTATTTGGTACATATTTTTGAAATTAAGAGTATGTATCTCATTATGCAGGGTTCAATGGTAGCGGACTTGTTGGGATGTATGGAGCTGCTGAAGCCGGCCCACTACCAGCGACTGTGGAGCCATCTAGCGCCTCATCCGCATGACCGCAAGCCCCTTAAAGACTTCCTCATGCGCGCTTTTCTTGTCTTTCGGCATCTCATCGAACAGGATGTTAGTATTACTTCATTTAGTCCTCTTGACGTTATATAGTTAGTTAACTTGTTCAAGTCTCTGTTAAAATTTACGATTTCTGTAAATATGTATCAAATGACGCTGGATCAAATTCATCGTGTAGGGTCACATGTGAGTTTAATATTGAGTATATATTCAATTTTGGAAACCAAGTAATACTTAATACCATTAATAAACAAACAAAAAGATTAGCGTAGAAGTTGCTCAATTGAAAAATCTCTTATGTTGTTAATTTCAGGTATTTCAACCGGATTGGATGGTGCTACGAGTGCAGAGTTGTAAAGTATTGCTGAATGCGATGCCGGAGTTGGCGAAACCATTGCTCGAAAGGTTTTTAGGAGATGAACCACCCCAATTCGACTCACAGGTATTCACAATCAATATTTCCATCATCTATGTTCATATTAGATGAAAGAGGATACAAAGGCAGGAAATAGATCGGTTACTGTTTGCTTATTAACCTGTAGAATTTGCACGCTCTCAATTGGAAATAAAGAAGTAACAACATTCGAATCGTCTTCTATACAAAGTTTATCCAAACTTTAGTCCCATTTCTAATATCGATGAATATTTCTTGGGTGACGTTGACGTCATTTCGCGAGTTTTATGAACATACAAAATTCTCCATGCCTAAAGTGCCCAATGCGTCTAAAGAAGGTTTCACTTAAGAAAAAAATATGGAATCGGAACCTCGGTCGCATGTCAATGTGTACGCGGCTTAATATCAATTTCGTGCGCCGCCCAGCTATGGTCTGGCTACATGGAGCTGGGCGTGGCACTGGTGACGTCGAGTGCGCTGCAGCCGGAGCGGTGGGCGGGACGCGGGCCGGACAGAGTCCGGGTGCGGGCCGCCGCCGGACTGCAAGTGCTGGCCGTGTGGGCACGCCTAGGTCCCGCCCAACTGCACCTCGTGCCGGGCGCAGTAGGCGCGCTGCTGGAGATAACGCTGGTGGGGTCGCTGCGGCGAGCGGCGCTGGGGGCGCTGGTATCGCTGATGGCGGCCGAGCGCGCGGCCACCGGTGCGGCCAGGCGCACGGAGGCCGCGCTCGTCGACAAACTCGATTCGCTCGTCGCTCACAACAAGGCAGACGAGCACTATCGCCGACTCTTCGACACAGTGTAAATATACCTCGTCTTGCTTATTTATTTTAATCAACTTTGGTGTCGCTAGTCTACGATTAATTGATTGCAATTAATCGACCAATACCACAAGACACCAAACAAGGCAATTGACAGAACACGCTTCAAAATGTGAAGTAAATTCGCTCAAATGAATCACTCCTAAACATTTGTTAGCTTGTAGGTCCTCTATTCACGAAATATTCTATTGCAAAAATAATTAAATGTTTCTCTGTTGTTCATGCCACGCTTAATCAGGGAGCATTTGAGTTCTGTGTAAGTATTAATTAAATTTTATTTTTCTTGGCGATTGACATGAAAAACGTTAACTGTTACTATCTGTTACTGTCTCTCGCAGTATATATTTGTATTTTATAATAGATTAGTGGGAGGAACCTTCGACACATTGAGAACACCTCTCCAAGAAGCCTGCGTGTCCGCAAAACATTAACAATCTTTGAAGACATTTGATAATGCGCGCAGCATTAATGTCGCAAGACTTATTGCAGGAATGCTTATGGAATGAATAATAATAAAATGACGTATAAATGTAGGAATGCCGTGATGTTTTCAGGTTGATGGAGCGTGTGTCGACTGAGGGATGGCGCGAGGCAGGTGCAGCCTTTGTCGGCTGCGTTACGAGGCTACTTGAGCGGCTGCTGGACTATCGCGCCGTCATGCAAGGGGCCGAACACCGGGACAAGCGGATGGCGGCTACTGTCAACCTTCTGGTGAGTATAGTAGTAGAGTACCACCTTATAAGTTACGCTAATGTATCTGTGAAAAACTCGAATATATATCAGCCAATAGTTCGTCACATTAACGCGCCATATTTGGAGTAAAAGTATTATATTTAAAATCTTAACATTAAACAATAAGATTTGTTTTTTGTTGTATTGATCTTGGGTTTTAGTCAGCGTTAGGTTATGTTTTTTTGGGCTCGTTTACAGTATAATAAAAAAAATCTTTCTATATATTTTATCGTGTCAAAATTATCAACTTATATTCACAGAATTTCTATAAGAACGAAATCGACCGCAAGGAAATGTATCTGCGATATGTTTACAAATTGCACGACCTACACATCGCTTCGGACAATTTTGTGGAAGCCGGGTGTACTCTTTTGGTAAATATTACTAAATTTAGCACTTAAAGGTGACTTTCAGGATCGAGTGAATGAGAAATTTTCTTTGCGATCTTACAGTTGTACGCGGAGACATTGAGCTGGGACAGCGATCAAATAGGCGTGGATCCAGAGTATCCAGAAATGCCTGAATGGAAACGCAAGGAGGCCATTTACAATCAAGTTCTACAGTATTTTGACCGCGGGAAGGTATGGATTTCTTTTCTATGTGCCTATCCGACCAAATTAATATTTAAAGTCATTTATCATAAATCCTTGCATTTTATGGATGCACTCGACGTTAATTGTAGAGCGAGAATAAATCGATGAATATTCTTTAAATCTTAGATATCTTTTTATATTTTTAAACTGCCCAAGCTTAAACAAATAAAAGCTACAATTATATAAAAAAGTAATGAAAACTGATTTGTGTACGGCAGCAGCAGAAAAACCACAAGAATCTATTGCGGATATAATAAACGCCAAACAATTTATTATAATATAATATTGTTATAATAATATGAACAATCTTAATTCGGCATTTCTTGATTTGCATCAGTGCATTGGTCTATATTTAGTCTTTAACGATGTGATTATGAAATAATAATCAAATACAGTAGTCTTTTTTTAGAGATACATTATGTCCTCACTTTATGCAATGATGTTTTGCATGACCACAAAATCCGCGGGCTTATTATCTAAATGCCTCTGCTGAGCGACAGGCGAAAAATTTGTGCAATATCACACTAAAAACGTATCACGTAGCTCATAACACTAGTGTGGTATGCATAAAAATTAACGATTTAGTGTGATATTGCACAAATTTTTCGCATTTTTCGTCTGTTGCTCAGCAGAGGCATTTAAATAATAAGCCTGTTGGGGACACTCGATACAAGTTAGCGGATGATTTAAATATTAAAATTTCTATATATACCACACAGTGCTGGGAGAAAGGTCTGCCACTGCTCCGCGAGTTGGCGACGCTGTACGAAGTGAAGCTGTGCGAGTACGCGCGGCTGGCCCAGTGCCTTCGCACTCACGCCACATTCCTCGACTGCGTGCTCACACAGCTCAGGCCCGAGCCCGAGTACTTCAGGGTCGGCTTCTACGGAAAGGGCTGTCCGTTGTTTGTCAGGGTTCGTCACCTATTAGCTTGAATTGTTTAACTAAAGATGCATATATACCTAATAAAAATATATTGCAGTTCCATTGCCCACAGACGTATTTTGTTACTAGCTGGCGCTTGCGTTGAAAAAGAAAAAAAGTATTCTATCCTGTGTCCCGTACGTGTTATATATTGTTATCTAATGTTTATCTATCAAGTTTCATGAAAATCAGTTAATTCGTTTAAGAGTTATGGAGGAGCATACATACATACATACATACATACAATACCTACATTTACAGATTTATTATTAGTATTGATTGATGATACAATTTTGAATGATGTATGACATTGGCAGATAATGGCCATCAAAATGAGCCGAAATGCCATTACACATAAAGAAGAAGAAGAATGAATGGTGTAATTTTTGAATGGAATATAATTATTTATGTTTAAGGAAAATGTCTCCAAGGTGTTAAGTATCAAATGAGGTTATTTTTAGATGTTAGGTTTTAGATGTTATTTGTCCAATAACATCTAAAATATTTTATTAACACTGTTGATGTGATGTGATGTGAAGTGAAGTTAGAATAATCCACTATTGTTCACTGTGCGGTTTCAGAACAAGCAGTTCGTGTACCGCGGCCTCGAGTACGAGAGGATCGGTGCGTTCACGCAGCGGCTTCAGTCGGAGTACGTCGCCGCTCACATCCTCATGCGGAACACGCCGCCAGACGACTCCATCATCGCTTCAGACTCGCAATGTAAGCGAATCCATATATTTATATATTATTACTAGCAGATGCCGGTGCTGGACATATTTACAATAATGTTTTTTTATATAAAAGTGGCGTAATTTACTTCTAATAAAATTAGTTATCTGCCAGTGAAAAATTATAATACAGTGAAAGTCCCGTCAAAATCTAGGTCCAGTCGTTTCCAATTATATATGTATTTTTTTATAATAATTACTTACCGTATATACATTGATTTGATATACAAGCAGTTATTTTGACATAAACAGACACATATTAATTTCATTTATTAGAATAGATTGATTCAAAGTATTACATTAAAATAAAATAAAAAGAATCATCCGTAAAAAAAAAAAACAAAATTTCCTAGATTATTTTGCTTTGGCTTTTTGATAAGACAATTAATCTTGTTAGCTCATTATTATTTGTAAAGAAATGTCAGATTGTAGTTTCGAGTGGGCACTATAAAATGATATATGTGATTATACTTCTTATAGACATCCAAATCTGCAACGTGAAGCCTGTGACGTCACGACGCTCTTGGCCGGCTTCGGCGCCCGAACAGGTGAAACGGTTCTACGCCTACAACGACGTCGACACTTTCCTCTGCGATCGTCCGCTGCACAAACAGCCCATCGACAAGGACAACGAATTCAAGGTAACTTCCTTTATCAACCGATTTTTACTAACTAAAATTGATGAACGAAAATCGGTGAACTTTTTAACTTACTTAAAACAAAAAAAAAAAGAAAACAAAACCTCGATTCTGTACACGAATGTAAACTAACAAGAAATATATGTATACACGAAGTATAAAAAACGTTGCCAATCTACCGCTAGCCGTTAATTGATTTGTTTTATATTTCAGAGCCTGTGGATTGAAAGAACTACGCTTGTGACGGAAAACACATTGCCTGGTATATTGCGATGGTCCGAAGTCATTTCCAGGACCGTTGAAGAAATACCACCAGTCGAGGTAAAAATGCCAAAATTTCTTTTTGAATATTGTCTATAGCTCAACTCAAGTCAGTGTCATTATTTTGTTCTTATTTGCCTAGTTTTATGTTATTGCTCTACTCGGTTCTCCTGTTTGAAATGTATAAATTCAATGGAACGACGTAACAGTTCGCGTGCGAAACGATGGAGGCGACAGAGCGCGAGCTGCGTAGCCTAATATCGCAGTACACGGCAGAGCCCAGCCGCAACATCAACCCGTTCTCGATGCGGCTGCAAGGCACAATCGACGCCAACGTGCAAGGCGGCATCAGCAAGTACGAGCAGGCGTTCCTCAGCGCCGAGTTCGCGAGGAACGCGTCGCCGAGGGACGCCGCCGCGGCCGCCAAGCTGCGAAGGCTGGTGGCGTCGCAGCTGGCCGTCGTGGACGCGGGACTCTCGCTGCACGGCCGCCTGGCGCCCGATGACGTCAAACCCTTGCACAGGTACGCTGAATGCCGTTTAATGCCACGTCATACGTCTAGTGCCATATGCCATATACTCTGCTTCGTATTCTCAAAGTTCTGAGCATGTCTATACACACATGCGAGCCTTAGTACAAGTAGCCACAAGTATTCGTATTCTTTCACGTTAAAGCTGAGAAACTTGCACAGCTGTCGTTTTCACAGTTGAAAGTGTATTCTAAATTTTTAAAGTTTCTGAATAGAGCTTAAAGAAGACTACACGTTTGAGTTCCAAGAACTTACCTTATGTCACGTGGGTACCGCTAACTTGTATTGTTTCGAGGAAGTCATGATCACTTACATAAACAGCGACCTCGTGAGAAGTGTCCCGAAAAGGCTAGCAATTTTCAAAACCATATCAAGTCCTACTAATTGTGCTGATGCTTCACTTGTTTGACTATTATTATTATTTTTTTCAATATTTGAAAATTATTGATTTCCAGGCGATTAGTTGAAAGATTCAACCAACTGAGACAGAATTTGGGCCCAGGTTTGGCCAGAGCACGACGTCAATTATCCGAAAGTATTGTTAAGTGAGTAACATTTTTTTCTTTTAATTATGCACCTATGTTTAGGGAGAGATAATAAAGTGACACTTTTCACTTTATTGTATGTCCGTCTGTCGGTCAATTTTAATCAAACATATTGAAATTATTTTTAAACCTTTACGTTTATTTCCTAACAGACACGAAATTTCTGTACCCACAAGTGAGACTTAATTAATATATGTTATCTATATAAAATGATAGACAAACAAATACTTAAGGTCTACAACGATGTAAAATAAGATAAGTTTCTATAAATTTCTTCTGGTTTGTTCAGTATTCTAAAGGTTCAATGTTTGTTTAAGAACTATGTTAATAATATGTCCCTTAAGTTTATACGACTAAATTCTCGAAATCGCTTCTTTCTTGCTCGTGTTATTTTTTGGGTAAATTTTATTATTAAAATATTATCATTTAAATTTACAGTACTCCACTGCCACCGGTTCCACTCATGGACAAGCGTTCACTCAGCATTCAACAAAACGAAAACTTCTACGATGATGGACACCTTTATAATAAGCCGATTGTGAGTACATAATTATTTACCACGAGCTTTGTGCTGCGGGTTTGCCCTCAGGTATTAAAAATCAGCCTAAATTCCTTTCCTTCGGATTCAAACTGTCTCAATCTCAATACTGACATCACATTTAGCATTGTTTTCTTAAGGGGGCGCCTTTTTATGTTGTTTAGTTCTTTGCTCTTTGAAAAGATGATAGTATGTTAGAAAAGTGAGTATTGTTATAATCACTGTTCAAAGGATTTTTTTTTCTTTCTTTCAGTATTCTCTCGAAGACTCGTCCGATCAACAAAACTGTTTGATGTCAAACAGTTTGCCAATAAGCGACAATAGAGAGGGCAGCGACGACAGTTCCATGGTGAAGTCTGCTCCACCATTGCCCACGAGACCGAAGTCCGGAGACCCGAGGAGTCCCACGAGGGGGGCCACACTCGATAAATATAGGTGAATACAGAAATCGTTTTTATTTGATCATTCCTTTTCTTTATAAGGATATTTTTGATGGCGCCTAGTCAGTCACACGTAACAATATAAGACATCAGCTTACTACCATCAAGTGGACCGTCCCGTCAGCTTGTCTGACGAACAAATAATATATAAAAAATAAATATATGACATAAAATTTCCGTTTTCTCTATTTTCATTCAAGAAATTACATCTATAGAGATGTATACGGAATAATCCAGGTCACGCGAGTTCAGAGCTTTTTCTCTGAATAAAAAGTGCCCAACGCGACTAAAGAAGTTTTCAAAAATGCCTTAAATTTCCAGGGACTCGAACGACACTGAAGTAGAAACTCGTCGTCATAGCCGCGCTTCGTGGAGCGAACCCGGTGATGCACCGCCATTGCCGCCAAGGGTTTCAGGTAAATGATTAAATTATTTATGATACTTTTTATCCTGGAAAAATATTAGGTCCATGTGAACTATACAGAGCCTACGAAGTTACATGTTTACACTAAACCCCATATTTAGGTTCGCTGCGCAGCGCGAGTGGCATCAGCGGAGTCGGCGGCGAAGGACCGCCGGCGGTGCCTCGTCGGGCGGCCAGAGACGCCGCTAGGGACGCCCGCGGGGACGAGGCGCGCGACTCGGGCGTCAGCGTCGACCACGCCTACACTAACGCCGACGAACACCGACACCATCATTGTGGTAATCACTTATTATTAAATGTAATCCCGTTCTATTTATTTATACTCATCCATAAAGGGTGACTACTCCCTACCAACTTTTCAATTTTCTGTGACATAATGATAATGTCAATTTCACATGTCATCACTTGCTCTAAACATTCGTTAACGTACTAAACGTCTAAACGTACTTAGTCAAATATTCCGTCATGATTTTATATACAAAATCGCTCTAATTTACTCTTAAATACTGTGTAGTAGGGCTTCAGCCCTACTACACAGGGCTTCCAGTAGGCTTTCAGTAGGCTTCCAGGGCTGAAGGCCCAAGGAAGGACATAGGCTACTTTTATTTCAATATTTTTTTCAATAGTAGAAGCCTATTGAAAAAAATATTCTTTGTACGTAACTGGTTTCGTAGCAAGAAAAACAATTCTTGTCACGTAACTGATTACGTAGCGTTGGTTTCGTAGGCGGCCGAAGGGGTTTTTTCATATTTCATGCTGTTACTATTTTATTTTAGACATGGACCTGACGGTGGAGTCACTGCGTTACGAGGAAATAATCAGCTTAATGTCGGAACCGTTGCGAGTGGACGAGGGAGAGATCCCACCTCCAATTCCCCCCAAGGGTCTCGGTCATCTCAGCAGCTTCGACTCGGGACATCATGAAAATGGAGAATCGCAGTGTTAAAATTAAACAACATAACATTTTCATTAAGGATCATTATATCCTTATGGTTTAGGGATGAATATCAAAAGCCACCTGCAATCTCGAAATATTTTACGCGATAAATTTCATAATATATTATGTTTTTGTGCAAAATGATACTTCAGAGGCGTATCAGATTTATTGGTGAAAATTGATGAAAAGTAATAAAAAATAAGCTATTATACAATGGTACATTGCGTTACCAATTTGTCACTTATTTATGACTTAACAATTTATTGAAGATTAATATGAAACGTGACGTAGTACAGTCATGAACTAAAGTGACTATTAATATAATAAAAACAAACCAAATATTTAATTTACTTTTATAAAAATTTATAACGTCGTTGTCAAACCAAAATAAAAGTATACTTTTGAGGTATTGATAAAAAGAAATGCTGAAAAATTCTGCATGAATTAAAAAAATGAAATGAAATTTCTTTAAAAAAAAGTATTTTATTTGAAACTTAGGATTGTTATACGTAAACTTTTGGTCTTTTGAACTTTTAATGGTTTATTTATTTTGATAATTTTGCACGTAAGATTCTATCTGCTGCCTAGTGCCTGCACATAGAATATTTTAAGAGGTCATAAGCACTTGGCAGATTTTTTTTAATATAGATATGGCAGTGAACTATTCAGTAAGGTCCAAAATGTTGGAATCTCAAAAAAGTGCACAAAGCAGTTTTTGGTATGACAATGACGACATGTCAATTTATTTCTCAAATTATCATATAATTATATTGGGAACTAATAATAAGTTTAAATAAACATAATAATTTGTTTGATGAATAGGGTGAAGCGATACTTCTCACCTGGACAGCTCTTATCTTTGTATAAGGCGCAAGTCCGATCTTGTATGGAGTATTGCTCCCACCTCTGGGATGGCTCAGCCAAATACCAACTTGCCGCACTCGACTCAGTGGAACGCAGAGCTAGAAGACTCATAGGCGACAGTACCCTTTTAAAATCTGGGATGCAGAGCCTGGCACATAGACGCAAAATTGCCTATCTATGTGTCTTTTATAAGATGTACTTCGGAGAGTGTGCACAGGAGCTGCATGAGCTCATACCGCCTTCTCCTTTCTTCCATCGGACATACAGACGTACGGCTGGTTACCATCCGCATATTGTCGAAATCCCTCCTTTTCGGACTAAGCGCTTTGAAACATCCTTTATAATGCGCACTGCCAAGGTTTGGAACTCCCTGCCGGCGTCTGTGTTTCCGAGCTCATATAACCCTAATCTTTTCAAAGTTCGAGTGAATAGGCATATTCTGGGTGAGCTCGCTAGCTGGTTGTTGGCCAAGAGCAAACCCATCTCGAATAAAAAAAAAAAAAAAAAAAATCCTATTATAGTTCATTCGTTGTATGCAATGAGACAACTCGGTTCGTCTCTAATACAAATTTGTGTATACAAAATAAGTATTTCACTTTGTGCTGATGGAAAACATAACTACGTGTACAAATTTACTATATTGTACATGAATAATAGACTCTGTATTGCAAGGAATGCGTATTAACAAAATATTTTTTGATAAAAATAATCTCAAAGTATTATTGTATTGCTAAATACTTTTCGCTATTGCGCTGTCATGTGGGATCTTAAATTATTTAAAGTTTAAAATTAAAATTAAAATTGACATAAGTCGTGTTTAGGTGAAATTTTCCACTTTGCTAAAATCATTGAGTAGGTAATATTTATATTTCTATTTTACGCTGAAAGTATCAATTTCATGCTTTCATGTATTAATTTTTGAACTTTTATACTCCGTATTATAAATACACTACTACGTGTGTATATTATATATTATATACAATTAATTTATAATTAATTTTTTGACTAAATCAATTCAATTTTATTTTGAATGCATATCATTCCAAAGAGGAATTTATTTGTACATAATTTAAAAGACATAATGTGATTTTAATATTTTATGTCTGTCTTTGCAATATTAGGGGGCCATATTTTGTTTTTGCTTTTGATATATTTTTTTTTTGCATTTATTTATTCTACATGAATATAGTTTGAATGCATGCTATTTTATTTTTTATTTATTGGACTAAAAAAGTAATTATATATGTATTAGTTTTACACAGCTGTTTGTCGTGTCGCATTCGTTACATATCTTAATTTGTGGGCGAATAGAGCCTCTGTGATAGTAAAAAAAATGTATTTGAAAACTAATTAATTCCTATGGAAAAGTATTAATATTAATTGGCGTGAAAAATCATTTAGTAATCGTCCAATATTTTTATGCGCGAGTCTTTCTAAAATTCCAACAAGTGGCCATTTTTATTAAATATTATATAAAAAAATAATTAAATACGAATTTATTTATTTTAAAAACAAGTCTCGTCTCGTTCATATTTTTTATTATAAATGTAGAAATGCAGAACTAGATTGATTCTTGTTTTGAGTTTGTCAAATAAGACTTGTCGATTTGACTACTAACGATAAATATATATAGACGTAAAACGCGTTTTTTATAATAATATATATAAATTCTTCCCTAAATAGTTTTAATAGTTTGACGTTACCACAATAATCCATTGCTCAAAGTACACTCAACAGCAATATTTATTTATTTTCACTTCTCTATTTTGACATGCTGTTGTTGAAAATTCATTGGAAAGTGTTGGGAATTTCATTATAATATATATCTAGTAATATATAATATTATGACATCTAATATCTGTCTCTAATAGACAAATATAAATCCTATGTTTATGAATAAAATTAATCCTTACTGATATTCTAAATGTGAATGTGAGTTTGTTTGTTTGTTTGTTACGCTTTCACGCAAAAACTACTGAACCAATCATCATGAAATTTTGCATACACGTTGGCTTGGACATGAGAAAGGACATAGGGTAACTTTCATCCAGAAAAAAAAAGTACTGTTCCCGAGGGGATCATCTAAAATAAAATATTAATACTAACGCCTAGCTAAAGTGCTTGCTTACAACGCTGACGAAAAGATCATCTAAAAATATTAAGTATCACATAATTCAACATTCCATCGTTCAACGCAGACGAAGTCGCCGGCACCAGCTAGTATGACATAAACAAGTTATGTAAGTTATTTCAACAGCATGGCAAAATAGAAAACGACGCTGCTAAATGTACAATAAAATTAAGTCTGATATTTGTTAGAAGTATTACTCGAAAACTTATTCATTAACATTAGGTTTAGTGTACTTCGAATACTTTCAAAATATTTAAAAAAAAATTACTTACATCCTGCGACTAATTTTATTTTTGATGATGAACTTTTTATATTTATTTAATTTAAAACTTTACACGTGTCGAATAATTAAATGAAATAAATACCTATGGTGCAATTTTTTTATTTAGTCTTCACGAAATATATTTTTATAATAATCTCAACGCAACTGTTTACATTTTTTACTTACATAAGTATACACCTAAGTGGTTAGAGGGTCTAATAAATAGACTTTATATTATAAAATAACTTGATTTTATTTTTCACTTGTGCGGTAAGGTGAAATAAATTAATTTATTTTTGGCTTTAAAGTTTTGATCTCACATTAATTTCGAAATTTACTGAGGAAAAAGTTTTACTGATATGCGTTTTTTTAATATTACCACAAAATTATGAAATTTTAAACTAATGTTTAATCGCAACGAACAAGGGAATTCTTGTACGGAATAATAATAAGTGCAATAAAAATTCATTAAAATTTTTGGTTAACCAACAAATTCGAACATTTGTATTGAGAAAAGTGTATTTAAATCACCAACTTAAATCTAGATTTAACCAGTACATGTTAAATTTAATTGAGTTGATAATGATAATTAATGTTTAATTTAAATCTACACGTGCACTATAAATTAATAATAATACTTTTTTAAATACTTTAAAAAGAGTTTTAATGAAGGTGTCAATTTTAACAGAACTTAAATTTCTTTAAAATTCGGGCATAGATAATAAATACATTTGGTAATGTAGTGGGGTAAAGGTCTTTAATTAAAAATATTAAAAAAAGAAATGAAAAATACAATTATTCTGTACGTAATAAACAATTCCCTTTCAAAAAAAAATCATTTCATACTTTTGTGGTAATGCTGAAGTTAATTTTTCTATTAAACTATTCATACAAGTCTTTCCAGTAACCAAGTGATATTTTTCATACCGTAACAGTAGATTTTATAACTGTAACTTTTAAGGAATAATAGTTAAGTTTTTCAACGAACAATTTCATAGTAATTTTACACTTGTATTCCATCTCTTTAAATACGTTATTGCTCTAGTAAAGCTTGTTAGTATCTTGTAATATTAATTATTGTGTATGTGTGTATTAGGTTCACGTACTGTTATTGTTTCTTGTGTAAACAAATTGAAAAAAAAAATGTTCACTTATTAACAATGAAAATAGGGAAATATTATTCAAAGAAAGCTTAGTTATATTGAAGCAAATAGTTATCTCATTAAAACCAACTGATCCATGTAATTTATTTTGTTTGAAAAAATAAATCCAAAAGGTTTTTTTTTATAACATTTTCAATCGAATATTTATTTAAGAAAAAACTCGACACAAACTTTAATAAAATCAATATTTAGCCACAAATCAAATACCAGTATTAAATTTAAAAAAAATATTAATTATATTTTCAATATGATCAGTAAACCTAATTGGCTCAATTAGTTTATTAAATTATTTTAGAAATAATGAAAAAATACATTTAAATTCAAAATAATTATTTCAAACTTTTGCTACTAAAACTTTTTACAGTTTGTATTGAAATTGAAAATTGAAATAACATTTCCAAACTATCTTAATTTTTAAAAATAGTCATAATATTTTTTCGACATATTTTGTTTACATAAGAAGCAATATGAAGTTGTGTGTGAATTGAATGATTTTGACTGATATATTTGATAGTTCGTTTTTAAGTGTACCCACTGTACTGTATTGAATGTTATGTACTCGTACCCTCTATGTATCAAGTGTTGTACCATGATATTATTTTTAATGTATAATTGTACCAAAAAATATACCTATTTTATTTTAGCTATACTTAGGAATATTTTCTTGCGACGATTTCCACTGTGACATGGATAATTGTGATCATATTTAATGGGAACAAGTTTTCTATCAATATTTTTCCAAAATAATCTTTGAAAATAATCTTACAGCTTCGCCTCATGTATTAGAACTGTAGGCATCATAATAAAATGTTAGTGTGCTAACTAAAGGGTGTTTTGAGCCATTGGTTCCAGTGTGATTTTAGCCAGTAAAGAAAAAACACCTTTACAATTGCGAGGTTTTTTCAGATTTTAGACGCTTTACTACAAAATACTGTAACTATATATAACTAACTCTAACAAAATGTATAATATTCACAAATTCAAAATCCAATGAGAGGTACAACGGATCCTTCAACCATCTGTTTACCAGACGAAAAGTTTATTTTATCAATTGTTTCTATCTATGAGAAAATAAATCGCTAAATTTTTTTTTTAAATATGACGTCATATTAATGCCCTTTTTTATTAAGGATATCTCTAGTAAAACAAAGCTTCGATTTTCAAATTTCAAAGCCTTACAATAGTAAATCATAAAGAATTTTACCGAACAACTATATATAGGTACTATCAAAGCTATAATTTTACAATATCTGAGGATTTAATGAAACACAATTGCCCCGCTCGCCTAAATACTTCATATTTTAACTGGCTGGATTAATTACAAAATTAGTTTTTGTAAGCTATAAGCGATTGTGAATTAATATAGCGAAGCTTGTTTTATTTTTATAAATTCAGTTAAATGTTGGCCATAAAATAACTGGCTGAAAACACACTGGTATTAAGAGTTTACACCACCGCTTATCCATGGCACATACGAGTAAATCGTCCCGTTCCTACGGTACGTGCGAATGGCTCAACTTTTCACTGTTTGTGATCAACGTAGATCCTGAATTATTCTAGTTTCCTAGACGTTTAGAGTGACGTTAAATGACCGCCAAACGAAATTGTTGAGTACAAAGTGTTTGTAGACTAATAGGAATATTATGAACTTTAAACTAAATAGTGAACGAGTGTAGCCATTTCTTAACGAGTTATACTAATTATATGTAATTAATTAAATTTGAAGAAATAAATATTTAGATGAAAGCAATTTCGTTTTTATTTTTTATTTTTTTACCTCTGTCTAGTCCTAATCTTAGCCTTAGTCGATTCTCGATGAGATGAGTCTCGGGAACTTAACATTTATCCAGAATAAAAAGTAGGTATCCTATTTATAAAACAATCTAAAATTGTGTTTTATCTGATTTTAATAACTTATTTTCTTTCTCTAAACGTCTCAAGTGATGCGACTTACACCGAACTATTATTTTATAGTCCACATAAACTGTATTACTTAAGTAGGTATTGTATTTCTAAATAATAACTGTTCTCAAACTGTAATTGATGGTAGTCAACCTGGTATTAACACGCCCGCTTGCTCCGATCGATTCTATAAGGGAATATTATCCCAAAGTGAATGCGTTGATAACTACTTACTCATTTTGTTAGCTTTTTGTCTCATTTGCTCACGTGTATGATTTCCTGTAAAGTAAGTTTCCCTGAGTGTATTGGTGTATGGTCAATTTAAATATAAATCATGTTACGTTTTTAAGAATTATGTATTAGGTAAGTAGGTATATTAAACCGTTTCTAATAAAGAAATAACCCTTGGTACAATTACCTAAATAAGTATGTCTATTAGGTATATACTTACCTACAAAGTGATTAAAATTTAAATATACAGACAATGTGAAATTTATTCGCTTTGAATAATTTATAAAATCTTATGCATAGAAAGACAGTAGGTATATTTAGAATTATGTATAAGGTTTGTACACTTAAATACTGATCAACATATTTGAGGGAATTAATTTAAATGTTACTTACCTCTTATAAAAAAAATCACATCTCTCTACTGTGATGAATATCTTCAGACGTATTGTTCAATAATAATATCATCTGCAACATCATCGATGACTTTCTCAATTAGCTCCGCCCCACTGTGCGCTTAATGGATCGCAGAGAAGTTTGACAAAATTTGACACACTAATGAGAGAGTAGCAACTCTAAATTGATCTGAACTTACTTAATCAGGTCATTACGGCAACAATATTATTATTGTCTACGTATTTGGTATACCTATTATGTTACCTAATCAAGCACCATTTTTATAAGCTGTAATTTTAGGATAATTAATTTTAAGTTTATTTTGTTTAATGAATTTAACTAGACTGACATAGTCATAGTCAACTTCACGTGAAAGTACCATTTTCCGACCGAATTTCTAGTATTTTCAAAGGTCACCAAACACATAGGTAGGTGATAAGCTGTTATTTAACGGTGATATACTTATTCAATACGAAAGTTCCCTTCAAATGTGGTATTTAATTTGGAATTTATTTCTAAAGTTTTATAGGTACTCTGTGGAATTCTTCAAATGGCTGGAATTCGCCGTATTGAGAATTTTCAGAGCCATAAATTGCATTGCCATTCCTTAGGCACCAACTAATTAGATTTACCTAGTAAATTAAAAATATCTAGGTACTAATAACAACTTATTACTTACTTATGTGACAATATTAGACAAAAAATTCTATCTTTTTCACACATACAATCGGTACCACAAAACATTACCATAAAAATTACAGCAGCAAATTCATGCTTATCAAACATAAATTTAATGCTATTAAAACTGATGGAGACTTGTAACGCGCTACATATATAAGCCCAGAGCATTAATTGCCACGCATTAAGTTGTAAAAAAGTATTTAAATTATAGGTATAGATAGATACAGGACACAGACGCATTGAAAAGAAAATTTCAACGATCCTTATTACCTAAGACATAAGGAATAAAGCGTAAATTGTTAAGTGCAGACGAACAGACATACGAGTCATGTCGCGAATGTTAAATCCACCTGCTCCACTCCACCAATTAATAACAATTACACTCGCACATGCCAATATATGACGATTAAATCGTATCAATTTTTTGATGTCCTAATGACGACGTCTCCACACAGCTTTACAACAAAATAACTTAAGTAACTTTAAACTAAAATTAAGTAGATATAAATCTTTCAATAAATTCAAAAGTAACGAAATAATTTTATTTGGTGGCATCTATTAAGTAAGTAAGTACTAATTTGTAAAACTGTCGTAATATTTAGATTGAAAGATTATTTGTATATAATAAGTTGTCCAGTTCGAACTTTCCCCTATATTTTAATTCCTGGAGAGACAAAATGTGAAGACCTGGAAATATCCTGCATATTCATCCGATATTCATTTCCATAAACAAAAACGCATCTTATATGGCAGACGCAGAAGTCAAAAATTGACCAAGTAGAACGAAATTTGTATAAAAATATTATCTCTTATACTCCTTGCAAATTATATTTCCAATTTCCCATATTTTTTTAGACGTGACATACAGTGAATTTCAGACGACTTTTATTCATCTTAATGTTCTTCAAGGTATATCTGTAACCGTAAATGAAATAATCGCATAATGACGAGACTTGGACGGGTCACGCGATCCACAACCCGTCTCAGTACAAAAAATGGTAGCCATTAATTCTCTTCATTAGTACGTACTTGCAAACTTAGCCACCGTGCACCACTGACGTCACCTTAACTCTGTAATCCATAATTAATCTGTGCGCATTTAACAAATCGCCATTAAGCATCCGAAACGCTGCTGCGGCCACGTCTCAATTAAAAAGCCCTGCGCACACTTTTAAACGAGACCCTCGCATTCCTACTTAGAATTCTCTATCTTCGGAAACTAATTAAAAATTCGCGTCGCCTCCGTGGTCCGGTGTTGAATCGGGACGATATAACTTCATTTAAAAACGAGCAATCTTGTCCAAGATAAGGGCTCGCGAGAAAACAACGAAGAGCAAGGAGTCGCCACACGCGGCTGCGTCCCGCGCCTTCTACACCACCCCTCACACAATAAGAAAAATACACACAAACAACTCGAAACCTTTAAAATGGAACGCGAGAGAATTCACCGCGTTAACTATGTCGATACTGGGAAGGACACCGGGACCGGTAAGTCACGTCACCAAATAAATGACGCCGGGCCTGAAATAAATATATAAATATGTGTAAATAAAGAAAATAATGCGGCGGGACCCGAAATGCTTTAAATATTCAAATGAAGCGAGCCGAGGTGAAATACGAAGGTGCGCTCGTTCGAGTTGAGCCCAATTAAATCGGTGCCACTGAGGTAGAAATTAAAAACAAAAGGAAGATGACGGGGGTCCGGCGCGCATTTTTCTCATGAGTATTATTAGCGCGATGTCAACCCACAAAAAATGGAGTTAGGCTTGTCGTGCCCGCGATCATTATCGATAACAGCCCGCGTTTTGTATTGTTTTGATAAGTGAGGCTGTTGCATTGGAGACATTTTGTTGACATTTTCCACTCCGTGTACACACGTGATCGATATGGAGGTAAATCGGTTACGAAATTCCTCTACACTTAAGTACCTACATGTTTGGAACCAATTCTGTGTCAGCCCACATGTCTATACAGTTATAATTAGAGCCCACTGCTGGTCGTACGCCTTTCCTCTAGACATAGATCTAGACTTTAAAATCAAATCTAGACCATTACGGATTGGCAGAAATTTACTTTTCTTTGAAGATTGCTAGTTTTTATTTCTGAACCTCTCTTGGTATTACTTGTGTACTTTAGCGATGGTAGCCAGTCATCAAATAGACCGCCTGCTACCCTTCACTTTTAAAGTAGGTGCTCATTATTTGCAATCCACGCATGCTATTCCAATTACTACTAAATCTACTACCTCGTCCGTTAACTTTTCTTTTATACTTATCCAATCGTCAGTCCGCATACTTCATTTCTAGTATTTCTTATGTGTATCTAGTCATCTAAGTACCATCAAATGTCTACCTGGTAAAATGTGGCTTCCGTCAGTCTGCCTAGACCTTTATCTATACTAATTTTATAAAGAGGAAATATATGTTTGTTTGAATTGAAAAGGCTCCTAAACTACTGGACCTACTAGAAAAATTATTTCACCTATAGAAAGCTACATTATCAGGGAGTAACATAGGCTACATTTTATAAAGTTACGCGGACGAAGTCGCGTGCAACAGCTAGTCATTATAAAATTAAAAATTACAGCCTCAGTTCTGTCAGCAAAGAAGCACTTGAATGGGTGCGTCAATTAAAGCCTCAGTAGTGTTCGGACAGTGACTAAATGCTGGAAAAATAAAACCTCAAACAGTATTAGGCACGGTCATCAGTCACTGAGAGGCCTGGTGAGAACAGATTTAATATTTGCCTATAAATCAATTATAGACATGCGGGGAGCTCGCTTAGCGCTTATTGTACTCCTTTCTTTACAAGTAATGATAGATTGTTCTAAGTTCGCCACACTATATACGGCTTATGAGTAGTTAATGGGGTTTCAAAACGTTCAAGGTAAAGTTGTTTAAAGAAAATATTTAAGTATGTAAGTAACATTTTTTTTAACTGAGTAGTTTTCAGTTCATTAACGACCACGACCTCAATGGCACAGTTCGATTCACTGTTAAACAAAATGCATTTATTTTAGACAAGCTTGGAAAGTGACTATCGATGTGCTTATTTTGAAAGGTATTTATTTTACACGAACATTTCTATATTTTTGAAGTGCATTGAAGCCTTTTAACAGTCACTACAAAGGCACTTTTGTACTGGAGTGGTAATGGTTACGGTGTCGTTACAAGACCTTATTGAACAATGTGAGTTACGAGGTGGCGTTAGGAGGGTCCCTGCATGGGGTCCCGCAGCGGCCTACCGACGCTCATCACTATTCAATAAGCTCCATTTATTGAAATTACATAATTTGTGTGTGAATAATGACGAGTGTGATGTATCTTCGTGGGCGATGCGAGCGACTTAAACCCGATTAACTTTTGACCGCTTCGAGTTATTAATAAACTGTCCGATCAACACTACACTCACGTACAACGCGTTTGCTCTTGTTTAATGAGGTGGAAATAATAGGATAGGTGGGTATGTTATTTTTTTATAATTTACTCTATATATAAATGTAAATTAAATAATGTTTATTTAAAATATATTTATTTATTTATTTATTTATTTATTTATTTAGTATAGATTCAGTTAGAAGTGGCAGGGCGGCACACTACGTTTTACAATCATTAATTGGGAAGCCCATTCGTCAGATGGCGTCAGGCTGGCTAGCAGTAACCACATCATTACCTACAGAAGACAAACGTAATAGCGTATAAAAGCGTGTGTGATGTTGTGAATACCAGAGCCCATTTCCTTTACCAAAATAAGGTTAGCAACAAACTTGCAGCAACTACTTATGACGTTACTAGTTGTTAATATAGGCGAAGTTTGCCACATTGCCTTTAAAACCTTTCTATACTAATATTATAAAGAGGAAAGATTTGATTGTTTGTTTGTATAAAATAGGCTCCAAAACTACTGGACCGATTTGAAAAAATCTTTTACCATTAGAAGCCGACATTATCCGTGATGAACATAGGTTACTTTTTACCGCGAGCAAATGCTTCATTCCTACGGGAAAATGGGTAATAGGACAACGGGTAGTACTTAACATAACTTCTAAACGGCTGAACCGATTGGGTTGAAATTTTATATGGATATTTCGATGATTTCCTGGATGATTTCCTGGATGATTTCCTGGATGATTTAAAAATACAATTGGACCCGGTAGGTGGTGCTGCTGTAAGTATGTCAAGTCAACTACTAAACGGCTTGACCGATTGGGTTGAAATTTTGTATGTGTATTTCCATGGTTTCACAGACACGAATGTATTATATTTATAAAGTTACGCGGACGAAGTCGCGTGCAACAGCTAGTATAGGTATAATAAAAAGAGAACATACGTGTATGTAAACCAATTTATTTCTCCTTTTATTCAGCCTGTGTCTCTCCACTGCTTAATGTAGGCCTCTCTCAAGGCTCACCACCACGTACGGTCTTCTGTTCTTCGTATCAGCCACTTCCTGCGAAAAAAAATATTTTTCTTAATTAAAGCTTCATTTCATTAAGTTAATGACTTAGTTAAATAAAATAGTCTGAATATCAGTTAACAAGAACAGTTGACTAACAAACAGTAACAGTTATAACAATGGGAATAATAAGAAAATAATAACAGTTATAATACCTAATGAAATATAATTATGTGGTTGGATTAAAGTCTATACATTCACATGTAAAAAGTAGAATGTGTGTTTACTTAACAAATCTTACTAAAAGCCGCTCCTCAAATTCTTCATTTACGATTTCCGAGAAGCTGAGTCGGTAACGCACGATGATATATAATCTCAAAACGGTACATTTTGTCTAAATTAGATGACCAGTCGTGACGTTAGATTTGAAATATTTTTTCAAAGATAGTGTTTTGTCGTAAAATAGTCAAATTGAAAAAAAGCGAGTACACAGATTAAAGGGTCTTTGAGATTCTTTTATAAGCTAGGTAAGTAAATTTATCCTTGTTTTGAAACATTAAACAATAAAAAATAAATAAGAAATGATATTATACTACAAAAACACTATAGGAGCACTATATGTAATTCAATAACGACAAAGCAGTTTCGATATTTTTAAATATTTGAAAATAATGAGCCAATACCCTAAATTAAATAGTCACCAGAGACCATTATGTATATTTTCAATACAAATTTGATGTTCAAGTTGATGTTCAGTTGTTTTGCACTTTTGAATGTGTTAATCGACTAATGCGGCCGACTGTACACGTTTTAGGTACATACATATTGGAAATTAATTTAAATGCAATTTTGACTAGTTTCTACCCCACAATAAGAACTTATGAGAAATAAGAGAAATTGCATTACAACCATTGAGCCGATTTTTAATGAAACCATTGAGAATGACGTAAACTACTTAGAATTCGCAGATAAAAGCTAGTGTACTGCTAAAAAAGAAAATCAATTGTCAAAGTATCTATAAAAAGGTAACGAAAGCTTTATTATGTAGATACCTATTTATATGTCAATACAGAAGAATATTTCACGACAGTTAATGCAACCGGACATATTATTATAATAAGGTTATTTATTCCAAATCCATAAAGCAGTTTTAGGGTTAAACCCGGCAGCGGCCTCCCGCGGCGTACCTCACCCCCCAATTATACTTCGAATTAATACCATTTAAACAAACGCTGCGTTTTACTGCCGAGACATTAAGCGGGGTATACTCGTAAACTCGCCACTTGATTGATAAATACGCGACGATGCGGTCGGGGCGAATGCTCGCGTTATTATCGCTACCGCGACAATTTGCGCAGAAAATCTCGTAATGTCATTACGAAGTAGGACAAATCAACCTGCTCGTATCATTAAATAACCAATGTTATGTTACATGACTTCCAAACCAGATGCGCCGAATCAATTCGAGGACATACATGACGATATAACCATGTCGTGTGGACTTCGCAAAAAAATGCCCGAATATTAATTGGAACGTTGGTCATTTTGTAATCGTTATGATCTAGTTTTAGTAATTCCTCAGTAATATCTAATCATGTGATTTTATATGTATTTGTGATAGACAGGCAGACACATTATTAGATGGTCAATTCAGTCTATTAACCTGTTCATCGGAGGGATGCTAAAGTGTCATCAATTATGAAAAACAAAAATAGGACAAAGAAGTCAATGTGTGTTGCCAGTGATGAAATATGGCACTGAAACGTGGTCTCAAACTATGGGTCTCGTAAAAAAGCTCATAGTTGCCCAACAAACTATGGAGAAGACTATGCTTGTAGTTACACTGCGATATCAAATCAGTAATGAGAATATCTGAAGACAAATGAAAGTTACAGACATAACCCAGCGGATTAGTAAGTTGAAATGGCTGTAGGCAGGACACAGTCATAATACGGAGAGCCGACGACGGTTGCTGAGACCTGTGAGTGGAAGTTACGGACCGGTAAGCACAACGTAGTACATCCATCCACAAAGTAGAGTAGACAGACGACCTTATGAGGACCACGGGTCAACTGTGAATCCAGTAGGCAACTTCTGACCGGTACTTTTCAAGATAATTGGGAAGCCTATGGCCTCTATATAGTAAGGGAACCTGAGTATCATATTAATAACTGGCAAGAAAAATAAAAGCCATATGGCATTGCAAAAGTGCTTGCCGACACAAGCAACGCCAGTGCTACAAGTGTGCTGCCGACCATAGAAGGATTAGGGATAAGGGATAAGGAAGGGATGGGGTAATTGGCTCTGGCATCCCTTACTCACTCACCGAAACACAACAGCACATAATGCTGTTATTTCACGGTGGTATTCTGTCAGGTGGTGGTTACTGCCGCCCGACGGGCTGCCCAAATGACTGCGAAACGAAGTGTGCCTTACCACTACTAAACCTTAAGTATAAACCTTTTTTAGATTTTTCAACAGCACAATAATATGATCTGTTATTTTACAGTGGTTACTTCCGCCAGATAGGCCACTCCAGTTTGAGACAGTGAAACACAGGCACAACATATCACATTTATCAACACATCATTTCATATACTCACACGAACACGAAGTTAAACTTAATCTAAAATGTACAAATAATTTATTTAAAAGCAAAGATATTGATTACTGTTAAAGTCAAGTTATGTGGGTGTGAGTGAGCCTATTACTAGTCTCCCTTGAACAATAGTTTGAAAGCAAGTAGCTGCTTTTTGGGATAACAGTACCGAGATTCGTAGAATCCGTGGCTATGTATATAGTCGTGTCCGGTTAATTGGTAAAGTAGTGGTGGAGTGGGGAGTGGGTAGATTAATGAGCGGCTACCGCTGGCTTATCGGGCAGCATCTGGCGCATGACTGATCATCTGTCGTGCGCCTGCGCTCGCATGCCCCTAGTGATGCGAACGAGACACATTCGAGACAAGTTTATCGACTTCACTTCTACATTTTTTGAGCGCAATAACAATGTACGCACGTGATCAAATGTTAAATATACTTATATGGGACAAAATCAGCCACCCGCTTAGGAAAATGCTAAATATAATAATATATTCTATAGGCAACTTACATAAGCTTCTTCAATCATCGCCTTTAATTTCATGAATTTCTCTCTATGTTCCTGTAATTATTAAAAGAAGTATAAAAGTTATAGACTAGAAAAGCTACGTAGAATTCTCTGAATTCAGTGTTTTGTCATTTTGTGTACAAACAGGTTACACAAAATGCTACAAACGCAGATCCTTGGTATTTATTTAAAAAAAAAGATGATTGGCAGAACTGATTTTTTAAAACCAATACACAGATTACTACTAGTTTTACAATATTTTACATACTATGAGTAATTTACAACATATCAACGCAAAAATATGTAAATACTTTTTTAAAACTATCATAATTTAAATAATTTTACATTTTTTTTTCTAATTGCTACGTTTTAAACAGACAGGTTCTTTGCGTTAGGCTTTTCGTATAAAAATATATTACGTGTATGATAAAGTAAGTAACGTTTTGTATATATTATTAAATCTAAACTTTACCTGAATTAATAATTTTAATGTCCAATTTAAGTATTTCCAAAAAGTTATGCAGTCCGAATTGTTTCGAGAGCTTTTATTGCTAACGTAAACACAGCGAGGTTCATTAGGCCCAAAGTCATCGACATTGGATTCCACGCATACCTTCCGCATCACTACCAGTCGTGATATGACAGTGGACTGGCATAGCTTCTCAGAAGTCATATCCATCGAATACCTTACGAGCACTGTGCCCAGTTCGTTCGGGCTTTTTTCTCCGTTCTATAGTTTTATTGGGCGCATTGAAATATTTTTGTTTAGATTAAATGTCGTTTAGCCAGCAGATCGCTACATTAGGATTAATGTCGTACATCAGTTACCTGTTTGTTCACGATGCTGATGTTTTATATTGTCAGTAATGAAACGGAACACTCCGTGTGAATTCGATATCACGGCACAGTCGTTTAGAATTACTAGGCTTGTGATAAAGGATCTATTTGTTTCTTTATAAATATTAAGTATCTACTTTGAACCCAGATTGCTTTTGACCGGTCATTGGAAAGTGTTGGAAAATTTTGGGAGAGGTCAAAACAATAACGACCCCTGGCTGATATGATGATTGTACCTAATATTGCTTTAGTATAAAAATTAAACTAAATAGTTGTGGAAAAAAATTAGTTCTACCTAGACTGGACCCAGATTGCTAGAATATAGGAATTTACCCTGAATTTATGCTTGTGTGCATCTAGAACTGTAAATTTTAATAAATTTTAAATTTCCCATTTGTAAATAATGACAGTACTTATGGCATTTTGTTTTTTATTATAAATAAAATTGATCTTTATATTGTACTTGTCTTAAAGTAACTTATAAATATTTTAAAGATATTTAAGTTAAATATTCAGTGCCCGTGACCTCGGCCGCGTATTTTAACCCGGACGCTTTTTTTTTCTGAAAATTTATACACAAATTTTCCTCGTATATTCATTTCCATTAGTGAAAATGGTATCCAAATTGGTTGGAATGAAACAGAGATGCGGATAGTATAATAATGTATATTATATTCCAAAAACTATTTCATTGAAGTGAGGCACAATTGCACAAAATAAATGTAAACGAAGAAACCTAAAAGAGAGAATGAATCGGGAGCAGTTGAACATATAATTAATTGTACATTTAAATACAAAAGCTAATTTAATAAGTGACCCGGGTTCCAAATGTCAAAGCTATTCAAATAAAAAACGACAATGAGATATATAAAGAAGGATGGCGCTCGGACGCAAACAAACGGATCGCCCAGTCTGGTGTCATGGGAAATGTGACTTTTTTATACTTCAAATAAATTGGAAGTCATTTTTTAAGAGTGGCTCTTTTTTGTGTTGTTTGGGTATTGAGCAGTAGTACAATGGGTGGACACGAACGGCTGTTAGGTAACATTTTTAACATCATTATAAGTGAAAAGCTTTGAGTGATTGTGTCTCTCGGGCAAGCCTCGTTACTTCACTATGGGCTTATGGCCACTTCCACGAAACCTGCTACGCCATCAGATCATATTTACCAAACCAAAAGATAATTTATAAGTACCATATATCTACTTGATACCTACTTGCTTCCTAGTTTCAGTGAGAATTTTCAAAAACCCTTTCTTAGCGGATTCTTACGTTATATTCTTAACATATATTCCAAATTTCAGATTTCTAGACTCAGTAGTTCGGCTGTGCGTTGATAGTCAATCAGAACTAACGATTTTATAAGTTTAGTCATTATGAAACATTTTTTTAAAGTATGTTATAATATATAGATTAAATAGTTTGGAATCCGACTTCTCTTTTCTGCTTTTCACCCTATTTTATTTCCTTTAAAATAACTTAACTTTTAAAAGACTTTCTTTGACGAACATTATTAATGAAATGAATCTTAGTCAAAATTCGACACGCGGGAGAAGATTGTACTTATTTCTTTTTATGCAAGTATTTAATTTTGTTTCTCTATTGAATTGCGTGCATTTTCATTCGAAGTTTCAGTTATATAATATTTGTACAACTGAACAAAAATATTTATTACTAATAACAAAACATCCGAAAATAGTTTATTAGACCACTAAAAACTAAACTTAAAAATATTAATTTTCATCTACATATTGTTGGATTTAATATAATATTGTACTTATGTAATTTTTATATTATATCTTCAAATACAATATAAAAATTACATATTATAAAATTTCTAGACAAACCAATAATGGTTTACAGACATTGTTATCGTCTTGTGTGTAAACACGTGTTAGGTAATAAATAAATAAATAAAAATATATAAAATAATATTTAAAAAATAAAATAAAGACAACCATAAACATCAAACTTAAATTTTGACGTACCTTAACTTCCGTTCAAATTATAAAAAGAAATTGGTACAAAAAATCTTGTTTTACTAAAGTTGGAACCGTGGGATCGCCCCCTGGGGCAAGAAAAGCCTTGGGACCCCAGTAGCGCCATCATAGCCCCCCGTGGCCCATCTTCTCACTTGCACACCATTACTGAGACAATGCATTATAATTAGGGTTATAACATTTGTCTTAATTTAATTTTAATAAAATGAATGAAATGACAAAATAAGTTTTACACTCTTAATATTAAAGTTGCTCAAGCTTTTCTATACAGCTAAATGTACGTTATTGGGGTTAGTTTAGATCTATTTAATAATGAAGTTTAATTAAAACCTACAATTTTTATCTATTTTCTAACTAATCGTAGATATTTTCATTAGTTAGGTACTAAAATTTCTAACGTATCTCTAGCATTTGTTCATTATTTTAGTAAAATTATTATAATATATACTACACTAGCTTTGTCCGCGAATTTCTTATAAATCAAGTTGGTATAGCATATTATTTTTATGTATGAATTATCTAATATATAAAATTCTCGTGTCACAGTGTTAGTTGCCATACTCCTCCGAAACGGCTTAACCGATTTTGATGAAATGTTATATATATGTATACTTGGTAGGTCTGAAAATAGGTTTTTATCTATTTTTTTTATAAACGGGCGAAGTCGCGGGCAGCAGCTAGTTTAATAATAATAATCATCATTATTCTCAGTGTTGTCAAAGACGACATTTTAAATGTCGTGTCCATATAAACAAAAAAATATTACAAGAAACAAACACACGTAAAGTTACATTGATTTGAATGGCGAAGTGTCCATATTTCAAACTAAATTATGCGATCCGTTCTCTAACGATATCCCTTTTTTATACGGAATCCTCGAATTCTAACCTCTGGTTACGAAGCCAAATAGATTATTCAGATAGACTGCTCATGTTCGTTTTTTTTTTGCCTATGGCTATAAAAGCACCATAACTATCTATCATATTTGAGTATCGACAGTTACATCTGAGAAGTTTCGGACGACGTACAGTCGAGTATCGATAAGTTGATAAGGTAATGGCTAAGATAGACGCCGGTGCTACCGAATCTGATACGATACAGTAGCACTACGAGCGGTCACACACATCGCTATCATCTAAACCTTATTGAATTCCATTCCAGTGATTTTGAGGCCAGTAATAGCAGTACAGTTTGTCAGCTTTGGACGATGACCACACAGCCTATACAGCGTATAGACAGAGCTAATTGTGATGATTTAAAGCACTGGAAAATAATGACTGTAACAGGGAAAAAGAAAAAGAGGAGATAATGATTTCTTTAAATAGATACAGACAAAATTTCATAAATTACAAATTCTATTTTGTATTTTGTGTTTGTATTTTTGTTTGTAATGAATAAACTCAAAAACTACTGGATCGATTTTAATGATCAGTGATCATTATCAATGAGTAATAACTTAACTTAAGCTATATAAAGTTACGCGGGCGAAGTCGCGTGCAACAGCCAGTACTTAGATAAAAAGGTATCTAATATTAGTAACTACACGTATATTCGTATTTAAAACTGACTCTTTGTAATATAAAATGTATTATTATCCATTTCGACCTGTTTTTGACATTCAAATTCGAAAGCATAATATCCATTGGATCGATTGACCGCAATTTCAAAGTGTACGATGACAATGAGCGCGTTAATTTTTATAAAATGTCACCTTATACCGTTCTCTTGGCAAGAGTATAATCTAAAAGCCATCAATAAACAGTTATCTGTAACGACGTCAGTAGAGGAAGCGTACGATCCATTAATGAGTCCACGAAGTGTGTTACAGAAGCCCTAAGCGTCTCAAGATATCCACTAGGAAAGCGCTGTCACCATTTATTACAAGAACCATAAAATAACAATAACAAAACGAAACGTTCGACGTGCAAAAGTTTATGCTAATCGCTATTAAAATAATAAAACAGCGGCCTTGTTGGACGCCTCTCGTTCCGAGCCTGTCTTCGGTTCGATAATATATTACTTCTAAAATCTGTCATCGCTGGTTACATATATCATAAATATTTGATGATAACATGGACCGTTTGATTGTCTATCATAAATAGAT
The DNA here is from genome assembly GCA_918317495.1 of Synanthedon vespiformis. Lineage (NCBI taxonomy): Eukaryota > Metazoa > Arthropoda > Insecta > Lepidoptera > Sesiidae > Synanthedon > Synanthedon vespiformis. The sequence continues at coordinate 8,563,263 of OU906951.1, read as the reverse complement.
GTTGTTGATTTATAGAGCAAGAGAGCGAACAGTTTTGGCTAGTATTCCAAAACTAAGTAGTTGGTCATTTTGGCTTCACCTGTTATTTAAAAGGTAAATACCTTTTACCTTTTAAATAACAGGTTAAATCAACCATTTTTTTAAATTATAAATTATGAACTTTTCTCCAATATTTATAATTATAATAAAAATGCAATACTAATTATTATAAGCCCATCCGAAGTTATCTAATCTAGTAAAAGAATAACTAACTGCTTCATTGCAACATACAGCATACATACAAGTATACCATATTTTTAGTATTTTATAACACATCATTTTGTAGTACACTAGATAATAAAATTATAGTTATTGATTTAGTTCCAAAAGGCATTTCGTGGCAACACGTGTTACAATAACTTCATTAGTCATATTGTAACTACTTAGAGAACCTGACTGTGACTATTGATTAAACAACAATGATAAAAATAATAGATTATGGAAAAATCTCAAATTTTTTTCCATGCCCAGTATGTTTTTCTCCTGAAATAATATTACACAAACTTTATCCTTATCCTCAAGTGGACCTTAACATCAAAAAGAAAATAAGTGATAATTTAGTTGGTCTTTTCGAATCAAGATCTGACCTGAATTTTTAAAATTTAATTTACTTATTGTAGATTTTCGGGATGAAAGGTTATTCCTTTTCTGTATCCCTGTCAACATGTATGAAAAATTTATCATGATCATTGAAATCGTGACAAGCATAATACAAACAAAGTTTTTATCAAATATGTACCTAATATTAGTTAAGAGGCATCTAAATATAGTAGGAACATAAAGAGAATATTTTGTATTAACACGAAAAAAAAAAAAACAGATAAATGTTTATTTAAAAAGAAAATTAATATTTATTAAAATAAGATGAATAATTTCCAATGCCTCTTCGTCTAATCACAAACACAGGTAGCGTATCGGCGGATCTCGCTCGCGACTCGACCATTCCGGTTATTAATGAATGCCGACCATTTTCGAATTTATTGACAGCCGTTTATTTGTCACTGTCCACTTGTCCGACACGCCATCGCCATCTCCTACAGCAAACATTGGAAGTATGGCGAGGAATTTATATGTAGATGAGTTCCGTGACAACCTTACAATTTCAACTTCATCTCGGTTGTTAGGAAAACATTATTTAAAATACTATTTTTAAATAACCAACGTCCTACTTAAAAGAGGTCTGTTAAAAGTTGGACATGTCTGTGTATCTGTCATCGAAATTCCATTCTGTATTTCTTCCAAATAATTTGATTCGATTTTTTTTTTCAAAAGCTGACCTTACCGAATTTATGAAGACCTATTCAGGCGTTTGTAGACCGTTTGTAGCTTATTTCCTAGTTGACGAAGGAATCTTTTATAGGTTCGACTGATATGAAATTTGGTATACTGTTATTTCGGTAGTATTTCCATGATATGGTAGCTTTGACTTAATGTCAATAGCCTTGACTGTATTTCAGTAGTAAATATCAAACTGTGTTTCAGTAGTGCACCCCACTACTACTAAAATTACAAAAAATATTGGTCACTAAGAATCTTATAATGAACCTCTCTAAAGATAAACTAAATCGTAAACACTTATTATTAGACATGTCCTTTGATTTTTAATTTATACCAAAGGTACCTAATAAAGCAACGAACCTCGACGTCTTTCCCTTAAGCGTCGCCTCTTGTTTTTTAACTATTAATAAAACCGCATTAGTATTCACCTATTTCGTAGAAAAAAAATATGTCGGCAGACTATAAAGTCCAATTCCTATAATACGCTAACACGATGCTAATTGTCATTTCAATACAAAAGCTTAATAGGAAAAAGTATTGAGGCGTATCGAGAACTCATCGTGTATTACGATTAATCGATGTTAATTAATAAATTAATTATGTGTGTTAAAACTAGTGATGTGCCGGATATCCGAGGGAGAAGAAAGATCCGTATCCTTATCCGTATCCGTTACTTTTTGGCGAATCTATTTACGGATCATTTACCTTATTAATTTTTAATTCATTGCTGAAATTCTATATATTAGGTGATTAGGTAGCAATTTTTTTTTTTTTTATGTTAAGGTCGACCGACAGGCTGACGGTCCCCTTAATGATAAACTATTAAATAAAATTCAGATTATTTTTCATTTTTTAAAATCAAATATTTGACTCCTTTATAATGCAAGCGTCAAGTGGCGGGCGTCAACTATCGTTTCAAGAAGACACCGATTGAGTAAGAAAGTTAAGATCCGTATCCGTATCCACAGATCTACATTATTAATAATCTGGCACATCACTAGTTAATACAACGCTTCAGCGACTTCACTTTTTGTACGCCACGCTTACATTCGCAATGAAAGCTTTTTATTAATTTTCAAACAACAATATAATAAATAACTCGAGCATTTTAATCGAACATGCAATAAAAATATTTTACATGTTAGTCTTCTCTTCTAAACAGTAATTTTTCATTTATATATTTTGAAGTTTTAACTCAAATAGTTTCATTAGTTTTAAAAAGAGTCATTATACCTACCTATCAGATAATAAATAATGTACTTAAATATATATTGTAATAATAGTTATTATTGCCTGAAAGCGAACAGATTTTCGTGTGTTACAATCCACCTTTTTATACATTTACATAGAGACAAAATCTATGCATATTATATGGTGGTCCTTACAGATACTATTACAGATAGACTTTAGATTATTTAAACCAATCTAATTTTATGGCAAAATAATTGTGATATCTATTATATAATACAAAAAGCTCGAGTAGCAATGTTTTTTTTTTTAATATTTCACACTAAAGTAAAAAGCTATAACAGGTAAATAATAAAATGTAGTTAGTACAAAACCTAACAATAAATGATTTTCTAATAATTATTACAAACACATCCCTATTCGATAACATACCTACCGATATGGAGTAAGTAATTAATTTATTAAAATTAATTATGGCCACCAAGACGAACCTCCCAATTAGGAGAAAGCTATGACAGTCATTCATATTTGATCAAATCGATATTATTTATTATAATTTATGTCATATTCTCTCATTTGCTTTCGCAATTAACAATGTAAAATGCGTTTCGAACATGGTTTTGTTTGGTCGGAACTTTATATCGTTAAGATAAGAGATTGTTCGTGTTTCGACGTTCTTGCTACATCGCAAGCCTCTTTGGAACGTTCGATCACATTCTACGAGTTATTATTTTTTTCCAATAGTTGTTTTAGAGATTTAGGATTTGTAATTTATAATATAAGCGACCGCCTCTGCTCGGCATTGCTCGGCGATTGCATTCAACTGAAGAAACGTTTTGTTTTGACAAATTGAAAAAACTTAATGTTCTATATAGGTAATTTATTTTAAAACATTAGCGATCTTAGTTAACAATCGTCTAATTCATTGATTTTTTTAGTTATATATGGATATATAATTATATGGAGGTCGACAGATAGGCTGACGGTTAACTTGGTGGGGGGTGGCTACAGTTGCCACAACACAGTGCTTCATGGAGATTAGGAAGGGAATGAGCAATGGGTTCTAGCATCCCTTACTCACTCACCCAAACAGAAGAGCACAGAAGCTGTTATTTCACGGTGGTCTTTAGAAAGACGGTGGTTCCTGTTGTTAGACTGGCTGCCCTGTGGGTATCAGATTGTGGGCAACTGATTAGGTAAACAGAATCCAGACCAAAGTCAACCATGAAAAGTTGAACACACTTAAACAATATTTTGCAACCAAGTCGCCGAAACTGTCCGCGTTTGTCTGTTTCTCCGCGAACTACCTTTTTGCGTGGGAAAATCTGCGACCATGGGGAGTTCGGTGGGGTATGTGGAACTTCTATCCACTAAAAACCCACAATGTTTCCTCGCGTCGTCTATGGGCGGAGTTTCGGGAACGTTAAGACACGCTACCTTCTCCCCCCGCCAGTCTCCTGTAAGTACAAGACTTACTTACTTGTAAAGCACCTAACGGATTTTAATTCGATTTTCACTTATAAAAAGAGGGATAAACGAAGAAGGTTTGAGAGTATAAAAGAAAATTGCAAACTTGGCCAAGCCGGGATTGTTGCTAAGTAAAAAATAAAGTGCAATAATTATTTTTATATAATGCAATGCGATGAAATTTAAATAAAAGTTTAAATTAATTTTCGTGGAACAACTGCTCCACTTCATTTTGTAATAGGTATGTACTGAAAATTAAGTGCTCCCCATCTCTTACTATCTCCATTGAGATACTACTGTCACGTAGCGGACGCTCGTCGTAAACTTTTTTTCTGGGAAATGCATCGGGTCGAAACTGGCCCGAATCTAGATTTAAAAATTGCAGTACGTGATAGAACGACACAGCGTGGGTGTACTAAGTTTCTACATTTTTAAATGACGTATACCGTTTTTGAAAGTCTACATTACATTTAATGTTATTTTTTTTTATTTTACTTAACATCTTTCTGCTCAAATTATATACATAATATAATATACACTAATAACTGTTGCCCACGACTTCTTATACGTGCTGTAGTTAGTTTCTTGAAAATCCAACAGTAACCTAACATTTTTCCAAGATAAAAATATGTAAGTAATAATTTATATAAACTTTCCTGAAAAAGAAATATCTCCATAAGCGAACTTTCCCACGAATAATATATTTTCATATTAATATACGATTACATAAGTAGTAGTAGGTAATGATAGATGGAAGAAAAATTCCCACCTACTGGCAGTAATAAGCATAGTCAAAAATTCTCTACCAGTCAGGATACCTTAGTAGTGATATTGTGGAACGACCGAGTATATATCTAGTTAAACTAAAAACGTGGGTACAATACAATACAGATGATATTTAAATGAGACAGATTTCATATTTGGATGCACCAAAAGAAAACAGTGCACACACAACCGGCAAGAATTTACAAGAGAAACGCGAGCCTCGGCCAGCATGCACGCGTTCACGACACATAAATACAAACAACGTTGGCACGTAATATAACGAGTATAAGGGACCAATTTAACAGACTTATTGTCTCCACGCGGCTACAATGCAAGACACGAGGGTGGGGCAAAAGGAGAAAGAAAAGTGCGCCGGAGACCCGAGGTCTGCCGATATAAAACAAAGGTATTTAATCAACGATGATAAATGCCGTATTCGGCCACGTTTTTTTAACAATACTGCCGTATTGTTTTGGCGGGAGCTTACCGTTGAATAAGGAGATAAGTCGCCGGTGAGAGTGGCTCAGCTGACAAATTGGAATAAAACGAACATTTATTCATGTTCGACTCGTGATCGAGAAGCATTGGGATGTGAAATCTTGCGGGGACACGGACACTTATCCTGTTAAATTGATAAACAATGAGAAATCAAATATTATCGCAGACATATTAACATTATTTACACATGCTTTTACCTATACATACGCAGTGATAATTTTGACGAGAGATTGCTCGATCATTCAGTGAGCGTTTTCAATTTACGTTGTGGATGTCAAAAATATTTATGACCTATAGAAATACGTGTCAATAAATTAGATAGGCTGACGGTCCACTTGATAGTAGGTGGCTACAGTACAGCAACAAAAACACAAGTTATCGATCATGGTAACTTTAGAACATCAACACAATTAGGATGGGATAGGGAAATGGGTCTGAATCTACTCTGAAAATGGAGGAAGGGAAATGGTATATAAGTAGTAAGCTTGTCTACTGTCATGGATTGTGTATGTAATTAAATTTTACTTCAGAGAAATTTTAAAACAAATATAGACAAAATAGTAGTTTAAAAAATTGATCTATATCTTTTGTTTCTCAAGAAAGATGTTACATTTAAAGTATTTTCCTAACTAATATTAAATTGTCATATAGTTTTATAAACGTATTATTGTAAACGAGTAAATACTTGATACCACAACAATCCCTGTTCACTTTGTATCATATATGTCATTTAATAATTTATTTATTTATGTACAAGAAAGAGATATTTTATTAGCGTCGCGAACTCGTCGCAACCAACATTTTGAATAAATCACGATATTTTGTTGAAATAACACGAAGAGAACGATCGGCATCTCGTGGTGTATGAGTCCGAGATTGTTCAGAGGCGATCGTAAATTTGTGCGGTTAACCAGCAGGATGCCTATACGCGATTCGACTGAGGCTGAGGGACTGTGCCACGGATAGACAAAACCTTTTGATTTATACACTAAGGGCCCGTTCATACAATTGTGGCTTATATTTGATGGCTTTTTCAACAGTTTTTAAAATAATTATAATTTTTTTAAAGCAAATATTTTCTGGAAATATTTTAATTGTCTCTCGTACTAGATTAAAATCCGTAGCGGGCCGCATACAACTCATATGCGTTTATACCCGGCGTTTCTCATATGTATGTGTTCTCATATAAAGAATAGTTATAGAAATAAGCGGCAGAAGTTACCGCGTTTCAAAGTCAATAATTATTGAGCAAGGAGATGTCAATAACATCTCCTTACAGAAGACCTCGTGTATGCAATGTGTACCAGAGATCTTTTCTCCTACCTGCTGTCCCTCTTATCGTATGATATTGTATCCTTATTCTTTAAAATTACCTATCTGCCGACTTTTTTATTATTTATTAATTTTATAGTAAAAATTTCACAAATACATTAAAAAAATATATATTTGAAACGACTTTATTTTACACGAGATCCGTTTTACATAGGAATGTCTATGTATAAATTTGCAATTTATATGTATTTGTGGAGAAACATAGCATTTTACTTTACCTACTAGTGGTAAGTTTTTAGTAAAAATATACTCGTTTAGCAAAGTAAGGTTTTTAGTGCAGTTACAAACTGGCAGCTTCTTTAGTGTCGTCGGCAGCTACTTGTACTTTTTTTGCTATTTTTCTACAATTGCTAAGAAATCGCATCAAACTTTTATATGTATCTGGCCTTATACTAAAGTGAACAATACACAACACATGGCCCATGTATTCTCAAAGGGGCTTGTTAGAATATGAGATTACCTAAGAAAACATTAAACTCAAACTGAGGTCTGTGTTAGAAGGTGCACGTGGGTGGTTTTCAGCTATTCCTTTAAGATTTTAATAGTTGATTTTATTAATATTCACTCAAATGTAATGTCAACATTTAAATATTACAAACTTACAATGTAACAATATTTTAAATTACCTATTTTCTGTTTATATAATTTACATTGTGCCCTTTAAACGTTTAGAAACATAAAAAATAATAGTTAATAAAATAATATTGTTTATTCTAAATGTATATAAAATAATATGACACACAGATTTTAAAAAGGCTATTTAAAATCTCAAATACTTTAATACAGTTTGTCAATTTTTGTTACAATTTCAATTTTTTTAATGTAAAAGTGAGCAAGCAGGTTGACGATTTACTTGAATGGCTACAGTTGCTTAAGTATATGATAAAATATCACCATGATGGTTGCAAATGGGCTGTCCTTACTACCTCGGATAATTTTAATTTCCCATGATGATTAATAAAAGAAAAGGGATTAAGATAACAGGAGTTTTGCTATCCGATACTCGTTTACGGAAAGACTAGTTGTTACCTCATGGTAGTCTTCCTTTAAGGTATGGCTACTGCTCCCAGACATTCTGATCAATTTATGAGCATTTCATGTACCTAGCTAGTGTGCCTTGCCACACTCGATATATACTATAAGCTGGCTCTAACCACATTGTGGGAAGGTAATAGAGACCGGGCGTCAGGTAGGACGACTGGCGCCCCGCCTACACTGAATTGACGGCGTGACGGTCTAGATATGCTCCCTGGGTCGTCACCCTGAAGATGAGCCTGGAAACAGACGTAGCGGTGTGCGGGTTCCGCAGACATGGCCTGGCTGTTATTCGGACCCGCACATCACCGCTGATGGTGGAGCATGGGGGGGTTTTAGTGGGTATTACCGGCACCTCTGCCGGTCGAGCCCCACACTCTCCCTTGCCGGCGCGTCCTATGCTGGCGGGGGAGGTCAGTCCGTAAATGCGATTTCCCCTCCACAAAAAAAAAAAAAAAAAAAAAAGGTAATAGAGAGAAATTGGTAAATGTATATGTTGAGTCCATCAGATATACTTACCTGATACCTAACCATTGACCTACATTTTATAGTGGAGGCCCAGAATTCTAAAATATTTTTAATATTATCTGCTATAAGATAAATCATTGCCTTTCACAGATGGCACTAGCGGTGTTCCATCCGATAAGATACTCGAACAATCAACAAAAACAATTATGTCTGTCAAAAATGTTGTATTTGGTTGTAGTCGTTTTGTCCTTTGGGCGATGGTGGTGCGGCATAATGCGTGCCGATAAATATTTATGTAATATTCATATTCGCGTCCCGGTGGTCGGACCAATAGGACCAGTTAACGCCACTACCGGTGGGTCGTGGTTCGATATTTTGCTGAATCTAAAATTAAATGTAGGTGGTTTTGTAATCCCACAACCACGCTAAAGACTAAAGCAGCATGTTTAAGGTTTTTGCAACATACGGTTTTTTTAAATGAATAAGGGCGAATAAAGGACAAGCATAGAAATAAAAAAGCAAAATTTGTTTATGCGAAAGTGTGAGTAAAAATAATACCTAAAAATGATCATTTACTTCGTGTTTACTTCAGACTCAGAGCTCAGACTAGGTACTTAGCTACAGTAAAATTACAATAAGTATAATATTTTAAGTAAAGGTACACTTTAATAACTTCTTAACCATTTTGTAATGTTCAGCCTCATCAAAAATAGAAACTAAATCGTCTCTCTTTACAATATTAATATTAGAATATTGAGTGAAGCTACCGCATATGAATTCTGGCGCGAAACGAATATCAAAGGGCAGTGGACAAAAACGAAGGCAGTAACAATAGGATTCGGTATCAAAGTGGAGAGCATCGTTGTCAAATCTGGTATCTGGTGGTCGTCGATCGGCCATCGCTGTATCAGTGTTGCAATAAATACGTCTGGTGACAGATAAAAAAGAGAGAATGTGGCCGAGCCCGGCGGTCTGCGGATCCTTAAACCATGTCGCGACGCTTTTTCAAACGTCAAATCTCATCTCTGAAAACACATTTGTATTTTATTTATAACTGCACTCTTTTGTTTGTTCGCGTCGCGGATGACTTCAGGTTAAATTCAATTTTTTCGATAATATTTTATAAACAGCTAAACTCGACACCTCGAATTCGATAACTTGAAATGTTAGTGTGTATTGTTAAGACAAAATGAACGAATTATTATACAAGTACTAATATTATCTAAGTAAAAGTATAAAAATATAGTTTACATGCTAGTTAATATATGGCTGTAGGTTTTGCTACTCGAAAATATCTTCTTTAAATCCCAGATAGCAGTCTAAATCTAAGTTAACACGGGACAAGTGCCCTTCCAAACTGAAATCGTAATTTAAAATTGGTTATATTATTACTAACTCAGATAAGAGTAAATAAAATATTCAGAAAACAGAATAGGTACTTTATTTACTCTAAAATAAGTTGGCAAGTCGAGCTATGCGTTCCCATTTAGAGTGAAAATGTGAAGCGAGGCTCGTTTGCGTGTCGAAGTCGTCCTGCGAACGTGCAATGCAACATTCCCTTGCGCGGCTGGCGTCGTCGTCGGCGTCTCGGTGCTATCAGATGCGCGGACGCACGTGAGGGCATCCCGCCTCGCCCCGCCCGCCTTCGTAGAAACAGCATCCGCAGGCCTGCGTGTCTCCACGTTCTAACCCCGCAGGTCTAACACTAGAACGGAACAGACGTGCGTGTGTCGTTTCGGAGATCCACAACTTTATCTTTAGTGGATTTACCTTTTGCTGTAATTTTTTGTAATGTATTTACAGCTAACGTCCTATAATATCTTTGTGTGACACTGTGATATCTGCCAGATTAATGGTCCACTAACTATGGATTTTAGGTACCGTTGACACATCTATCTATTTATCTAAGTTTGTAGACACAATCAAGGAAACTAATTTAAATGAATGATGAATAATCCACAATGAAAAATGTTGAGTGGATACAGATATTACTTTAAGAATTATTAGAATTACTAATTATAGGAACTATAGATTTTGTAAGATGTTTACTAACACTTTGAATCAGCTTTTATTATAAGCACTTAGCAGTTCTTTTTATACGATAGATAAGGCAGTAAATTATTCACTAATATCAAAATGTTGGAATTTCAAAAAAGTGCACATACTTAGCAGATTTTGGTTTGAGAACGACGATATGTTTTCTTCAGTTTGATAGATAATTGAGAGCGATTGTGAATGGTGCGTTTGTTCACTAGGGCTTATACATACTGAAATCTATAAAAAAGTAATGAGCTTTGAGGTCAACTCGGTGCCAACGGATGGCTCGTTGGTTGTTGAATAATTCGCGTTGTTGTTCGGCGCCGGTGTTAGCAATTGTCGCGCGGACAAGGTTTTACGATAGCATCGCGCCGACGACGAGCCGCCGGCGGCGCCTCCAGATCTAGATCGCGGCGTCCGCACACACCAAAGACATGCCCACGACGACGGATAAAGTCCTCACAGGCGACATGCGCTCCCGCGCGAGGCATGCCTTTGAAAAACGCAGCCCGACCCAACTATTCACCGGCGCAGCGATGCCGACACTCGTGATGGCATCCTAGCGAAATTGCAATCAGCGTCTCCGCTCATCGCCGCTCCTATATTTATCAATTTATAATATTACATTTATATTTTCTTATACCTACGTTTTGCGCTTTATGAACGCGACATCAAAAGTGTTTTTAAAGACCTATTCATAAAATGCCCATTTCTAAAAAAAAATTCTATAATATGATACCTGATAAAATATCTGAACTTTTTATCACTGTGACGCCATATCTATTCTGAATGACTCCAACTTCAAAGCACAATTTTTCGTTAACATCATAATGTATGGATAAGCAGAGGATTTAAAAAACCCTATTTTCCAACGCAGTATAAAAACGGTATCAAAAACACACAGGTATATTATATATATTAGGTATTGAGATAGGTGTCATAAAAATTTAGTTGTTTAAAGGAAATACAATTTCACCTTAGGTAAGTATAAACTTCAGCAATGAAGAAGACGACTCTATCTATCAATCTATTCATTGAGGTGGAAATTCTAATAAAAACTTAATCCAATTCAAAGTTTATATAATCTTATCTAGATGATAAGATAAGTTATATTATGATAAGTTTATATCATCATCATCAATTAATACTAATAAGAAATTTGTGGTTAATTGTAAATTTACTATTTCAATGGTACCCATTTCAAAATATACTATGTACACTACATTTTATCTATTTAGGTTTAATACACATTATGGAGATATGTTATGTCGCCTCTCTTATACAGGGCTTTCAACTTAAGGTCTTACATTATACATACTGATCGAAAGTAATCAATCTTCGCATCCTTTTGGATTTTCTGTAGCGTAATAGGAACCGTCGGGAACCGTCACCAAGTTACACTGACATTCTCCTTAACTTGAAATAAATATATTATCATTTACAAACCATTTCATGTGATAAATATATAGTTTTTCAATAGTTAAATACTTTGAACTGCTCCCCTAGAACGCTAATCTTGTGTGTAATTCACGGTCATGATGGATTCGGTAAAAATCACAGTTTTGTGTTTGTAGAAACAAAATCACAATTTTTATATACACATGTACATAAAAATAGACATAGGTGCTATAATATGTATATTTAAGGCTTTTTTCTTAGAGACATATTATGCTATAATATACATTAAACCATGGAACGGATTTTGATATGGTTTTGTTAATATTAAATTTGCAGAAAAATTGTATATATGCGAAGTTGAGGGCGAGTCGCTAGTCAGAAAACTAATAAAGTTAGATGTCTGTGACCCGTTACAAAGTGTATTGGATGGAGTGAAAAGAATGCTCGCAATAGTTGGAGGTATGATGTCGGTCTGCGTGAATCTTGCTGTACCGTGTTCAAGCGCACACCTTTACAACGATCAAACCAAAAACAGGTGTAATAAGAGCGTTTTTTCTACAATTATCTCCAATGAAGGGAAGCTACTTTTTGCACATTTATTGCAATTGGCCGATTAAATTGTAATTGAAACTCGTGAGAAGATCTTTAACTGGAGCAATAAAAAGGTGCCATTGATGATACGCTATGTTGGCAATCAATTGTACTTATAATATGTTTAAAATATGTTATAAGCAAATTCAGAATATGTAGTGGCAGAGCACTTATAAATTGGGTATATTATACAAAAATCTGTCCGACGGAGGTAAGCACCCCCTCATAAAGACTATACCATGAAATATAAGCAGTCACCATAATATGACGTCATAATACTGACGTAATAAGTCCTAAAATTTTTAACTTATTAATTTTATTAAAACATTAGCTAGCGCCGCGACTTCGTTCTCGTTGAAAAAGAAAAAAGTAGCCTATCCTGTGTCTAAATGTTTCTCTACCAAGTTTCATGACAAACAGTTAATTCGTTTAAAAGTTATGAAGGAACATACATGGAACTTTCACCATCTGTCAAATAGGCTAACCGTCATTTAAAGTCACCGGTCACTGGAGATAATGGAGTTGATATAAGTACCTTTGTTTGTATGGTAAAAGTCCCAAACATTTAAAAAAAATGCCTATCTAGGGATGCACTAAACCGAGTGCATAATTTAATAAAACATAAAATTATTTCTAAAAGTAACTAATCAACACTATTAGACGATTCTAGACTTGTAATTGGTGAAAGAGGCCCTAAAACACATGGCACATACTTATTATAAATTAATTGGAATTTGAATACAACAGAAGTGAATCTTAAAAACCCTTTTAAACACCTTGTATTCTATTGGAAAACTTAAGAATTTTATCTATTTTATTTATTACTCTTTTACCAACTAAACTATCCATAATAAGTGGTATATATTATCATTTAATTTGAATTATCCGTAGGTAAATAAAAGTAAACGTACCTATGGCGAGCAAAAAAGATGAGCACGAACGCGCGCCGAACCTCACCAAATTATAGTGTTTAAATATTTTAATGCAACGCTAAGAAATGTGTGTAAAAGTTCAAAATGTTCGGCGTTTTATAATATATGTAACGCTGCCTTCTGGCGACCATTACTTAGTCGCGGGCTTGTTATTAAATTCGGCCTTATTTATTTATTTATGAGCCTGTTTATTGTATGCGACGGGCGTCTTTCATATTCACAGATTCTTGGCTCATCTTAATGTGAATCGAATATGAGACAATGTGGCTTCATTTGTATAAAAAGTTATGATGTGTTTAAAGCAAAAGAAATCTTATTAGGTTTACTGTGACTGTGGGCTTTGCGCAGCGGAAAATTTTCCTTTTCAATCGACTTCCAAAAAAGGAGGAGGTTCTGAATTTGACTGTATTTTTTTTTTGTTTGTTACCTCATAACTTTCGACTGGGTGAAACGATTTTGATGATTCTTTTTTTTTGAAAGCTGGGTGCTTCCCGTGTGGTCCCATTTCAATTTGGTCCAGTTCTGACAATGGCATCCACGAGAAAACGGTTTGAAGTCGGTTTTTTTAAAATAGAGTTTAATAAAGTGTCCTTGGTTTAAGCAATTTTCACAAAAAAATAATGTAGGATAAAATTTATATTAGGTAATTTATGATGAAAAAGGCAGATAAATATATAAATAAGACAGATTGACGGTCTACTTGTTAACACTTAATAACGCTAGAAAAAATGAGAGAATATAAATGCTCAAGCGAACCCGTTTAAGTTTTAAATATAATATAAGGGACAAGTACAAATATTAAGAAACTGCATACATTCTTTACCCACACTTTTAAACTAAACAGCATACAGGCTGTTATTTTACACTAGTTTTTTGCAAGAAGTTTTTAATTAAGTACCTACTGACATACTATTCGACTAGGCTATCCAATTTATTGTGAACTAGCTGGTGCTCGCGACTTCATCCGCATTGAAAAGTATAAAACGACATCTAAAAATATCACCAAGCAGTTGTCATGTTAGTCGCTTCACTTGTTTTTGGATAGATGGCGCTATCTCCCGGGCCAAGATTTCCCGTAGGAATGAAGCATTATCCCGCGGTAAGAAGTAGCCTATGTTCATCACAGATAACGTAGGCTTCTAATGGTAAAAGATTTTTTCAAATCGGTCCAGTAGTTTCGAAGCCTATTCTATACAAATAAACAATCAAATCTTTCCTCTTTATAATATTAGTATAGATTGCCATTTGCCGCTGTACAAACTGTTGATGTAAGTAAAGTTATTCTAACTAATATAATATCATTATAAAAGGAAATGTGAGTTTGTTAATTTGTAACGCTTTCACGCCTTTACTGCTCAACCGATCATAATTTTTTGTTAGTCATACAATATGTTGTCAGTGTTACAGGATAGGTACAGATCTTATATCCAGAAAATGTACTCTTCCTCATCTAAAAATATAAAAAATCATTCCAATATTTTAACAACATTTACTGCTCATATTTACTGTCATAAGAGTTATGACAGTAAGTCAGTAAGGCAGTCATTAGTAAGTTTTAATATTTTTTTGTCACACAAGATGTAAAGTAATTAGATATTGTTACATATTGTATTTATATCTAATTAAATACAAAAAAAACTTTTAAAATCATTCAATAACTTATAAATACTATGTATGTATATTAGTTTAAATATTGTTAATTAACAAAAAAGAAGTTCCATATTTTTGTTCATTAAGAATTCCATACAAAAGTGTCGAATATTAGTTATTGTTGACGCCTATGCGTGAAGTTTTCGAGTCATATTTTATCTTAATTACAGGCGTGTGATTATTTGAAATATCGATTTGATTATAGTTAAATGTGGGTAAGCAAACGCGAGGTATACGAGGTACAGGTGCCACGGACCGCCTCAGTAGGGCCTCAGGCTTCGACACTTGTGTTTATTTATATCGTGAAATGTTACTTGGTTTATGATTCGTGGTTATAATAAGGCAAATATTTCAGTACAACTGAGTCTAGAAAGTCATATTCTCTATTCCATTGTGATAGAAGTCTATGAAGGGAGTTAAATTATTTCGATTACTTACCACTAACAACAATCGACCATTCTTGCTTCACACGAATGCAATGTTTTCTGCATATTGAGTTACAATAAATATTCCTCAATAAAAACTGTATAAAAATTTATTGGATGGTTTATTTTAATATATAAGTTTACAGACATGAAAGACATATAGGTAAGTATATAGAATAGATAATACTATATAGGTTCGATAGGTGTACAGCAAATCCTTATTTTTCCAATATGTACCTATAGGTTATAGACATTATATTATTTTTACTTACTTAGTTCAATTGATTTTGATAAATAAGGCTTGAATACTTTTAATATAAGTATAGATAAATAGCGTAAGCATTGGTGTTTAAAAGACTTACTAATTTAAAAAAAAAAAATCAAAAAAGAAAAACAATTTTTTTTAAATTCTTTCATTAATATCTGTTTCATCACTTTAAGTTTAAATTTTAATTTTTTTGACAGAACTTTTTATTTTTTTGACAGTACAGAATGTAACAGTGAACGGATTGTATCTTTTTTATATTCAGTGTATACGAAGCAACACATAATACAGTAAGAGTTAAGCTTTTTTTGCTATCGAACAGATTTATCTTTAAAACCTACTCGGCTTTCTGGGATCGTTTGCAAGCAACATTAGCGTTGTGCCCGTTCAGACTGCGTCTGCGAGCAGATGCATCGAGCACGAATCGACTTTTCCAATAATTTCATAGTGAGCCAGTCTCGATTTCTCGATCGGAGAGCCCCGCGGTATCTCCACACACCCATCTTGCCGACGGCCACGCGCTCCACGCTATGTACGCCTTATTAAATGCATAATATTGCATCTTTACATAACCGAGACCTCGTTTACATTGCATTACCAATATTTTACAACGTCTCTCATATTCCCGTGATACTGTTCTCTTATATTTTATTTGTTACAAGCTTTGTTTTAGTTGAATCCCTTCAACTCGCTGTATCGATCATATTTTACCTAATCTATACATACCTATAAGTAATAAGAAGTATATTTCGATCACGTCAGCTTTTATAGAGAGACACAAATACGTCAAGCTTATAACACCTGGTTATATAAACTTAAATAAGTTATTTTTTTAAACTAACTTCATTTTATTTTTATATATTTTTTTTATTTGCATACATATATGTAATATATAATTATGTATCACGGATGAACTTCTAAATTATCTTATTGAGAAGTAATTTATTCGCCATAAAATATTTGTTTCAGAATCAGATTAAGAACATGTTGAATCAACATAAAATTTAAAAGGCTCTACTCCCATTTGTAACATATATTGTTGTGAATCATAACAAAAATTCCGTTCGCCAAATGTTTTTTATTTAAGAGAACAAAACAATACCGTAAAGACGCACTGCGAGTGCACATTAACATTGTTCTCACTTCATATTTTTGCTATGCAACGAGGAGGCTTAACAAAAAGTGAGTAAGTGAACCGCCCTTACGAGAGAGTAAGGCGGGGCTCGAACGCCAAGAACGCAACTTATAAGTATTACAACCGCACAAATTATTGTTAAGTGTTGACGATGGGCCTGCAATCAAGATACAAGAGTATATGTGGACTTTTTAATACCTAGGCATTTATTAAAATACATATTATATTACCAACTAGCTGAGTGCCCGCGACTTTATCCGCGTTAAAAAATATATACGTCTGATCATATATATTTTTGCTCGTATTTTTGCCGGGTTTTGAATTTTAATTTTTAGAATGATCCCTATGTCTTTTCTGTATCACTGACAACGAGTAAACACAATTTTATGATGATCGCTTGAAAAGGTAACAGACAGACAGAGTTATTTTTAAATTACTTTAAATGTCTTTTTCCATAAATATCGTCCAAAACCATTGATAGTTTACTTATTACAATTTAATAAAAAAATGTAAAACGACCACAGAAAACAAGTCGATCAACATTAATATTAAAATTAGTTTAAAGTAGAAACCTTGATATTTATATTAATAGTTGTTGTCAAAGACAAGTTTCACCTGACAAATTATTATTTGACTTGTAATTATTCGATATAGTTACTAAATTATTAACTTTTCAAAAAAATAATAATATAAGAACTATCTTTCAATACATCTACTTCAATGATGAGAAATTAGGTAAGTTCAAACTATATACTTACTTAGTGTAAAATAGCTTTTATTTATTTCATTTAAAAGTAGTAAATTACTAATATTATAACTAATATTATATAGTTTTGATTGTTTTGAAAAATTCTTTCGCCTATAGAAAGCTATGTTATGGAAGTACCACGTACGTAACGAAACTGTTCTTGCTGGAGAGCATCGGTTAATATATTTTTTTGTCGTATACATAATCCTATTATTTATGCATTGGAAAAATCCTAAAGTCAGCCAATATTTGTCTGCGTTATAAAATAAAATTTATCTATGCCTATTTATAGAGATTTCATACAAAATTTGCAAGGGAAATTATTAACATAGAAAACATAAAACACTGATGTTCCATTAAAGTTTATGACTGCATTTATCGTAAGCAGAAGCAGTAGGTAACATTAGCTCTTAACATAATTATCTATTTGTATATTTAATTAATATAGGAAAACATTCGGAATTTATGATCGTTAAAGTTTTTATTACTGTTGCTTTTAATGTTGATGTACTAATTATATGTCTCGATTTAATATAAAAATGTGTGTACCTAATTAGTACGTCATTACAAGATTCAAACAGAGGTCAATTTAAATGACAATAATTATAAATCTCTATATATAAAAATTATGTATTACGTGTTTGATGCAATAAAATCTTAAACTACTGAACCGATTTTGATAAAACTTCGTAACTATGCGTAATTTGGTCCAACTTAAAAGATAGGATAGTTTTTATTTAGAACCCAGGCGAAGCGGGGATCGTGTGGCTAATGATCTATAATTTCAATGAATAACTCACACTGTAAGTGAATTGAAAAGTGACATCAGTTTTTAAGCAATTTTTTTAAATATTCGGTGAGATAAGTCTTTAAGAAATACACATTTTTATACTTTGAGAAATAAGCATTTTTACAGATAAATACTTTTATGTTTGGCACAATTTGACAAGAGTTTCCGCTTACGTAAGGTATACTTAGATAGATTAGTAAGCACGCCTGATATAATTATAAGAAGTAAAGTTTATAAGCTTCCATATAATATCGAGGCAAAGATTTTAAGGGGTAGTGTTGTTAAATTATTGGTTGGAAGACGCAGTACTTAGTTACCCACATCTGTCACAATTATTGAGCACCTGCGTAGGCCCATCCTCATTTACATAAAACGAAATCAGCTCGCATACGATACACCACGGAATTCGGAATATCCATAAATGTTGCTGCCAGCATACCGAAGGCCATACTTAAAAACAAAATTAAAGGGATAGCCATACGATAATATGAATTAAAAATAATAAAACAAAAAAAGGAGTCACGGATCGCCTCGAGTGAGGTTTTTTTTCGAGGTTTTTTTCGAACGAAGCCCGCGAAGAGTCTGCCTCGATATCTCCTGACAATATCTTTGACGAGTTTTTTATGCGGTATTATTTTTATATGAACTGATTATAAATGCTTGTTGGGCGATTTAACGCCCAATCTAATTAGGCAAATGATATGTGTTTTCGGTTGAAGATCCATTCAAGATATTGTTCGCTATTTATTGATTGAATCGTTAATTTTGAGTTGCACTTAACACGTCTTGTTTGTATCTTCATCTGCTTGCTTTAATTATCGTTCTTTTTGCGGATCTCATCTGTCTAATAGACTGAATTAAGGCGAAACACTGCAAAGCGCTTAGTTGTACAAAAATCTTTGTCAGAATTCAAATATTTATTTCAAGTAGATAAGTATATTTCAACATGTCAAAGATATAGCTAAGTAATATGAACTAATAAAAAGTAGATAATGAAATTATAATATATGTATTGCCTAATGGACAATATCTATTGGGGTTTGGTTTACCTAGTCTATAAGTATTGCTGAATTCTGAAAGTAGTGACTAACAAACTGTTTGAAATGTCATGTTAGGAAAAATTTAAAAATGTCTAATGTCATTGTTGTATGAAGTGACATAATTTGTCAAAATGCCAGGTTTTAAGTAGGTAGGTATACCGGTTTAGTAGCATTTCTATATATTAATGGATACCTCGTATTGGTGTTTATGTTGTCCTAAGATTTACCTGCCGTTTTAGGTATATTAAAATGTGTTTTTCTTGGATACCAATGTTTTTCTTGTTAAGTAACTGTAGGTAGATACCTGCATCATATCTATTACCTACTATATCGGACCACGCGGTCTCAGGGATATTGACACTGTATAATATGGTTTAATAATGAGCCACCATTTCAATGTTACAGTTTGTTTTTAAATAAATTACCTAGGTGTAATAAAATAAATTAATGATTTATAGAAGAATGGGTTCTGGTATCCTTTGCTTAATTCACATCAAGACTGGCTGTCAAGCTTTAGGTAGGTAAGTACATAATTATAAAGAAAATGAAAATCTAGTTATTAATAAAAGCTTAAAAGTATGAAGTATTAAGTATAAAGTATTTAAGTACTTAATCCTAATTTGTTTAGTAAATTATTCTATACATTAAAATTTAAAATTTAATTTGATTGATATATTTTATATAAAATACTAAACTATAGGTATAATAAATACAATTTATCCATATGGATAAATTGTATTTCTTGACCAAAGGTCAGCTCAAAATATTCAATATTCAGCTCAGCATTGGTCTCGGGAATTCTACTAATGGATCCTATATGTATGTAACAAATGAATTTAAGAAGTAATAATGACTTATTATAAACTATTGTATATGAATTGTAAGAATTTAGATGTACGAAGTTATTTTAAAGTTAGGTAGGTACTTAACACGTATTTACAAGCGAGAGATGTGTGCTTTGACTATTGAACGCAGCCATCGTGGGAACGACTGAAGAAAGTTGCACGTCTCACCGACATGTGATGAGCCGTACTCATTGCGAGCACGTCTTATTCAATAAAAATACGAACGCAATAATGTATCGGCGATGCGATTTTCCCGCTTCGATACCTGTAAAAACCGTGAAACATTTAGCCGGCAGCGGCAGAACATTACGCCTTCAGTCAACATCATAATTTAACTTAACAAAAAGTTGTGTCTTAGGCAATAAATAAATCAATGGATTTTTTCAGCGTCCATAACTCTCTAGAAGTTGAGGCGGGAAATCGGATGGAAGTTGAGGGCGAAACTTTTAAAAAAGGAAACTGCTCTTGCGGCGGCGTGACGCGCTCTGATTGGTTAACAGGCTGAGGGGGCGGGAATAGGCTGCGCGCGATTGGCTCGCCGCGGACGCACAGTGTAGGCGCTTTCATCTCCAGACACGAACAAATAGATTTTTTTAAACAAAAGCAATTTTCCTATTCTTCTTGTTTGTGGACTCCGTTTCTATAGTTTGTTTTTGCTCAGTTTCGTTTTGTATTGTTTATTGTGGCCGAGAGCGCGACAATCCACTCCCGGTTAATTCACAATTGTATTAACAACTACAATACCATGAAGCATTGTTCTGGTCGGGGCCGCATGCAAATTTTTTAAAAACCACACAATAATAATTGTTATGAAAAACGAACAGCGGTTTAGTAATAACATTGTACTTGTGTTTCCACGATATTTTAAATTGTTATTGATAATACTTAACATCCAAACGAACAATAGACAGTTTACAAGTTTTCGTAGGAAAGAAAAAAATTCAAGGATAAAATTAAAGATGTAGCTGACCTTTTCAAAGACTTTGGTGGTTGATACAGTGACTCTCGCAGTTATTTGGGCAGTACTTCTAACAGCAGTAGGTAACTCACCCTTTTATAGAGAACCACTGTAAAATAATAGACTTATTATCCAGCTATATCAATTTCTCTAAATCTATAGGTTGGTTACTAATATAGGTAATAATAAAGCAGCTGAAACTCTGGATAACTAGAAGTCGTCTTTAAAAAATCTTTTCGCATATGACGGCCTAATTCTTGAAGAAGTTTATGTATATATCATACAATATACGTGGATGAAGTCGCGGGCAAAAATTATGGGGCAAAATTACTTTATCCCTTTTACTGTTTTCTACTAACCATTTAAGCACCAACACAAAATCAGAATAAACAGATATCTACAAACTCAGTCTAGTAGAAATCTGTTCAACTTATGTAAACATTTTAAGATATTCATTGCTTCGCTTGGGTGAAATGCAAGTCGTGTCGACATGGAATAATAAATTACCAGATTTGTATCGCAATGCTTAATCTAATATATATCAGGACAAACGTGGCTGGACTATAATTCTTGCCTATTGTAAGTAATGGATTATTAAAAACCATAGACAAAGAGGATATTACAATAGAAGGTATAGAAATATAAACAGAATACACATAAACAGAAACGAGATTGTACTCTTGATCCTGTATTTATAGGTATACTAGCTAGTGCCCGCGACTTCGTCCGCGTTGAACGATGAAAGGTACCCTATGTCCTTTCTGGTGTCCCAAACAATGTGTATGCAAAATTTCATGGTGATCGGTTCACTAGTTTTTGCGTGAAAGCGTAACAAACAAACACACGTTCACATTTATAATATTAGTAAGGATTCACAGGGAAAAAGAGGGCTAGGCTAACTTCTAATAGAAAGTTTCTATAAATTTAAGGGGCTAAATAAATTTTCATGTAACATAAAGTAGGGAAGGTCCTGAATTTAGTATACTTACAATACTTAATAAGTTTCCATTTTATTTAATGTTCTAATTTAAGATATTATACGATTTTCATGTTCATGTTCAAGTTTGCATGAATTTACTTATGTTTTCTTGCTTTTTATCTTCTAGTCGGCTGAAACCTTCTGAAACCATCTACGACAACCTACAGTCCTTCTCATGAAAAGCAGTGCCACTGACTGTTACCTACTTACTTAGGACTCTGTTCTCGGACAGAATTAGATTGGTATTTATAATAATAATGGTATTTTCAACCTATTATTATTAGTAGCAGGAAGGTAGATAATATTCATAAATTTTGTATTAAGTTACACCTATCTAACTTAGTCTCGGAATATAATTATCGTTGTGATTGGTAACAAGGGTTTTTGGGCTACAGAAAATTCCTACACAAGGATAACTTAAATTGAATACATATTGAAATATTATTATTAATTTTTACAGGTGTAACTAAAATTTTAATGAGAAAAACTTACATCCTGTATATGAATAGAAAAATGATAGCAAAACATCCATCAATGCAATATGTCGTGCATCACGACCGGCGGCAGTGGCTGGACGGCAGAGCGCGGGCGACGAACGGACAACTCTGAGATGTTCAGAGATTGGGCCCATTTTTCCTCCAAATTGCGCCCTTTGTTATGCAAAGCGCGCAAGCGCCGTGTGCGGGCGCACAATCGCTCGTTTGTGCCCCGCGCCCGTGTGACACGGCCTTATCGCTCATCGCCCGCCGCACACTTTTTACAATGACTACTAACTGATTAGAATATTTCATCACACTGTCTAGGCCTAGTTCATTCTAATTTTAATTATGCTCCAAGTCTCGTCGCTCGGTGGGAGGTCTATAACTATTTTTCTTTTACTTGTATTATCATTAATATAGGTATCTTTAGTGTTGCAAAACACAAACATTTTTTTGTTATAAGTATAAATTTCTTAGTGTTATATAATAATCTACTAATATCATCAAATAATCTTATTACATAGGAAATCTTCTTCTTAAAGGTTGGCTTTTGGGCGCAACCTTGTGGGCACGAAAGAGGGATCGAGTGTTCATTCCTACCAAAACACTCTTTTAAACCAGGATGTCCTTCTTCTGCCTCTGCTAAATTTTCCCTAGCTGTATTTTCCGTGCAATCACTAGTTGAAGAATACGGTATCTTTCGCCCCTCATCAAGTGAACAAAATACTGTATCAACATTTCTTATACTCTGCACCCATGGTATACTTAACATGCGCCTGTATTTATCTAAATTTTGAATACTTCCACTTAAGAGCACAACGTGTCTCGTAAAAAGCAAAATTTGTCTCGTACTAGTAACTTGACTTCACTAGAATCCATTTCATCACCATTTCACCAACCTAGCATTTTGTATAATTAAATTTAATTAATTTTATGAACAATTTTTTACGAGTAATTATGTAAATAGTTTAAGTAAAGGTGAGTATAATTGAACGCGGTTGCATGGTTCTTCATCGCAAAAACCAACATCAACTGATAACTCGAGCCAAAAGGCTCTGATCATTCATATGAGTAGGCAGGTAATCTACAAAATGAGAACTCATTGACTACCCCATACATTAATTGCGATAGTTGAACCACGTCCATATTACTTTTGCTGCCATTTCACAGAAATTCAAATGGTCATGAACTTTATTCACACAGGCGTAAAGCAGCAAATCGCTCTTCACTTGATTGTAGTAACATTAAAAGGATAACTTTAAAACAGCGAGCTTGGTTATCGCACATCACGCCAATGCATCATATTTGTCGAGTGTTTCGTCATTGGAACACAGATCGGCATCGTTCTGATAATGGAGCGTGTGCATTAAAAATAATCAGTCGCAAAGTCGCCACCTGCCTCGACAAAATGTACGAGTATATGATTAGGTCGCGCGCGTCGCGATCGAAGAATTAGTATTCTCATAAGAATTAGTATTCTTATGAGAGCTTGCTTCAGCATCCTAGAAGATTATCTTTGAGAAATCTGCCACCTTGCCAAAGCTGTTTTTCTTCTTTACTAAAGTTTTAAGTAGTGTAAAGGCACATTATTTTAAGCAATCTTTAAATAAGATAGGTAGATTGTAGGCTGTGTAGCGGCAGTATAACGGCCACCTCTAGTGACCGAGACTACTGTGAATAAAGCTGTTGTGTTTCGATATATTTTCCATATATTTCCATATATTTTAAAGCTTTAAAGTACGTCCTACTTATTCCTAATCTTGTTGTTTGTTTGTCACAGTCTATTGCAACATTTCGGACGCGTTTTTAATTACATGTTGACATCTAAGTAAATGTTCGTGAATAAGTTTGTATTAATCTTTCATGTGTACCTTAACAACCATCGTTTTGTGTTAAAAACCTCATTACTT
Organism: Synanthedon vespiformis; assembly: GCA_918317495.1. Taxonomy (NCBI): domain Eukaryota; kingdom Metazoa; phylum Arthropoda; class Insecta; order Lepidoptera; family Sesiidae; genus Synanthedon; species Synanthedon vespiformis. The sequence goes on along the minus strand of OU906951.1, from coordinate 8,539,011 downwards.
TTGCACAAAACAGCGGGAAAGGTAAATTAAAGTCCATTACTTCCTATCAATTTCAACACGTAATAAGATTAGGTTTTAACCACGCTAGCTTTTCTCTCATAAACTTAGTTCTACACGCTCACAACGCATACCATGGGCATAAATTAAATTTATGTTATGTTATCGAAATACATACTTGCGCAATTTATACTAGCTTTGAGAAATGTGTGCGAATGATTAATGCGAACGCTACGAATCGTTAGCGAATACTTCAACGTTTCAATGTTGAGGAGTTTTTTTAGCATTTTCTAAATCCTCATTACCATTTTGTAGTGCATTTCGCATTCAATAACTGGATAGTTAATGTAGAAACTGTACGAGTATATCTGCATTACGAAACAGCGGTAATTGTAAAAAATAAGATTCTTACAAAAAATAAGGATTAGTTATAAAATGAGTGAAGTTTATATATTTCATTTATTTTCTATTTTTGTCCCATAAACGATATGTCAGAACTTATAAAATAAAAATTCATATAACAATAACAATCAATTCTAAAATGATTCAAAATGAACAATTTCCGCTAAAGCGTCAGTTAAACCGCAGACGCTCTGTTCACGCGATACACCAACTTATCAAACTTATACAACACGAGGATAAGAAAACGATGGATCATTATCCTGTCAACAACTTGTTGTTACATTGACCAGAAGGTTCGTCCTAATCATTCATGTGAAAAAAGGAATTTTATATGCATTGAGTGCCAAAATATATAAAGGTATAGCTTCGCCTGGGTAATTTTTTTTATAAAATATAGTCCAAGATGTCCTGTAAAGTCCTCATAAATTCCTCATGTAGTCACAATATAAGGACCTATGCACAATACAATATGAGGTCACGAATATGTTTTTGATACACTTTTGCTTCCCGCCATTAGCAAGCAAACATTTTCCTTTGGGGTAGGTGTGGACGTATACTGAAGAGGATGTGGCAATAGCTTTTTACAACATCGATAAAATACAGATAGCGAACAATTAGCCGATTTTATCGCGAATTTGAAAGCGAAAAACGTTCGTTTCTTGTAAATTTCGTTGCTATTTGCATAGAAATTGCGTTTTTGTTGTTATTCAAAAGGATGTGCGTACACGCAATGCTTAAAGCGCATATCTAATTAGAAATTTAAAATACCAATTAAAAGTCATTTTTAACGAAAGTCGTTCCCACAAATTCTGTGTTTTTTTAATAACTAAAACCCCATCAACGCAAAACGATACAAAAGTGCGAACTATTGTTAGTTATAAAACGTTTATTGTATTGATTGAACCATTTTTCAAACAACCAACAAGGCAATTAAACAAGAGCAATGGGATTTTATTCAGATTCATCAAACCAATTTGAAATCATAATTGATCTGCTATGTAAAAAATAGAGGTTTGTTAGTATGGGAATAGGCGCCAAAAATATAAAACTAGACCGATGATGACTGGCCGAAACACTCTTGGAGCCAGAAGTCAATTAACGATAGGGCCTCGCGCGTGGAACCGTGCACCGGTACCGAACCCAATACCAACCAACCGATTGACTTGACTAGACTGATACAGCAAATGCAGTATATGCAGAACTGACACAGAAACATTTCTTTATTTAGGCTATTTTAGTTTTCTTGTCAATTGAAAGAATAATTGGTGATGAATTAATCGAGATTCTTCTTATTAATTTCAATAGGTAATTACCAAATCAATCACACTTTTGATATATTTTTGATATAGATATTTAATTGTTAGATATTATTGGCCTAAACACAGTGGGGTCGCGGGATTGTTGGGCCACAACATCCGCGATACACACTCCCTGTAAAAACCACATCGTACCTGAAAGTGGAGGTACGCCGGCCACCTTGGAGCACCTCACAACGGGCAGTAGTAGGGAAGACTACCGCCCGTCATCAGATCCCGGTCAAGGGGAAAGGTGGCCAGCCGTTTGCGCTCGAGCCTCCTCCAGGTACCCAAAATTTTCTGGGATTCCAATACCCTGGGATTTCAAATACCCAAAATTTTATTTTGACTTATTAAAATTTCAATATATGTACAGTTCCAAATTGAACAGAAATTGAGATTAAATTTAAAATTATATTTTTAGCTACCCAAAGTAAGGAACATAAAAAAGCTGTTTAACACAGTCTAGTTCTGTCACCAACTAAAATTAGAACATTCATTAATGTTCAGAATCCATTTTTACAAATATTTTTTTATGTGATTTTTATCGATATACTATGTGATGTTTTGTTCGCAGGTTGTTTTGGGCGGCTCGTGTCCTCTAACTGATATGCCACCTCCGAATTTCTGCAATTTATTAATAGAACACACACTAAGATCAACCACTTTAACGATTTAATCTTTATCTTTGAATGGAATTTTTTTTAGGTTTTTTGTATTTTTGTGCTATCCTAATTTTTGATCTTTGGTGATAAATATATACAAAAAATAAACCTACATATCCATTTTCTTAAAGATATAACAACATATTTTGATATATTTTAATAAATACTCTTATGAATATATTATATAATTATAAAACATTCAGAGATTTTTGGAGTTTAGATTTTCCAGCGTCTATCGGTTGTTAATGATATCTAATGATTAGGGTAAGTTTTTTCATTTTATCTGCAATTAAGGGCATTAAAAAAACAACGAATGCCTTTTCTTTAAGTAATAAGTAATAATCCACATTCCTTTCTTTCATAATTATGTACGTTGACGTACTCTTAGGTATGTATTCTGTCACCAGTCCTACTTGCATTAAAAGCATAAAAACAAACTAATAAATAAGTAAAATTATTCTGTGCAAAAATGTTTATTTCCCAATTGACGTTTTCCATAATAATTTCACGAGCAATATCTCGCCGAGTGAGCGTAACAGCCTAACAGCGGAGTGGAAGCATCACATCGGTGAATACCGTTATCAGTTTCAACAATGAGTTTCTGACTCGCTGGACATCTTCAAACGTAATTCGAATTTTTCACGGCGCCAACGGGGAATAGGACGTACTTGGAACAAGCGGGGGAGCAGTTCATTTCCCTTTATTTTATTAACAACAATGAAGGAAGCCATTGTTGTAAATGAATTGCTCATTTTTTGTATGTCTATGTCTTGTATTCAATTATAAATTAAATATTTTTAAATCGATCTACCTATTTTTATAATAACACTTTATGTCATTATTGATTCTAATAACTATAAACACCCTTTCAACAGGTTGGAATGGAAAATTTCTTTCACCCATCGATATTTATGTATGTATTCTAGGAACTTATATTAAAAATGCTCCCATAAGGGTCTAAATTTTTGATTTGTTAGTAAATTTTCCTGGATATATACCTCTTACAATGAAAAGTAAATTTTTTCCTGGCTGATATTGTAATATTTGTATAAAATGATGAAATATCACATACACGAGAACATTTTCCTTAAATCGAATGTAAATATTGTAAATTCTTTGGTATTTTATTTAACATTCACTTATCGCTTGTTTACACCGCAGTGATCACCGACAATTGTATACCATACTCTACACAACGCCAGACGGGTCAATGGGTTTAGCGTTTTATTTTATTTTGTTAAAAAATAATACGTCTCTCTGGTCAACTGTGCTTCCACCTTATTCTGCAAAGAATTGAACAAACAAATATGTTTGATTTTTTTTTTCATTAAAATAAAACCTGAATAGAGGAAAAACAAAGAATTATGATTGCTTTTCATACATATACATTTTTAACCATAAAATAACGTTAGAAGTTAACCTACAGTTTGCAATAAACAAAATATAAATATTATAATTGTCAATTGTCAGGATTGTAATGCAAGGATTTTAAGGTACACGGAAATTAGAAGTGAAAAATTGTAAGAAATGTTATATACGTATAAATAGATTGTTTTAAATTAATTATGGCCTCAGTCAGGATATGGCGCAGTGTTGTGCTAAACGGCTTTGTAACATGAAAACTAAACTGAGACACGTTTGAGAACACGCAATAAAGTAAAGACTTCTCTAGAGACATTTCCGATTTTGTAATTCAATTATCTGTTTTCTGATTAATAAAGGTACAGCAGCGCTTTCTTTTCAAGGACCTCCTCCTTCTCTCGGTAGTCTTTCTCAATTCGACTGTTTTTTTTTTAATGTTTGTTACCTCATAACTTTCGACTGGGTGAAACGTTTAGTTTAAAGCTGTGATGCTTCCCGTGTGGTCCCATTTCAATTTGGTCCAGTTCTGACAATGGCATCCATGAAAAAACAATTTGAAGTCGGTTTTTTGTTAAAATTAATTAATTTAGAGTTAAAATTAATTTTTAAACCTTACTTTAGTTTGAAATTATTGAAATTTCTTTCAATAAATGTATCTAGCATTAGTAAAATTACTAAATATATTGATTATCATATTATTGAAAGGTAAGTGCCTAAGAATCTAAAGTTTATATTATCTGCTAATCGTTTAAGCTAACTATAATTTCGTGAAAAAGTTCATGGTTGTTTGGTACTTAGAGAAATGGCAATGTTCATAGCCGCACTATTATAATAGACATACCTAATAATAAGCTCATAATTACTAATACGCACCCTGAAATGGCTGGCATGGGACAGACCAGACAGCCACAGAACATAGTTGTTTTGGCAGAAAGTTGCGACACATTAAGATCGCGAGAAGACTGTGGATGAGGGCTGTTATTTGACAGTAAATGGGAATATTTGTTAGTGATGATTAGAGAAGAATGAGAAATTTTATTAATCAAAGACTTGCAACTTTGAAAACCCTTGTACTTTCAAAATCCGAGTTTATACCAACCATTTATTGACATAAACAATTAATAGACCTCTTCTTAATAGCCTTCAGTGACCTCAGTAAGGTAGCTATGAGCTGGCCGACTATTACTATGCAAATAGAGTTTTGTAGGTAAAATGTATTCCCAGCACGATACACGAGCAGGGCACCCGGACCAACAGTTTAACCTTTGACATTCTTTATTGTAAACAAATCTTTATATAGCAATTGGGACTTTATTTTACAAATTTGTGGTTTTAAACGTTTCTATTGTCATAATGTAAACAAAGCTTGAATTTGGTAATTAAAATGTGTGGTCTATTCTTAGATTTATTATTGATTAATCAACTTAATGATTAAAAAACATTTGTATAAAACTAAAATTTTATTTTAGTTAAAAATGTATAAAAACTATTTAATTTAAGTTCTATTAAGAGATTTTGGATGTGACATCACCCAGTTTGCTATGGGAATCACCAATCACTCGTGGTGTGGGTTGGTATCCGCATGCATATAAATTGTACTATAAGATATCTTTAAAAAAATAATTACATAATTGTAGTTTCGTTTACTGTTAAAATTGGACAGTCTTACAAAAGACAACTTAGTATTTCTTAGTGTTTCGGTGAATAAGGGATACCAGGGCTCTTTTCCTATATCCCTGTTTCTTTATCCAGCATATTACACGACTGTGTAGGTACATCCTGGTGTTACTCATGTATATAGACGACAGTAGTCACCTACCACAATTGGACTATAAAAACACAAAATAATTCATTTGATAATTAAGTTTCCAAGGAAACAATAATAATATTCGATTACAGTGTACGCAAGAAAACAATTTGCACAATAGTCCAATTGGGTAAACACGTAACGTGCATAATAAAAGTTTGTATCTGTTTTCCTTTCACTGAATGACTGGATGTTTCGCCTTCAACCTTTGACATGCGAATGATGAATAAAGAAATCAGCGCGCCACAAACTTAACTCATGTAGTGTGACCATGCAGTTTTTGGGACACAAAAATGGCAATATAGGAAATAATAGTAGTTCATTTAGTTAGAGTCAGCATTAGGTAAAATCCCTACTGTACTGTACTGTACTATACGGTTTGTTAACAACATTTGTGTCGGTATTTCGGTTAGTGAGTAAACAATACCGCGATCATTTCTATATTATGATTCCTACTTAGCCCTTATAACATAGGATCAGGCACAAACTTACAACTATATCATTACTAGTGCTTATAATAATAATAATAATAATAATTTATTTATTCGCTGAACATAGGTTACAATGGTTTTGGTTATATTCACAATAATGCTCACTACATTCCACCCTATGAGGGCATGCAAATATTTTAAAATAGCTATATAAACATAAAATTAATTTATATATTACACTAATGATTAAACTAATTACTTTTTCAAAATCTTCGATCCATAAATTCATTGACGTCATAGAAGTTCTGTGCACCAAGTCAAGTGTATAACTTTCTCTTAAACTGGACCAAAGGTAGATACTTTATATTAAGAGGGACCTTATTAAATAGCTTGACGCTCATATATACGCAACTTTTTCTAAATTTAGCCAATTTGATTGTCTCCTTCACTATCAGCCTATCTGGATATCTGCTGCTACTTGAATCTTTTATGAACAAATACTTGTGTTTCTATAAGTTTTATATCAAGTAAATTACACTGGTACTCCAGCCATCTTTACGCATAGTACAAAAAAGTCACTTCTTGCCGTATCTGTAACTCAGTAAGAGTGTACACTTAGATATTTTAAACTCCGCAACGGATTTTAATGCGGTTTTTACTAATGGAAAGAGAATTAAACGAGGAATGATTCTATATTATAATTTGCAGAAAAAAATGCACTCGTGTGAAACTGAGAGCGGGTCACTATAGTTTATAATAAAATAAGTATATTTGATTATCCATCTAGCATGGTTACCTGATGAACCATACACAGTTTTACAATAGCGATCAATTCTAAACATTGTACCATTATTGTTTAATGAAAAGTAATTAAGCGGTGGTGTGCGAGGGGGGAAGATGACTAAGGAGGTGGGGGGGTGGAGGAGTGGCGGACTTTGACAGATAATGCCGAATGGAACAATCAGTGGAAAGAGTTAAAGAGACGACGCTGAGTCAGCAAAAAATCGGTACACGCAATGTAACTGGCCGAGCGTGTTGCGACGATCTCGACGGATCAACTAATTTTATAATTATAATAAACGAACAGTCCTTGTTTAATTATAATTTAATTTTTTTTAAATAGGCTAGCTTCTTTGCTTTTGAACATCGGAGTATCTGCTCACAGTGAGCCAAATTTATCGTTACCGAAAGTTGCCAATGTTTACAGAAAGTAGCATTTTTTTAATATGTCTAGTCACGCCTTTGCTTGTGTTTTGTACGATTTTCAATCACAAAAATTAGTGAATACGTAGGTACAGTCGGCCGCATAAGTCGATTAACACATTCAAAACTGCAAAACAACTGAACACTCAACTTAATTACTTACTTACTTACTTACATACTGAAGCTTTTTACGATCGTTTGTACGTAAAGTTTATTTTGTTGTCTAGTCGTAAGTAAGTAATTAAGTAATTTGAGTGTTCAGTTGTATTGCACTTTTGAATGTGTTATTCGACTTATGCGGCCGACTGTACTATAACTTAAAATGCAAAAAAACAAACTGGGGGTATATCTGCGAGGGTACATCTACACATGATAAATGTAGGTATTCACTCACTGAAACACAACAGCACACGTGCTTTTATTTCACGGTGGTTTTCTGTAAGAGGATGCAGTTTACCGCAATCAGATGGGCTATCTAAATGACTACGAATCGCAGTGCACCTTAACACTAAATAAAAAATAATCTAAGATCATGCATAACTTTTACAATAGCGTGTAGCTATATCCCGATATAGAAAGAGAAGATGAGGTGGACGCGGCCCCAACTTATTTTGAATCATTTCAGGTACAAAGTATTTCCCCTAAGTATAAAGCAAAGTAAAATAATTTAATATAACGCATCCATTTTGTAATCTATTATAACAATGGCTCAACTATCTATCTATTCGGTTAGTTAAACCGCAAACATACCGACATAACTTAATTGATTATAGTTTGCATTGATCTAATACTCGGACAACGGCTTGCATACGTTGTTAATTAGGTATATGTATGGCTTATGCATTTAAAAATGCTTTGATACACTTTATAATAGCGAAAGTGATCAAATTTTATGTGTCAAAAATAGACAATAAAGTAATATTGAATGAAATCTAAAAAATGAAGTAATATTGAATGTAGTTAATCAACTTAGTGTTCATTAGTGTGGTGGCAAGAGTGTAGAGTCGGCGACGCGTGAAGATTCCGCGATAGGCAACCGCCCCGCCACATGGCGCGCGCACCGCTCGGTCGCACGCTCGCGCCTGCGCAGCGGAATTGCCACGCTGAATTTTTAATTTTTCACCGGAGACGTATGCTGGTTGTGCACATGCAATGCTAATTTCGTGAACTTATTATACAATATATATAATAAGTTATGTTACTTTTTGATCTCATCAAACACACATATCAATATCAAAGCAATACTCAATACTAATATATAAATCTGTAAGTGTAGGTATTGTATTGCATGTATGTATGTATGTATGTATATTCCTCCATAACTCTTAAACGCATTAACTGATTTTCATGAAACTTGGTAGATAAACATTTAGACGTACAAGACACGGGATTAGGCTCCTTTTTTCTTTTTCAACGAGGACGAAGTCGCAGGCACTAGCTAGTACAGAATAAACAATAATGTCAGAGAGCAGCCACAAATAGAACTTTAGTCATAATCTTTATAACAACTATAGGCGTCCACTGCCAAAACATACTACTAGCAGCAGCCTGCATTCTCTAAGCCTAAGGGAAATGCGGATTAATAGATTTTTGCCTATGTCTAAAATATAAATAATATGTTAGAATTTTTCTTTGGTTTGTCCTTAGTTATCTTCGTGGGGACTATCGACGCCTGTAAGCCTGTAACCCATAGAACTTAACTAGTTTGAAAAGGTGGATTTTAATATGTAATTTTTATGTAATCTTTGCATTCAAACGAAAAAGCTCGGTCAGTGACCGCAAAACGCAATCGTTTTGCCAGTCAAAACAACAATGTCACGATATTTGATATATAGATCATCAATAGAAATTTATATCAATAGAATTTTATACAACTTTTATAAGCTTGTCTCTTTATTGAACTTGTCTGAAGAATAGTTGATAGATAAAACAAGATATAAAAAGAAAACGATTTCTCTTTGCCCAACAATTGTTTGACCTTTGCGCTGTAAACATTGCGAGGACAGAAGTTGGTTTACTGTTCATCGGATAACACCACTCGAATAACACGGCCTATGTTATTGAAGATTTCAAATTAAATAAAAGTTAACACCCGACTAGCGTATCCACATCCGCCACAATCACACGTAGGCGTACGAAACTCAGTCCGATGATTGCTTTCTGATATTGACGCACTTACGAAACTGGGCACCGTTAGTAGACAAACTAAAAATTAAAATAGCTAAACGGGCGGTGGTGTGGCGGCTAACCAGGGCAATTGTGGTGCGCAGCGGGCGGCTTGCCTCTCATTATTTTATAATAACTCGGATAGTGGGCGAGCGAACAAACCTCTGTGTCATGCTGCGGCACCGGCATTACGGGCCCACGGCGAATAACCAACTCTTACCGAATTAATTGCTCCATTCTGGGCGGCATCTCGTCAGTTCGACTCATTGTCATTTCCGCGATCATCGGCAACTTTGATAGTGTAGATAACAACGAACGATTGTTTCCTATCGACACCGAATTTGTGCGCTCCGCTTCGCAGTTTCAATTTGGAATTGTTTTCAAATGGAATAAAACTACTTACTGAACTAAAGTAATAAGTAGATAGCTTTCTCGATTATGCTCATCTGTGTTTCTTCTGAAGCAGTCTGTGTTATTACTAAAACCACATAAATATATTTTGCTTTAAATATTTATATTATCAACATTAATCTAGTATATACAATCGTATATGTGATCACATATACCTACGATTAATCTATTATACCTAGTGATATAGTAAACCCCACTGTCAACTACTCTACATGATCTGTTTATGTGTCCATTGGTCTAAAATATTCGACAAAGGTACAAGACAAATTTCGTATACTTAATCCTTCCTTCAAATAGAAAACTTATTTAACTGCCATAAGCTAAGATATAATAGGTCATACAATATGTCGTACAGTCTTCCAGCCAAGCTGTGCTTTTATGAGAGACGTTCCGTAATTAGAAAGCAGTTTGATGACTCTACCTTCGGGTGCGGCAAGACAATAACAAGGCGGAGTTAATAGAATACATATTCTTTGCATCCATTCTCTCGGAAATTCAACTGTTATCACAAGATCCCATTCTCTACAAATTCCCTTAAAATTAATTGTTCTGAGATTATTTCAAAGGAAACAAAATTAATTTAATTACTATAAAGTACCACTCATATCATTTTGGACAATGTAATCTGGCTTATAATATTCTCTGTCGTCATATTATAAACATAGCTGCTGAATGAGTTTCGATGGATTCTAGGCAATCTTCGAAAGTTACAAAAGCTATTATCAAAATTAATGGGTTAGTCACAGATTTTAATACAAATTTTACCACGGTGGCCGTTTGTAAACAAGCAGTCAAGGATATCCCTCCTATATTGAGTGAAAACATCTGTAGTGTTCGATATAGCACTTGATCAGACACGAGATTATGCTAAATCGATGTTGAGACGTGTCGAGCCGACCTATCTCGGATCGATATAAATCATCTTATTAACTATTGTTTTGGGAGGTGTGGTGTGAACGAGTCGAGATGTTATCGACACTCCGATGTGTTTTAAATTAACATAATAGGTTTTGTGAATGGGTATTGCCTTTCTGTGTTTGTTGTATTGAAAGCTGCACCGCTATGGGAATCGTTTCGCGGCTACAGCATTTATTATTAATCCGTTTGGTGTCAGATAAATTTTACCAGTAAGTAGATTTATCTTCACATGTAGTGTTTATTTTTTTAGCTAATCTTATACTGGTATTTGGATAAGCTCTGGTTTTTTTCTGAAAATGAGCAGCTATTATATTTTTTATGTTAATGTGTGACTGAAAAACGGACAGTTCATTAAAACTGGACGCAGGATCGTAGACCACGTAAAGTTGAGTTATTTTGTTTTTTTGCCGTGGTCTTCTACTGAAGCAGGTGGTAAATGCCAGTCAGACTTATTAGTTTGACTTAAAACTCTTCTAAAGAAAGGCACCGGATGCTGAATAAAGACATTCTGGGTCTTAACAAAACTGGATTCAAACCAGTATACCCAAAGTAATTTTTTGACATTATGTCATTATTAAAAATCAAACATTATTTAAAATCGTGATTAAAGTTTGTTTACTGTTCTGAAAAAGATGGACATAGAAACAATCCATTCACATAGTGCAAGCCGACCAGTTCGGTTTGGTAAAAAGCAAAGAGTTTGATGCCCCCAATGGCGTCGTAACATCGGATTAGTATAACTAGCCGACGCTAGCGCACATGAGAATATCGCGACTCGCTGACTCATCCTGAATCGAATACAAATCACACGTTCACAGGATGATTATTTTATGTGGTTTTGCAAATATCTACCTTTTTATGTAGGATAGGTAGGCTGGGTGCAGAATACCACGGTGTGATAACAGCTCAAGTATTGCCTTGCCAGTTGTGTTTCGGTATAGGTTAACATTTCAAATCAAAATCAAAGCACAATATTTATTCATCAAATAAGTTTCTCCAAGAAACTCTTTCGATTGTCATTATAAATTTCAATTTTACCAAGGTTTCGGTATACAAACACATCACATTTTTTTCACATTTTGCCCTTATTCCATCATTTCAATTTATGGGCGACGGCAGCTACCTACTATCCATAGAATCGATATTGGTTCCTTTACGTAAGAGAAAATATTGAATTTATAATAATTAAATTGAATCAAATGAATAATATTTTATTTAGTATAAATAATATAATTTTATATAGATCTTTTTTATTTTTATCACTTGATAGTTATTAATTAATCGTCCTGTATAAATGCTAATCAATACAATGCAGCTTGCTAAAGATTTTTTTCAGTTTATTTTTAATTGCCTCAATTTAATTTCTGTGTTATCCTCATTACTTTTTGTGTTCCGTACCGTGGTGATGTGCTTGTTTTGTTTTATACCTTTACAACGAACTATACTTATTCTAGAAGTGACAATCAATATTAATAAATACTTACTAAATATAGTTATTCTTAAGTTTCAGATTTGTCTCTTCATATGTCACGTCCATAATTTGTTTTCTTTGTTATAATATATCTTTGTCGAAGTGAAACAGCAAATTTTTTACATATTTTTATTTTAATCTTTTATAATATAATATTACCTCTTATAATATAATATCTCTGAAGACTGAGTTATGTAATCAGTGTGTCCTATTAGTATGGTACAGAAACGTGGCCTGATGGACAAACAACCCTAAGGGATTCCCGGAAAGCGACTGAATGCAAAAAACAGAAGAGGTGAGTGGTGGGATGGGAGAGGGATAGCCAAAGAGTTGTGCGGTGAATAAAGAATGACCTATCCTGTCTATCAATCTTATATCTTTGTTGTTGACCTTATTAGGAGTCCCGAGGCCAAATTATGACGGGAAGTGATTGTCGTAAATATGATTGAACTTTCCTACGTTATGTAGCAAAAAAAAGCTTCGGTAACGCGAGGTTCATACATCTGTTACAAATACTTAAAGATTATTAAGTTTCTATTTTTGGATTAGTCATAATAACTTACATTACTTTTAAGATAACTACGATTATTATCAGTTATATACCATTAAAAAATACCTAGAATATCTACATTAAAAATTTCCGCTCAGCCGTAGACTTATTATAGTTTAGAACACAAAATCTCAACCTACAGTCAACATTAAACTACTTAGCGTCACTAATGTTGTCTGCAAAATTCTGTCTCTAGTTCGTATTTGATCTGAGTCTACTCTGCAACTAGGTACTTTATTATTACGCAATGTATGCTGTTACTATAAAAACCATAAAACTTTTCGCCTTTTTTATATTAAAACAAAAACAAAAATTCAAAATACTTCACTCGAGCAGTATATTAAATAATCGATAGGACATGTCTAAAGTGATTAGTCACGGGGATTGTTTAATAAATAACATCTTATTATAATAGCACCTCGCGGCCCACAATGAGATCGGCCAGTATTTCACGACGCCTTTGCGTACGCCACAAACACATTTGCAGGGACGAAATTGAACTGATACTTTCATAAATTCATTGATTAATTGCACAATGAAAACCACTTTTGGAAAGGCATAAAAAATGCTTTAAAAGCATATGCAAAAAAATGCAATGCATAATTATTTTGTTCATAAACGCATTATACCTACATTTATTTAATATTATTTTCATTTATATGATTCAAATAAATAATTTGAAATAATATAAAAACAAATAAATGGAATGGATATGGAAAATAATAACTTTCATGAACTCATATAGGTATTTTGAATTTTAATATTCGGTTCTATTGGAATACAAAATATTATACTCATAGATAGCCACAGACAGTAATTTAGGAGATACAAAGAACTTATTAAACAAATATTTAAAGGTATTATTTCTTGTTATTAAAGAACAACTTATTTACGAGTAATGCCGCAGAATAATCGCAAAATAATCGGAGAAATAATCTAATTCGGAACCTTTCTATTTCACTACTGATAAATTTACCAACAGATTTTGATTTGCCACTTTATGATTTGACCTTTTTGACCTTTAAATAAAGACTTACATACTTTCCGAAGTACCCATATAATTATTTGGGGTATTGCCAAGTGTTTTATTTGGTCGATTTGGGGGACAGCAAGCAGTGGTCCTGCAACTCCGCTCCTGATCGAGGCGTGGCGGTCGTGGAGAGGCCTTCGGCATGGGGCGTGGTGCGCGGGGTGAATGCGCGTGCGCCGATAAATGGCCCGTCCGGCGCAACAGCCGCGGGCGATGCTCCGCTTTGCGCACTTCTAGAACCACATTCATTTACTGTCACATTCGGATGAATGTATAACTAATGGATCTCTACTTTCTTACTATAGTAACAAAAAATAAAACGGAAACCTTATTCCTATTGTGGAATATCAGGTTAACATATTTGTTGTAAACAATATACAACAAATATGTTAAGTTAGACAGTCAAGTGTTTTTGACGAGCAGGTTGTATGAGTGATTGCCTTAAAATTCTGTCTCAGGGGTCCCTCACGGGGTTTGATTCCTCGCAGGGTCAACTTTGAAAGTTAAAGTTCTTTCCATGTTCAAGTTCATTCGGGTAACCCCGTTCTCTAAGAGAACCAGTAGCCATTCCTTACAGAAAACCACCGTTAACACCTGAAACGCCGGTGACTTAAGAAATTGAAGTCTTAATAAATTTAGATTAAGAATTGCCTTATGCATAGCTATATTAAAATTGCAACCCTTCAAAATAGGAACAGGTGGTCATTAAAATTTATTAAATTTTCAGTAATTGCAAATCACACTAATTCATATATCCGCATTAGAACCCAGAAAAAAATCGAAGTCAGAATATATGACGAAGAAATTCTCGTCTTTGTATGCCTCTGCTATTTGAAATGGTCTTTACTTGAAAGATATCTCCAGCTACCAATGTTTAAATTGAAAATTGGAATGGAAATTTAACAGCATCGATAACAGGCTATTAAAATTCTAGTTTCTGCAACTAATACCTTCTGAAACATTGGTAGGTGTGAAAGATAATTTCTTTCTTACACCACCATATAAGTTACTGATTGTATCGGCGCTATCCTTTCTGTAGGTGCGTCTGGTTTAATAAAGAGCGGTAATTAAATGTTGTACTGGAGTTGTTTATACGAGGCACGGGAGAGGCGCTAGGGCTCCGCCCCGCAGCGCCCGTCTTGTTACAGCCGTAAGGAATTAACGACTTGTATATCTCTGTGTTTTATATACATATATACGTTTTAATAAATAACTATATGTTCCACGTTCACATATAGCGAGAGATTGCATAAGCTTGTATAATACTTTTCAGTAGATACGACACCAAACACATAAAATTACTCCTGCTAATAATGATTCCTTTTGTTCAACGACATTATGTTATAAAGGGGATTATCTAAAAATAAAATTTAAGAAAATTCACGCCTGACAAAAATATACGAAAAACTTATTGTAAGTAGATGACAATTAATTGTAAATAGAAATTTTACAAATGCTCCTAATGCATAGTTGTATTTGGCTGTGACGCGTCTGGTGGTCTGAATGCTTGTCTGTTGAATATTTTCATTAAAAAAGCTGAATTAAAGTCATATGCCAAAAGACAGACAAAAGAGAATATTTTGAAAACGCAAAACGAATACTTAACAGGCGTTTGTGTTCCAAATCTAAAGCATATTGCTAACAAATCACGGGCGAATGGGTCGTTTAGACGCCGTTTGTTGGTCCCGAGGGCGGACCGGGGGGCAAGGGGTAGAGTAATTGTGTTGACAAAACCCCCTCCCGTAAACCTCCCGTACTCCTCACCTTCCGTTACTCCTAAACATGAAAAACGCTTAAGCTATTTTACTTTTAAGAAATCCGAAGCATCTTTAATACAACTTTTATGGCGATACAGTGAATGATCATCGATTTTATACTATCGTGTACTATTAGGTAACAATGCAACTTAAAAGCTATTTTAGTGGACCAATTATAAATCAATATAAATGAAATTAGATAAATTAAAATTAAATCTTCTTCATCGTCAACTTAGCCGGAGGATATCTACTGCTGGAGGTAGGCCTACTCCATTATTTTCCATTAGAACAGTATGGAAACAGTATGGATTTAGCATTAACTCGCGGTCATTATTAAGTATCGTCTTTCCATCTTGTGGGTGGACGTCCAGCAGCAGCACTGTCCTGTCTATTGCCAGTAATTCATTGCGTCATGTCGATGACTTTCTTATCCCAGAGATCTCATAGAGTAACCCCGAGTATAATAGTCCTCTCTACTAAGTATATATACTATCGATAAGTTGAGCGAAGTTGCATCCTCTTATAAGGCCACGCTGCTTCAGGGCCATAAGTATTGGTATATCACCACATATAGGGTAAAGGAAGCCAGTTGAAATATAGAATAAAAAAAACTGTTTTTTTTTTCTTCGATTTTTATAGTTTTGGAAATATTTGTCATTGTAAATCACAATTTATCATCATTTTTTACATAGAGGGATTCGCCAATCCCTCTATGTAAAAAAAATACTAAGTATATCAATGAATATCTAAATATTTTATTTAATATGATCTTATTTAAGTCTTTATTGATATCTGCTTTTATCACTTTCCTTACCTTTTTTTTCACATTTTCTGATTCAATTGAAATAAACAAAATGACAGTTGTACTCTTCTAGGAAGTTAACACTTAGAATTTGCATTCATGTTAGTTTTACTATAGTACCAACATCATACGCATACTTACACACCCAAAAATCTTGAATGTCTTCATTCACAAAAAAACAAAGCACATGACACAAGTAGATTTAATAGTAGCGCTGCGGCTTCTTTAACGAGACGAAGAGCTTCCCATGAAAATCTCATAAAAAATAATAAACAATTTACGTTCGCCGACACGCGCGCTCAGCGTCATTACACTTTGCTTATTACCCATCAGAGATTTTTACACGAACTCTTTTTATAAGGAAACATTTTGAGATACAGGTGCTTTTAACGAGATAGAAAAACATAAGTAACACGTGTAAACGCTGCTATACAGGAAGGTGGGTTTTTCAAATAGGTACTACTTTACTTTGTAGCCTTAACAAAAATAAAAACATAACCTTAAATGCCTATCCATTTTAAAGGAAAATCACATGACCACTTAAAAGAAGTGTATAGCCATACGTTCTAAATTTAATTTGTCAATTTCAAAAGACAAAGAAATGTTCATTAATATAGAAACAAAAGAGTCTAAGCTGAAAGCAACAAGTGTATAATTCTTGGAATACCTAACAAATGTAAAGTTTTTTCGTTGTCCGCGCGACATGGCCCAATTAAGGTGACACGAACGCATACGGCCATTGGTGCATGCACAGTAAACGGAAACAGACGCAGTGAACAATCTAATTAAATTATCTATTTTAAACTAAATTTGTACCACAAAAACAGTTATAGATAAAGATAAAATAAATCAGATTTTGATAAAAGAGCGATAAAAGGTCACTCGCACATAAGAAATGAATGCGTACGAAGCCGACAGACCAACAGGCAAAAACACTAGTATTACATAAAACTGCTGCTGTCCACTGCTGCATATCTACTGCTGGACATAGGCCTCCTCCAAAACTTTCTAATTGGACCGGTCAGAAGCAGTCTGGATCCACCGTTGACCTGCGGCCCTCATTAGGTCTTTATTGTCTTATTGTCGAGTGGAGGTCACGGACCAGCAAGCGCAGCGTAGGACGTCCACCCACAAGTTTTATGTAATACTAGTATTTTTGCCCGCGACTTCGTCTGCGTCTAATCGCTACCAAACTTTATAGGAACACCCGCTACCCTAATCTGAAGATTGTCTGAAAGTTTCATCAAAATCAGTTCAGCGGTTTTGGACTCTATAGGAGACATACGGAGAGATACATAGTACAATTAGTACACACATCGCCTTTTATATATTAAGATATATTATGTTGTGTTTATTAATGTGTTTGTGGGGTGTTTGTTATTGTGTGAAATTAACTATCTAATTAGAGTTCCAAGGTGGAACAGAAAGAGAGTTGCAAGGAACGAATTTAGTTGAAATTTATAGCATTCATGCAGTTCATATTATGAATTTGCACTTTTATCATTTTGTCGTGATAGTAACACGCAGATTATATAGAGATATTATTTAGAATAATAAATAACTGTACAATAATGATAATAACGAATACCAAACTTTAAAAGGAGATTCCTAAAAGTTTTTGATAAGGATAAGCCTTTAAAGGCAATCTATATCTACTGTAACATATATGTTTGTAATGTGGTGCAAGTCTAACGTTCGATTCTCTCTTTATAATTTATTCGCTGAGGATTTCGTGGCACGTTTTTGTTCGATCGGAATCAGCATCGTAAACACCTTGTTTAGTCGTCTTGTAACTCTGCAATCAATTGCTGCAATGATAGCGGATTTATTAATTAAGATTCATATTTTAATTAATTTACTACTTTAACATTATAATGTCCATTTTTAAATTTCAAGTCCCATTTTAAAAATGGAAATTATTATTATGATTAAATCCTAAGTAGGTAAATCCTGACTAGATATCTTAAAACCTGAAGTACCTATAATTTTAAAGTAAATAAATTCTAATGGTTGACAAAACACGGCATAAAAGAAGTGAAATTTTCTGAAATTGCAGAAATACTCGTGAGTAGTCTTTAACCTTTAAATTTACCTTGATGATATTTTTGTAACGTTTTTTATTAATAAATATTCAATTTAATATTCCCAAAACGTAACAAATTGTTATCAATGATAAAATTGTTTTCAGATATAAAACAATTGTTTTCAGAAATAAAATTCATAAACTCTAACTTTCGTATGGAATTACTGCATTACTGAGTTCCTTTTCGTATGGAACAAACTTGCGGTACCTACAAATACTTGGATATATCACACCAAAATTTAAAAATTATAAATGTACGTTTTCCCAATGAGATAGATATCATATACATATAACGTGGTTCAAATTAATAGCTGGTTATAGCAGAGGAGAGTAGCGTAGTATACATCGTTCGTGAGGGCCACAGTCCAGAAGCATTGGTTCCAAGAACCCTTTAATTGCATCCATTCCGGCGCAGATCGAACGTTTAAAATCGATTTTTTTATTCGATTTATTTCATGTGAGCCCGAGTTGGGATCGTGTTTTTGTTTTGCGATAGTGAACGTTGTGTATATGCAAATTTTACACGCATCTACTGAAACTTCTCAATTAATTAAAGATAGAGAGAGAAATTAAAAAAATAAAGTGGACACGTGAACTAGTATGTATTACTTTCTTGTTTTCTCAGTAAATATTTTTTTTACATCTGATAGAATATACTGGACCGCAAAGAAAAAGGGTCGGTTAGAAAATCTTTAATATCTTTAAAAGTACCTGAACTAGCTTTAAGAAATAAAGACTAAATTAAGGAATATTTTAATGTGCTTAAATAAAAATAAAATTTATTTAGTTTAGCTTTAATTTAGCCTTTATTCCATAAAGCTAGTTTAGCTAGGTCAGGTACTTTTGAAGATATTGAAGATCTTCTAACCGACCCTTTTTCTTTGCGGTCCAGTGTAGTTTAGAGTTTGTAACATTTGTAACATTACAAATTCTCTTTTACGTTTAAAAGTCCAAACTAGTTACGATGATGGAATTAGAACTGAGTATACTTAGGATGTCAATTAGCTGGATAACTCTAGGTAAATGCTGGGTAAACTCTAGGTACTCTAGGTAGTAGCTGGATAAATTGATTAATTTTGATAAATAAATAGAATTTATATTTACGAAAATTTCCCTGCAAGCAAATTTTAGAAGACTGCCACTGTCAACTTGTCTGACGACAAAGATCGTCTGATGGGCTGAGGATTCACTTGATGATAGGTGCCTATAACACAAGGATATAGTCACCTATAACACAAGCAACGGAACAGGTCCTGAAAATGTGCTGCTGACCATAGTAGGATTAAGAATAAGGAATTAGAAAGGGACAGGGAAATGGGCTCTGGCTTCCGTTGTCACGGAAAATTTTTTTAGCAGTATTTTACTAATTGTTTTTCTCAGAAAATGGATTCTTTTTTATGAACTTGCCCGATTCAAATTTTTTTTCATATTGTCTATTATGCACTGTATTTTTATCTAACTTGTGATTTAACTATAAGAAGTCAAAGTAGGCGACGAAAATAACTCTTTTCAGCTAAGTCCTCGTCTTAAATAATAACCTTATCTTTGGCTTGTAACTTTGTAACTTTTTTAACTAAATAAACTCTACAATGATCAATATCTTAAAAGAACGACGTAAAAGAATTTAATAGAAGAATTCAATGCGTTTGTGTAAACAATTATTTTAATTGGAAGAATAAAGTTGAGTCAGTGTATTCCAATAAGCGAAATTGTCGCGATCCTAGCATACATTCGAGCAGGCTGCGCGTGTCTTCACACCTCGCGGACTCGCAAACGATGAAAGAAAATACTATTTAAATAATCCTCCAGTTCATACACTAACTCGATACACATAAGACTCAAATTTGCTTGCACTCCTTTAACTAAATCGATGACTTAAAATCAGATAACTTGGAAATTTCTAGATCAACAGTTGACTATAATTTGGTTAGAGCAAAATAAGATAATACAAAATTGCAGGAACTTTAATGAGAAATAAAATAGCGGTTATTTTACTAACAATTTTTAACTGTGACACTACTTTATTTCTATTATAATGTTTACCAAACCCAGCTCTTTGGGCCTCTTTATATAAATAGTAATGTCATACAAACATATACCATCACCAGTTAATTAGAGTGCACTTGATTTCTCTGAATAATTTCAAACTAAAGTCAATTCTAAGTTAAACTAATTTAACTAAAGTTCAAACTAATTAATGTTGTTTAAGTTAGACTTGATACTAAAACCGCTATTATTTGTGGACGGCTTAGCGTGTACTTAATTTAATATTTTCTAATTTAATTGTTCTTTGTAACATTAGAGCGAAAAGGAAGGCTATACCATTAGTAGTTTAAAATCAAAAGGAGTGAGGGAGACAGGTGTACTGACCGCTCGTCTCGAAAGCAAGGTGCAAGTAACAAAATCGATCAGGTGTATTTGTTTAAACAAGGTGCTCCATTAATGTCTCAAGGACTGTCATAAAATTAATAATTCTCCGTTACATTACAACCCTCAAACATTTATTGACGTAAAGCAATTAAAACGATTTTATGTTTTCTAAATAGCTGATGCTATATTAATTGATGACTGTTTGCAAATTTCGAATAAAATTATTTTTTAATTTTTGTTTTCAACTTATATGTCATAAGTTGCATTGCTGACGAAATTTCTGCAAATTTTATTAACCTAATTATAATCAATCAATACTAATAATAATCTGTAAGTGTAGGTATTGTATGTATGTATGTATATTCCTCTTGGTAGATAAACATTTAGACGTACAGGACACAGGATAGGCACTTTCTTCTTTTGCAACGCGGACGAAGTCGCGCTCGCCAGCTAGTAATTTAATAAAAGCTTTCACTCAAAGCGTGGAATGGTGCAGCTCTTTTTTTATAATAAGGTCAACCCTTTTCGAACCAAGCGCTTTGAAACATCCTTTATAATGCGCACCTAATCTTTTCAAAGTTCGAGTGAATAGGCATCTTCTGGGTATGCTCACTCCATCTTAGGCCTCTCCCTTGCTACCCAGCTGATTGTTGGTTGTTGTTGTTGTTGTTGTTGTTGTTGTTGTTGTTGTTGTTGTTGTTGTTGGTTGTTGGTTGTGGTTGGTAGCCCATCTCTAATATAAAAAAAAAACAGACAGGCTGCCAGTCCACTTAATAACCGTCGTCGCCTGTAACACATACAAATCCACAGGGTACTGCAAGTGCGCTGCCAACCATAGGGCAAACGATTAGGAAGAGATTATGGTAATTGGATAAATATGGAAGAGGAGGAGTCCTGTGTGTAGGACGGAGCAGTCCATCCGTCCTACAAACAGGACAACTTTTAAATATCATCATGAATTCCAGAGAAGACCATTCCCCTATTCCTATTTTGTCTAACACTAATCTTTATATTATCTTGCAGGGTCGATGTCGTGATTACAATTTTTCTGGGGTTGAAGAGATCCATTAAGTTTTATGGATATACATCATATACCATACATCCAAATACAGCACGAAGTTTTTCAAAATCAAAATTATTTATCAATTTTGATTTTGATTTTTCAGAAAAATGTTTTTCTTATTAAAATTTGTCTCAATTTAGTGTCATACTCGTAATTAAAATCTATTTAATAAATGTCTGTAGATTTGTTAATCAAACAAGATAAATTCAATGTCATTTTAATTTAGTTTAAAATTATATTACCTTTTACAATTAACAAAATAGTACTCATAAATATTCATAATATTAATAATGTCAGTAATGACACGTTTTTCTAAATAGACGAGCGAGGTCAACTACAAGCCAAGCAGTCGCGTAATACCAATATACTGATTTCCGTCTCTTTGTCTGAATAAATGCACTTTTATATTTTAAACTAGCTGCTGCCCGCGACTTCGGCCGCGTATCTTTGTAAATTATATACTAAAACCTTCTTCGAGAACCACTCTATCCATTGGAGAAAACAGCATGAAAAGCGGAGCAGTAGTTTTTGAGTTTATCGGGAACAGACAGACGCGGCGGAGGACTTTGAGAAACGGGTGACTTGGTTTCGAATTGCATTACGGCCTATACTTCTATGCTTTCTTAATGATAATGTTTTTCAATTATATGTACCTAAAAATAGTGCAATATAGTAGTGAAATAGGAAGCGTTCTTCAAAAAGTCAGTTGGAAATGTTTTTTTACTCTCAAAATATGCAATACCAAGTATTTAAGTACAAAAGCTAACATCAAAAGGCAAAGAAGAGTTCTATAATATGTATACGAGTAAGTATGAATATGACAGTGAATGATCAGGTGTGAGCTGGAGACGCGTGCTCAGCTCGGGCGCAGTGTCGACATATAATCTCGGAGTTGACATCCTGCCCCGACACGAGATATCACTGGTATCAAGTTGCACCGTATAAAAACCACTGCTCGCCTGATAACTTTGTAATTACCAACTCTTGACCTTTTTTAAAAACACACTTTAAAAATAAAGAAGTCCCTGTTTTTAATAACATTCAAAAGAATGTTCACTTCGGGAATTGTTTATTCAGTAGATCCCTCCCTTTATGTTGCTTATGTTTAGATGTGACGGTAAATTTCTAGCATAAAGTGGACTGTCCACATGCGTACCACAATTTATCATGAAAATCATAGATAAATGATTGGTCTCGCTGCGCTCTACTAGATACTTACGGCCTTTTTATTACACGGACATTTTATAATGTTCAAAATTTAATAAAACATCTGGCACGTACACATCACAAACAGTTTTCAGTGTGACTAGCTCGGGTACGACGAATTCGGCGTAGTATTCGGGCGCAGCGAGACCAATCAAATATCTTAGATGAAAATATTGTATCCTTTTTTATATAAAAGTCGGTTGGACAAACATATGATTTACTTAAAAGAGTTGGCTTTAGTCGTTTACTAAAGCCTATAAGCAACGCCTCATGTGCTGTAAAAGCCATGACGATCTAAGTAAGGTTTAGGAGGGTATAGAAAAATGGGCCCTGGCATAACTTACTCGCCGAAATACAACAAGTATTGATTAATTGTTGCTATTTCACCTATTATTTGTATTGTAAAGGAAAGCCCATTAGATGACTTAGTCACACACCGAAACGATTGACAGTACTGTTATTTCACGGCAGTCTTCTGTAAGGAAGTAGTTAAGTACTGATGCCTATACATCGATGCTGATGCCAAACAGCGAACTTGATTATGAATGCGAAATTTTGTGACTTGCCATTCAAATACTTAGATAACAAGTTTCTTAAATACTCGTACCTCCAAAGTAAGTTTTACAGGAAAGTTACTACTGTGATGTTATTGCATCCCATTTAGCTATATTCAATTCAAAATAATCCAGATATAAATTCAAAATATAGATCAAAATAAGTTCAAAATAACAGATATAAATGAATTATATCACCTCAATCTAGTTTTCATAATTATTAATATTTTTTTTAAAGCAAAACTTTTAAATTATTTTGTACATAACAATGTTTTTAACGAACTGTTATTTTCCATTCGATTGTTAATAATAATAACAAGGTTGAATGTGTATTCCGAGTTACGTGTGTGACGCCTGTATATTTTCTTTAATTGCCTCAACGGGCTATAAATATTTAAAATAATTATTGAAGGTATTAATTACGTTAGACCCACAACCCCTCAACGTAATTCTAATGAGGTTTCCGCCTCGTAGCCCTAATGGGGATCGACAACTCATGCAATGGTCAGCTTGGATTATATTCAACATCTCTTAATCCGTTAGTCGTGCAAGCATTGCAATCTTTATGCACCTGTATTTATTTATAAACTCAACAGGATCTGTTGAATTTGTTCTTACAAGTATTTTTTATTTCATTATTTTTTTTTAGTGTAGTTGTTATGAAGTCAAATTGGAGACCATCTATTTTAAAGCTGAATGAATTTCGTTAGAATTAAAAATTACCTAATTATAATTTGGTCATATTGCGAGATCGCTTATTAGGGTTTTTAAATTGATTTAAAAGAAGAGAGGGAGTCCCTAGATCATTTAGGTATACATTTAATACTACTAATCTAATCAGTCAATTTTATAGGTTGTTCGACTTCTCACCAATGGAGAATCATAGAATGTTTCCTATTAAAAAAAAGTGTTGTATAATTTAAAAACTTTACTAACGATAATGTTTACTAACTTTGTCTCTCATATACAAGTTACGACTGGTGGCCATTTACTTCGATATTGTCAAATGCTCTTGAGGCCTTTTTGTACCTAATTCATTAGGCGATACTGAAAGACAAAAACGATTTTGTACGAATTACTTAACAACCCGCATAAATACAGTTAAATTCTGAATACAATGTTCAACAACAACACATTCTGCTTCCAGAATAGGTAATTAGTCTGAGGAAGAGGGCACGTGGCACACATACACACACACTCAAGGACTTAAGCCCAAATAAACACACACATGCATGTAAAAACAGGGAAGACAGCTGAGTTCCAAACAACCGCAAAACTTTTCTGCTCGAATGCTTACAGACTAACTGAGGGCCAATTAAAATATGTTTAACGACATTAGAGTTTCTTATAAAAAAAAATATGGTACACCTTGAAAATTTGTGGCAACCATTCGAGTGTAAGTGATTTAGTGAAGTGGCAACAAAAAAATGTGTCTACTTACTTGATATTAAAAAGGAAAGTGAATTGAATTGAGTTTTTTTAATCTGATACTATTTAATATTTATTTTTTCTTTTAATCCAAAACTGTTGCATTGAATTCTAACAAAAACTGCTTTAAGCTATACCTTGCTTCTATTGTGCTAAAAAAAATTGCTTATTTACTAGGTAGATGATTCATTTAGAACAGTGACAGGTCACGAAGCGTCCTCCGGTCTTTACAGTCCCTGTAGAGTAGTAGAGTATATATAACTATTCCCTTTAAAAGCAAATATATGACAGCAATAAATAATAATAATAAAATAATAAATTTAATAAAAACAAGTGTTCCCATTAATGAACAGCAAGTGTGTTGTTGTATTTCGATACCTAATTAAATGATGACATAGATTTTTTTCTTATTCAAATTTCTTTCTTATCCTGTGTCTTACCAATGTTGGGTAGAGACTCTGTCACACCAGTGTGAAACAGAATTTTTTTTCTCATACTCCCAAGACTGTGCGGAATTCGTCAGACAAGTTGATGGTCAACTTTATGCTACCGTCGCCTATACTATACACAAGCAACGTCAGATAACCTATACTTAACAAAAGTACTTGCGACACCTATACGTCCTACGGGATTAAAAAAGTACAGGGAAATGGGCTCTAGTATTGCACTCTGGTATGTACCTTCCTATCCCTTAATCCTGTCCAATATAAACTATGGGAGCCACCATCATGTGGACCGCCAGCCTATCTGACAACATTTACATAAAAAAAGGAAAATAATTAATTACTTAATGCCCTCATTTTGCTTTAAGGCACCGAGCTGTGAGATCCTATAACAACAGAGTAAAGACCAGCGAAGGGCTAGCACAAACTTTCCCTTGGTTAGGTTATTACAATTTTAGCGTGTCGGATTTACGACAGTCGTTAAAACACGACTTGTTTAATTGCTTATACATAATTAAGAAACGCGTCTCTCATTTCTATTAAATACTCTTCAGTTTTTTTGAATAAGATAAAAATGTTGTATACAGTAAGCTCTATCATTAACAGCGTAATAAACGACTATGTGGGGACCAGTTTCATCACACTTTAGAATCAAAGAATTCTGTTCTCAGAAACACTCCTATTAGATAACGGATCAAAGATCATTTAAATTAACAGACGCGTTTACCTGTCCGATGGAATCCAAAACTAATGTAGGAGCGTCGATTCACAAATAAAATCTTAAAGCGACACACCGAGTGGACAGTCGAAATATAATGTAAGTTATAATCATCGTGATACCTTATTTACGTTCGCAGCTCATCATAATAAACAAAGGTCTTGGGTATAGTGTGTCTGTAACTTAATAACGTTGCGTTTACACCTGCCGAAGCGCCCTCCCTCGCACATTAATATTATAATGTATACGAAGAAAACGACCCCTAATGTATACAATATACGAACTGCTGTAATTATTATTTGGTGTAAACGTATCGGGTATTAAGACGAATATTGGGGCAAACGTGCTTTTTGTGCAAGTAAAAGTATGCTAATTTCATGTGTGTAACGGTCACTTGAATGAAGGGTTCTGGACAGGTGAAAACGCGAATAAAGAAGGTTTTTCAAAATTAAATTACCTACGCATGTTTTGCTTTGTTAATATATTCTGCAGATACATGTATAAACAATGCGGATAAAAAAGGTGGAATTGAGAAATATCTAAATTAAAAAGGAAAAAAAATAATTGTTGTTGAATATGTTATTCTACTAATTTTTAAGATGAAATATGGACGGCACGGGTGGACTTTAGTCTGTTATTGCGATATAAAGAGTAGTTCACACTTGATTGATCCGGGGCGCCGCCTCACACGCGCAGCGCATCCGCACGGCACTAACACACCGACTGATGACCGGATCACGCGTCCTATTGTACGCTCCACTGACGTATATTGTTCACTGATTTTCTAGGGTTATATTTTCACAAGCTCTATCTTGGAAATCGTATTTGTTATTTATAGTAAAATATATAACTTGCTGGATATTAGCCTATTACATTTAACCTCTTCTTAAAATAGCAACCACTAAAGTACCTATTCTCAGTTTCTCAGTTTACTATTTTGTGGACGTGATTATTAACATGAAACATAACGTCGAAGAATCATAAAATAACAGACTAGGAAATAGGAATTGACAGCATTTTATTATTTTTGTATTGTCTTCTTAACATGGTGATTACTGCTATGGAACTGTAGATGATGACTAGCGACACCGACTCCACAATTTCTTTGTAGTGATTTTTTTTTAAATGCTAATAATAACACGATTCTTTGTGTTCTCAACATTCAATTGAGAACATTAACCGTATTTTGTCAAAACCAACTAATATAAACACTAATCACCACTTGTGTTATTTATTCATTTAAAATAACACTAAAAAACACCAGTACATTCGAAACATACAATATAAATGTCAATTCAAGTTTTTTCAAATAAAAAATAAATAAAAATTAATCAGTCGAATTGACAACCTCCTCCTTTTTTGAAGTCGGTTGAAAAGATTGCCTATTTAGAAACATTGAGAAAAGATAAATCGAAATTCAAATTAATCATAAAAAGTCCGCATCCGTGGATGTTGAAAGTTCTGCATTCGCAACAACCCTGGTATAAACAATCGAAAAGCAAGTAAGTAAAGAATAGTCAACAGAATTCAAGAGCTAATCAAATGTGTCGTGACATTCGTATAGCGCGGGGTCAGTGAGATAAGCCAAGGTAATTCCAAGATTGATTCCCGGATCAGGCGGATAGTCGCGGCCGCTCGAGTGTGGACGATCCCTTACTCACGACTCACTGCGCACTATGACTTGGTGTCCTTACGGGATTTGTGAGGTTATTGTCGTGGACACTTTTAAATCAACTCTTGCAGATAGTAAACCTAAACTGTTCCTACATTTTGTACAGTACATGAAGCTTCCGTTTAATTTCTTCTTTTACATAAATTTGTAAGTGGAATTATTAATGTGATATTGACCAACATCGTGTAATTTTGCTTCATTGTACATATATTTGAATTAATATCTTAACTAGACGCTATCCAATACTCACACAACATCTATTAGAATAACTTAGTAGGTATCAGAATTGATTACTTTTATTAAGTGACGAGTGATAAGTTTTATGAGTAGCATTTAATAAGTTAACATAAGTTTATGAGGCTTTATGAGTAGCATAAGTTATTTTAATCACTGTACTACTTACGTCTAAATGTGTAGAAATATCATTATAACAATTTTTCACTATGAAATTTTTTCAAGCCTTCTTCTTGCAGCTCGCTTACATATCTTTTGGTGTTTATTTTGTCTCTAGGTGATGATAATACTTAATGACCTTTAAAGCAGACCGCCATCAGCGTGCCCACGTATACAAGGCTTTTTAATATAAAAAAAACTTATTGCCTTACCTATACCTACTATGTTTAGTTGCTAGTTCTTAATAATAAAAAAATACGTAAGCAAGTATTTTTTTATTATTAAGCACTAGCAAACATTTACAAATACGACCTAACTAATACATGACATTAATTTTCATGAACATAATTATATATTTTGACAAGTTATTTGTTTATTTAATTAACAAGATGTATGTGTTGATTTGTATATGACTGTGTTTGAACAGAAAATGCCTCTGTTGCCTGCCCTGATACAATTTTTCCTCGCTGAATAGCTAATGCTAAACATAGAGCAAGGAAGCTGATTGCTCTTTTTCTCCGGTGCACATTAGCATCTATTGTAGTTTTATAAATGTAACACACATTACCATTGTTTAAACGGTGAAGTGCGTTCGTGTGAAGAAATCCTTGTGGCAGCATTCCGCAACGGCGCACGATGCAAACTACGTACACTCGTAATTTAGCGAAGTGTGAAGTTCCGTCACATCGGGGGGTAACAGACGTGCATTCCCGACGGTAGGTGTAAGAACATTTGCACTCGAATGTTGTAAGTCTCGAATATTCTGCAGCGTTGGCACGAGCAATAAATCCGGCAGAGTGATGGCGCGCTTTTTGTCGTGCGACATTTTTTCCCGCGCTAGCCGACCGTATATCACTTCGTACCTTGTCGTGACTTATGCTGCCCCGTCTCAAAAGTCTCCCGCTTAAAATACCGCAGCATTTTTTTCGTATAAACTTTATATAAATTTAAAACTAAAAAAATGTATTAGAATTCCCCATTTGATAGTTGCATCCGGAAGTTTTCTGTGACCCATCTGCCAAGTGATCAAACCTTCCCAAGCGAAAACTTATACAAACTTACAACCAGAACTTAGAATGTACAACCGCAAACTTTAATTGTGTACTAACACAACAATGGCTCCCTTAACCGGTCGTAGTTAAACCGCAAATAGGACTTTTAAGCGAGGACTATCGTTGCGATCCATTCCGTTTTATACTTTTATCCGATGTCCATTATTCTCAAATACGATTAAAATTGAATAGGTCCATATGTCCCCGACAGCGGCCCTGTTGCGTCACAATCACACGGGCGAGCGCATTTTCAATTTGCCGCGAGATAAGCTCACTTTTGGACTTTTTCTACGGGATGGCGGAATTGATCCGGGGACGAAGTGGCCGACGTAAGACATGCAATTCGACGCTCAATTTCTTTGCTTTCTCTAATATAATATGCTATTTGACTTGAGAATTATTTTTTTTTTGTATTTTTATGTAAAAGTAGTATCACAGTCTCACCTACAACTTAATGGTAGACGTCTACTGTAGCCTATACAACAAGTGCACTGCTGACCGTAGTAGAATTTAGAATATGAGATTAGGAAGGGTTAGGGTAATGAGATCTGACATATTTTACTAACTCACCGAAACACAACAGCACATACATGTTGCCAGACCGACTACTCAATACGAAAAGCAGTGTGCCATGATACAACAAGCCCACAAAGTTGAATGGTTAGGCCTTAGCGCTCTTTTATAGGGTTCTGAGTTCGAATCCCAGCACCAGGGCTCATTTTGAAGATGAACTTTTCAAAGTTGACTTTGGACTGGTTTTGCCTCCTGTACTTTGTATAGTAATCCTACTGAAGCTTACTTTAGGGACCATACAATTATAGTGTTTCTATTATCTTTTATCACTATTGTCAATCAATCCTATCATGGATTTTGTGATGGATTTGATTCTATATAACTATTGGACACTGAAATGAAACGGTAATTAAATATCAATATTGATAATTTATTCACTTTTTGATTTAAAATACACAACTTCACAATGATTTTTTTTTATAAACTAAAAAGTTTTTAGGTACGGGATATCATTAGGCTCTTCTGCAGTGACCACTACTTTACACTTTGAGTCTTACATGAATTTTCACTATTTTAATTTACAATTCATATGTACACCTTTGATATTTGAATTTACATTTATGAATGAAACAATTTTATTAACATAAATTCATAAATTATTATTTATTAATGAACAATTATTGGAATAAAATTATTTACAAGTTAATCCGGCAAAACAACAATGACATATTATTATGTCTTATACTTTATTATCTTAGAAAACAAAGTCGCTGTCCTTCCTGTTTCTCCGCTAACTTCTTTTAAACCAAGCAAATGGAAAGAGTAATAAACGTTTTAGTTTTGAGAATATAATTCGCAAAAAAATATGGAAATAAAAAAAAAATGTAAAATTATTTAGTAATTATATTATATTAAGTAATTATAATTAGTAATAAATTATAGAGTAATATAGAAGTAAATCTTCTATAAAGAGTAACGCTATTTTTAAAGCATTTTGAGTAATGCTTCAAAATGAGACTTGTTTTAATATTATTAATTTTCAACTTGCTTGATGTAGCAATAATTCATTATTTGAGTAGTGTTTTCCATATTTTTTTTATACTTTGAGATTTTTTTACATATTTGAAGTTTATTTAATAGAGTTCGTAGACGCTAAACGACATTTTACTTTCAAATTATTTTGAAATTATAATTAAATTTCTTGTCTCATTCATAAATGAAAACCAAAATTCAATTTAATTATTATTATGGCCACAAATTTTACATAACAAAAATTAAATTTGCAACAATAAAAAAAACAGGTGTCAGTTTGTAACTAACGATAATGATTCAATTCAATGACCAGTTTAAGTTAAAGACTATAATGATATCCACGAGTTCAGTTCTTCACTATTATCGGCTATTATTTACAAGTCGCAAGTTTTACATAAAACTATTAGATAAGTTACTATTGCATTTCATTTTTCATTAACTCTAGGCTAATATAATAAAAATGTACAAAGGAAGAAAAACAAAAAAAAATCAATTTAAAAATTTGAACACATCATCCCTACTAACGAACCAATTCAGTTCAAATTAAATACAAAAATGATAAAACAAATTTACAAAAAAATAATAATATTAATAATAATATTATATATAACTTAATAAGATATGTACATAATACACAAATTTGTTTTCTTTTTCACAATACTTTACTTATTTTTATTAACATACAAATCAACTAAGCCGATTTCGTAATTAAGCTTAAAACTATATTTTATAATACTGTACAATTTCACTAGTTACTTTTCATGTAAAACCCTAATAATTAATACTTTTAAGAAACTGATCACGGTACATAAAAGTCTTTCGTTAGTTGTATTTTCATCGTTATATTGTTATTACATAAATATTAAATATAGACATTTCAAAACTCCACATAGAGTTGAAAAACTATATATTTAATATTATTATTGTTAGAAAATGCAAATTCATTTTGTAAAGACTTGTAAATAATTAAATTATTCATTGTACATATAACGCTAGTAAAACTTTGTAGTTATCGCGTTAAATATATACCACACTTTGTATACGTTTGGATTGGATATGTTATTACATTATATCTGTATATTCGTACAAACCTCAATTCTGCTCAGCAGTCTTATAAATTATAAATTAAGGTGTGTCGAAACGTCTCGAGTACAGTTAAATTATTACCGATTATGTGATTGAATGTGAGTGAAAACACAGAATGTCTAAGGTGTCGGACCGTGATGCATGTCTCGTCAGAACGGGAGGCAATGTTGTACCATTGGCTTATCACGTGTACTCACTCCTCCAACCAGTCTGCAAAGAAAAGATTAAGAAATATTAGCAAAAATGAACTTTTAGTGACAATATTTGATAATCAATAACTGGAAAGTATCGCTCAGGTAAATCAGAAAAAAAAGGCTTTTTTTGAATAATTTTCGGGCATAGATAGCCTTCAATATTCATTGATCATTACAACTTTGACTTTGTATGTACATCTTACTTCAATCAATATAATATTATTATGTCTTTAAGGAAGCATGTTCTGTTCATACAGTAATGTTTGTCAATGTTGTCAATTGC
Organism: Synanthedon vespiformis; assembly: GCA_918317495.1. Taxonomy (NCBI): domain Eukaryota; kingdom Metazoa; phylum Arthropoda; class Insecta; order Lepidoptera; family Sesiidae; genus Synanthedon; species Synanthedon vespiformis. The sequence goes on along the minus strand of OU906951.1, from coordinate 8,506,654 downwards.
TTACTCGAGCAATAAAATTGCTTTACACGTCAGCTAATGAATAACCGAGTACTTCGTATTTACACCTTACTTCAATCAATATAATAATGTCTTTAATGGAAGCATGTTCATACAGTAATGTTTATCAACTTGAACTTTTAAATACAATATTTTAAAAGCTATAACTGGAAAGTATCAATCAGATTGAGTCAGCACTAGGTCGGAAAAAAAGTCTCACGACTTTTTTGTATAACTTTCGGACATGGCCTTTAATATTCATTGGTCATTACAACTTTGACTTTGTATTTACACCTTACTTCAATCAATATAATATTATTATGTCTTTAAGGAAGCATGTTCATACAGTAATGTTTGTCAATGTTGTCAATTGCTTACTTGAGCAATAAAATTGCTTTACACGTCAGCTAATGAATAAGCGAGTACTACGGAGTTTTGGTGGCTTACCATAGAATTTAGTTGTGCGAGGTGATGATGATGGTAGGGATTATGTGAGGTTGGTGGTGGCGCGAAGCCCTGATGGGGCGCTCCGTACCAGTGCGACATGTGGGCAGCAGCTGGATGCACTAGACCCACTTGATGTTGACCTATTGACAAATAAATAGTTAAATAGTTATAGTATATAACTTTTCCATATCTATACTAATATTATAAAGAGGAAAGATTTGATTGTTTGTTTGTTACTGAACTGAATAAACTCTGAAACTACTAGACCGATTTGAAAAATTCTTTCACTTTTGGGATGCTATATTATCAGATAGTAACATATATGTCATAAAGTACCGCAAACGAAGTTGCATGCAACAGCTAGTCTGTAATAAAAAAATAATAAAGGGAGCCTCTGTCTGTTCTTTTCATCTTTTCACGTATATTAATTGCTCAACCCATCATCAGGAAATTTTGTATATATTATTGTCTGAGATACAGAAAAGGAAATAATTTAATAATAATTTAATAATAGGAAAGAATAATCTAATATTTCTGGATGCCTTTATGCCTTTAAATAGAAGAAGACTAATATTTTACACGACCGATTTAAAATTTCATCTAGACCTTTAGAGCTGATACAAAGAAATCAATTATGTGTCTACTTATACATCTACAATCTACATATATACACAAGAAACTAGTGGCTTAAATAAATAAGATAATTATACAAGAAACACTCATTTCGATGCAATCAAATTACAATAAGCAAGGTATTAATTAGCGCAGAAAATGAATTGGAAATAATTGCAACAAGATTAGAGAAGAGAGTTTAGTTAGCCACTCACCGAAGTCCATAGCTGAAGGGAAGGCGGAACCACCGAAACCTTTAGTAGCGTCCCCCAGAGGCTTGATCATGTCACCCATGACACCGCCGAGAGCTAGCGCGCATGCTCCGCCACCACCCATACCCATTCCACCTTTTTTCTTCTTACTCTTACTGCTTAACTTGCGATTTCTCGTCTGAATACCTTCCTTCTTCATCGTTAACGGCCGGTTTACCTGTAACAAAGAGAAAATGAATTTGTTTAACTGATTTTTGCAACACAAAAATCTTCTGGGTGAGCTCGCTCCATCATATGTCTCATCCTTGCTACACAGCTGGTTGTTGGCCAAAAGCAAACCCATCTCTAATAAAAAAAAATCTTGTGTATTATAAATACATAAGTTCCATTTGATAGTTATAACTTTAAGAGCCCTAAGTATTGTTAAAAATTGGTTACTATATGTAACCACGCGAGCCTTATTGTGGCCTTGGCCACCATTTGGTCACTTTTACATGTAGGCAGATATTTTTTGGGTGGATACGTTTGTTAGACTTTTTATGTGAAGCCTAACAACGTGTGTCATCAATATTGACTCCTTGGTATAGATTAACATTACACTCTGAGGTAAAAGTGGCTAATCTCACCAAATCAGTGAACTTCAACACCGTATAAAATATGTTACTAAACAATTTCTTTGTTATTCCTTTTAACTCAGCAATAGTATCTGGATGGAGAATCTATTTATTTGAAAGACAAATTAAAGAACGAACTTTTATTCCCAATTTAATTTTATAGTGATTACAGTTTATGATGCAATTATTATTATTAGTAATTGAGACATCACAGCACAACCAACACATGTCATGGGCTAATAATCGTAACAGTTGAATCATACACCAAACGTTGCTTTTTATTGCCCTGACACGACATTAAACTGTATGAAAAAAGACCGCAGCACTAACTTAGAATGCTAATTGAGCAGAATAAAGAGAAGCCGAGGCCATAAACTACCACAATGGCGGTGTGCGAATATTCAGCTGTTTGGTGACCGACGCCGACATGCGTGAATCGTGCATACGGTGCATCCTAATTACAACTATGCACTTCTTATTTGTGTACATTCGCTGGGAACCAAGGTTGAGGTGCTCATGTTTATTGAATTCGATGTGTTTATTATGGTAGGAAAGGAAAAGTAAGTACGTGACTAACATTATTTAAAAGTAATAGGAAAAAGTGTCATTTGCTCTTTTATTGCTCTTTTATGTGCGCTGTTTAATTTACTTAAAGTTGGAACTTGATTTACATTACCTATTCCACTTTAATCTTTGACAAATATAATGGATAATATTCAGATTTCCTCTCATTTCCATCAGGCATCTTGTCTTGTTAGTGAATTTGTTAGTCAATAGATCGAAATGTGGTGTATTCGGCATTGCAATCTATCTATCAAATCTGTTTTCACCATTTAGACTACAAGAAAGTGAGTGTCATAATAAATTTACTTAAGTTCTATAGAAATGCAGACGAAATACAATCTGTTGGAAGTGTCTTCTAATGTAGATTTCTCGAGCTTCGTTATAAAATTAAATAAGTAGAGCATTGTTTTATGATAAAATATTGAAACATTTTTTTTGTAATAAAGTAGCAAGAAAGTTGACCGTCCACTTTTCTTAGTACATGAAAAGCAACATTAAGTAGTAGAGATACGAGTAGGTTTCCAATTCATTGCTAAAAAGAGTCAAAATCTTTGGATTTTTGGTTCGGTAACGATATGTTTTGAGCATTTGCAATTTTCCCATCCAAATTTCGGGGTCAAATATCTCGGTCACTTTCTGCAGTGCATCGTTGCCTTTCAAGGAATTGTGCGTCACGACGGATGGACGAACGGACAATGAGTTATTCATCGCCTTCCGTGGAACTTTGCGGCGGCATGTGAGCCCTAAACGCACGATTTCATTGCGCCCGCGCCGTCATGCGCATGACCTGATCTCGTTTTATTTCTTTTTTAGTCGACTACATGTTCATGTTGTAATAAAAAATATATTCGTTATTTTGATGTATTGTATGTTTTATTAAAATTAAGAATTGTCAAAAATGCTCATGCCGTAATTGTTCAAAAACTTCATTGCCAAAACACCGCTTGTTATTCCTACTGCAGAAGCTTTTCTTACCTACCTATGTTTTTAGACCCAGCTTTTAAAATATTAAATGTAGGCGACCTATTAACAAAAAGAAATTTCTATGCAATAATAAATAGTAAAATTTTAATAAAAGAATTTCTTTAAATGATAATAAAAGCTGCATGGAATATCCGGTACCCAAAGGAAGTTTTAGAATCTCGTGTAGCAGAGAATAATACAAATGTTGTCTTATGAAATAATGGAATTAATTTAGAATTGCTATTAAAACGGAACAACATCGAAGTAAGTAAGTCTTTTTAATCTCATTTGTGATTTATACGATTTGTTTTAACGTTGGTTTATTCTGAGATTATTTTGAATTGCATTCTGCTCTGAGTTTATTTTTGGCACCTAGTATTGACCGCTTTGTAAATATGAAGTGCGCATCAGCCCCTCGGTACTGACAGTGCACTAATTCCGTGTCCCTAATGTGCTCCCGCGAATCGCCCACACAAGCGGGCGTCGCATACCGCGCCGTCGCTACAACCAATTGAACCAATATAAAATGCATTAACATTAACATGCCGGCAGATTTAGCGAGTGCAAGGAAATTAGGTCATTGTGAAGCCTATACTACCTACCAATTATACCATTTATCAGCTAGTACCTACCTAATACCTATGTCAATAAAAACTGAACAAATGCTGCGTCCTTATTGCACTATGTCCACACTTCGTGAAAATGGCAAGCCATCAAAACATGCCTGTGCCACAGGAAAACTAACCAAAAGAAGATTTGAAGTATTGAATGCCAATACAATCAAGCAATCTTTATATCACACTAGCTTTTGCACGCGACTTCGTCCCCATAACTTTATAAAACATAGTCTATGTTACTTTCTATGGGTGAAATAATTTTTAAAATAGGTCCAGTCAAACATATATAGTAATATTAGTATTAGTATAGATTTATTTAAGTTATCAAGTGACAATCTCATTATTCCTACTATTTGCGGTTCCTCTCCAAATTAATTAATTTTATAATGAATAAAATCTACAGTGGTTTTAACTAGCAAAAAGCCAACCAACAATACGCTTTACAATGGCGGTCAGGTCACCCACCATACGTATTTTGCATACGTAACACAAAGCCTTTTGTGGATTATAACTCACTATAAAAGGTTTACACGGAAGTTGACTATAGGTAGGTATTATAGGTAGACATTGTGTACGGACTACATGACATAAGGCATCCGCCATGTTTGAGCTGTATTGCTTAATAACTGCCTATTATATCATCTTAATTACATCTCAGCATGCACCTTCCCACTGAGATTGCTATTATATATTATACATGGGTATACCTGCATGTGTGATACACGAAATCAATTAGTCATTGTTCTAAATTATTAATGTCTGCAAAAATGCCTTTGCCTATGTTTGAAAAGCTGTGCTTATTTAAAAGCTGTTTTTATAATTAACTAGCTGCTACCCGCGACTTCGCCGGCGTAACTTTGTAAATTATTTACTAAAACCTTCCTCGAGAACCACTCTATTCATTGGTGAAAACGGCATGAAATTTTTATCAGAAATTCAAATAATTGTTAATAATTATTGTTAATAATGTTGATGATCGTTAATCATCAATAAATGCTGTCAAAGTAGAAACTATTTGTTTGAAAGAAATCATTCCCAAAGAATTTTCTTGAAGAAAAAATTGGATAATTATCATTAACTCGGTTTGATTTTCATAGGTCAATTTCAACTTATTTTATTAAGAGTTTAACCCAGTTTTAGACATAATGTTGTTTATTGTGTTCTTTATTTGATACACATTTACACACAATCTGTTCTTATCAGTGTAAAGTTCAGGCCCATTATAAAGCGGAAAACAATTGCAATTACGAACAGAAATACAGGAGTCATACGGCAATGAATCCGCTTCCCTTGGCCCTAACGAAACACGCATTTTGCATGCAACATTCCGCTTCCATGTTAATATAGTGCTCGACGTTTGTAAAGCCTGTTGTGGAGAGATGAGGCAATGAGCTATTTCAATGAGGCACTTCAATATGTTATTTTTATGAAGCAAAATCTTGAATCCTTACTCAAATACTATATACAGAAAAAACTATACAATGAAAATAATTATCTAATTCAAATGGTTTAATATACCTACTCGTATTAACTTAGTTGTTTTGACATTCTGAGAGCGATCGTTGTTGAGCTACATATTATATAGCTACTAAACAAAATAACAATCCTTGCAGGAGTAGACTAGTATAAAATTTCAAATCCAATAATATATAATTTAGTATTATTGATTTGTATATAATTGCATTTGCATATAATACTAAATTGACAAGTAAAAAATGTATAATTTTCACAGGGTAAAACGTGTATGAGTTAAATTGTTATAAGATTTTAAGGAAATACTTCCGTTTGGTTTAAATAAATAAAATTAGACTTTATACGTGACATTAAAAACACCCAAAATGTGATAATAAAACTTCAGAACACATTCACAGCAATTCTATTAAAAAACCTATAAATTAAAATGATTCAAATTTGAGTATCTTTCGTTCAGAGCCTAGTAACAACACTAAAAGCTTTTATGTTCGTAGCTACGTGACGTGAACCGAACGTAGTTACAATGTTGGTTCGTTAGGCCCGACGTAACATAAAACAACGTTATTGCCGTCGCTTGTAAAATCCGTAAATTTAAGAGATATATTATATTTCAACCGGAATACCATGGAAATACTGAGAAAGTCCGTACAAAGCGTTGAACGAACTTTTTGACAAATAAATGACCAACAGAAGTCCTGCCTTTGTCGGTAGGCCTTTATGACTATTTATGGTATACTGGTATCTATAATGATAATTGTAATCTAATCGTCTTTCCCATAATAACATAATGGTAATAATGCTAACATTAACTTATACATAATTATTAAGTTAGAATGCCTAAAATTTAAATGAAATCGACGCTTTAGTAATAGCAGGAGTTCTGCGTTCTGAAATGAAAAACAGGATAGCCCACCGGTACCTACTGTACCGATAGGCTGTAAGGGTGGTGTAAAAGCACCACGCTTTTACAGAACGCATAAGTGGTATAATGTCTTTTTTATGGGGTTTTTTGTGTTAATCTCCACAGGCTGACGGTCCACTTGGTGGTAGGTGGCTACCACGCTTGTAACACAAGCAATGAGGCCACAGGTGCTGCAAGTGAATTTATTTTGTTGCGTGATTTTATTGCGGTTTTTACTAATGGAAAGAGCATTAAAGGGGGAAGGTTACTACATATTTGCAAAAAAAGAATTCGTGCGAAGCCAGGGGCGGCCCGCTAGTTATATAAATAAATGTGATGATTTCATAACTACATAACATGATGGTGCAAAAAGTGTACCAGGATGGCGTTGCGTTTTGTGCGTGCGCATAATTACGTTACGTTTCTAGATGCGGTATCGTCGGGTGTGCAAGTTATTATATTATCTGCACCCATCTGGCCACAATACAAACACAGCTATAAAACCGCTCAAATGGGAAAATAACAGGCTCACTCTACAATGCCGTGGAAAACGATGCACACGACATCGGCCGTAATTTTTCCGACGACTAGAAAGCTTTATTCCTAACTTTAATTGCTGGAAAAACGGCCAGCAAACCTTTTATGGCGTATTGAGTTGGAACAATGAATTGTAAATCCATCACATAAAAAACCTTGCTATAGCATTTCTATTCTATTCCAGTGTTTTAATCTATACTTACTTATGAATTGGTTTGACTATAAGTTATTAGTTATCAGGACTAACTATAATTGCACAGCCAAAACTACTAAGTTCAGAAAGATGAAAATTGGAACATTTATTGCTTATCCGAAATGATTTTTGAAATATTCAACTCCATGCTGAGCCGAAAGGGAGTCGCTAGTATAACATATATAGCAAAAACTATAAATTATCAAAAATGTTGTGCAAAAGTTTAAAATTATGATCACAAGCAATAGATGCACCTACAACTCGAAGTAGACAATATATCAGACAAGATCTGATAACAAGGACAAGCTATTAACGTAAAACTTTAGAATTTACAATTAATTATCGAACAAAAAACTTTATACAGCCATTATAGAGCAAATAGGTGCTATAAATGACTCCACTGTTACTGATATACTTAGTTTGATCGTGTGACTATGTTTTTGTTCGAGTGGTTAATAGCTACGTTTTGTCAATATTTGACTAAAAACAACTTGCAATTTATACTTAATAGTGTAGCAACTTGTTCAAAGACTAATTGTTTTCATAATTACGAAGTTTTATCGTAAAACTGCATCAAATTTCATGTTTTTTATATATATATTTTACGCCAATTAGATGTGCAGAAAACTATATAGACCAAAGCTGTGTTCCGGTTTAAGCTCAATAGTGCATATAAAATATTCTAAGGCCTCGAGATTTATTTCAGACTTCGTACGCATGTTATTCTGAATAGCGCGTAACATTTTTTTTTGTAAACCAATTTGAATAAGACAAACAGTAAATGTTCGCAGTAAAAACCGCATTCAAATCTGAGCCGTTTCTGAGAATAATGTGCACAAACGGGCAAACAAACAATTTTACTGTATATATGATGATGATATTCTTCTTCTAAAATTTAAAGTTCTAAAAGATAAGTTCCTTAAACTATCAATTATTCAATCTGTATCAAAATAAAAGTAAATCGCAAATCACTTTATTGACTTTAAAATCTTTTAAGTATACAAATAAATTGATTTTGAAAATAAGAAGTATCCGTAATCGATGTAATAAAATCTACCTTTTTAAAAAAAAATCACTCTTTACGTAAAAGTTAACAATTTTATTATTGTAGTTATCCATCATAAAAAAATATAAAATGCAAACATTTTCATTTAAAAGTTAATTAACTTACAATTAGATAATGTTGAAGCTACAAACCAACTCCTCCAATACGAGTTAAACTGACTCGATTTTAATTGTCTTTAATTCACCCACTAGCGTCTATTTTCACTTTGTAGTCGACACCTTGAGTGTTGCGTGCACTTATAAAAACGTTCATTTCTTTTTTATCACCACACGTTTTATATTTCAGCTCATTATAGGGGACTTAAGACTTTTTTTATTTATTTTATTGGCACGTGTGAATTGTGAGTGCAATTTCCCGTTTCACTGTTTTCATGCTAATACTTATGTTTTTAATGATTCCATTTCACATTTTAGTGTCATAGTCGGAATTCAATCTACTTGGGAGGTAAAAAGATGGTGTTACCGTCAGTATCTAACTATGGATTTTTAGTAATGACAAGGCATATTACATTCATATATTGTTATCCAGGTAATAAACTATATGTGAGCCAAATTTCATACAAATCCGTTCCGTCGTTTTTGAGATTAGTGTGCACAGACAAACTATTGTTTTGACCTCGATAACAATAAGTACAACGTGTACAACGGTGTACAAATAGTACCAAATAGTACAAACAGACACAGCATTTTATTATAATATAGAGGTATAGATTTTTCAACGCGGACGAATTCAACTAGTTACAGCATATGTAAATAACCGTGCAGAACCAAATTGCCGAACAAAATTCATATAGGAAAAGAAATATATTTTTTACATGAATTAAGTCGATGTGAAGGCGTATAAGAAATCAGCTGAGTGTCGAGAGTTGGCAATTAAATCGCGGAATGGTCCCGAATATGGGTGAAATGTGGCGTGGAGGCAAATAAACAATCTGGGAGTTGCAATTGAGCGCATCAGGCAACACTGGTGGCGGCCACACGCGCAGAAAACCAACCAGTACTCTTATGGAATCCTCTGAACTGTTACTTCGCAATGTCTTACCTTATCTTAGTAAAGAATTTTAGAATTAGATGACTTTTTATTTATGTACATTAATCAATGGTAAATTTCGTTATTTTAAGTTTAGTTATAGATAGATACAAAATAGATTAGTTTTTATATTTCTACCTATTCTATGAATTCTATCTCTCGGCCTTTATCTTTATGTCTTGACCTATTTTACTAGGTGATAAGTGATATTGTAGCGATATTTTTCATGTTAAAATATGACGGGCAAGGGCTATAGCCACGGTCCACTTAAAGTGCCTTAAAACTAACAACACAGAGGGAGTCAAGTGTGAATTAGAGAATGTGGATAAAGGATCAAGGATAGAATAGCAATAAGGGACTATTTGGAATAAGGCGATTGGGCTCTACCATACCTAAAACACGAATCACCTTTAACACGTGAGCTTTTATTTCAAGCTGGTATTCTATAAGGAGTTGTTAAGGTCTATGAATAAAACTGTAAAAAATATTTGTTGCAGCACGTGTTCCACCGAAACATGTCATTTATAATTTTAAACGCCGCATCAATGAAAATCATCCAACTATCACCGAAAGGGGTTTACATTCCTGTCGTCGCGACATAAGTCAAAAAGCAGTTCTTTTCGTTAATGGCGAAGAATTAGTTCCAAGCAATTAGCGGGCGTTGCAATCGTGCGTGCCGACGCGAGAGGCGCCCTGCGAACGTACGGCGCACGCGGGAATCCCTTTCCTCTAATCTTCTTTACATATACCTAAGTTGCTTTCCACGTCTGTCTGTGTGACCGCTAACTCCTCTTAAACCAAGCAATGGATTTTGATGCGGTTCACACTATCAGTTATATAATTTTCACGGTTTTTTTTGTATATACGAGTAAAAACATAATAAAGTTTATATTTTGCATCAAGTCTCCGAAAAAAAATATTACATTTTACATGGCTTAGAGGCTAATTTGTAAGGGTTTCATTAAAATGATGTACTAGAGAATTGTAGATAGAGATAAATTGAGAATTGTTACCGTTTATTCACAGTAGGTAATCATTTCTTTCATCAAAATATTTCATCTCTATTATACTTCTAAACCAAACGGATTTTAATACAGTTTTCACTTCTGGAAACGAGTAAAGTGTATTAAAAAAATTGCATCCTGAGCGAGGCCGAGAGCAGCTCGCTAGTATCATTTAAAAAAATTAGACAAACAATAAAAAAAGAATATTGAAACGCTCTTTAATCAAGGATACTCGGAGAGCTGTCGATAATACGTCTTGCTATGTTTGATGCGTGTGCATGATTAAAATAAATACTTGGGGCAGTAGTCGAACGGCCCGTCGACAGCTGCTACTCGGAGGGATAATTGAAACGAGGATTTATACACCCGCCAAATTTATCGACACCGCCGATTTATAGTGCAGGCGCAGCCTTATGCACTGGTTATTACGGTAACGTTTCATTTTTCTCTTAATAACTGCAAATGTGGAACAACCGACTTTCTTAATAACAACTTACGGCCAATCATGCGATATGTCAATAAAAATGACATCTTGTAATTATCATTTCAACGCGATAATTAGAGAAATGCAATTGCTATTAATACTGTAGATTGTATCTGTGTCGATCGTATTTTAGGTTTAGTAAATCTAAATGGATCATCTTGCGTTATATTCCGTTTTAAAATCTGTCAAAACTTCATTATTATCTTATTTATCGTATATCACCTAGCGAATCTGCTCGTATATAAAAAGTTAGTACAGTTACAAATACATATTAAATTTATTTATCATAATTACAAAAATCCATACCTATCAAATTGTAGATTCGATAGATTCAATGACAAATTTGAAATTGAAGCATTGTTTTAAACTACACTGCATATTTTGCAATAGCTTTTACTGCCTTTCCTGTCTGTCTGTTGATATTTGCATAAAAAATATCTTATAAAATTGTATTGTCTGTCGTATAATTTATTTCGTATAGATTATTGAGGCATACATTAAAAGGCAATTTACAAAATTTATACTTTTATAAAGAACTATTAAAAATATTATTCCAGGATAATTATATTCAGAAAAAACTCAGATCTTTCTTTTACGGTACGTTTTTATATAAAAGTAATTTACCTTTCAACGTGAGACGAAGAACATTATTATTTCATTGGAACATTACCGTTATTTATAATAAGTATTGATTCATTAATATTGAGTAGATCCAACTATCTGCAGCATAAAGAACTTATATGGTACTGTAATTAAGTACAAAGTTATATTTCTATTCTTGTCATCGGAACGCACAACTTCAACTTGACTTTTTTATGTCTCTTATAGAAATATGTGCTGTCATAACTACAATTAAACAAAAAAATATTGAAACGAAAGGAGCTCTGAAATATTAGCAATGAAGACAGTGTATGTGGCAACGCTTCTCTAAGTTCACACATCTCAAAAACAATTATGGAAAACAATAAATTTAAATGTTTCGCGCCTGTGGCTTCGAACCCGGTCCAATTAGAGCCGGACCGCGTCTGCACTAAATCTCGTCCGGCTACCACGCTACACTAATTCATAAGCGGCCGCCAACGAGAGCTCGTAACTGTCTACGTCGACACAAACTTTAACAGCTTCTCGATTATCGATAACTTGCTCGAAACTCGCAACACTAGTGTACACTAGTGTGAACGGTTTTGCTGGTGCGATTTGCTTTAGAAATCTTCAAGATAAAGCATTTACCAATGACGTTCTTTCCCACAAACAGATCTGCTTTGGCTGCTCTAAATTGGAGTCACAGTTCAATGAACTTCCTGATTTATGAGACGATTCTCATACTACAGTAGATTCTCATACTATTTTGAAAAAGAAAATTAAGACAGTAGATACTTACAAGTTTTTATTTGTTGTCACTCTACAAGATATTCACGATAGTAGCCATATTTTCTAGCATTGTATAACCGAGACTTAAAAGTAAGAAAAAGATAATTTATTTTATTTTGAAATTCTCATTATCTTACTTTTATTTTCATGCCTAAAGGCGTATTAACGTATTATCAAAGGTTTTTATGTAATGGCTGGCATGAAGGCTGACGGTCACCTGACCGGTAAGTGGACGGTAGGTGGCTTCCGTCGAGGCCGATCATAGTAGGATTAAGGATAATCTTACTGATTAAGGATGCGGACCATAGACTGATTAGGATGGAATAGGGAAATGGACTTTGACATCTTTTACTCGCTCAACACAAATTCTATTATTTATTGGTAGTCTTCTGCAAGGAGTGGTAATTTATAACTGCGAAAATTTTACCAAAGTTAACACAAACGTCTTTTAACGAATACTCATTTAAAATAGTGTGCTCACTAATACACAATTTATTAACCAATTTTTATAAGATAAAAATATTACTAGCGACCCGCCCCTCTTAGTTGTATATGTAAATATGTCTAACTTCTTATTCTAGGACACACACTACCTTATACATATATTGTAATTATTATCAAAGACAAGCTGACCATAATTTTTGTGTCATAAAAAATGCTATTATGATTTATTAATAGGAAAAATATAAAATAAAGGAGCACAATTTTTATTACAAATAATCATATCTTTATCGTCGCTCAAAAGTTGTAAAAACCTGTGGCCGGCGCGTGCGCAGGCTACGACGCACCTGCCTCTAAGCCCCCAGTAATTATTCTACCACTTATTATATGATTATAGGACTTTTTTTGGTGCTTTCAATCAAATTACACCTTGGGCTGACTACTTTGTACGAGTGAGATGTCATAAACTTTTTTTAATGGACTATTACAATGTGACCGGTGTGTGGCAACGGTGTAAAACTGAGAATTATCAATTTGTAGCTTACTATTAGGCAAAGCTTAAAACACATCACTAAATGGAGAAGCTTTTGCTTTTCTGCAAACTTCGCGGAGCTTATCTTTAGAGTGCTATTGTAGAAATCTTTAATACAAAGAACATAGCCCCGAGGATTAACATAATCTTTTGTTGCTTCTCGAGGATTTAACAATGTTGAAATTTCTGCATTAACAAAAACAGAATTAGGGTAGGAATGCATTTTATACCACAATGTGTAAACAAAAAAATATATATTATATATATCGTTCTCTGACACGTGATATGCATATTTTCGTGTCAAAGAATGATACCTTTTAATACAAAGTTAGAAACTCATCTGTTAAGGAATTTAGATATAAGTTGATACCAGATTTAGACATCGAGTCATGTTCGACATTGTGAAAAACTTCTAGTTTTCGATAAACTAAATGGTTTAAAATGGAAATGCGAATGATTAATTAATTAGAATTTAGAATTAAGCTTATTCATATATGCCTAATCTATTGCACGCAATAGATGAATATGGGTAGATAGAATAGAATATCCCTGAAATCCCCACAACAAAATAAGAGAGTAGGTACAAAATCTTACAAGTAAAATTCAATAAGTAATTCATTTATAAACGATCCGTAAACTAGAAAGATTAACTAAATGAAACATGCTAAGACGGTCGCTGAGATTGCCTAGATGATAACGCAGCGTCTCAGGAGCAAAATTAGAATTCATGTAAACGCATCCTCAGTTTTGCTGTGGAGCGAATCGATGGTGTGATAGGCGGACGTAAATAAATAATTAGACGTGGAGACGAGGAAGTGAGAGGGGGCGAGGGGCACTCGGATAGTTTAGAGATAGTATCTCCCGCAACCGCGCTTTGTGTCAAACGTCAGATGCTTATCTAGAAGATGTTTACAGATGTACCGGAGGGGTAACGGCCCAAACTCTCTGATGGACGCAATCAGCCGAACGACACTAATACGCTTTATACAATGTCAGTTAATTATCTGCTTTGTTCCAACACGAGGAGGTTAATAAATTTAATGTATGTACTACCTGATTATTTAAAATATATATTTATATAAAAATTATGGAAAATATTGCTACTATTGTTTATCTACTGAAGTAATTATAAATCAAATAACTTAAAAATAAATATAACTTAATTCTAATTTAAGTTTAAAATTATCAACATTGTTAAATCTTCGATCACGTCCAAACTAGAAGATACTATTTAAAATGCTTAATTAATTCAACCTATCATCATGATAATTTGAATACACGTTGTCAGGGACACAGAACATAGAGTACCGTTCATCCAGTCAAAGTTCTAATCCCCAGGGTTTTGAAAAAATCAACGCCTGTCAAAAAAATAAACTAAAAAAGGAGCAGAGTCGAAGTCGATAGCAAAAGCTACATCAAATACTATCTTATATTTTGTTTTAAATTTATATACTAAAATTCAATTAAAAATAATATCCTAAAATTCAAGATAGTAATAGAATTGAGGTAAGTAAAAAAATATTATATTTTGCCGTAGGTATGTCAATGCATTCATATTAAGAGCGAATATATCACACCAGATGGCGTTGATAGTGTGGCGAATTGCCAGATCTTACAATCATTAGCTCCATCGGTATTTCAGCGATTCTTTAGTCGACTAAAAAAGGGTTAAATGAAATACTGATTGTAAATTGTTATGTCCTGAAAAGTAACCTATTATTTATTTAAACTGTAACAAATTTAAATAGAAAAAGTCATTACTTCACTACAATAAGTTTGTTCAACACAACAAAAATAATACGTTACAATATGATTTACGAATTTAGATTTTTGTTGTGATAAAGAGTGGCAAAGAGACTGTGAGTTGTGTCTAATATAATCGCTAAGCTAGCTAAAATACACAAACATGCAATTAAAGTGACTTTAAATCTGTTGCTTCATAAATCATAAACACTAATAATAAATCTGTAAGTGTAGGTATTGTATGTATGTATGTCCCTCCATAATTCTTAAACGAATTAACTGATTTTCACGAAACTTGGTAGATAAACATTTAGACGTACGGGACACAGAATATGGTACTTTTTCTTTTACAACGCGGACGAAGTCGCGAGCGCCAGCTAGTTATAAGTATACATAAGCGCTTCTTTCACCAACTACAAGTGTTGATTAGTTACTTTTAGAAATCATTTTCTGTTTACTGGTTTACTGCACTCGGTTTACTGCATCATTCGATAGGCGATTTATTTTTATTATTTTCTTTTTAATATCTGGGACTTTTACCGTACAAAGGTATATATACCATTGACAGCTAAATTATTCCCATTGACAGAGGTGACTTTAAATGACGGTTAGCCTACTTGACAGGTGGTGAAAGAGGCCCTTAGTTATAAAAATAATTTTTCAGAAGTAACTTTTGCTGAATCACATTTTTATTTATGAAGAAAATGTTTATTACGGTCAACTGCTGGGGAAGTCTTCGGTCAGTTTATAATTAAATTACTAGGAATGCAGTGTTCCTTTAAACTTTTGTTAGCAAAAATTTGAATTTTCATTTCAAAATTCATTAATTAAGTCGATTTTATGATTTAAATCGTCACATTATTAAGTAAGTAAATCAGATCTTAGGAAATATTTACCATTGTGTAATAACAGAAATATATAGTCTAAAAATCCCTCAAGGCAATTTGTAGTTAAATATTGAAATCGATACATACAAATCAGAGTTTGGCGACAAAAGCTTGCGACAATGCACATTGCGCAAATCTGGCTCCACCCGACCTAAGCGCAATAATTGTTTTGTAGAAGGACACTCGCTTATCGCCCCGAACGATCGTCCGACTGACGTGCAGCTGCCATTTCAGTTCTTTTTTTAAAAAAGCCACCTATAAAAATTGAATACTAATAGCATATGAAAGTTGCCAGTGCGCACAATTTTATTTGTCGGTTTGGTTTGTAGGTTTGACAAAGGTTGGTTCATTTGACGATCCCGTTGGTTGAGTGGTGCCTTAACGCTCTGTCTCGGGGGTTCGGGTTCGATTCCCGGCACGGTCAATTTTGGAAATGAACTTTTCAAAATGGGCCTTCACAAATAAGCGAATAAGTAAAACTGATTACAATAGTCAGTTAGTGAGCTACCGTAGTAGTTGTCTCAGTTTTTTTATGCAATACTTGACCAGTTAAAAATATATTGAACCTATGTCTATATGTATTTAGTTCAATGTCATTTTATTTAATTTTATGTAGATTTAATTACAAAAGCCAGGTATTGTCTCTTATGATAATAGATATTATAGTGACAATCCCACTACACAGGTTATAAGTGTAAAGTGTTTGAATGATTTAGACAAATAAGTTCAACATAACGAATTTGGCGTTATTTTTGTATCTATACTTAAACTTATATGTATTAGGTATAAAGGGTTTTGTCAGTTCAAATTTGGAGGGCAACTCTTCTTCAAATTTGGAAGCACTGCACTTGTTTGATAAAATTCTTCCACCATTTGAAAGGTAGGTACTATTGTTCCGGATGGACTAAATAGGACTCATGTTGATGAAATTCCCAGTAATTTTGAAAAAGATTTATAAGTAAATATGACTTGCTTTCTGTAAAAAAACAACAGTAAATAGATTCTTATATGTGTTACATTGATATTTGAAATACAATTTTTGATAATCATGTATTACCCAGATTTGAACCCGATTTAAAATTACTATTAAAAAAATCAAATTATAAATGTATACAGGCATCTTTTATAGTTGAACCGGTATATCGTTTTTTATTTAAACGTTTTAATTATTTAATTCCCATTCAACTACATGAGTAAAATAATTACAGTGGCCATTTCTACAAAATTTATTACAAAACAGTAAATCAGTTTGAACCGTTCACTAAACAAAATGGAGCTTAAGGTTCATGAATAAAAACATCCTATTTAGCGCTACGCTCGCCATGTCCGTAATTTTATAGATAAGTATTTTAAAAAGTGTAAGCGAAACGTAACTTTAACTGGCAGTAATAAGAAAGGCATTTGTTTACAATGCTCATCTGAGATATTGCTATTCGGCAATGTGGGGCAGTTCTACGCAAACGCATTTCCGGCCAAACGCTGTCGGGAAAAAGCCATTTAAAACAAAAAAGAAAAAAAAAATAGTAACGCGCCGCGCGCCTCGCTCGGACACTTCCGGTGGGCGCCATTTTTTCTGTATTGCCAACAGATAAAATCTTTCCGGCCTACTGCGCGGACACCCGCTTTTATTTTTCTTTTATAATGTTTTATACATGTGATCTCCTTTTAGTAAAATTTGTGGATACTCATGAAAAGTGAAATTTTGATTACATGTAGATTCTGAATGTAAACTTTCAATTTTATTAAATTCTATATCAACTGTCTTAGAACATTCAATTCGCGCCAGTAAGGACCGGCGCACATTGGAGGACAGCACGAAATTTTCATAGTATTTTGTACCTTAGTTGCTTTCAATATAATTCAAATTTGATTGGGAGGGTTTAATCAGAAGTGCATACCATCAACCATGCACTAGTGCCCAAGAATAAGATGGATGTCTCACATTATGATAGCACATTCTGATATATTTAAGTTATAAGAAATTAAATTGTACTTAATAGACATTTGAATAATACATCGAATAAACTAGTTACGTTTTATTAGGATAGAAACAGTTTATAGAACAAAAATTGAAAAATCAATATAAATAATCTGTCTTTTTTAATTTTCTGTTAAGAACCATTCATTTAACGTACTTTCGCGCAATATAAATATTATTGGAAACAACTAGAACCAATGAAAATCAAATAATTAATATACCTAACCTTGATAATAATAAAAAAGAATCTAACTTAATTAAGCAACACGAATGAAACTAATGTAGGAATAAACAAATATAGGTAAATGTTCATAGTCCGCAAAAAAGACAGGTATTTAAGTAAGTAAGGAGCAACTCAGTTCGGTCCAAGTAACAGTGCACCTGCATTTTACACGTTTACGAGGTGAAACAATGATTTGAACAGCACAATTAGTGTACGCCATTTGCATCGTCACAGACTCAACGGTCGAACTTATGTTAATTGGATAGTCGTTCGATGTTGAATATTCAAATTGATGTCATTATAACATTCGGGCGGGCGTACCGGGTGTTTGGCCACTAGCCAGTAGCGACGGTAATGCAGTGAGCTCAAATAAAAGCATCTAGCTAGAATGTATTTTAAAAAAGTAGGTACCAAGCGAACTACTTAGGTATACATGTAATAAAACAAGCTAATAACGCTTAACACAAGCTGCATGTGTTGCAAGTGTGCTGCCGACCATAGTAACATAGGATTATCCTTATCTTAATGGAAGGCATATAGGAAAACTTGAAAATTATTTAATGACAATTCACAGACATAGATAGTATGAAAATTCAAAAAAATATTTTTAAGTAAAGAAAGAAAAGTACTTTTTTGTACCTCTGACAATGTGTTACCAAATTTCATGATTAACGGTTAAATAGGTAAGGCGTGAAAGCGTAACAAACACACTTTCGCATTTAAGTTTAATATTAGTAAAGATTACAATAGGTTATCTATCTGATAACTTTTTACACTGTCTCTTAACACACACATATGAATCTTAAGCCAATCTGGCCTTAGTGTTGTATACTCACTTACTCACATTCAGTTTAGATTACCTTTTAGATATGTTCCATATAGACTTGGTCAGTTTTAACATTAATATCTTCGTTTTTATGTAAATTCTTGTTCCTTTTTTTTATCTCGCACGCAAGTTAAAGCTTGACTCGTAACTCGGCGGCCATGTTGTGAATGTTTGTTGCAACCAATTTGAATAAACCCCGAATGCCTAAACTGTCGACTTTCGCGTGCTTTATGATGATTAATTACCACATACAACATGTATTTTAATATATTTACATTCAAATAAAAGTCCCCATTAAGATTTTTTAAATGAAATATTAAGTATTTTATATGAAAAATTAAATATTAAGTAGGTATTAAAGGACTACAATTCAATGTTCACACAAATGTAGTAGTAAGTATGTATAGGTATATTTTAATTAAAATCTTTATTAGATTTTTCTGTATTATAATTTACTTTTTAGAGGTACAGTCGCGGTAAAAAGGTTCTTTAGCTTAATGTCGATATTTGTTTGCACCAGAGCAATTATCAGTCATGCCAAAACTTTATGTCAAACGTTTGGCAAAACGTCTGCTTAGTGCTTTAGTTTCTAAAGATACTGTGTCTACGACTTGATAGAGGAATGAATTTGAAAACTGACGAGGGTTTTCGTTTCCCGACTCTATCTATTATTGGACTATTTGTAAGTAAGTAAAAAGGTGAATTTTCGTTTTTTTTAAATATAACAAGTTAACCAATACCTATTAAATTTTTAATGGCAAAAAAATGATTTCACGCCAAATTAAATTATCCTAATCTTTATCTACAAGCCTACATTAAATTCAAATTCTTTTTACACTGGCATAAAAGAGAAATACGAAAAAGAAACAGTGACTGTCAAATTCCCTCGGATACTGGCAACAAAACAGCACTTTAGATGAAAAAAAAACTAGAAGAGCGTTCTCGATTCAAAAATTGAATTGATCGCCCCATTGTATTCCAAATGTATCATTTGAACTGTTATTATGGACGCTCTCTCTTTCTAGCGTTCAATAACAGCGCGGTAATCCAATACTTTTGTATGGAAGGCACTTAACATTGTCGCTAGTTTACGAAACGTCTTATGTGCCACTAAAAGCTAGAGGTCACTGTTTTAACACGCGTGTAAGAATTGATTTGTATTCATTCAATTAGCTTATCGTTGAACGAATTGGTATTATTAGTGCTTCGGTAGGTATGATAAGTAATTTTCAGGTGACTTGTAATAAAATAATAATTAATTTATAAAATATTATAACGGCGTAACAGGAATAGTCAATTATAAATGTGATTTCAAATACCTTTTTTTTTCACTTGCAGATTTATTATTAGTATTGATTGATTGATTGATTAAAATTAACTTTTCTATAAAGGTTTACGAATATTTTTTAGTCTGAAAGGGATTAATTTCATTATTCTTTTTTTTTTTTAATTTTAAAACTTTAAATAGGTACACCTATTATATTTTTCTTATATTCAAACTATATGATTTTAATTTAAATCTACTACAAAGTTATTAGAACCAGGAAAGGAAAAAAAATCAGAGAACAAATAATATAATGCGAGATTGAATCAGGAACGAGGAGATCCGTAGACAAACGAAAGTCACTGGTACAACCGGGCGGATTACTACGTTTGAAATGGCAATGGGCAGGAAACCTAATACGGGGAGCCGACGACGGCCAATAGGTCAGAAGGTTCTTGAGTGAGACCACGCACCGGCATGGGCAGCGTAGGTCCTATGGGAAAATATTGGGGAGACTAGACAAGCTAACTAGTGGACGTCCTACGAGTGAGACGATGAAATTATTCTGCGAGACTTTCAGAAAAGACTTTAAAAATATATTGAAATTAAATAGCTATAAACGTCACAAATAAATGATACCCAAAAGACAATCAATTCGACCGCAAAAACTTAATACAAATTCATCGGGAAATGGGATGGCTCGTTTGTTGGTCGCACCAAAAAACTTATACCACAAAAACGTAAACAGTTTATAAACTCAAAGGAAGTAACGTATAAACGAGCGTGGTGAATTAAATAAACAAATTTATAAAAACCAACCACAACAGACTGCTTTGTGATCGCATATTGCGGTCGGCAGGTACGGGAATCGAACCCACGCCCGTAGACTAATCCTATTACACGGCCATTGTGGATGGCCAAATAAATAATTTATTTTCAATCGTTCAATTGGTGCCTACTGAGTTAAGTTTAGTCCCAGAGCTCTTGTCGAAAAATTGCCGTATCATCTCTAGGACACTTTCTCACTGGGATTATGATTTCTTGCTGTAATGGGGAGTCTTGTTTCTGACGGGTTCAGAATTCTGTTTTATTGAATAACCATTGGTCGAGTGCTAGCCTTAACGCCTGACTCGCGGGTTTTAGGTTGGATTCCCGGCAGAGCTAGGAAATAAAATTTTCAAAAATGGCTGACTAGCTAATGATTTCTAAGTAAAAAAAAATGTTAAAAAACATTTACAATCTCTTTGATGGGAAGTAATCCTTGATTTATTCTTGATTTTCTCACAAATTTCGTCACTCTATTGGTATGTGTGTGATTTTGTTTTGTTTTGTTATTTAATATTATGCTATTTACATTATTTTAATGCTTTTATATTGTTTGATCCTTGAGTAGTAGGTGCACATTATTTTTCGATCGTTATATTTGTATTTATTGCCAATTGTATTTTATGTTGCAATTACATAAACAAATAGAATATTAACCACACATAACACTTAACAAATATTTAACAAATGTTAACTTTAATTCAAATCCAGTAGACCATTAATAAAAAAAAATAATAAACAAAAAATTTGTCACATTCCCACATC
The DNA here is from genome assembly GCA_918317495.1 of Synanthedon vespiformis. Taxonomy (NCBI): domain Eukaryota; kingdom Metazoa; phylum Arthropoda; class Insecta; order Lepidoptera; family Sesiidae; genus Synanthedon; species Synanthedon vespiformis. The sequence goes on along the minus strand of OU906951.1, from coordinate 8,485,086 downwards.
AATCAAAATAAAACATAGCAATAAATTAAATTAAAACAGTAAAGGATAAGAATAAAAAAGAACTATAAAACAGTTTATGAATAGAAAAAAGGCTCCTTGTGCCTCTATGAGGGCAATTTAAGTTGTTGTAGCCTTTTATAGTAACAACGTATACACTCTTGAGAGGATATATTTTGAGTAAACACACTTCATATTGTTCGAATTGTGTAGTTTGCTCCGATGATTTTGATATTTTAATTATTTATATTTATATTTAGGTACCTATGAATAATATTTACAAATGATGTAGGTAATAGTTTTAATTATTTATTATCAAAAGGTTTAACTGAAGTTTATATTTTAATGGCCGTTCTAAAAACTCAAAGTCATTTAGGATCTCATAATATGAACACAACATTTTCCAAATTAAAGATTAGTGTTTGATATTATTATTTAAAATTTGATCCTGTTTTTGTAATATTGCATTTTTGTTTTAAATTAACTGGTTTCGTTTATTTCAATAAACGGCAGTGAGAATTTAGTACAAATGTACAAGATTAACAATAAATTACTATTTGCTATCGACTCACCCTCGGCTTACATGCAAATTTACATGCAAAAACCTTCCTTATTTGTCGCTATTTAAATAAGTGAAAACCTTATAAAAATCCTTTATGTAATTTAGAATAAGTTAGCGGATAAACAAACAGAAAGGCGACTTGATTTTATAAAATCTATAGAATTGATAATTATGCAATTTTAATTCATACAATATTCAAGTATCAAGATTGTTTAGTTGTTATACGGGGAGGGTGATGTAGCGTCATTGGAAGGTAGATCACAATGAGTTCGTGCATTGTTATATGAATTGCGTTTTTTTAGTGAAATCGATCATCAAAACGTATCCGTCTCAACTCAAGTAGGTATAATATATTTTATGAAAAACAAATATAAACTTAGGCAACTTAATACAACCATTACAAGTTATACAAGTTGGATTTTTTAAATAAAATTACTGGCTACAGATTGCTAGGTAATATTTAATAGGTAATAGTTATCATATAGGTAATCCTATATGAAAAGTCTTGGATTATCTTGGAATCTGCATTGTCTTGGTCTTAGTCCTTGAATAAAATAATATCGATTTTTATTTAATTTATTTATATCTAACAAAAACCATCATTAAAGATTTTTTATATCTCATCAAAAACGCTTCATTACTGCCGGCTTCTATTAACATTAAAACCTTGTAATTTAATATGGTAACACCTTTAAAAAATATTTTATTTCTTAATTATCAATCATATAAATTAAGTGAAGTTTAGCAAACTAGATTGCAGATCTTATCTTTATTACTTAAGCGTACGTATACATATAAATTACTTATAAAGCTTAGGTATATAAAATGACTTCATTTATAATTACTATTCACTTTGAACACTATTAAAGTAGATACATATGCAGCAAATATTTGTTTTGTATTGATAATACAATCTTATTATAAATTGGACGATTCGACTATCTTGCTCAGCTTGCATCTATGTTACAAATATATCTATTGTTTATGTTACAAATACATACACTAAAATCAGAAAGATTTGAAAATAGATACAAATTGCGTCATATAAAATATCTCACATTTTTTGTATATCGGGGTCTTTATTTTATTTGCCCTATTGGGTACAAGTCTCCTCATCATGTAAGGAAGTGAAAAAATAGGTCACAATACCACAAAACTGTATTAACAGTACTAAAAATCGCTAGCTTCTTGCATAATATGCAGGCTTTCTCTCGATTTATTTCTTCAGTAAACATTTACAATGCACTCACAATCATATTTAAAGGAAAAAGAAGATTCGACGTAGTTGCAAGTCTAATCAAGAGAAGCTGTTTGTCTACTTAAAATGTTGCCTTATTTTTTAGTTCATTACAATTCGAACATTTGTGTGAGAGAAGTGGCAGTAGCAATACACGATATAAATATGTATAAGGAGGCGTGCACACTGCACCCAACGTACGTACCGCTCGATCTTTGACAATGCTACTGAAGCCAACATATATTCCCATATTGTATCCCTGTCATTATGCCTTCAATTGGAAACAGCAGGCACTCCCATTTCTTTGTAGCTCCTTCCGAATAATTAGAGCAAGCATCGTACATCGATACTTAGTCGAGCAATAAAGTATACATTTCAAGACAAAAAATATCAAATGCCCTCTCAAAAGGGTCCCGCTCGCTTTGACATTTTTTTTCTTTGTTAGAAGCACTTGTGACGTTTTCTTTTGACATTTAGCTAGCTGAAACTGTACATGAGATTGTTTTGTTTACTATTTCGGGGTTGTGAGAGTCGTGAGAAATGATATATTCACTGTACGTATGCCTACAACTAGACTTAACAAATAGGCAAATTCAAAGTTCTCTTCATTGAATAGAACCAAATTTTAATCACTTACAATTTACAATAGCCGTGATTCAATTACGTCAAAATTACTAAACATTTTATGTTGAAGAACTTATAGGTAAAGAAACTTATAGCTTCCCGAATATTGCACCGGTTAGATTGATATGTAAGAGTAAGTTCAACGATTTATAGTTACAAGTTAGCAAAAGTTAGCAAATATAAAAATTAGTAAAAAAAAAATTAAAAATGTGAACAATTTAATATGTCGAGGGGGGTTAATACAGCTAATTCATTTTTTAATAGATATAGTGCATAGATGTTTTTTACAGTCGTCTTCTAACAGCATTAAAAAATTACCAAGTTAGACAATTAGACAATAGTAGGGAAAGACGATTCCTTCTCTACTTGAAATGTTTTTTTTATTATTATTAAGATAACGTTTAAATAATAATTATATTATAAACACTGGTCTTTATGATAGGCAATTGTGTTTGTGTTTACGACACATTAACCGGCGCCGTTTGGTCATATGTCACCAAGATAAGTACTGTCAGCTAATCCTGAGGGAACATCTCCCGGGGGAACCTCGGTCCAGCACACCCAAGTCGGGGGTTTCAACTGTTTAAATATACTTACAATATATCAGTTAACAATATTACTGTTGAGTAATCTCTTTTTTGTTTTACTAGTCTTTTATCAATACTATCAATTTTTTTCAATGCGTTTTTAACGCTTACGAAGTCGCGAGTATCGTATAGACAAGATAATATTATCTGTAAGTATTGAAATAAGGTACAACCGGGTAACAAGGCCCACCGTTTTGCAAGTGATATTTTTATCAAATAGATTCCAAAGCTTACCTTCCACTATTATAAGCAATCTTTATAATGTTAGCAGGTATAATAGTTATAATGTTAATATAATAGTATAATGTTAGAATGTTAGTAAGTATTAATAGAACTTTACGATTTTACTCCTAAGACTAAAAATATTTGAATTTATCAATTTTGAATATGTTGAAATATGTGACTCACATTATGTAATTTATAGTAGAGACCGCATGCGTTACACACTGGTTCTCCATTCTGGTTGCGCCTCCATAGCGTCGTCGTCGTTGTCTTGCAGTTTGCACACGACGTTCCTGCTCTTCTCGCTGCACTCTGCAGTGACTGAAACATACAAAATATTGTACATTAATTGAAGTTATAATTGAACTTATAGCTATCTCAAATTGATCCAGACTGCTTCTGACTGGTCCTTTTGGAAAATTATTAGGCTATGTCCAGCAATGGACGAGCTACGACCGAGATGATCTCTAGTTATAATTGTAATAACTAAATCGTCATTATTATTAAAGATAGGTATTCAAAAAATGGGTATTACAGTGAACAAACGACATTGATTTAAACATATTTTGTGCTATTAATCTCATTTAGTTAAATGTCAATCAAGATGGAAAATAAAATTAATATATTTCAAATTAGAGGTCAAGCGACAGATGTAAATGAAATATTAAATTAGTTTTAAATATAATGAGAACTAAATTATAAACTATATGTAATATGTACAAAACATTGGTTTTATTTGTTTATTATATTGGTTTATTTATAAATATCCACTAAAATAAGTACTTATACTGTAAGTCTCTGATAAAATATATCGATCAAATTTAATCCGTCCGTTAAATTTTAATAGTCACGTGTAAGACATGACAAAGAAAGTATTAAAATGACATAAAAACGATTCATTCGAACATCGAGGGTTCGAAAAAGCGAAGTAGCCCTCGGAGGCCTCTTACGCACCTGCCCATTATTGGCCGTCAATCAAACAAAAAACATCCACGGCATGCGGTGGCCATTTCATACAGTCCACAAAAGTGCCTCACTCAATTAAAAATGCATTCGTCCCAACCCGTCACGAGAATAAAACGAGCCGCGCAATCCAACTCATAATAAATCCATTAATTTGTCATGTCATTTATCGAACAAAAAGTATTCAACTCGTAAAACATTACAAGAGATGAACTATAAGTAAGGGACAACGAGACGGGATAGTTCTCGGTAACTAGAAACGACGAATTCTGACCAACAGATATCACGATCGCATCAAGTAATGTACTAGTTAATATAGTAAACGTCTGCAATGTACAATCGGGTACAAAAGTGTTTTGAAATAAATATTTTTACAAGCTTCAAAGTACTTCTTCATTTATTCTTTGTTCTTCGTTTTTTTTTCTTTATTAATGTATGTTTTAGTAATCATTAAAAAATGAGTCTATGGTTTTATTGAAATAAGTTTAGTTTTCAGTGACCTAATGGTGCACATGGAAAAGACGGATTTCCTAATTTTATAAACAATTAAGTATTACTTTCATATTTTTTCAAGGAGACCCTTGATGTATAAAAGATAAGTTTATATTCATAAGTATCCAATGTTGTTTTTATAAATAAACAAATACATTAAGTTTTTAATTTATTGTACGTCGTACACGACTGTACAACTGCATATTGGAATATCTAAATATTAAATGGTTTGCGTCAATATTCGCCGCGTCATGGCAGCCCCTTTGTGCCAGAATAAGATTAGAGCTGGCCATATTAGCCGAGCCAACAACAGACACTTTTTCTTTCTCTTGCCATGAGCACCTACCATATTGGTTAAACTCAAATTCTTTGTGGTTTAAACTTTTTTTATTACGTTAATACCATCTGAGATTTTGCTATCGAAGGTCATTGTTCGCATAAAAGAAATGCGTGATGTGGTACCACCATAAATATCTATTACCTAATTATGTAATTTTCCAAAATTTACATAGAAATAAATTGATTATGTTTATAATATACCTTGGGGCATAATTTTAACTTTATAATTTTATTATGCATTTCTTTATGGTGATGATTTTAAAAGGTTTTTATTTATTGTTATGACACAAAAGGGTTTTTGTCTCCATACCAAGTATGTTAATTAATAATTATATCAATTTTTTTGAATATAAACCCAACGAATACCTCTATGTAGGTGAGAAAAGTAGTGGAAACTTATTAACTAGTTAGTAAATTAACAACTTATCTTTGAAAAAAATAGATTTTCAACATTCAATTATATATCAATACGTTTATAAACACGTTTAGCATATTATGTGTTATAATTAAAAGCCAATATAATGTGCAAAACTTTTAATAACATTTCTTTTACGAGTCAATTATTCGAAACCGATTTCATAATCCGACTGATAAGGTTTCTCATCAAGTTATAACGGGCGGCGTGCATCATCCCTACGATCCCTAGGGAGACCAGTAAATCAGAGGGGTTCTGGCTAAGCCGATTACAGAAGTCAACCGGCGGCGACGGGGGGCGAAGCGGTTTTATTTCCGTGGAAAAACGGCTGTTTACCCGTAATTTTATGGCCGAATTACTCTCGCTACTCAAACGCTGAAATAGCTGGAAAACGTCGTAAATTTTACTGCCGAGATTGTTTTTAGGGCCATTCGTTCACGAAATACTCTAAAAAAACTTTATTCGATTTAAAAACAAAATAGTAAAGAAAAAATAACAAGAACGCACCCGACCAGTTCTAGGTTTAAGTGCGCTCACTAAAATGCCAAGTATGTGAAGTCTTGGTCCCAGAGTCTCCGTGAGTTTTATTAATTGTTAAACCCATTTCACTGTCAACAGCATTCCACGGATCGATATCGTACGACAAAAAATGTAGTATCAAGCGGAAAACATGCCGACAAAAGATAAAAAGCTGTACACAAAACAAAATTCAGTGCGTACATTGTTGTATCTGGCACTCAAATTTTCAGTGTAGTGTAAACTCAAAGGACATGCGCTGCTGTGACAATATTAAGGGCTCTTTGTTGTGTGTCACGAACAAAAACATCGCTTTTGTTCAATTTTCGGACAACACAGCGGATTCATAATAGACACACGACTAGATAAGTGTGGGTACTTCTTTGAAGAGCTCAAGATAATCTTGCCTTTCCTTAGAATATAGGAATGCAGGTGAAGTTTTGACCTACATAATCGGCTCAATGTTATTCCATCAATAATAAACAAAATATTGAATACGGTGGCATCATTTAATTTTAAATTCAGCACGCGGAACTGTGGCGTTGCATTTGTTGTAGGCGACGGTAGCCACCTACCATCAAGTGGATCGTCAGCTCGTCTTTTACCTTGACACTAAAAAAAATATCTGTTGTGCCTTATGCATTTAACTGTTTTATTAATATAGGTTTAGTCTGATATCAATACTATCTGAACCAAAGCAGCCTATTTCAAGGTCTATAAATTCCTTATAAATGGAATTTAATCTTTAAAGTCAAAGATCTAGCCTTAGTAACGTTAGTAATTATAACATACATATTTGAAATAGTAGCAAATGACTACCAAGAATTTATAAATCGATATATTTATAAATTCTATTTTAAGTATTTTTAAGTAGCTATTTTATTAATATTATATTTTAAAATTAATAAATAAAAATTTAATATTACTAAGAAAAACCCATTACAATCTCTCTAAATAAACAAGCAGGTAATAATAATAATACTTGTGTGTGAGTATTAATTCCTAATCTGATTTAATATACACATTATTGTGCATTTATTAATATTAAAGACGTTATGTTAATGAATCAATGAACAATGAATTAATTCATTATCAACACGAAACCCATCAAGCTGGTTCATCTCACGTCAGTTCACACAACTCGACTAATTCAATAAACCACCCACATTAAAAACATATTTCCATAACGGCCGCCGCCGCACAGCGATCCAATCAGCCTTATCTCCCCCGACCCTCACTGCAAACACCTCCCGATCTAATCAAATCACAGCCTCCGTCTTCCCTAATCTACCTATCTACTTCCAAACATAAAATTATATTACAAAAAGGGATGATACCGACATCCCCTCATATATTTGCGAACACAAGCAAAATTTAACCTACCCGGAAGCAACGCTCTCTGTTTATATATAACTTTGTAGTCTGAAAACTCACACAGGCACGGGAATCGCATTGCGACGCACACAGAGACCCGTATCAGCATATCTACGCCATCTAGATCCCACTACGAGAACCCCAAGAGGGGAGGCAATCCATTTACTGACTGTTTCCTCACCCAAATTCGCTCCTTATCCGAATAGCGGTAGAGATGGCAATCGCGTGGCAAAAACGGTGTTTTTAAAGGTTTACACGGCCCCTAGCAGTGAAAGCGCGGAATCGATGTAGCCTTTACCCCTCGCACCGCGTCAGTTTTTCCGGAGCTCCGTCCTTATCTGACCGGAGCGATTAGATAAAGATAGATAGAGCGTGAAAATAAAGATTTTCATCGTGTTCACTACTGCTGCGCTGTAGTCCAATGTAGCGGTTCTGCGGTGTGTGTATCATGTAAAAGGGCCTGTTATGTATGGGTCGAGGGTTCTTGTAACGGAATAGAGCAAGGCTCGACAAAACATTGAGTGGCGACTCAAACCCTTTTGAAAGTGTTATCGTCGCATAGTTTTTAAACACGTATAGCGGCGTCTATTTTTAATAATCATAAATTTATGTTTTTAGCTGATGAAATTTGTTTTAAGTTACGATTATTTTTTGGTGTTTTTAGCTATACTTTATTAATGGGGTTTTATTTTCATGATTTTATAATAAAATTTGTATACAAAAATTTCTTTTTACTTTTACTATTTTCTTTTCTTCAGCTCTTTTACGATGTTTTAACTTGACGCGTATCTATTTTTCACAAAAATACGAGAACACTATTTGTTAAAAAAATTTACAAGATGCACCGCCATGAGACCTCCCTCCCGCTCCCTGCCCTGCCCTCCCCCGCCCTCCATTGGCTATTCCCAACCCGCGGAAGCCATGTTGGGAAATTCGCTTAACGATTTATTTGTGCGCGCACCGTGTAGCTGGACGGTCGCTTGTAACGTAGGTAGGCATGCCACACGATACCGTAACGCGACCGCTGAAATGGAACGCTAGAGTCCCACGTTTATTCGTTTGTAACAAACTATGCAAATCGTTTCGTCCATGATTGGACTTGAAATTCCGACAGCGACAAATAGAAAAAGTATAGGAAAGAGTTCGGTATTGTCCGTATGATTTCTGTTCATGGGCTGTCGAATTTTAAATCCGTTAGGATAACAAAGCGTGGCGGTTAGCCAATAGGAGCTATCGAGAGATAGGGATCGACGCGCGGCCAGATTGACACATCAAACCGCCAGCCGCTCGCGAGATTACCATCGATGTACGTTGCCCTCGTAATCGACGCGCCAACGTCACGCTGCTGCGTAATTGATGCTGCCAAATTTCTCTTCGTTACTCCTTAAAGGGATATACAATTATTTGAAAATAGATATAATATTATTATACATTATTATTTATTATACAGATTTAGAAGTGGCAGACTGCATTTCGCAGTTATCGGCATCTGTCGGCAGCAACATAAGATAACCGTTGAATAAAAGAATGTATGTTGTGTTTCATAGAATGAGTGAGGGGTGCGAGAACCTGAGTTATTGCAATTACATCTCAAACCCTAATCCTTTATCCTACTAACGGCAGCACCTAGCCTAGCACCAAGTGGACAATGTTTAATTTAAAAAAATAAAATGAAAATATATACTTATAAAATTATAAAAATTGAAAAGGTCTACATAAAAATTAGATAGACAAAAATAGTTTAAATATTTTCATATAGGTATAGGTACTTTAAGGTAACTAATTTAATTAATTTAGGTAATTAATTTAGGATGTTAGTGTAATGTTCTGAATAATGGAGCCTAAGTTTGTCTATTTTTATGTTAGGATGGCGGGGTGGCTGGAAATGTGTCTGTATTTCAAATACAGAACAGATAGGTAAAACCGTAGCAAACTTGTAGCAAATACAGTCGCTACGTCCGGTCAGATTTTACATACTCTTCCCACTAAAATATTTTGCGCGATAAAAATTCAACATATTATATTCACGGTCTCTGAACCGTCGTCGTCAATGTAGAAATAAATAAGAATAATCGAAATTGAATTATGTTGTTATTGCGGTTGGATAAATTTAAAATAAAAAAGAAGTTTAGTGAGAATGCTTTATAATTAGTTGTGGACGACTTTGATCGATGGCGCCACAGTATCGGGTAAAGCTCGTCGTTCAAGCCACGACTCACGGAATTTACTCGCTTTTAAAAGTTCATGATTTTTATGATAACAAATTAATAAACTTTACCAAAGTTCAGCTGATTTTTTTTATATAATATCAACTTTAAAGTTTGTTTAATACAAGCTTCGATAAGAGAGAGAATCTTTTGTGTTACTTTTTCATGAAGCCTTAAGAGAAAATTGTAATTTTTTGGACTTAAATTTTGAATTAATATCAATTGAATTATGTTCGAAACAAGAAAGTAAGTTTCTTACAGAAGCCTAAATGCCTTATCAATGCGCGACTTTGTGTTATTTAGTAAGGAAATAAACAAAATTTTAAGAGATTTTGTTTAAATTGGAAATAGTAACCTTAGTATGACATTTTATTATAGCAGAACATAAGTAGATAATTATGGTATCAGCTAGAAGCTTAAAATAGATTTTTCCGGTGATGAATCACCTATGTTTGCGTTATAAAATTTTCCTTTTATTATGCTGTTATTGTGGATATTTTATTAATGACTAGCTGCTACCCGCGACTTCGCCCGCGTAACTTTGTAAATGAAACCTTCCTCGAGAACCACTCTATCACTCACTAATTTAGATCCAAATTTTATTTAATGTAAACTTTATTATTGAATGAACTGTGCATGTGCATCCTTAAAACTAAACTTTGATAGATAATGACGGCACCTAGGTTCGTAGCAATGCAAGTCCTGCTGGTAAGCGAAGTTGCATGATCGATGGGGACGCCATAAAGGCGCACAGGTTGAAATGCATCATAGCCATGTCGCCGCGTCTGACAAGGACCAGACATATCAATTTTTACAATATTATTCGGCTGATGCAAAAAATAAAAAATATTGTTACAGTGCGTGAAACAATAAAAATGACCAACCTAAATATAGAATTATTTTTTTAAAAGTGAAAAATTAAATATAAGTACAGTATTACAGTGTTAACTTGGTGATTTAAACGCCTAGCTCCATGTGGTTAAAATATCCTATGTGGCTTAGTAACAATGATTACTTGCTCAATAACATAATATTTAAACTTATTTATTACTGCTAATAACTTTCATAGAATTGTATAGGTATGTATAAACTGAGATAAGAGAAGTAAGGTTAAATTACAGAGAATTTTAAAACTCTAGTTAATCCATTTTTTGCATATACCTATACCTAAGTTACCTACAGTATTATTTTGTAATATGAAAATAGTATTTCAAGCCTTCCTATTTTTACTGAAAATATTTACCTTAAATAATTCACATCAGAATTGGCCTTAATTATAGTTTAAGCAACTTATTGAATCTAGGTATATGTTTATTGTAAGTTAAAATAAATCGACATTGATTTACACAAACGAGGCGTGAGTTCGGTAAAATAACATAAAATTATGTCCCGGAGGCGACTAAACGTTGGTAATTCTGGCTCGAATCGCTTCTTATAACGTGTGAATTTGCATTGAATGGCAACAGGACACTGCGCCCTTTTCAATTAGAGACACAACATGACTGTGTGTTACACTGTGTTAGTTGTCAGCCGAAATATCATTCAGACAACGGATTTACTTTTATAATAATTGATAAACAGAACAGTAGGTACCAATATGTGAATCCGGGCTACGGACTTATTGTTAGAGCACGTTTTTTGCTAAGACTCATCGACCTTAACTTGTTAGTTCAATGTCAAATGTTATAAGTATACAATAAAATAAAAACATCTTATAAGAATATTAAATACCAATTCATAAAGTATAGGCTTTGAATGCTTAAATTAGATTAGGTATAGACATTTAATTCAATATATTACTAAGCGGTGAGATAGAAATAATAAATGATTTATTAAATGAAGTAATTATATCAGAGACAGCCTCTTTAATAATATGTAATAATTTATGATGTCATGGAGTTACTAAGATAATTTGAAAAATAGGTATCGACTTCAGGAAATCGAACATGGGCAAGAGTGCCAAAGAAAGCACCTTAAACTTAACTTAAACAAACTAATGAACTCATCAAAACCCAATAAAAAAATGTTTACTATCTTAATTTTTCAATTACATATTTACAATTACCTACCGCCAGTTAGGAATGCCGTTTCTATGACTAATTAAAACATCAGACAAGTTTATTGTTAGTTTGTTTTTATAATTATATTGGCAATGATACAATTATAAGTCACTTGAATTGACTGAATCTATTAGTCGGACGTATGCAAACAGGTGCGCGCACGCATCGCCCGAGGTTCTGTACTAAAGCTGCGTAGAAGGAAGTTGTAAATACGGACCTAGCAGCTGCAATACACTTAATATTATGCGTCCATTCATTCGGACACTTAATTCCCAACATTTGTATTGAATTCGAATAAAATATATTACGAATTGTGACCAATGTATACATAAGTATATTGCGTCAGCTAAGTTTCTGGTGTCGCTTTCTTTAACAAAGAATTGTGGTGCCATTTTTCTCCTTTTACTATTGTAAGAATGTCAGCAGAATTTATTGTATTGTAGTAATTGCGACTAATTAAAAAAAAAAGAACTAGAAAATAGAGTTACTTTATTACAATTGACAGAATGAAATTTATTAAAGTAAGCTTTTTATAGACTTGTGATATTTCTCTTTTCTCGTTCTTTTCTCATAGCAGCATCGGTCAACGATATTTTTTTTTTTATATTTTGGTAAGCTAGCAGGTTGACGGTCCGATTGATACATACAGTCATATAAACTTTTGACTGATTTGGTGTTATTAAAGGTGTAACGTTATGTTATAATAACGTATGTTTACCTTAGATAGAAGAGAATTGTTTCGATAGAACACACATTAGTGAGATAAGCGTTCGTTGCGTGGTCTACGAGCGCGGGAGTGTGAACTCGCTTCGCTTGTGGTTGCATCGCTTCGCTCGCTCGCACGGGGCCGGGGTCAAGGGTTGTTTCGCACAGTTTAGCACCGCGTCATATTTATAATTACCGCGGGCATGAGCGGGCGCTAGGCTCTCTCCCGCGCCCGGGCTGCGCTCGCGCCGATAAATCAAAATTTTAAATCACCGGTGGGCGTTCCGAACCGCTCGGCCAGCGCCGAATAAAATGAATTAAAAATAAAATAAGTCGAGGGGGCCGCGTGCACGGCTCTGAGAAAATTTAAAGATATTTCGCTTTAGTTTTTTTAATTAATACCTTGTTAAAATTTAATATTGAGAGCGCATGCGTTATTACAATGGGTGTGCGCGAGATTTTTAACTCGCTTTCGGTAACTTATTGAAGCTTCTCGGGACCGTTTAATTGGATCATTTTTTTAACGAGAAGCGATAATCTTCGATGAAGGGCGAGACGAGATCATTAAGTGGGGGTCTCTCGTTTTCGCAAATTATTAGCAATAACTATGTACGTAATGTAGTCGTCCGATTTCTTGGTCTTATAAACGCGAAAGTAACACTGTATGTCTGTTACATGTTCACAGTTAAAAACTTCTTAACCGGTTTTACCAATAAACCTTTCATTTATATTGAAAAATAGAGTCGCTGTTCGCCTTTGCCTGTTTCTCCGTTAACTTCTTCTAATTCACCCAACCAATTTCGATTTGGTTTTCATTAATTGAAAAGTAGTTTGATTATCAGAAAACATTGCATTCTTGCGAAGCTGGGGGCGGGTCACTAGTCGTATAACATTTACAAGTCGATTGAGAATAATTTCTATCAATAATAAATATATTTTTGAAAGTCGCATTGTAGTTTTATAATATTCTCAAGCAAAATAAATTACTGCAAGCAGAAGTACACCATAACATTGGCATTCGGTGATTGGCATTAGCGAATGATTTGTACGAAGCCGATAGGCCACATAGATAGAGCGGCAGCAGGGGTCACAAACCTTTTCCACATGGTAGTACACAACAAAGTAAGTTTGCCCGTCGGACAGTAGTCGTACACGCACGCGTCGCTGCACTGACAGCTCTTCATTTGCTCCGACGTAATGTTAAGCGGTAAAGGCGGTACACTTTTAATAATTCCGCCCGCTGCGGGCCACGAACCTAATGAGTGGCCAGCGATTGACTTCTGCTATTTTGCTCACAAAAAACCTCTGTGCCTAATATAACACAAATAAAAGTAGCCTCAGATATTTTACTCTATCTCTATTTAGAGGCCAATATCACTTAATGAAAAGTTAACGTTGAATATTGATATGTTAAGCATTTACATTAATAACTAGCATGATATAAGTAATTTTATTGTAAAATCATGACAGACAGCCAGTAATAAAGTCTAAAATAATGTCGTATATAAAATTTAGAATCTCAATAAATTGTAAAAAAAGAAGAAAATAAAGTATGTAAAATAAAAACGTAAAGCTAAAGATAAGTATGGTGTGACATTTTTTACTTATTCACTGAAACACAACAGCATAATATGTTTTTTATGGAATAAAATAAATTTTATATTTTTTTAATAAATTTTATCTGATAAAGAAAAAAAGACGAAAGGTAAATATGGTTAAGCTGATAATGGAAGGAAATGAGCTTAGACTTCTTTTAGTCGTTCCCTGAAACATGTTTTTGTAGCATAAATAGAAAAATTTTGCTCTGCTACTAAAACCAGACTAAAGTAAACAGATTTTTTTTATATACATATTTAATGAATAGGTAATTAAAAAAAATATACCGCATTGGGAGAGGCTTCAAAAAATTTCTTTATAATTGTTTAATTTATAGCACGTTAATAGGCTAACAAAACAAACCTCATTACTTCATTCCTCGAAAAAGTAATTGAAAAGCGACTTATTGAACGTCCCTAAATGACAAGTGTTTATTCAAATTACACACTTATTTACATATGGTTAAGCGTTATTTTTTAAAGTCTCTCCGATAACTGTTTGAGCTTCTATTATGCGAGGCACGCTGGTGTGTGTACAACTAATAGAGCTACCGTGTAAAGTAGGCACTCCATTATCGACTACACGATTAATATGCGACAAAAAAGTTCGCCAATAAACTTGGCTTGCCACAATCAATTTTAAGTGGTGGATAATGCTGTCGGTAGCGGGGCAGGTGGCACAAGCGCCCTGTAGGTCGACTAAGGTGGATGGCATTTTGGTTTATCGACGCCATTTAAACGCGACTGTACCTATAAACTTAGCTGAAGGTACAACTCAGGTGCACCCAATTTATTGACGTCCATAGTGACTACTTTCCATTGAAATTGAATTTAGAATATTATGGAAATATTAAAAAGTTTAAAAGAAATATGTATAGTTTTGTAATGGAGACTCATAACTGTAAACAGCATTGTCTATTTCAAGCCACTTAAAGCAAGGGAAACCTATGCCACTTGTTTTAACAGCAGTAAGTGTTATCAAATTATATTGTGTAATTTTTACTACCGAACTACTTAAACTAAAAGTCTCATTAGACCGAATTTATTAGGCTAATAATCAAAATACTAAGACTGGGCCCGTTTACGGTTAACAATTTGAACCCAAAAATATATTCTTTAGAGCCATGATTTTTTTTATATCTTTTCGCTTACTTTCATTTTATTGTATATAATTAATATTATAAACTCATTATATATAAATCTACAACCTGAAAGACCTTTTAGTCAGAAAGGTTAAATTTCATTAAATAAATATGTACCTACCAAAGATATTAGAAAATTAGCTCGAATATATTTAGTAAAATACTGAGTTTACTTGTTTTAGTACCCTTAACACACGTAAATGTGTGTTTATTGTTTTTTATTGTATTTATACCTGAGTTACTTTTTTACAGTTTTTTTAAAGTAGATTCCATAATAATATTACCAAGTACAACATAACATTGCCAATTAACTTAACAGAGCAAATTAAATAAGAATTTTTATAGCTATTCTCAAAGGAATAACAATTTAACGCTAGGAATTTATACATAATTCAGTACTTTAGTTCTTTGCTAAAAAATTAACAATTTAGCTCAGTTAATTAATTACTAGAAACCCCTCACTAAGGAACCATGAAATGACATTCAACTTGACAGAACTTCGCTTCTTTAAATTAATTATTGCCTTTTAGAGTAAATAAAGTGTTAAGGGTTAAATTATATTATTGTTTGTTTTGTAAATTGTAATTTATTAAAATTTAATTAACATTTTAAAACAATAATGTTGACGTTATTTGAAATTTACTAAACCAAGACACGCGTAAACTGATGAAACTTGACACAAAGAAAGACCATTCGATAAATACCAAGATAATTATGGAAAGAAGACGCAAAGTAGTAATTTGATTGAATAATGTTTTGGAACAGATTAAATATGGAACAATTTGTGAGGGGGAATATTTGTATGGTTGCTACTATTTCATGTAAAAATACTAAATAGATTTTTGATGAAACTTTACAATTATATGTTATATGTCGCAATGACATATAACATTTATTAATAAATATATACAGACGAAGTTATATTTTTAATCACAATTTCATTAGCGAATTTATAACTGGTTATGTTCCTTCACTGTTCAGTAAAAACAATGTGTCCAAGGTTCAAGCTAGATACGACCCGTTACACGGACCTGTAGGGACGCTTCATTTAATTCGCTTTTTGTTCATTAAATTTATTAGATGGGTTATTATTCAACTGGCGAGTATACGATCGCATGCCACGCTAATATTTATTTGAACACGATCAGATCGGTATGTACTATATGCCATCTTTTAAACTGTTGTGGAATTTTATTTCCAATTGTATTCTTTATTTTATTAACATTATCTTTATAGTCTGCTGTGCACCTTAAGCTATTTAGAGATAGTAAAAGGTAATTTAATATTTAATTGGGTGGCTTCCAAAGACATTTTGAACTTTAAAACTTTAAACGAATCGTTAGTAATTAGAAATTTATGACTCTATGGTAATTAATGCTGTATAATATTTGAAAATATATATTATTTATTTTGCAAAAAAAATTATCGAATTAGTCGTTACTTTCTTCCCTTTACTTTCAAAAGGTCAGATTTTCAAACGGTCAGACTTTCAAATGGTCAGTTTTTCAAATCGTCAGACTTTCCAATGGTCAGATTTAGTACAGTTTCTATTAAAATTACAAGTGTTCAATAAGCTCTTGATAGCTCTTGATAACTATATTATGTTGCATAGCCCTTAGCCAAAATTTTCAGATTGAATATTTTCTATTTACTCAATAAAATTTTATTACAATGAACCATATTGGTTGGTAAAATAACAAGTGCTTGAAAACCATATTAGTTTCTCGGCAGAGCACTTGCATATACCTTGCCTTGCAAACCTGTGGAGATCAATGGCAATGTATCAGTTTAGGCCGAAATACAAACATACGGCAAGTCCCGCACCGTTTAAAGTAAGCGACAATTAACGATCATTAAATTGAACACAAATTAAAAGTGGTGCAACAAGACAAAAGCATGGGACGATTGGTAAACAAGGGTGGGCCGGTCCAACTAACAATACGGATTAATTATCGGCCCGAAATCGACGACTCAAATATACCTGTCACCGGTGTTTAACGTCGCAACCGAATTTATATGGGTGCCGAACAATGGTTAAAGCGGTAAACACAATGGCGAAAGGCGAAAAAGGAGCAAAGTGACACGCTCTTCGAGGCGGGAGCAACGCTCGTACTCACGCTGAGTTATGGCTCAGTGTGAGGTATTATTTTCAAATTAATAGACTCGACAATTCATATGCTGTCGAACTGGGGGATGTGGACTAAATCGTCATTTTATTATTAAGGTTTTATTAAGGTTTGGTTATGGAGAAGTCTTGTTCCACAGTAACCTGGACTGAACACTGGCAAGGAGCGCTGAATAACAGTTTCACCATGAACGAAGTAAAAAATATCCTCAAAAACTTATGCTGTTAGCTAAAAATTTAGCTAGAAATGCATTTAGTTGTAAACGTGGTGCAAATTCGCCAACTTAAAAACAATAGAATAGACGAATTAGATACGAGTGTATGTAAATGTATTATTGAAAGTGCGTTTGAGGGGCTATACATGTAAGGGAGTCTCAGATATTTTATGTAAATTGGCAAGACTGAAATACACGCGAACGGGCGCGGAGCGCACGCGCGTATAGTGACGCGGAGACCACCAGGCTGCTGTGTCAACCCTGATTCAATACCCTGTCAAGTAGGGTTGACGACTCATTTTTAAATCTTATATTAGTTACTTAAATGGTATAGAAAATCGGACAAAGTGTAGTGGAATCTTCATTTGCCATAAACTTTTACCTACGCTCGCTACGAATCGCTTCCTCGCGGGGACGCTAATGTATTTGGATAATCCAGACATCTAAATTGTTCAAAGATAATTCTTGTGACATTAAACAAGAAAAATATCATTACATTTTTTGAAAATTAAATTTATGCAATAAATATTATATATAGGATCAACCCTACGAATGCAAGGCGGCTGCGACAAGCGAAGCATTGTTAGACAGAGGCCGCCCAGACCCTGAATAAATACATTCATATTGCCACTTTAAATATCTGCAATCGATGCTTCTTCACAAATGCCGATACAAAAACTTTCTTGAAACACATTTTATGTGGAGATGCAAAAATTAATTAAAACAATATGGATGGATTAAATTGAGCATTGAATTGAGTCTGTGTTACTTGGTTCGAATCTGTATAAAGTTAAATCAAGCAGTAACAAAAACAAAGATAGATAAATAAAACATAGAGAAAAAATACTTGTCGCGAAGGGAGATAGATCGTTAACACTTAACAACTCACTCGTACTGATCGGCCAAGATCTTCCAAAATAAACTATAGCACCAACAAAATGCACAGAAAAATGGAAAAAACATGGCGCTAAACCGCGAAACTTTGTGTATTTAAACGCCAAATTCGAAGTCTTTCAAAAAAATGGAAAAAAGAACAACAGAATTCGATCATTTAAATTTTTTCAAAACGCGAACACAATGGTCTGAGTTACAGAAAGTATTCGGATTTTTGTGTTTTATTTTTAATTTATATAAGGTATTTCGGTTCGGCAAGGGCTGTCACATCATTCCATCGCTGCTAAGTGACGCCGGACGCACGTCACTCCGTGGATACGTTTTATTTTCATATGAATCAAGCTGACTCGACTTTGTTTTTTGTTATCATAGCTATAACCAGGTTTATAAGAATTAATTTATAGAGATCAGAATACAGAATTTATATATATTATAATATATATAAAACAACAATCGTTAAGTCCATGACTATATAGGTAATGTTTTTTATTTATTTTATAATAAACATATTGAAACAAAGCGCAATTATGACACAATGTTAAACTTGACTGAAGAAAAAGAAATAATGGAAACGGTTCCTCGCGAGCTTCGCTCTCGTGTACATTCTCTCGTGTGCTCCAGATAATAGGGAAGCTTACTCATACTCGTATAGTCGCACCATCGCATCGAGACAAGCGAGTAGCAAGTAGATTGACGCGCGTCCACATGACGCTAAAAGGTCTATTGTATACGAGAGGCTCGTTACTTGGCGGACCGGTCTTTAGCACGGACAATGTGATCACTCTATACGAGTACATAGCCAGTTTATCTCTTCGCGGTGTAACAACACTCGCTCGATCAGAGATGCTTGTTGGATACTGTGTAGCTAGTTCTGTATTTTAAAACGCAAATCTAGTTACATTGCATGCTAATGCTGTGACTCTAATAATTATACAAAAATAATCCTTGTAGTTGATATATACATATAAATTTATATACATACTAGCTGAGACCCGATGAATCCTTTGAATGCCCTCCCTTATACTTTCATATACTATTCCCTAGTAATGTAAAAAAATCTCACAGCATAAAAGCTACTTCATAGTTGCATACGTCTGCATGCAATTAGTTGAAATATCTTGTTAAATGTAAGGAGATTGTTAACATTCTTTAATGTTTTTCATAGATTAATGGTTTTTCATTTCAATACAATCTGTACCTATGTAATTTTTAAGATTTATCAGATAAAGTGTCTATGTTGTTTCGCTTACACATTTAACACATATAAAATATAAAAGTGTGCTAAACAATATAATTCGTTTAGGAAACTCGCACGAACTTTCACAATAAAATATTCAATATATGCAATATTCAATTTGATAAACAAACAATGATTATGTTAATGTTATGTTCATTACACATCTCACGCATGTAAATGTTGACACATGTACGGCTATCGGGTGACGCAGTATCGCTGCCGGAGCGATATCGCATCGCGTCAATTACGCGTCCGATCTGCGATCCAAACGCGATACATGTGTATTGTATGCAATGACCCTAACTTAACGGGAGAGGTTTAAAGTAATACTACAATAATATCGGCAACCACCGTCCGTCAATACTGTCAGTCTTCGTCTACTATCTGCTGAATACAAAGCTATCGAGGTCTGGATTACATAACTCGTTTTTCCCGCTTTTCAATCAATCAGAGAGAAATAATGGTCAGTTGGAAAGAAATAAAATGATATTTTTATATGTCAAGATTTATAGTTTGTTGTGATACCTATTTTAATTCACCTATGAGTAAACACAGGTAAACTGCCCATTAAATAGGATTTGTCGCCCAAAGATCTGTGCTACATTAGTGGGGTCGCAGTGACACAATCGATTAGACAAAGCATATAAAAAGGTACCTAAAGTATCTACCTATAGGGAAGAATTAAAAGAAAACGTAATAGACATAGTGTGGATAGGGTTAGCAGGACCTACTTATTCCTTTGGCAGAAATGGTTTGACTGTATTAACATCTCTCAGACAAAATTCAGATAGATTGTGATTCTATCGCTAATGAAGGAAACAGACCTTTGCAAAAACAAGAGTCATAACAAATGTCAGTAAAATCTATAAAGGAGATGTTAGTATAGAAGTTGTGGTTTTTAGAGAAACATAATCTCAAAATGACGAAATATAATATTATTGTCTCTACATAGACCAAGCCTTTTAATTGTTAATTTAATTGTCCTTATGAGAACCGTAAAACGAGCTTTTACAAGTTCCTAATTCATTGTGTTATTAATTTTAAATAGAGAACCAATGGCAAACGCGTCCAATTGGATCACGGCTCGTCGGTTAGATTTAGTGAAATAGTTCACTAAAGGCGTGTTCACATTGAATAATTAGAAAATAAATTATATAATTAAGCTATGTTTTTTTAAAAGATAATTTGTTATTTAGAATAAGGTAAGTAGAATACTTTCTATTGTGTTGAAGCTTGTTCTTAGACAGATATTATTAGTATTTTTTTTCTATTGAAACGTGCATTGAAAAAACTATTCAATTTTATAATTTTAAAAATGTTTTTTTTTTTATTTTCTATAGCGCCTCTTTACCAACGTCATGTAAAGTGTTGATTAGTTACTTTTAGAAATCACTTCCTGTTTTATTGAATTATGCACTCGTTTTACTGCATCATTCGATAGGCGATTTTTTTTTTATTTTCTATTTAATGTTTGGGACGATGTATTTAATGTTCAAACAAAGGTATATCAGCTCCATTATTCCCGGTTACCGGTGACTTTAAATGACAGTTTGACGTTTGTGAAAGAGGCGCTTAGTGAATTAATTTATTAATTTAAATTTCAGTTATTTTGGTTAAATTTTAGTCATATAATTTGCAAGTGTGTTGAAGTATTGTTACTGAACACAACAAGAAACCTTACAGTTTCTGTTTTCAATTACCAATTGGTAATAAAATCACAAATGTACGTTATTATTCTGTTAAGTTATCTATATTTCTATTAAACCTCTACTGTAAAAAAGATAATTTCTATTTAGAATTTACAAAACGAGACTTTATAGCAATTTTATTATGAAAATTCGTGTTCAGTATAGACGTATCCTAATAGAGTTTAGCAGACACGGAAGTAAGTGGTGATATCGGAGGCTCGGTGGCGTGTAGTGGCTGCGCGTGGGCAGAACGACACAACACACTTGACAAAATAGCCGCTTGCTTCCCTAACTATTTTAACAGTTAGGTAGGCATAAATACCACTTCATCTTAAGGAACAAACCAACAGAAAACTGCACTAGTCTCTCAAACGTTATTTTTTACGAAGAAATATTTGAACAATTTAAAATATTTCAATGCAATAATGGTATTGAAAATCAATTTAAAAGTTAGCTCAATATTGAATGCGTAAAAGAACAATTTCAAATTATTTATATTTTTCTGTAATAAAGTTTTGCAAGATAACCCATATAAAATATATAACCCAAATATTTTCAAAGTTCGAATGAATAGGCATCTTCTTGGTGAGCTCGCTCCACAGGCTTCACAGCTGGATAGAGCTAGGCTTCAAGAGCGAACCCATCTTTAATGAAATAAATAAATAAATAACTTATAGATATAACAATTCAATGATATTTTTAGTAATTTATTAGTTATAGAAAACCTAGTTATTCTAATAGGAATAAAGTTATGTTGGTTTAATTAGGAGTTTTGCCAAAAAATATAATTATGAAAGTTTAGAAAAAAGTGTAAAATTATTCTTAGGTATTAAAAGCTAAGTATTGATACATGGCAGTTTGATAATTTAAGGAAAAATGAGGAAAATAAATTAAAGTATTTTGGTGAAGTTATATGTGGAGCATTTTTTAACTATATAATATAATATGTGAACATGCTTTTAATTGGAAGGTATGTGCATTTCACATTCAAAGACATATGTTCCCTATATCAAATATTGAAATTCTAACTGATTAAATATGCTTATAATACGGTGTTGGCATTGTACAGAAGTCGCGTCATTAGTCAGCGAGACACTGGGTCCGAACCCGACAATTTGAACGCGCCGCGTATTGCCCGCACGCCTCAGTAATTGCTGGCTGCCACCTCGCACCGCTCCTTTTATTTATTTGTATTTATAAAGCATTCTAGTCCTAATTATATTGGTGGTGAGCGTAAACCGTGATTGTTGTAATGCTTTCGGTACCGCTGAACAGTTGGCGCTGCCGATTGCTGACGCGGTAATGACAGACGACGCTTCCTGCTATGTTAATTGCTGGGAGGAAGTGGATAGAACGCATCGCATTATTTATTAGATCGAGTTTTGGACGTGTTGCGTCACGTTCGGTAGCAGAGCCACTTAGGCGTCTGTCACTCAGAACCGAATCAAGCTTAAGACCACTTCATAACGTAATACGGTAGTACGCCTGTCTCTTAATCATTCAAACTAATTCTACACACATTTAAATGTCCAACTTTGAATCAACTACCATTTCGTTCATGTACAACTTCTGTGTTTTCTGTGTTCAGTATTAGTGTAAGAAATGCCACGGCCCATCATCTATCTTCATCTTCAGTTATATTATAACCTAGTTTATAATATAAACAGTTTGATAATGGACCAGAGAGAATTTTAGCTTTTGCTTCGCCAATTTCCGCCTAGGCTAAT
The DNA here is from genome assembly GCA_918317495.1 of Synanthedon vespiformis. Lineage (NCBI taxonomy): Eukaryota > Metazoa > Arthropoda > Insecta > Lepidoptera > Sesiidae > Synanthedon > Synanthedon vespiformis. Next base: position 8,462,163 of record OU906951.1, on the reverse strand, counting down.
TTTAAAGTAAAAAAGTTCTGTGTCGTCGTTAAGCTTAACATAACCTTGAAGAGGAAAATCTACATTGTTTTTTAAATCCACATTGTTTTATCTTATATACTAGTTGTAAGACTGAAGAAAGTACATCAAAAGACAAAAAGAAAGAGAATTTTCGCAACACAAATGTTATGTGAAGGTGTTGTCATTTGTTATTGCTGTTTCGATGAGTGAGTAAAAGATGCCAGCTTTCTACTTATCTGTATCTTTGTATTTAAGTTTTACCCTATTGGCTCCTTAGCCCTTCTTTGATAGCATAATTGCATAAAATACTCTCAATTATTCAATGGAATTAAAATCTCTGTAGATACGTTGAAACTGTCAACATAAAATATAGAAGTGTTGATTCTGGTTGCAAGTCGATTCGTGAGTAAACTGAAGCCAATTCCAAGCCTTGCAATTTAAGGCTCTAAATCAAGACAGACGCCTGACGTCTGCGCAGACGCACCGCTGCTACCGATAAATAACACCGCACCGAACGCAACGATTAGTTTTAACCATGAGAATCTCTTACTCTTAACCATGGAATGATCGTTTAATCGAGTTAATCGCCAATAGGCGTCAAATTGTTTCTCAGAAGCAGCACTTGGTTAAACATTCATTTCTATTAGTGTGGTATTAACGTTTTTATATGCGAGATAAGTTAGACAGCACTATGATGTGATTCGCGGTGAGTAAAAGCATTTACCAACCGGACAATCGATTCGCCCCGGTTCGCCGCGTGAAATCGAGCGCGCGCTCTCATTTCAAATCGATCGGCGTTTAGTCGACCGCCTGATTCGATTAGCACCCGCCTTTAAATTTATATAAACCATACCTTTTAATTTTTGAAAATCCCACAGGAACCTAACATTTTTCCGGGATAAAGAGTATCCTATATGTCAATCCAAGTAATAAACTATCTGTTTGCAAAATTGCATCCAAATCTGTTTAGCCATTATAGCGTGATTGAGTAACAAAGATCCCAACATACTAGCTTTCGAATTTATAATTATATACTAGGCGACCCGCTTCCGGATTTGCACGCATTCAATTTTATCTACAAATTTATATAAAAACCTTCCTCTTTTGAAGGAATGTAATGAAAGGAGCTTTTCCTTTCATTACTGACAACCTCTTTAAAATCCCATACCTAGTTTAAAAACTCACAGCTTGCATACTGATGCTCAGACGACGGGAAGCGACTTTGTTTTATACTATGTAAAGCAGTAAGGTACTAAATAAGGTAACCACAAACTTTCGACATATTGGAAACTATTATACCTAGTAGTTCGTGTGTAACAAAAAAAAATTTTACCAAAAAAATGTCAGTGTTTTGACAAGGCCATAAAACAAGACAGCAACACTCCATCATCTGAATTTACGGTATCCCCTATTCCCGTTTCCTTGTTATTAATATCGACATTAATACAGTCCCAATATCCTGGCCGTAAATGTCACCCACTGGCGCCTAGTTCAGGTAGAACACAAACTATAAATATACATACAAAAACATTCAGATACGAACACAATGAAAGGTACACCACTCGTGGAAAAAATATCTAAAAATTTATAACACTTCCCACAACCCGCCGCGCCACCGGTATAAAAATGCTGAGAGTTGTAATTTTTCTTATAAAATTTAGTGATATGTCAAACCTGTTCGACGTGCCAAATAAAAATGTACGAGGCGAAGTAGAAAAAAAAAACTAAAGACTTCGGGTTATTGCTAAAACAAGGGAAGGTTACCGTATCAATCAAGGCGTTGACAAAAGTGGGATTTTTTCCTCGGGCCCACGTCGTGGGATAAAAAAAGGGTCCGTGTTTATGGAAATGCAATAAAAGCGATTCAAGCGTTGCGCGGACCCAGCCGACTTTAAATAGCTCCTCTTAAGTGGGATAATAAATTAAATTATTTATATTAGGACGAGCCTTTTTAAACACTGATATGTTCTAACAAATTCGGGAATTCACTAAATTGGAAACTATGTTAAACTAAGCTCCGATGTAATAAACTGAACATTTACTGAAGACAACTGTAATGACAACACGAGATAAGAAAATTATGACTCAGCGCAAGCAACGCCACAAAAGTTTAAAGTTTGTTGCCTACCATACTACAGCATGGGGAAATTGGCTCTGGAATCCCTTTCTCACTCATCGAAATACATGCAACAATCAACATGCACAACAACACAAATGCTGTTGTATTTCAACAGAAAACCATTGTGAAACGGCATTTGTGTTTCACTGTGTTTCACGAAGGTCTTCTGTAACAGAGTGCTAAAATAACTGCGAAATGCACACTGCATTTAGACCATAGCATAGAGCATAGAATCAAATCCAGGACCCTTGAGACAGAGCACTAATACCCACTAGGTGCTTGCTGCAAGTACCTTAACCATTCGACCAAGAGCTCGTCATGTTGTCAGGTAGTGTTTCTGTCACAGTTATAACAGTTATAAAATAATACAGAATCGTATTGCAAGTTGCAATACGCCTGAACGTCTGAACATTGACGCGAAGGTCTCTCACGGTCAGGTAGTGCGAGAATGGTAAAAATGTGAGTGCGTGCTGAGCACCCCGCAGAGAGGATAGTCTCGTCTGGCGTGTCACTCACTCACTGTACGTTGACCACACAACTGTAGGTTTAAAAAAAGAGGTTAGGTACATTCAGATTTGATTACCCAAAAACACTAGTTTTTAAAATGACAATATAGTATTGTATTTTGAACTAAAAATATGTGGTTCGATTTTAGATTAGTGAAACAAAATAATAAAATTATTTTGATTCTAAAAATAATAATGTTTTATTTTTCTCACGTAAAAAAATATATTTTTCCAATTGAATTAATACTATGAAAATAAGGTAAGTTTTAATTATTATTTCAAAGACAAAATCAATTGATATTTCAATTTCGATGCAAAGTTTCAAAAGGTCAAATACTTGGTTACTATTATATATCCTCGACTGTCCATAATATGAAAAAAAAAAACTTTAAGAATATTATTTGATTGTAAACAGTTACACCTTTAACTAAGTTTATGTAATAAAAATAATTAAGAAATATATGTTATATTGATTTATTAATTAGCCACACTAGTTTTAACAATTAATCTACCTGTCCAAACAAAACAAACCTATATCAAAACATTGTCTCTAGTGATTATGATTACAATCTAAAAGCAGTAGGTACTTGTGCGTTCAAGATATTGTTTATCTAATTGTAAACAATAAAACCAACATAACTCGTTAACAGTTCTTTTAATCGGTAATAGAGAGTGACCGCAAAACGTGAGTTCTAACCACACAATCACTAACCCGAGTGACATGATATGAGTCACTTAATTCTCTAATAAGAACCCGATGCAGTCCACACTACAGCTTTCCTGTTCAGGTAAAGTGTGGTACAAGACATAAGCGCTAGGTATATTATTAATAACAACAGGATTAGACCTCTGCTGTTGCAAGATTAAAAACAGCCTAAATATTAATACTAAAATATATTTACTTATTACCTAATAATAAGTTAATAATAACTTTATGTTATTTAGGATTTATATAGTCGCCACAATTGCTTACTTTCGAAATTATAATAATTGCGTCGTTCTTTATTTGTGGGTTATTAATTTAATGCATTGTGAATTAATATAATTCAGTGAGGCTATATGTGGCCAGAATTCTACGTTTTTGGTAAGATAAATTCTAGAATCCTCTAAAATTGAAAATTCAAAAAGAGAATTTCTTTCATTTCACTACATTTTTGAAATTGCTTTGCTAAAAACTTACAAGTTCTAAGTCATATTACCAATTCTGAGAGGATCACCCAATGAATTCAGCTGTTGTAATACCACATGACTTAATTTTGAACAAGTAATTCATTACAATTTATTAATTTACCAAAAAACTCGCTAAAGTTTACGAATTGCGGCTTACGTCCGTTCACAATTTATAGGACGGCGCGCGGTGATCGATGACCGGGCGACTTGTCTCGCCACCAACCGACAACACGGAGTACGGACACTACCGTGCCAAACTTTAAAATATCTATTGCCGTATTTCCATTGTAATTAAGACGTACATTTTAGACAGTTATTTACAGTTTTCAGACTCTATAACCGTATTTTGTTAACAAGGTCGACTTGTTGTCCAAGTCAAAATAATTCTATACAGGAAAACGTTTTCCCTGTCAAAAAATGAGGAAAAGGAATATTATAATTAAGTTATTGTACGTTATAAGTTATTCTTCATGCTTATACACTCTTAGAGGCTTTATAAGCACAGAAGAAATATATAATTATATAAAATAATTATATATTTCTTCTGTGCTTGTGTATGTCACTGAACGCCTCCTAAACGACTGAATCGATTTTAATTCTGTCTTCAGTAATGGATAGAGGAAGCCGGCAGCGGTCACTAGTTTTAATATAGAAAACATGTTTATAAGGGCGTTAAAAAATAATATTTGATATTTTCTCCACAATATTTTCTTCTATCCTATACAAATTAATGTAAAAAAGTTAAGATATCAACATATATTTGATAACTTTACACATCCATAATGTTGTATGTATAATCTAAACGTATTTTAAAACTTAGAAATATATTTGAATAAGTCGACACTTCGACAGGAAACTGATACTTTTTTGCGAAGAACACAAACATTTATTTAAAATCAATATGCCAGTTAGGCCTTCTTAAAATTCGTTTTAAATTATGACATCATATCGATTATAAATCAGGCAGACAGTGTGGGACCAGCGCTCGCACGCTTAAGGCCATAGAATTCTTATTGTAATAGTTTATTTGGCACTACTTTGTCCTATGAATGCCAAATAGGAAAGTTCTATGACCGACCGTTTCTGAAGCAAGACATTCTGTTGATCAATTATGCATTAAGAGTAGTTACCAGATGTAAAATAGTAAAGCATGTTCGGTGTATCATCTTCCAAGAACTGTTTGTAATTCCAATTGTAAACTACTTATAGAATAATCTGAAGTTACCAGTATTTTATTCGTTTTTAAATTGTAGTGTTTATACTTCTTTTCTTAAAATATTATATAATATTTATTTGCGTTTTTGTTGTGGCTTGGTGCCATTCTGTTAAATTTAAATATATCTTCTAATTAAATTTAAGGTAATGTTTATCGTACCTTACATTAATTAATCCATACTATTAAAAATTTCGTTTTTAGAAATTATTGTGTAATTAATTAAGAAAAATTACATCAAAATAAGTATTATTCATAGACGAGTGCAGTCGCAATTATTTTTATAAGGACCACCGGCGCGGCGATCTGATGCATAGACATTCATAACTTCATTTTATCTATAAAAATTCTTAAGCGAATTTAATTAATATAACTAATGCGCTAAGGTTTTCTAGAAATAATGTGGAATTGAATAATTTATATTAAGAGATTACCTATATAAGTACCTACTACCTAGATAAAAGTACTTCTACAGTATTTTAAAAAAACTTTTTAACAAAAAATAAAACCGCAGAAAAAACTGAAAAGCATAAAATAATCTTATTATTTTACCTAAGTAATTTTGTTGATTTTGAGTCGCCGCCGCGCATCACTCTACGTAATTTTTGCTTGTTTGGCGCCGACTCAAAATTACTTAGGTAAAATGATAATAAGATTATTTTATGCTTATCAGTTTTTTCGGTTTATGTGTCTTTTATAAGATGTACTTCGGAGAGTGTGCTCAGGAGCTGCTAGAGCTCATACTGCCTTCCCCTTTCTTCCATCGGACATACAGACATACGGCTGGTCCTCATCTTGTCGAAATCCCTCCTTTTCGGACCGAGCGCTTTGAAAAATCCTTTATAATACGCACTGTCAAAGTCTGTATTTCCGAGCTCATATAACCCTAATCTTTCCAAAGTTCAAGTGAATAGGCATCTTCTGAGTGAGCTTGCTCCATCATAGGCCTCATCCTTGCTACACAGTTGGTTGTTGGCTAAGAGCAAACCCATCTCTAATAAAAAAAAACTCCAAACTGTTGCTTGTATTAAACAAGTAAACCGTCAAACTCCCCGATGACATTTATTTGAATTTTTCCAACCTCCATCGTACTTTTTTTATTTATATAGAAAATAGGTAGAAGACAGATAATACAAATGGGAAAGTTTATGAAGATGGACGGAATTTGACGAAACTTCACATTAATATTTATAGTCAGAATAAATATTAAATTAAAAGCTTAGAAGCTAAAAGTATTAATATTACAATTATAGCAATTATTTCAGTCGAAAAAAAACTATCTATATCTTGAACTGAAAGTCATTGTTTCTTTTTACTGGGTCCTTCAACAATGTTAACAGTGTTAAACTAAGTACATACATATAAATAACATGGACGAGTAAGTTGTACGTATGTATCTAACTCAAATGTACGTTCCCAGTACTCGTAACGCATAGCACGCCTTATAACGTTCATTTCTACGGAGTTTTATTGCAAGATTTTTAAGATGTGGTCACACTAAGTTCAGAACTACCAATCAGTACACAAGTAGTGATAATCAAAAGTGTTTCGGAGCTAAATAATCTGTTTAAAGTTTTTGTATTACCTTATTAGGAATTTGTTAGCTACGAACTACAACTAAACTGTTAAATACGATGTTAATGTTAATCCCTGTTTTTTAGTTTGTCGTTCTTTTACAAATATAAGTACATACATATGTTGATTTTTTTTTAATACAAATTACATATTATATGTGACGACTTTAAAATATAATTTAATATTTTTGTAAAATACATTCAGACATCCTGATTAATATTATAACCTAAATGCGAAAGTGAGTTTGTTTGTTTGTTTAAAAAATTAAGATTATGGAGGTGTTTTTGTTAAACATATATTTGGAAAAAAGTATTAAATGAATAATTTATTAATATTGTCTCCCAGTGTGACCTCGTCTTTATTGGCTTTTAGCTGGTAGCTCCAGCACAGGTGCGCGTTTCACCGCGGGGCCCGATCTCTTTTGTTTCCATAATTCTGTTTTATATCTATGCAATTTATTGTTATCCTTCGCGGTACCTATAAGGAACGTGAACATAATTTGCGAGACAGAGTTATTTTGCTACTATGATCATAAATAACTATTCTATCATCTTGATTTTTGTCACAAAGTTATGGCAGTTCCTTTAAACAGACGTTTGTGATTCCGCGCCTATGGTTAGTTAGTTAGTACTGAAAGTTAGTACCTACTTCTATGATCTAATGCCAACATAAATATCATTACAATTTTGTGTAATTAGGTTAATAAAATATTAATCTAGTTACGGTGATTAATTACGATGATGGTTTAGAATAACTTTTTCTAAGCCACCCAACGGATTTTGATAGGGTTTTCATTAATCGAAAGAACAATAAACGTGATGTTTTGTATGTATTATTTTGTAGAGAAAATTGCATACGTGTAAATGTTATTTATTACATATTGCCTATAACCTTATTTAGAGCACTAAGCGTTAAAATATAAAAAGCAACTCAGTAAACTGAGCAGTTATGTTGAGGTTGACAATTTCTTTACCAAACACGTTATCACTTTGCACTGTGCCGAGTGTATATGTAATTCTATTTATAGTTTCGAAAAAACCTAGACGGATGAACACTCTCTGAAATGAATGGTCGGCTAAAAATAATAATTTCATATAATATGCGATGTGCTCGAGTCGTAAAAACATTATCGCACAGATCTTTGCTTTAAACAAGAATAAGGCAAAACATTTAAAGTGCAACGTTTGCTACCGACGACTGTTACTACCAATTACATTTACATTTGTAATAAAATATAATGATTAATTGGTCTGTTTCCGTGCTATTTTCCATCGCAATTATTTTACATGGGTGTAATGACTATAATTTAAGTAGAATATTAAAAAAAGTAAAATAATTACACGATTTTACAGACTGGCTGGTACTTATTCAATCGTACTTTAAAATGATATATGAAATAAAATGTAAAGCATTATTTATAATACTACAATTGAATCTCATAAGAAATCTCAACTATAGAGAAGCCTATGCTTGGGGTTACTGCGAGATCGTATCAGAAATTAGGAGATCCGTAGACGTACGAAAGTTACCGACATAGTAACTCATAGTCCAAGAGATGTTAAAATATTTTGGCATTAAAGACACGTGTGTATACATTTAACTGTATATGTATATTATTATAAGTATGATTTAAGATGTAGATGAGTACCAACTCAGCTTCACTATTTCAAATATAAACTTGTAATAGTGAATTGTTTGTCCTGACTGACTACCATCCCATAATCAAAACTACTAAGTCTAGAGTCTAGACTATGCCACATGAAGGGAATTGAATATCGCGTTGATAGGATATTTTGCTGAAAGAAAACTTTGAATGCAGTATTACTAACTTTTAAAAATAACATAAAGTCTTTTTTCAGCAAAATATCCTATCTACGATATTTAAGGTACTTTCCCTTCATGTCGCATAGTCTTGGGACATCCAGTGTACCTATATATATACCTACTGCCTTCTATTGCAGCCAAGCGAAGCCACGGCGCGCGTTTAAGTTTATACATAAATGGTGGGAACATTGCAACGAATAGTCGCAGGGATTGTAAAACAAATGAAATAAAGTAAAACAAAAATTAACCAAGTATTGTCAAATTTACCCACTCACAGATGTATGTCAAGAGCGTCCGGGTAATTGTGATTCTAATTATTATTAATAGAAATTAAATTTTAATTCTTTGTTGTGCTCGCTCAAAGTGGCCGCCGGTGCATTGTCCAATTAGACGGTTTACTTTACTTTAGACAAGGTCGTGGTTTCATAATGACGGTTAATTGCTGCTACTAATTTTGGTATCAAATTAATATTAAATATTAAAATTTCACGTGCTTCAAATTTCGTGAGAATATCAATTCTCACGAAATTTAATTAAATAGATTAAAATTAAATAGATTTTTTTTTCCAATAAAATCTCATCTTCCTTTAAATTGAGAATGATATTGATAGGTATTGCAAACCTGACGTTATTTTTAAAAAGTGATAAAAATTTAGTGAACTTTACAGCTCTTCATTATTTTTTAATACCATTTTAAACATTTATTTCGAGAAAAAAGGTTTTAAAGCACATATTTACTGCTTTAACAGCGCGTTTAATTTGAGGTCGCGCCAAATTTAACTAAGTTAATTAGCTAAACAAGAAAAGCTAATTTTGATAAAACCTACAGTGATATAGTTAACATATTATTAAAATAAAACATATTATGCTATAATTTATAACCCTTGAGGAAGGGGTTGAAAGCTTTTATAATAAACAAATACTTCTTCCTAATATTAGCGCATATGAAACCATCAAATAAGACTTTTTTGAAAAAGAAGAATGCAAATGATTTTTTTTTGTTTTAGCAATAGGTACCTACAATAGATACAATAAACTGCGTAACCTTTCTAAAGACAACATTCCAAAGGATTAGCAAGCGGGCAGGTTGTTCGCCATTCGTTCCCGCGGCGTGCTCATTGTCTCGCATTTCCCACAACGAAAATAAAAGTGTGAATCTTCCACTCTCGTAACGGTCTCTCCACAGTACACTGAGCCACCGCTACTACATCCGGGTTGAAAATGAACATTTTAATCAAAAAATATTTCTATTATGCAAATCCTATTATGTTCATTACACTCGGTGTGTTGACACTTAATGAAAACATAAAGCGTATGAAGGCTAATAACGAATGTGTCAGGGGTTAATGCGAAGCGAACGTCGAAATGGAAACATAACGCTCGAGCATTACGTAATTTGGCCAACAAAAGGCAAATATTCAGTACAATTGCAGCTAGTTTATGTCTGTGAGACGGGTATTAAGGTAAATTGTACAATTGCGCGCACGGGCCACTCGTTAACTGCCATGCACTGAGTTGACTCCAACGGGCCGGCCGAATGTCGCATTGTCTCAGTTTTATGCGTACCCGACCTTAGATAAATGTACAACCGTAAGATTTATAGCGGTCACGCGGAGACTAGCTTACTAAACGTTATAAGGTTTTTCGAAGAAACACTCCACTTTCCTAAGAACTTATTTGTGTGAGTTAATGCGGTGTCGTGCCCGGGCGTGCATGCTCCGCCTTTTTATTGCTGCCCCTTAACTGTAAACAACACCCATTCTAGTTGGGCCACTCTCTTAATCCTCTGTGTTTTTAATGACATTATATTAGGTAATGTCTGACTTCTAGGCACAGGCTTTCACTACCTTCATCTACTGTCTGCATGTCTTCAAAAGTCTTATCAAAGTTTGTTTGATAAGACTTATCAAAGCCCTGGGTGCTGCAAGTACGCTGCAGACTAGAGTAGAATTGATGAAGTATGTGCGATTGCGATGACAGAGGAAAATGGTCTGTGGCATTCCTTACCTAATCGCTCACTGAAACGTAACAGCACACATAGGTACTGTAATTTCATGGTGGTCTTCTGTAAGGTGATTACTGCGGCCAGTCTGGCTTCACAAATGACTTTCCAGATGCATCAGAGCTGAATTTTTAGTTTATTTCCAAAGATGATCCTGCCGAGAAATGAACCCGGGCCTCCTGAGACAGAGCGTTATAGCAAGAACCCTAACCACTCGTCTAAAGGGTTCATTGGATCCAAGTTTCCTCAGACACACAAGTTTCGTCATAATGTTTTTCTTATTACAACAAGAAGTGATCGTTATTCCTGAAAGGTTCGCGAAACAATAAGCTCATCCTACATCTGACCTTTTGCTTGATCAGCCCTGTTATTTGTATGTGATAAATGCCATAATAAGACCACAATAAAATTTAAATGTAAACTTTGAATAATTGCCTGCACTATTCACGTTTCTTAGAACGCTGTACACGCGTCCATTTTAGAATTGTTTTTGAATATCTAATGAACAATACAGACTAAATTGTTTAACCGAATGTTTACCAGAGTTCCCATAACTGTGTTAACCTGCCTTTGTTCTCTCATCCGAAGGTTATTTTTTAATTTTAATACGAATTAAGCTATTTTATAGCCAAGTGAATTCATTGCATATTTTATTCACGCTAAGTGCGTTTAAACTATTTCACAAACAAGTCAGTACTTTGTTTTTTTACGCCTCTTACTTGGTTTTCTGATTAATTGGTACGGATTTTTCTAGTAAAAACTTTATGGCTAGATTTTTTTTATATAGACGTAGAAATAAAAGATAGATAAACTACTATTATTACCAGGTGGTCTATTGATACTAATTTAATAATATTAAACGTAACGAACGCCGCTTGGAGTTTTTCTTTTGGTGTAATGTTGTTCTTAGAACTCAGGTTATTAGTAGAAATGGTAACATTTTTTTTTTAATCTTCAATGTTAATAGAAGATTTACGATTAAGATTGTTGAATTAGAATTAAATTCAAATATCTTTTTTTATTATGAAATTCTTAATTCTTAATGACGATCCATGATTTTTACACATTGGAAAAATATTTGTATTTTAGCTACTATCATGTAGGTAATAATTATTTATCCTATAGTGAAAATAATTATTTATCCTATAGTGAAAGGCTAGATTAAGTGAGATTTAAAAGTCTGGTTACTGTCTGATCTGACGCCTAACAGCGAAATTATCTATATATAAGAGAGGACAGATTTGTTGGTTTGGTTTGTTGGCATTGAATAGGCTCCGAAACTACGTAGGCTGTATTTTATAAAGTTCCACGGACGAAGTCGTGTGCAACAGCTAGTTGTACTATTTACTCAAGCAACTATATAGTTATTTAACCGTAGTTTGTATTATTATGTAAAGTATTCCCTTAGTTAAATAAAAGTATTTTTAAATGAGAAAAATTTGACAACAGTCAGAATTAATCTACTAAATAAAGAATTTTAAATTTTAGATATCACTACACATTTGGTTTTGGTTTAGGCCCTCTTTCACCATCTACAAGTGAAGTGTTGATTAATTACTTTTATAAATAATTTTATGTTTTATTAAATTATGCACTCGGCTTAGATACTGTATAGTCGATATTTTTTTTTATTTTCTTTTTAATGTTTGTGACTTTTACCGTACAAACAAAGGTATTATCAGCCCCGGTTACCGAAGACTTTAAAGGACGGTTAGTCTACTTGACATACGGTGAAAGAGGTCCTTAATGTTTCCGGACAGTCGTGATTATGTAATTTTAACTTCATTTTACTTTGTAAGCTTATGTAAATGTTTAAAAGTACATAAAAATTGGTCGGATTCTTACACTCACCAATCTTCGTTTTGGCTTGATCAGCGGTCTGTTCTGTCCGTTCATTTTGTAGTAGAGGCCGCACGCATTACACAGGTAGTGTCCGGTGCCGTCGCGTCGCCACAGTGGCGTACTTGTCGCCCCACAGTTCACGCATTCTCGACCCTCTGTCGCATAAACATAAGTGTCATTTTTATATACACTTAACATTGGTTATATTAATGCACTCAGCATTAATAACTGTTTAAGAAGAGAACTTCTGGACAGTGAAACTTTAAACGGCTACTGGGGCACTTGATAATGTCTTCAAAAGAGTAAGTAAGCAAAAAAAAAAACAAACATTGATTATGAAAAATTAAAAGCTTTATGAAGTAGATAAATTATTTTAGCGAATTACCTGTCTCCTGGCAGGCTGGGAAAGAATGAGAGAAAAATCACATTCAGAAAATCATAATACCAATAGTATTTTACTAGCTAACCAAAGCAAAGCATGCGTACAAGCCAACACTATTACATAAAAAATAAATCTACATCATCCTTAACTACTTTTACCTGCTGCAGTAACGGTACGTAATTGCAATTAGTTTGTGAAATACGATATTCAATTAGTTAGGGAAAGCGTAGTTTCACTCGTGGAAAAAATATATCAAGATTTTTTTCTGTACACGCAAATGAAAACTAAGAGAAAGTCTGAGTGGAATGATGCTTAAATAAAACATATGGAGATCGCCCTTAAAAATTATTCCAGTTTTACTCGAATTAACTTAATTTTATTACGTTTTTTTTTCGTAGAAGAAGCCGTAAGTGTATAAAGCGATGTTGAGTTGTGGCCATTCAGGTCATTCCATAGTAAATTTATCAAGCGCACGCGCCCTTATGATTATTATTCATTTTACGGTTACTTGACTGCAATTAAAATTCAAATAAATTGTTCTATTGCAAGAAGTTGTAATAAAATATGGAAATATTGGAGAATAAATATCTACTGTGAAATATTACATTATCTCTAATTTACAAATATAAGTGCAGACCAAAATTGTTTTAGAATTTATTTTAGTGTGTTTAATTCAGTAAACTTCCCTAATTTAATGCATCGCTTCTTACCTATATAGGACAATACAAATATTAATAATATAACAAATCTACAAAAATATTTTTTAATAAATAAAAAGAATATTGAAAACTCAAAGCTATAAACGCGAAATAACTTCAAGTCAATAGACTAACTAAAAGATGTGTATATAGAATTAACATTTTTGTAATAACAAAAGCGAGTTACTTGGAAAATGAATGGTCGTTACAAAAATAGTGGAGAGCGTCTACAACAGTAAACAGAGCAGAACCGGAGCTATAAAGTAATGTACGTACATGCTAATTTTCGCAATATGTATATACCTATGTCGGTAGGTATGAGTAAAACAATTTCCAACGCAAGCCATAGCATCTCATCCATGAACATACGAAACTACATAACAAAGCGCTACATGAAACTAAATACCTCCATTATGTCAGTTTAAATATTATCGTTCAATTATAAGATTTAAAATATCTATTAAGATTAAATCTATTACCATGCCTTTGAACTACAGATTTTTATAAACGTGCAATTTTATCTGACCCCAGGATGAGCCGCCCTCTAAGAATAAAAACAGCATTGATTATTTTATTTATGACCAAGTAACTAAGTATTTACAGGGTTGAGTGAGAGGACGTTTCAAATAAGATGCGCGCGCGCCGCCCCCAATCATTCTCTAAACTCGATTACACGCAAATGATTTAGTGAGATCGAATTTAGAATCCAATCTCGTTGCGCGTTCCCAGCGCTCAAAAACGTTGAATGTCTAAAGAGAGGCGTACTTCGAGCTCGTTCCGTACAAAGATTTTGGACAAAAACCAATCAAGGTTTACATTATGTATATTAAAAATAATTTATATCTAGCCTACCCAGTCAAGTTATTAAATTAAAGAATGATCCGTATGATTTTATGCGGCTACAATAGTCTTCAAATACCAGCAACGCCAAGAGGGATAGCATCAAGAAAAGTGATATTAAAACTACGAAACGTAAAACGATCCGATCAACAAATAGTTTGCATCGGTCAAAAAACAAGATCGGTGTCTCCGAAATTGTCACATAGATGGCGGCATTTATTATTGGCAATTATCTAACGACCTTGCGCGATGAAACGAATTGCGTGATTAATAAAAAAAAAATGGATACCAAACATAAAGACTGATAAAGTTGTACAAGTATCCGATAATATGATCGATCGATAAAATCACATTGATTCGACAATTTGCCAGCACTTTGTTTGAATAGGACAAGTTTATTGATCCGCAGATAATATCGACAAATTTACGTATCACACACTCGTATCACTATAATAATATGCATCTAGATCTGATTATTCAAGTCTCCAGATAGAAGCGGCGCACTGAATAAATAATGATGCCCAAGGAACATATTGCGGCGAGGAAGGAGAAAGTGTTCCAATATCCGATAGAGAAGGCTTGAACGGACCCAAATCAGTTTACAAGCTTTAGGCCATCCAGCCATTCATCTTTTTTTTTTAATGTAAAACCAGATCACAACCGGCAATTAAATCGCCCGGACCTTATCGAAAACTTATTGCGATCGAAACCGACGACTCACTTTTTGGACTAACCCTTTATTTTTTTGTTATTTGTGCCGGTAAAGCCTGTAATTTGTACCGAAGTTTGTAATAAATAAACACCAATAACGATTATTAGGAAAAAAATAACAGGATATTACACCGAGAAACATGTTTTATGATAGTGTCTTTAGTTTAAGAACGTTGATATAGTTCGTATGAAACGTCTCTATTGGTAAAAACAGTTGTGAAAGTGCACCGACTCGGCCTCAGGCCGCGTTACGAGATTTACAGCTTCTGCCTCTCATACTGTCGACATTAAACGTATTATTACACTATACAGTATTTCTGATTAATTGCTATTCAACGTAATTATTTAATCCGGTCCAATTGTCACGGCAACTGTACATAAAATGAAGCGAATATGGTCTTTACTTTAACAGGTTGCGACCAGACATGCAAGAACTTTCGACGTCCGTACGTGATTTTGACATAAAATAAAGATAGTTTCAGTAACAGTACCTACATGTCCAGCGAGATATAAACTTCAAACATCTGCAGAAATTTTGATGTAATGCTACAAATCGCCTGTTTGTTCTAAATTAGAATGCGGCTCGTTTTTTATGGCCCGGAGTGACGTGCGGTCGTGACGCGGCGATGCTACGTGACCGCGATAAAAGATTTTCATCTGCCATATTTACGTTGCCGAGTGGGCGGTTTTTTTCTCTCTCCGAGACTCTTCAGACTGGCGCACTTTTAGCAAGAGGAGAACGCGCAGTTTTCACACGCCCCTCAACTCAATTGCGTGGGGAAAACATTTTTCCGAACACCGTCAGCACTCCAAGGCGTCAAGTGGTGTTGACCTCGCAGTCATCGATGCATTCAGAGCTCAGCTGAGATAATAGCGAATGAAAAGTCTGAGTAAAAATACGAACATAGTCACGTATAACACTAATGTGGGGTAGGGTAATGTAATTTAAATGAAGGACTAATTCGCTCCCGTGTACCGTGACGCTCTCTCGGCGCATCGGCCCATCAACACGTAACGGTGAGGCTATTTTGCATACAAACCATTAAATTATTGCTCAAAACTTATTCTTTGTTGCGCCAAAGAGGCTGTTATTACGGATTAATTACATGCCTGTATGCAAATAGGTATTTTTAATGGAAGTGCTTGCTCTTATGGGGCCCATCCTTTCAATGAGCATTGTTATACTTGGAAGCGTTTCTATATGTAACTTGCAATTTGAAGCACTATTAAGAGTCAATGACTTGTGAATTGTTTCAATTGTCCATAAACCGTTATATTTTTAATTACATAACTAAGATTTTTAATAAAATCCAATTGCATATCATGGATGAAGTAGCTTGCAACATTAAATGGTGTTCAAATATTGAGTTCATTGACGGAAAATATATTCTTTAGAGAGTAAATCTACGTTAGCGAAAGATAGTCTAATCTTTCGCTAACGTAGTCGCTATTTCGAGATTTCAGATAGCATCTTAAGCAGATTCATGTAGTTTAGTCTTAGCAAACTGAATTTATACTAAAATAGTAAACTAATTCATTAAAATCTACTTAACGTTACGAGAGACAAAATAAACAATGACCCCAGTATAGAATGAAGCCATTTTTCACGGGACCTGCGTCGGCCAATGCCAACGTCGCGTCGCTGCACGGACGCCGCCTGTATGTATTTGCATTCGTTATTACCATACTGAGAGATAATTACGTCTGATGCCACTGCAACGATACATAGTATTCAATTGACGGTAGCGCAATTACACGAATTCTGTTAATGTTTTAAACAAATTCTAAAAAACAAATTCAGTATAGGTACACTAAGTTTCGCAGACGCAGATGCGTTGCATGCCACTGAGACCCCCTGCTGTTAAGGTCTATAGGCTACACATTTAGTAGGCTATCTGTCTGTCCATCGCACTTTCACTTAACAAAACAATGAATTTAGAGTATAATTAAAAGATATTTTACAAACACACTTTTGTATTTATTATTTTTATAAAGTTAAGTTTTTGAAATAACTGAAATATATACTAAAGTTTCAAAGAGGTAAACTTTGTATGAAGAAGATACAAATAGTACCCTACAAAAATTACCCCTACACACTTTATGTGACCGTGCCGTAGCGTCTAAAATTCAAACACTAAAGTAGAAAAAAAAAACAATAAATATTAGTTAACAGAAAGACAAAATGTAGATTAGCATAAAAATTAAACGTGAAATCACAATAACTTAATTCTTGTTTTTATATTTTACTAGCTACACGCTCCCGGCTTCGCCCGGGTTCAAAATAGAAACTGTGTAATTTAGTTTCTACCTATTTAATTAATACAATATCTTTTAAGTTGGACCAAATTACACATAGTTACGAAGTTTTATTAAAATCGGTTCAGTAGTTTAGGAGTTCATTGGCCTCAAACATGTGATAGGTAATTTTTATATTTATATAATATAGAGATTATCAAAGAAAGTTAAAAAAAAAATTACAAATTAGCTACTGTTAGATCTTAACACTGTGAACATGCCAAGTTACACTAAACTGAACTACACGTAATTAACCTGCAGCAGTAGGTAAATACCGGTACATGACCGCTTTTAATAAGCGTATGCGCGACTCTAACTTCTTTCCTAGCGACACCCTGTCGTTTACTTATTAATCTTATTAATAAAACGTTTAACTCTGACATGTAACTGGTCGAGTTACAATTAATCTTTTCAAAGTCAATAATAAAAGCGGCAGCAGGCTTAGTCAATAGTAGATCAATGAACTTACAAAAAAATGGCACAAATATGATTTGTAATATATGGTTTTTGGTTAGTGTGTTTGTAATAGATCAACACTCAACATCAACCCTTAGGCATAGCAAAGGTTGAAAAAAATATATTTAATATTATTATAATTTGTAAAAAAATACCTTTTTTTCTATACTATATATAAAGTTGATGAGTTTGTTTGTATGCGCTAATCTCAGGAACTACTGGCTCGAATTGAAAATTTATTTTTATGTTGGATAGTCCATTTATCGAACGCGGACGAAGTCGAGGACTATAAAATAAATTCAAATATTTAAAAAATTATATAAATCAAATATATTTTATAATGGAATTAATCATGGTTAAGTTGTTTTAAGTAAAATGCAAATACGGTAACCGCAATTGTAATCCCAGTAAAGGTGTGCATGGCCGCACCATGTCAACAGACCGTAACCGTTTACAATAGACATCAATCTACCTTAATACGTATGCTGTACACAAAAATATTCATTATATTGTTACCAAACTGTATACCTACTCACTTTAACAATTGTTTTCGAAATGTGATTGAAACAAAGAGCAAAATTCAAATCGGTTGATTGCAACGTTTGGCAAACCTATAATTAGTACAATTTGTTATAATCAAAGGCTTTTTTAAACTTTATTTTATTAGTTATTTAGAACGATTTCAGTTATTTAGCCAGAGATATCGCTTGATAATCTATACACATTGATAACTATTGATATATGTAATCAATGTAATAACTATCTATTATGAATCATAATAACAGATAGAAGTGCTCTTCTATCTGTTTCGCCGCTAACTTCTAAACTTCTAACCAGTTTTCACTATGGAAAGAAATTGTATCGGTACAAAGCCGGGATCAGGTCTCTATTTACATAATTAATTTCAAACGCTTTTTGTGTAGCCATAAAATCCAAAGAATAATTTTTTTTTTAAAGTTTTCTCCAAATCGTATTGTAATTCTACATCTCCAGAACTGTCAATATTTTAGAATTTTTTTTTGTCAATATTTTAGAATTAACTTCTGCAGGAAGTGAACATTTTATCGCAGACTAAATTAATTTAATCGCGGAAGTAAGCTAACACATAAAAATATTTTTAAATTCATTCTAATGTGCTTTTATAAATAAAATTTTATTATAATTCCAAAGGCAAAGAAACGAGAACTATACATTTATTTGTGTATTTTCATAATAAATATATCAATTGTCAATGTAAATTTTTATTGTAATTCAAATTGTCAGTTTAAAAATTGCCATTCCGTAACCTCGGTGTCAGTAATTCGAACAAAACCTAAACGTGCTATTACATTTTTATGTATGTTAATCAAACCATTAGTATGTATGTCTCACAAACTCATAACAATAACTCGTCAAAATTTTCCATAGCAAAAATAATATAATATTAAAAGAGCGGTCCGGACTTCATTCCTGACGACCGGTGGTCCGTGGCGTACACGCGGTCACTAATTAGTTGCGCAACAAAAAACGCGCAACATCAAAGTTGCTGCAACATCGCACGTGAGCTGCATGCAAAACTAAACGTTTCTTGATCGTTTTCATTTTCAGAAATAAGATGTTTTTCACACTCACTTACATATTATTTGGAAATGAGAGTCTCGAACTTTGCTTCAAGTGTTAACGTTATCAATACTAATAATAAAACTGTGTGTGTGTATGTATGTATGTACGTTCCTCTACGAATTAACTGATTTTTATGAAACTTGGTAGATACACATTTAGACGCACCTACAGGACACAGGATAGCCCCTTTTTCTTTTTCAACGCGGACGAAGTCGCAGACACCAGTTAGTTTTTAATATTGAAGTTAAAAAGTTTGAAATTTGAACTAATTCTACTACAATTTTTAAATTTTATTTTAAATTCTAAACAATTTTCAAATTTAAATTAGCTAACAAATAAATTGCAGGTAAGTAGACCTACATAATATGTTTTAATTAATAAATCGTCATAATATAAAATACTTTAATATTAATTAGTAGGTATGGATTTTTTTGTGCAAATTAAATACAGGACTTATTGCTTATGAGGATTTATTGTTTTTTAGTTAAAACCTTATCAAAGTCTGTTGAACAGATGAAGTTAGCGAAGACATAGTTAAAAGCGGACAGCGACTTTATTTTATAATAATATGAATATTATATATGTTTATAATAAATTTCATAAAGCTTTTAAGATTCTTTATTTTTCTGCATTCCATTATTTAATTTTGTTTAGTTTTGTAGCGAGAAAAAAATTAATTTATTATTTTAATTCTATAAAACGAGACGCCAATATGAAATAATATTTAAAGATTATCTCATATTTTAGAACAATTTAAAAACTCATAAAACATTGAAACGTTATATTATTCTCAATAAATTATAACGTTTCAATGAACGAATGAAACGAATGAATGAAACGTTTCGCTCGGGCCAATGAAAGGAAAGTCTATGAAATATTATAGAAAAAAAAATTAAGAATATTTGAATTAATTATTTCAAAATATAGTTAGAAACTTTAAATAGCTACTTTAAATAACTTAAATAATTTAACTTTAAATAGCTTTAATCTAAATAGTTTAGATATATTAAACTAGTACGCCAGATCTAATTGCGTAAACTTCTATTCTCTATTTACGTAATTATCCAATGTTTTAGAAAGTATCTCGTGTTATTGTTTACTTAAGAAATATTAGTTGAAATATAGTGCATAGTTTGGTTTATTTCAAATGCCCTTTACGTAACATTCTTCGAATAACACAACTAGCTTTTAGATCACGAGTTTTTAAATGATCATACAATTTTAATTGTGAATATCTGAGTCGAATGTTAAATCACGTTTTGACCAAGGACCCGTACAATTCACTTGTTCAATTACCACGAAGAAAAATGTTTTGAATATTAATAAAAATACCTACTAATAAATTACCCATTACTTCTATTTTTAAGGTGATTATTTCTTTAATTAATTAATTAATTATTTTTCCTAATGATTATGTATTATTATTTATTTTAGTAGATATATAATATAATTTATTATTTTTTTTATTTTTATTAATAGAATTATTACCTTCTAAGGTATTTCTATCTAGCTATTATACCATTAGGTATGGGGTTTTTCAAGCGAGCAATAAACAAACCCCTGCATAGGTTCGACAGCGCACTTGTACCCACTTGGTGTTACTTGTGTCCTTAGGCGACGGTTGTCACCTACCATAAATTATTGGACCGTCAGCTTGCCTGTCACCCTTTATAACAAAAAAAATGTTTCCTCGACTTAGACATATTTTAAATGTTACAATAAATATTATGTTTTTATTCGCCAATTGCCCAAGTCAAGGGACTGGGCAATACAAACAGACACGTACTATTGTGTTTCATCAACATGCTGCTGTAATGAAGACAAATCATCGTTTAGGGCCGCCATTTAACTGACAATATAACTAACTACATGTTAATGCTTTCATGTTTGTTATTTCTTCGATTTCCAAAAGTTAAATCAGTGATATGTCGCATTTAACTATTGATTAACATTAATAAATTGTTGCATTCACCTACGACGACGCGTTTGGTGTAGTGTCTAGTAACCCTAGCTGTTAACCAAACGGTCGCGGGTTCGAATCCCGCTAGGGGCAAATGTTTATGTGTTAACATTTTACCTTTGTACCTGAGTCATGGATGTATTGTATTTATAATATGTATGTATTTACAAAAAAAAAGTAATCTATGTAGTATATCAACTGTCTGGTATCCATAATACAAGCATTAGTTGCTTACTGTGGAACTAGATGGTGATGTGTGGAATGTGTGAAGATATTTATTTATTTTATTCATTATTTAATTGACAGGCACATTCTTAACGAACGAATTCTTTATATCAATTGATTGTACAAATTACCTCCGAGCAATTTATTAAACACTAGCTTCGCGAAAAATGCCTTCAAGAAATAGGATTAAACTGTTAATTTCTTGTAAAGTCCATTTTATAGAACGCTAGGAGGCTCGAGGTCAGTCGATCGGCAACAATGGAATGGGCCACATCCGGCCAAAGCACATTATCATATCGCTTCCACCAAGGAACACACTGCATAGGAACGTTTAGCGCCTATAGCGGTATACACGACTAATTTAAATGTTCAATTGTACTCAATAATTTGTTTTGAAGAAAAGA
Organism: Synanthedon vespiformis; assembly: GCA_918317495.1. Taxonomy (NCBI): domain Eukaryota; kingdom Metazoa; phylum Arthropoda; class Insecta; order Lepidoptera; family Sesiidae; genus Synanthedon; species Synanthedon vespiformis. The sequence continues at coordinate 8,440,339 of OU906951.1, read as the reverse complement.
GAACACAAAGAACGTCTTGTAAAATACAAGGTGCAAAAGGCCAGTGTTAAAAATAAACTGATGTATTATATATTACCTACTATACATTACACATATTTGCATTGGAAGGCGTCAATAGATAACAAAAGTCGTAATGAAAATCTTTTTTAGTGTATGAAATTTCATTAGGCAGATCCGTTCATAAAACCATAATAGTTCCATATAACAATGACTCAGTTTTGTTTGATACCTACTACAAAAAAAAATTATACACACACATTATAACGTTAAAAAGGTAAAACTGTAGAAAAGAATATAATGCGCCCCAATGCAATTTGTAATCATTGATGAAGGAGATATTTTTTAATATCTAAATAGTTGATGAATGAAATACAAAAAGTGTAAAAGTGATTAATATAACTAATACATAATATGTGAACTGCTGTATAATTTCTGCAGTTTTAAGAATCTGCTTGTCAGAAAATGTATGAGCTGTAAAGTAACAATAACCCTGACATTAAACACAATTAATAGACAATTAATCAAGAGAATGAGCTTATAGTCACATTTTAATTATAACGCACGTCTATCGTATTGCATTTTTTACAGCAATTACTAACGACACGTACAGTCAATCGCTTTTAAAATACACCCCTTCTATGAATCTACATGCGATTCTCGACTTTTTATTGAAGTGTTAGAGACTAAATTTGGATAGACCTGAAAGTGAACAGTTAAATAGAGAATAGTTGTATTTATAGTACATAAAAAAAAGGTAAACGACGCGTAAACATTGTGTAAATTGTATCTAAGATCACCTGAGGAACAATTAATTGGAACTAACGTTCTGAGACCAAGAAAAAATCTATGGCGACGTCACCAATCAGTTCTTTACTGCTTCGTTCGTCTCTTAGGAAATTCACACCGTATATAAAATGGAATAATGAGGAGCTTTGAATAGCAAATGCATTTTAAGTCAGGCGCTTCAATAGTAAGACAAAAACTATTAAATACTTTACTAGTTCACTACTATCTATAGATAACTTTTAGTTTTTAGTAGACAACTTTTTTGGAAATGTTATTAAAGTCATTAATTCAATTAAATATTAGAAAAAATTACTAACGAATCAATATTTGAGTCCCCCGGGGGAATTTTTCATATAAGTTTATGTAATATCGATAGGTGAAACAAAATTAAATCAAGTGTTATTTCCAAAATACACAAAACCCTTTCCAAAATTTTCCAAAATTGTAACAGATATTTTAACATAAAAATGTATATTTAACTTTTTTTGCTAAAATTAAAATTAAGAGTTTAGAAGGTAGGGGTTGTTACTTCTTAGCTCACTGTGATTTTTAAAATATCTGTATTAAAGTTTATTTATATTTAAATGGTCTGTCAAAAATACCAGTAATCATTTGGAATTAATAGATATTTTCACGTTTAAAGGAACAAATTAATGGCATTTATTATACTTTTAAATGAGTTAGTACAAAATACAAGTTGTTTGCGTCGAACAAAAACTTTATAGTATAATTAGTAATCCATGAGTATGATGTACTGGATGTCGTATTATGTAAAAAATATAGCGGGATAAGTTATGAGTCAGCGCTTTCAACTAATTTCGAAAATGTCTTGTGAATTAATAGAAATCTACTTAGACGTTTGTTTAATTACGTAAAAACAATAGCGAGCGGCAATTAAGTAATGTGAGACCGTTAGACTGCTTGGTCAACATGACACCTCTTTCACATGCAATCTGGTGAACAATGGAACGCGGTAAATATGAACTGGCACCATAATAAAAATATAGTTTGAAAATCACTGGTTTTTTTCTGTCAATTTAATTTACTCTTTTACTCTTCTTTTAATCTTGGTTGAAATGTTATTGCAAAATTTCTTAAACTTACCTGTCTAGGTACTGTAAAGACATGTACGTACACATCCTAATTTAGGATAGTAGAAAAAAATTAAACAGTTAAATATAATGACCAGATTTTGTTAGAAATCTCAGAATCAACATCTCAAGGAAGGCTCCGCCTCATCTTTAGATTATTTATATTTATTCAATAGATGTTCAGTATTTATCAAAAAAAAACATTCTACTTTCCGGTCAAGCGAATTGAAATGTCAGCTTAAGGCACATTAGTCGTTCACACCAATTTTGTATTACTGTGATGTGTAGAATAATGTATTTTTGTATGTTATGAAAATAATTAGCCTTAGCCTGGTTAAGGGTCAATCCACTTATTGTATATGTTAATCAGAGATACTCACGAAAGCATTATAACTTGCATTTCTCTTGAAGTTAAAAAGGGTTATTTTCAATTAATTAATCCACCACCAAGTGTGCTTAGTTAGCACAATCAAGCTATGATTAGTAACACCAAATCCCAAGCGTTGTATCAATCCGTTTGCGATGCCGTGAATCGAGTGAAATCGATATAGAAGAACGTGTGCCGCCAACCCCCGGTGCAAGAAACAACGCTTATCCGATCACACATCGAAATACAATTATTCAACGCTGTCATTTAGATATAGTTAAATATTAATCTAACTGTGTTTATCGAATTAATAAATCGCAATTGTTGACGAGACAATCTCAATTGAAATTCTAATAACGAGGTCAAAGCGGTAGACGCTTGCAGACTTCTGATTTAGAGATCAAACTGCTCTCAACTTAAAGTATTCGATTTGGAATTGCGATTAGCTACGAGTATGATTTTACAAGTGAAAGTTACAGTAAGAGCTCGTTCACATTATCACTGTCGGAGCATTCTGTCGAAGCTTCGTGACAAACCATCCGGATCCGGCATATTGTGTAAAGCTTCATACAAAAAGTACAGTCAATGGACTTTCCGGCAGTTTTACCGGCCCGGTAAATTCGTCGGACCGGCGTAATGTGAACGAGCTCTAGGAAAAAAGAGTTCAATCTCATTGTAATTAATTTCCTGCTGCTACATGATGTTATGTGATCGGATAAACGACTGTTCGTTTGTGTGTGTTAGTGCAGCGAGAGCAGTGCAGTGCTTTAGTCCCCGTGGACTCACCGGCGCTAGTTCGCGTCTTGTTCGGCCGCGGTTTACTCTGCTGTTGTGCCCCGCTAAACCCCTTCCCCTGGTAGTTGTAGTAGTCGCCGCCGGCGGCACTATACTGGGCGTTGTAATCCCCAGAGGGCTGACTCGACTCCTGGGGACAGTTCTCCTGTTGCGCACCTTCACGTTGCTTCGACGGTGGCGCCCCCATCATAGGCTTGACGTCCCCGCAAAGAGGAAGTTCCTGTTGTTGCTGCATGAACGCTACGCTCATTGCTGTGGCGTGCGCAACAGCCGCCTGGTAGTCCTGTTGACCCAATGCAGCGGCCGCTACTGAATCTGGCGTTGAGTCTTTCGGAGGCGTAGGAGGGAAGGAAAAGAGGGGATGCGGATGATGGTGTTGTGCGGGTGAAAGGGGTTTGTCGGATTGAGCAGCTTCTTGTTGGAAGCCACCACCCCACGCGCCACCGCCGAGAGCTTTTGACTCCAGCCATGGATGTAATGGCGTGTGAAAATGTGGCCGGCACACTTGACCGCTGCCACCGCTCAACGTTCGACCTGCACAGACAAACAAAATGATTAGTCATCTAAAGATTACTTTTTAGGCAATTTCTTTTCCAGTAGAAAGTATCAGCTGACATAATGTATTCTACATTTGGTATAAGGTTGAAGAGCTACTAGAAAAGAATGTTCAAAGTCAGCCTGGATCTGAGTGTATCTAAATAACTTAATCTAAATTTAATATAATCATTTGTGAAAATAAAACTGTTGTTTTTTTATATAAATGTGCAATCAAAACACAGATTTGAGTATGCACGCAAACAAAAGAACACAGTGTATCATCAGTCCTGACAACGCTATGTTCATAATTAACGAGATTTCCAGCTGGCCTACTATTTTAATTGCCTCGTGTTGTGACACGGCGCTTTTGAAATTTGGAAAAATGGCCTTTGTTTGTTCACGGACGCACTCGTTCAGACCAGAATTATACCGAATCATTGTAACATAACGACACCATTCATTATTATTGTTTGTCAAACACATATTAAATACGTATTATTCGTGGCAGTGATATTCAAAAATGAAGATGTCGTGTGAATATTGTAAACGATATTTATTTATGTAAACGTTGGACGAGACAAAATTCATTTAAAATTGTTTTAATGATACCAGTTTTACTGTTTTTGTATCTCATGATATCAGACAACATCTTTGTCAACTACATGTAATGGTTACTTAAACACTCGTTAAGTTAAAGATAATTTTGTGGGGTAAGCTTCGGTTGGGTTCGGTTTAGAGGCATTGTTTATGCTGAAAGAGTATAAGTGAAAAAAAAATGAAATAAATCGGCAATATATCACATTTTTCTAATATTTGCATGAGATCGCGGATGCCGACAACTTCTGTAATATTATATTTAACTAAAGAAAATTGATTTTAAAATAAAATTAGAAATGTTAAATATGAGACACTAAATTTAGGGTTAAGTAACATAAATATTTTTATTAATTTGCTAATCCTTATCCTAGTCCTAATATCCTTAATAATCCTAATAATAATATAAAAGGTAATAATTTTATGTTTGGGTATTTGTTACACGTTTAATTAAACGGCTGAACGGATTTAGATGAAATTTGGCACACAGCTAGCTTTAAGTATTATCTAGAAATATTATGTTACTCTGAGATTTATAACAAAACTAACTACAGCACCTACGAATTCGCGAGCACAGCTATTATTATTTTTATAAATATCAAAGGTAAGTTGAGTTCGTACCTACTCACAGAAACTGCGCCAAATACATCACTCCCCTATTCCCAATTGAACAAACTGTATTCCTACAATTATTATTTATAAATGAAAGCAAACATATGTAGGTAGATATTTGATAGAAGGGTGGCCACATTAATGATATCTGCCGGCGAACTGGTCGTGGATTGGATAGTGGTTTCAAGGGGGCGAATTCCCTTCGCACTGTCCCCCTGTGACAACTGAACAGAATTGTTGGATGCCTGCGGGGCGCTGCGGGTACTTAATCGTTGGTTTAACTTAGTTTTACTTACCGGTGAGCGAATTCAATTCGCCTATATAATATTTTAGTGAGGGAAACCTTTATAATAGGTACTAAGTAATTGTTGAATATGTTTTAATCCTACTTCCTACTAACATGATAAATACGAAAGTTTCTAAGGATCATCCATCCTTAGATTTAGATGTTTGATACTTTTTACGTAAAAAGTATCTAAGGTAAGTATATGTATTACTTTGCCTAATCATTAAGATTGCCAGTTACGTTTTGGTTGAAGACCTCTTCTTTTTTTTACTTTTTTTATGAGTTTTCAATTACCAATTATAAGGTTTAATTTTCATTTTAATTTAATTTAACTTTAGGTACCTAAGTGTATATTTTATTAAGGTATATTAGATATAATAATAATAAATAATAGATAAAGTATAACAGTATAATAATATACCAGTAGATAAAAGATTATACAGTTAATCTTGCAGTTGCAAATACTGATTTGCGTATTGAGTATCAAACTTTGTATATCGTTACCTTAAATTATACACATTAATTTATACACATATGTATAACAGTTAGTTATACATATAGTGCTTGTATGCATGTAGGTACGCCATTCATATAGAAAAGCCCGCATCGCCTCTATATCCAGGTGTCGATCGTTGTCAGAGATTATCTTAGTGATTGTTATCACAAGGGCACCCGTACATTACGGTCTTCCGGACACCCAGAATAGAAGGGAATTGAACTATGCGAGCAGTGAATAACGAAAAAAGCACTAGTGAATCTAATTAGGTAAAATTACATTAAATATACAGCTCAAACAATAGTTGAAAATTTTCAGTTGATTTTATTTATACAATAGTTATAATTTAACAATGTAGGTACATAATTTTATATATTTATTTTTATTATTTTACTACATAATATACCTACATCACTTTTGAAAACTAGGTATGAGGAGTTAGCTGAGCTCATGATATAAGAAATAATATTACTGTTAAGCAAAATTATTTCAATATTCGTTATAAATAAATAGTAAAATATTAAGTAAAGTTTTGAAATAAAATCCTTACTAATAGGTAGATAGACACCTATTTATTTTAATATACTAGTTACAATTTACATGAATATGATCAAACTCCATTCTGTAATGAGCATGCGAACACTTTAAACTCTTTTCAACAATATCGCAAAATGAAAAGCCAGGCATAATTCCTGACATTTCGATTACAGACGTCATTACTGTAAACAACACGAAATAGAACAATAATCAATCTCGGCTAAGGCAACACTAGGGCAGGTACACACAACACAACGTTTTGACAGCGCGTCTACGACAACCGGGAGCCACCCCTCGCGCGTTAGGCCGAGTTCACAATAGCCCCAACGATGGCGGAGCGATAACGCGCGTATGAATAATTCCTGTTATCGCGCCATCTCACCACATGCCCTACCTGCCCCGGTACCAAGGCATTACGAAACTCAGCTGTTTTCGTACAACACTTTAGCTCGTTGAAACTAAACCCCAATGAAACGAACATTAACTCTTCACTTCGAAAACCTTCGTGGTACCGGGTGCCCATGGACGCTTTTTATTCATTAGAGGGCTGCCAGTTTCGGCCATTGTGCTAGATACGCAGTTTGTATGCCACTAAGCCTTGATTGTTTAAGGATTTCGTGTTTTACAAGCTCTGGGGTAATAGAAAACAAAAACTACTTACAGCTAAAGCTTTGAGTGCCTAAATACAGCGGAAATTGAATTAGGATGCTCGTTTCTTATCTGTACATCAATCGGTAGTACACAATCATAAGTAGTAAATCATATAAATAATTATAAAGATAAAAATGAATTAATATAATACTAATGATGAGAGAGGATGTAGTACGAACGATTTTTTTAGTGTCATACAGAGTATTTATGTTGCTATGCTATGATTTTTATGTTTGTTTTATAAGATTTCCCTGCGTCTGAAGACATTTTATATTATTATTATAACATTAAAAATATTAATAAATCATAAATTCTAAACATTATTTATTTTTTCAGTAATGCTAGTATGTGAAAGCAATGTACATTTTACATGTTAAAATAATGAGTGATAATGTACCTACTCTAGATTGATTGACTAAAAATTTATGATTTATTTTATTTTGCGATTTGTTTAATTTATAAATATTTGTTCAGTGCTAACTCCCATACATACTATTTTGTTGCTCTGTTCATGAACAATGGCAAATCGTAAACCAATCATGTTCGTTCCTCTGAACGGCCGAAACAAAACACCGGAATGGGACGCCCGGGCGCCCGTGTGACCCACTACCCCGAGGCAGATGCAACATCGAGATCTTTATCACCAAGGCGCACCACAGGGCGCTGCTAGTATTGGTGAAATTGACGATCCACTACACCCATCTTGTTTACTCTGTGTAACGGTTTTTTTATTAAACCCTTTGCTATTTTTTTACCAAATTTACTATTATTATGACGCAGCTGTTCTGGGGTTGAACAGAAGATATTTATTTTTCTCCTCAGACTTTTATATTGGATTTTAAGACCTACATTCAATAACACAAATGTCATAAATAGATAGTCATAAAAGGGCAATCCCATTAGCCGTCAGCCTGCCAGCCGACTTGATGGTAGGCGGCGACCATCTCCTATTAATTAATAGAATCTACGCCGACCTTATTATGATTTAGGATAAGGAAGGAATAGGGAAATGCACTCTGACATCCCTCATTCACTCACCGAAAAACACACATGCTGTTACATCACGGCGTGAAATACAGTGTGCCCTTTTTAACAGGGGATACCCAGCAGTGTATGGGATACTGGTGGTCCTACCCAACAACTTTCTAGCGCGACCGTAGATGGGCGAGGTCACGGGAACGTGACACGACATCCGTGTTCCCTGCCACCACTTAAAATACTTAGGCAATTATTGATTGACTTTACCATATACACCCAAGTTCTTGTTAAAAATAAATTATGTAGATATGCTACTACAAATTATATCAATAAACCTAGCATTATCACTAAAATAATTGATTAAGATATAAGCAGTTACGAGAATGTACATAACCTATATTTATCAATAATGCATTTGACTCCCGCCTCTCCCTTTCCAACAAAAGCATCGAGGCGTGGTCCCAACAAAAGCGGTCTTTACACATCCTGAGCTCAAGGCGAAAATTGGCCCCTTTCGGTTAAAACTGCCTTGTAACTGGTGCATATGCGTAATATACCCCTAATGTGTGCATGCCCTACTCGGCGGGACGTCTTCCGGTGACAGTTAACCATTATTTTTATTATGCCCCTGAATAATCAAATTGCTTTGTAAAATTAAAACGCAATCACATTAAGAAAATTCCAGACAATTAAGACTTTTTAGAATAAATATTTAGATCTTATTTTGGGTACGATTTTTCAGCAAATTGCAGCAATTGCAGGAAACAGCAGTGGCGTTGCTTGTCTTTTATAGGCGACATTGGTCACCTACCATTAAGTGGGCCATCAGACTGTCTGTCGACCTTAATATAAAAACAAATCGGTGTGATTTTATGATCTATAAAATTGGCGAACTTTCGCTGTTCACTGGTTAACTTAATACACACCCGAATACAAAATATGACATAACAAGATAAAGATAACGAAATTGTGACCCGATCGTGAGAACTTTCTCGTATCCGCGTCAAGGTCACGTGGACAGCGTCGTCCAGTCTGCCGTACTTTTATTTGCACGCCACGACATTCGCCGCATCCGCATTCGAGCCGCGTCTCTGCACGTGTATCGATGCCTTTATAACCGCTGATACGCATGCCAACTTATCCCTTCCACTTATTGTCTTTAGACGTGTTATCCTTTGTTCCCGCGGTGGATCATTATGTTTTCAATCATCGACGCGTTCGTCGATCTTGTTCCTGTTGCAATAGGGACTACATTACTGTATCGCTGGTCCCCTGTGAAATGTCCGACGTGTTAGCGAATGATAAATGTAGGCGTTGATATCGCGTATCGGATCTCGCCGTTCGCACGCCGAATTAATTTTAATTTATTGATCGTCGTATCGACGCCGAGTATTTCAGGTGCCTACTAACATTGCAACGGACGCTTTAAAAGTATTTATTTATTACCACATGAGTTTATTTATAACTGACAAAAAACGCGATAACAACTCATTCAATTACGTAGAATGTAAAATAAATAATCTTAAAAGAAAATTTTGGTATGTAGAGCTACATTTTTATAATGGCAATAATTAAAAATATTCCTAACGCTAACCTGAGAAATACAAAGTGTTGAAAAATTTCAGCCTAAAACAACTGATTCTCTACATCTTACTAATATTCCTTTATACTCATATGTATGTATATTTAAATTAAAATCTTTTAATACAATGATCATATTAAATTAATTGTAATAATTCTCAATGTTTTCCTCACGTCGTAAACGAAACCACACCTGTTTAAATTCTATCTTGTCTTTGATTTATTGTCAATAATTCAAAGGACGATGTGTGTGTCTTATAAGGTAGGTACATTTATTTATTTCTAATTCATTTCAATGTTGACATTCAAAAATATTTTACGATCGACATGCGCGCGTTCCGAATGGTAAATCAAAGTTGCGGGCGGTCACACCTCGTCATGTCCTCTGATTGGATTATAATGCTTTTATATTACGTTTCTTATTATTACGGGTGGGTGCTACCGAGCGGAGTGTGACAGGCGACGTCGGGAATAACAACTAGTGTCGGACGCGGACGGAAGAGTCGTCCATTTGAATCGACAAAGGACAATCTTTACTTTTAATAAAATATTTATTGAAATTAATTGGAGTAATGATTTTGAAATTTAAATTATAAAAAATAATAGTTCTTTAAGAATAAATTATTCGTTAAAATAATATTTTAATAAGTTGTTTTAATGTGAGATAATATTTTACTTAAATAATATGTGAGAAGTCAGCCACTACTTAGTTCAGGTTAGCTACTTATCTTGATTCACAATTCGCTTCGGTCACAAATAGTAATAATATCATATATTTTTTAAGTAAAGGTTGACAAACATTCCACTAGTTAGTAAATGGCTACCGTAGCATATTAACACAAGCAACGCCATAGGAAAGAATAGGTTAATTGCCCCTAAGTCACTCTGAAACACAATAGCACGCAGTCATGATTGATAATATTATGTCATGAGCTCTTCTGTGGCGACCGCACACTTTACCAAGTTACAAATATTTATATAACCGCCAATGAAGATTCTATTGGAAAATGCGGGAATTAAATAACAATTTGTGATACCCATCATTCATATAGTGAATAATTACGAGTATTACAGTTATCAATTTCAATCTGCTTTATCAGTCAGATAATCATAATGTGAACAACATAGATAATTTTTGTTGTCTATGGTACACAATGTTTTTTATATTTTTTTATTTCATAGCTATTTTAGACTTACAGACTGGGTGACGAGCTTCGCTCGGACCAATGGAGGGTTTAAAGTTTTTTACATGTAAGAAATACAGTCTATGAAAGATTATAAAAAAAAAATTCAAGAATACTTGAATTAATAAAATTAATAATTCAAAATATCATAAAACGAGCAACGAATTTTCTCGAGACAGATCGATTTATTGACCTAAAAAACTCATAATCCTAGATTTTCATCAAAATCGTTAGAGCTATTTGCGAGATCGTCGTAACATACAAGAATTGCTCGTTTAGTATTATAAGCTAGGATAAGATAAGATAAGATGTTATAGCAAGTTTCATTCTAGTTTGAGGTTATTTTATAGTATACACTGCGGTTCTGTTAGGGCACACTGAGTTTCGTAGTTATCAATTTGGCTATTTTTTAATTTTTTAATCTTCCTTTTTTATATAACGCTTTTTAAATGTTTAATTTTTTTAATTGAAATAGCATCAGCATTAAACTAAGTATTGACGGTATGTATATTCATAATAATGAAAGTTACTTGCTTATCGGATATAGGAGTCGACAAATTCGTTGGAACCTTTGGCTCGGCCTTCAACTAGTTTAGTGGAACGTGGTGGGTGTCTGAGTGATTTATAGCCGCGCATCGAACGCTTATGGACTTTCGATAACGCGCCACCAAAACGCTGTGTGTTCTATACATTTCATTATAAATACATTATTAATAACTCAAACAGTTACATGTACACCGTTTACAAGCGTTTGTTTACTGTTTCAAGTTCGAAGCCAAAGCTCCTCAATCTTAACGTAAATGTTGTGGAGCTAAGTAATACGTTATATCTAACAGTGGCGGCCTTACCCATTGCGAGGCTCCGGGCGGCAGGTCTTTGCGAGGCCCTTTGTCCTTCGTGAAAAGTATGTGATGCGAAAGAAGGTCTGGTTGTTTGGTTTAGGTATTTGTTATGTTTGACGAGAAATGCTAAAGTTATACAAAAAAATTGTGTTTTAAAATATTTTACATTTACAAAATTAACAAACAAAGAGATGATAAATTTTAAAATTGAGACTAAAATCTTTAATTACAGCATAAGTACATAATTAATTTTTCAATTAAGTTTTGAATGAATGAATTAGTTAACTACCTTTATTTTAATTTACCTAATTAATTTTAATGTTATAACCTGCATAAATAATTAGGTATCAAAATCAAAAGTTTTAAAGAAGAAAAATATAGTTGAAAAATCTATATTTTTTCAAATTTGCTTGGGTTGTTGCGCGAGGCCCCTGCAAGAGCGAGGCCCAGGGCGATTACCCCGTTCGACACCCCCTAATTGCCTCGTTCAATTTTACTTCAATCATAAAAATTAATCATAATTTTACATAAAAACTATGCAATTTTTCTTCTGCAAATTATGTCAACACACAAACCTTCTTTGATGTCGCTCTTTCGATTATAAAAACCATATCAATATCTGGGTGGTTTAGAAGCGAAGAAACAGACAGAAGCGGACAGCGACTTTATTTTATAATATGTATTTATTATGATAAAGTAAGTATAGGTGTATGGACAGGCAAACAATCTGTTTGAAGGCAAAAAGGTGTAATGTGGAACTGGAAACAGGACAAAAGTACGAGACTATATTGAGGAATATGACTAAAGTACGTACAAAAGAGTGCTGTGCCTAATTGTATAATTTCTGCCCATTGTATAATTATAATTATATAAATTTTTGTTAGTTTTAAAAGTGGCGGGGTACGCTTTAGTGTGTGCCCTGTCTTAATTTAAATAAAATCTGAGAAGATGCCAAAGGATCTACTTATACTGGATCGGTCGAGTTGACCACAAAGTTTAGACACAATAAAAGGTTCTCAATGTTTTATATATTAAAAGATGCTAATACCATTAACAAGTAGCAGATCTAGATCTAGATCAATATACCTGCTGCTTGTTTGTAACGTTGTCTAATTAAACTAAATAATTATACGGAAAAAAACACATCATCTGCATATATTTTCCGCTGTAGTTTTCGCTCCAGGCGATTCTTTGCGTTTGTGTAAACATAAAAGGCCAACATCGACATACATAATTGCATAATGAGCCTGAACGCAACTTGTCTCTTTTTATTTCTATTTAATGAAAATTGTTAATTTTGTTTGTGTTAATGGGCTGTTTATGCCCATCGAAGAATTCATAGACTTGCAATTTTTTTATCAATGTTTTTTTGTTGCCAAAATTGATCTTTGTAATCCGATTGAATAAATAAGTAAATATAGACAGTGATATTAGGTACCATGGAATCAAGAATATTTCATTTCATTTAATTTTATATGATTCTCCCTTGTATTATATTAAAAATAACATACCTACCTTGTATGGGATAGGTACTTGCCAACATTATTTGTAAACACAGGGAAGTACGAACAGCGGTCAATTGGCTGACAGTCAAAATTATGATATAATTGCAACTATAAAAAAACTATAAAAACTAAATGCTTCAGTGAGATAAAGGTTGTACATATACGTCAAATATCGTAAGATATTCGTATTGAATTCTATATAATATGTAGCCTACATAAATAATTTTCCTGCTAAGACCATTTCCTTAAGACATAGGTATGAAGCGATTATGTAGTACCTGGCAAACAGAGATGATACGAGAATTTCTTCTCAAACGACACGGTCAGAATTTCTTTGCATACAACACATGTAATTTCAAGCGCATGCAACCCGCATACATAATGCGACTGCCTCATTGGAAGCCTGGTAGGTACACTATACTTTTTTTTTCTTAAGAACCCCATCACTTCTCATTAAGTGGCGTTTCAAGAATAACTTAAAGTCGCCTGTCCGGACACGAATTTTATTGTTATTGCATTTTAATAAATATTTCATTGTTCTGAAACACTTGTCAATGGCTCGCCCTGATAGTTCCGAGTAAAGAGGAAGGAAGTACATCTTTTGTTTTAGTTTTTAATGAGCATAAGTGGCGTTTTATTTCAAGAATCGAATTAAGTTTAAAAATAAAAGTTTAAACTAAATTTTTCTGTAAAAAAATCTAAATATAAAATTGTCGTGTCACAGTGTAGTTGCTATACTCCTCCGAAACGACTAAAATTTTATATGTACACTTGGTAGGTCTGAGAATAGGTTTTTATCTATTTTTATACGCGGGCGAAGTCGAGGGCAGCAGCTAGTATTTATTTTTCACAATCTATGATAATTTCAAAAATAAATAGGTACCATAAATATAAGTGAGTTTGTTTGTTTTAGCATGTTTCTTCTAAACATTTATAAAACATCTCTTCACTCATTTAATGCACTAATTAAATAATTAATTAATTAAAAATAAATTATTATTTTTGTTCCCTGAACTCCAAGCTAGGATGACCTATATTACTTGGAGATCAGTGGCATCGCACCGTAGCAGCTTCGCAGTATGATTTTGAGTTTTTAGTCATTACAATTAAGTAACATAAAAATGCATGTGTTCGAACTCTATGACAGTAATATTTTATTAAACGACATGGAAAAAAGTATTCAAACATTCTAAGAAGTGGCAGCAATCAAGTCAGAATAATAGCAGAGTTCATAGATCCGTGAAAAAATGTAGACATAGCGGCCGCGACCGCGGGGCCGGGGCCACCGCGGCAGATGATATGTCACGCTACACTTGTGATCCAACAGATCAAAGAGGCCGACCTCTTTATCGCCGCTCACCGTGCCGACTGCGTACGCGCAATCGCACAGCCTCCTCATAAACCACTAGCTACATTTCACTAGACAGCGTATGTGATGGCTCCAAAATGTAATTTGAAGCCAACGATAGATGTGCCGAATCACAGTTTAATTTAATTTAATTTTTACGACATGTCTTACAGACAAGCAGACGTCGTCTGAGGAACCCATAGTTTGCCTATGACACTTTGGACTCTAATGATGATGATGATGATAAAGTAGCTCGTTTAAAACAATAATTCGAATGGAAAATTTACTGTCAATATATTCCAATATTTATCTATTGTGGAAAATTTTAAAACAATACAAATCGATTGAAGACTAATTTATTAGATAAGATTGTAACATTTCTCTATTTTTGAAAACAGTATTCGCAATCAATCATGATTCGAAGCTTAATTGTCTTTCTGAATGCATTTACTGATTAAAAATTATAAATATTTGATATGATGTAGGATAAGAGAACGTCTAGGGGTCGTACGTATACTGTCTATAAAAGGTACCCGAAACCCGTTGAGTTTCAGTTGAAAAAACTCCGGCATAACCCCGCAACGTTAGCCCCCTACTTAGCCCATACATGAGAATTTCCCAACGTTAAAAAAAGGGGGCAATCTGCGCTGCGTATCGAGGTGGTACCTAATACCTATATTCCTTCTGTACCTATTTGTTTTTAAAGGAATATTTAAAACAATGAAAATGATAAAAGGTTCTTTTTCATAATGAAATTTTCTCACAATAATTATATTCGAATAAATATGTTTGATTGCAAATCATAAATGACAGGTTCATAGTCGTGACATCATTGTAACTGTGTGGGGGGCGACACAAATTATCATAGAATGACTGCATGCACTGCTATAGTGCCTACAAATATTTAATATTATTGTAATAACTGTTAAGTAATATTTTGGAAAGTTGATTTTTATATTAATTGTTGGTGGATTGTGACGTTGATTTAATTAATCAAATTTAATGGTAATGATATTAATTTAATATATTTTTTTCTAAAATAATCGAAACATGATTATTTTAATAATTACAATATAGTTGAAGAGCAAGAACAAAAATAAAAATATCAAAATACACACAGCAAAACAACATGTATTGTTTTTTATAAGTATACTTCAAGTTAAATATTTTTCATCCGAAGTCGTCATACTACCTATAATTATATCAAATTGATTGTAAATATTCTTTAAAGAGGTTTGTGTTTTCGTAGCAATGCAAAAAACATAAGACCACGGGTCGCTGAAGTAATACACACACCATGACAATAAGATGATCACATAATAATCCACAACGTTAGACACGACGCGAGCACAATATGAGTCGTCGAAATAATTTCCATAATTAATAACTGTGCGTCGGTCACGATATCTATCATTAAACGTGATCTAAGTAACAACAGCTCCTCCAACATTTTCATCGTGAATGCAAGTAAATTGTTTTACAAGCAACGATTTATTGGGTTATAGGAATAGTTGTTGCGAAATTACAAGTTGGTTAAAGTTGCCGGGGTCTCTCTGACCCCACAATCTTGACAATGGCCGGGCGAGAGACCGAGTGTTCCTGCTATAATGTCTATAATGACGGCGCCGGCCGGCAGCTTGCTTACATAACCGCTCGTGACTCGCGCATTACGGTATCACGAGAAAAATACGAGTCCACAACGTGCAGGGTCGAAATGACAACGAATCATATAATCCGAAACAATACAACACTGATGAATTACTGCCACTAGGATCTAAGTAACTGTAATATGTAAAATGAGAGGACATTTACTCAAGATTTAAAACAAATTGTCAATTTAGCAACCAGGTAGATACGAGCCATTATCTTTTATTTGTTAGTCCTACATTTAAAGTGTTAACTATCAGATTCAAAGGTTGAGGAACAGTTAGGTTATCAGGAAAAGAGAGATTTAAAATTTCATCAAATGTAGGATTCTCTCAATCCATTGTTTTGGAGCGATGGCTAATACGATTTTTACCAAGGTAATCTTGCTAATTATATTCTAGTTACTATGACTAAATACTTCACTTTTATATCATAACTCATCCTATATATCATAACTGTGATATTGGTTCTTTACTTTAATGAATCACTATTTATTACCATTATCATTATCATCATTTCAGCCAGTGCTTGTCCACTGCTGAATCTAGACTTCTATATTTTTCACTTACTACCGGTCAGAAGAGTAAACTGGATCAGACTTTGTTTGGATTTTATGGGTGGTGTCTACCCTAGAAACTTTATGTCATACCTATAATATATATATATATATATTGTTCAACTATTATGCATAGGACTCTGCCATGTGTCACCACGCTCTAGCCCACTGTGACCTGTGTGTGACATGTCTTCTAAGATCACTGGTCTTTTCTTCTTCATTCTTGTCCATAGGAAGAAAATCAGACGTTTATGTCTTACAAGGCTTCGAATTTGAATCAGCCATTCTATTCAGTCAAGAATTATACTCCAATTCTACTACAAAACTAACTAAAACAAGATAATGTCATATAAAGCAACACAGCAGGTTTTATATTTCGTAAAGAAATTGAGGCTAAGTCTCACATTTGTATACGTTAACAGAGTCCGCCCCTGACCACTACTTTGTCCTATAGCATCTAACCCGTTTCACGGATCGTCAACAACCTATAACTTAATCCCACGTACAACTAACGAGTAACCTTTAAACTATTTCATAACAATAGAGTAATAGACCGACTTTTGACTACAATCACAGAGTTAATAAACTTTAAGCCATATCGGTTAGAACCATTAAGCGTAAGTATTAAATGTGCTTACTTTTTAAGATACCTACTACGTCGATTCTAAACAATTGCAATTGTCAACCTATTTCCAGTTTTGCCATTGTTCAGTCGTAAGTTGTTTCGTTAGAAAATAATTAACAGAGAAATATTAACATTAAAAAAAAAAATTTAATTTTAATAATTATTTAATGAGTCTAATTTAGTTTTAATTTATGAAGAAGAATCTTTAAATTTATATATTTCTTTCACTGATTTGATTCCTTTTTATATTCAATAGATTTCATTGTACCTTTTAATAACTTGGTAGACAAATATCCGCTATCAGCAAGCTGATAGATATGTACCTGTCTCTATACACATTTCTTACTTTGTGTCTCTTTATAGTCGTCTTCCATTTTTTATAACTAGAATTAAAATGGCATGAAAATGAGAAACCACTCGTTTCAAATGTCTTCACTGACAGTATTTACCTTTGTGTCAATACCTAATTCAGGCTTAAAGGTTTCACTAGGACCTCTAGCCTCAGCCTCTAGTGGTCCAACAATGTAGGTTATTTCAGGATGGAAAGAAGTTAAGCTAATACGGTAAGTAATGGGAGGTCATCGCCTCAGCCGTGGGACATCCACTGCTGAACATAGGCTTTCTCCACAATTTTCAGAAGCAGAAGCAGCCTGATCCACCGTCATTCTGCACTCAGTATGGAGGATAGTGGACGTCTATGGCTGATGATAAATATTTTATATATCACCAATAAAAGTTATAAATAAAAGAGAAAGAAACATTAAATATGAAAGACTTATATCAGCTTGCTTTAGAAAGTAGAAGCGAAACAGTTTTCTGTTCGCAAGGTGGTTAAAATTGTTGACCTCGGTAAAGTACGAGGATGCAACAATTCCGTCAATATTACCTCAGTGGTAAGAGTACCTACATGATCGAGTATAGTTTGCAGGCCGGTCGGGCGCACGCCAAATAACCGTCATCAGACGCGATGCTCGGAAACAGGTGCATTCCGTAACTATACAACTATAACTAGCTTGTAATAAGTGTAATATTATATGAAAAGATTACGTTTAAATTCGTGATGCATTTTAAGACAAATCTATTCAACTATTTATTATTAGTTTTAGCGCCTGTTTCACCAACGTCAAATAGTGTGTTGATTAGTTACTTTAAGAAATCATTTTCTGTTTTATTGAATTATTCACTCGGTTTAGTGCATCCATCGATAGCCGAATTTTTATTATTATTTTCTATTCAATCTTTGGGACGTTTACCGTACAAACGAAGGTATATCAGCTCAATTATTCTCGGTTACTGGTGACTTTAAATGAAAGAAGTGGCGTTTGTGAAAGAGGCGCTTAGGCAAATGACGGCAAAGCATTTTTTTGAATAATATTTTTATACCTATATTACCTTTTTAGTAATACAGGTAATTTTTTAATAATTTGCAGAAAAAATTGCATCCGTATGAATCTGTTTTATTCTAAACTAGTTGGTGCTCGCGACTTCGCCCGCGTTGAAAAGTATAAAACGCCATTTAAAAATATCACCAAGCAGTTGTCATGTTAGTCGCTTCACTTGTTTTTGGATAGATGGCGCTATCTCCCGGGCCAAGCCGCTAGTATTTACTTTTATTTTAGATTTCCCGTAGGAATGAAGCATTTTCCCGCGGTAAAAAGTAACCTATGTTCATCACAGATAATGTCGGCTTCTAATGGTAAAAGAATTGTTCAAATCGGTCCAGTTGTTTCAGAGCCTATTCTATACAAACAAACAAACAATCAATCAATCAAATCTTTCCTCTTTATAATATTAACATAGATAACATAGATAACTTTGAAGTAGGTACTTCTAACGCTATCTAATAGGGGGTCCGCGTATATCATCGGTCATTTTCCTTACTCGTCAACTTAACTTCTTTTTGCTGTTGCTAGACTTTGTACACGTGGCTTTTCGCACATTTCTTACGAAATAAATTTATGACGACTACTTAAACTTCAGAATTTACACTATTATTTAATCAATGTTTATCCATTTAAGCTCCCTTTCATGCTTAATCGATCCCATAACCGAACGAAGCGTACACGCAGCGTGATCCGTGATCTGTCAAGCAACTTGTGTCGCAATAATATTGATTAAAATGTCCACTAAGTAAGTAATAATGTTATACTCTGATTTATTATCTTAGATAAACGACACGTTACACTCAACTGCTTTTCGCATTAAATTGATTCGTAGTAGGTAATAATTAATTAATGTAGGTACAGTAACATTAACTCCTTATTATTGTTGACAAACATGAAGTCAGATTAATTAATTTACATTAATCAAAACAAATTTACATTTATTAAAGCGTGTTACGGAAAGGATATGCAAAGCCTAACGGTACAGTTGCTACTAGCTTTTCCTTGGAGATTTTATCCTCATACCTTTATAAATTATAGCATAGATATTTGTTATTCTGTTATATAAATAATATTATTATAAATTTTTCATCAAAAACGGTTCAGTAGTTTTTTGGGTAAAAGTGTAACCAACAAATTTTCGTATTTAAAACATTATAAATAGTAAATAAGCCCCTTTTTATTAATGATAATAGGTATGCACTTGGCCAGCATCTAGCCGTTAAAAAGGTTTCTGTTATATGAACTCAGATACACAAGCATTATATTTTTTAAATCATTTAAGTACATTGCAAAGATTTTATATATAATATCGTACTGTAATAGTATTTACAATTCTCAGTAGGTAATGCTGACCTACGTCGACATTGAAGATAAGCAACGTACATAGCTTATATATGCTTTTGCTAATATGTAAATGGGTCTATTGTTTGAACAAAGAGGAATATATGAATGTTCGTAAAACACGCTATGATTGAAGAACATTGTCTGATGTTATGTTATTGTCAATGGTATACCTGTGTCTGATTCTTATGCAAAATAAAATTTTCATGTATCTATTCGACCTTAAAATTCAACCTATATAGTCATGTAGATACAAAAAAAAACACGATAATAATACCCGACAATATAATACATTTCTTATTATAATAGTTCTTTATTAAACCGCCAATAAAAACTGAAGTTGAAAGTTCCTGTTTGTATTGTTCTTTTGTTCAAATCACTATTCTTTTACAATTAAAATCACTATATGTAATATTAATTTACTATGTTTAATAAACGATAAAATAACCGACAATCAATGCAGCCGACTTTACGTCAGAGTGTAATTGCGAATACTTGAAATATTTATTATTTAAAGTACTAAGTATCCACAGAAAACATAAAACCCTAATACACATTAAAAGTCGAAAGAAAATTCTTAAAGTTTTATGTTGGCATTACATACCAAATTAATAACATGACACTCATATTAAACTGGTGCAACGAGTCTATAAAAACTTTAAGACATATATATATTTAGTTATGTTGAATACAAAATGCTTAATCGAAGCGGTGCTGTTTCGCTTTTATGGTAAAGTCCCCTGTAACTATTACCTAACAGTTTCGCCCGTAGTCGTTTTAATTTGGTTTAGTCTGTCTATATCTAGAGCGAGGGCACATTCGCGCCACATTTTTTATAACTGTCGTTTAACACTAGAACCTGAGAATAATTAGAGCCTTATTGAGTCTTGTGCGGATTCCTCTCTATCACTGAAAACTGACGTGGGAATTGATCAATAAAATTAATTTTATAGTATTTTTATTATACTGTAAGTTTAATTTAAAAAAAACTATTTTTTTGACCTCTATAACATAAATATAACGTGTAAATGTAGCTTTTTAAAAAATGTGCAAATACGACTAGTTTCCGATATAAGGTATTAAATTGGTCATTTCACTACACTTAAATTTCTGTTAGTTTTATACCCTGCAAAATAGAAGTTACGTTACTACAAAATTTTATGGCCAGTCGATTTTAATGTAAAAAAATATATAAGAAATCCACGATTTTTATGTAAAATAAAACAAGCAGTAATTAGTAATTATCACACCATTTTAAGACGTGCGAAAATAACAATTTTTTACCTTTTTAAAATCAAGGTCCGGATACTGGAGGCAACGGGAGCAAGCGAGCGTGGAGTCGCTTCGCGTCAAAGATTAGATCAACCTACATATGGTAATAGAAGCGACAGTCAAACGTGAGAGAAAATAATTTAATATCTTTGTTAATACTTAACATCCTATATTCACAAAATTCAGAAATCAAAAAATATATAATTAATTTTTCTAAAATATTATACCTAAAGTATCATCATCATCATCATCATCATCTCAGCCGTAGGACGTCCACTGCTGGACATAGGCCTCCCCCAAAATTTTCCAATTGGACCGGTCAGAAGCAGCCTGGATCCACTTAAAGTATAGGAGAACTCAAATGAAGTATAAAATACTTACAGCTTGTATCGTGATTATTCGAAATTCGGCAAGTTTTAGAAATGAAATGCCTAACTAAATATTTATTTTTTTATTCAGAACTAACTATAGCTATATCTCAATGTATGTAGGTAGCAACTGAAAGCGATGCCTATCGTGTTTTGAACTCAACGAACAAAGAAAGACAAATGCACCGTTTTCTTTCACAAACGACTGTCCATTCTTCATGAGTGGCCAGTAATGAGTCTATGTCGTTGGTAGCCAGTTCAAAACAGCAGGGCATAAATCATGGCGGCCCAGGAAATCATTCATCCTCCGTAATGTGCTGCGAAAATAGGCTTCCACTTGGAACGAAACCGTGGTGGCGCACTCTGCCCTAATGTTTTAAACTTAAAAAGTATAGCATTATTGAAAAAAATTAATCTTAACTTGTAGGCGATTTAAGGGCACCTGCTTTTGACGTCACCGCGCCAACTTCATTATTTTTTCTTTTTAGAAAATAGTTGGCGTTATGTAAAGATTAGCGTGTTGATAATCAGAATTAAATTATTAACTAGCGACCAACCTCTTTCTTCACGCGGATCAGTACTTTAAGTAGACGCGTATTTCTGTCTGTCTGTCTATTACTTTTTCACATCTCTACCTTAGTAGACACATGCATCAAAATTGGTAGTAATACGTTGCTTTAAATGGAAGGAAGGTATACCTGTATAAATAATACCTACGTATCAGATTGAACTAAGTAGGTATTTAGTTAAGTTTCTCACCCTCAATCCTTTAACAGCCAATTAACTTCAAATCACGACATAGTTCAACGATCATTCCCACAACATTTTTGTCATAACTGCTGTTTCTTTTGAACTCATTTTAATATACCTTTTTCTCCGGGGACACCTTAGTAACCGCAGATTTGTGTATGACAAATAGTGACAAAACCACCAACTCATCTACCCAACGACTCATAGAAATTGTGTCACTGTTCCTAGATTAAATGCAGGCAAAGCATTTTAATCTCTATTGTAACGACGCAGGTGTCATTGCTGCATGAAGAACTAGGTTAACTGGTAGAGTCATGCTTGTAAGCGAGCACATGAATTTATGTTTCTCAGCCGCATGCCATCGCTACCTTCATCCATCAAGCTCGACGCGCATCACCGTCACCATGGCAACCGACCGGAAACAAAGACCCTTACTAACCTCAAAATTAATTTTAACAAGTCTCAGAAATAATGTTTAGGTATAGAAGGTAGAGCCAAAAATTTAGTTTTTTACACGAAATCATTCGTGTAATGACCTCTTTGTTAATTCGCTTTAATACACGCTTAATATATGAATATGACATCCAACTTTCTGTGCCTTTTGTGACAAGAATGTATTATAAAGTATTTTTTTTTAGTTGCTTTGAAATTAAAGTGATTTAAAAACCTAGTAAATACAATCTAGAAAACACATCTACAATTCGCTACCTAATACCTACTCTTGATCTGACATTTAAACCTTGTATTGGGTGTATTGTTTTCTAAAATACTCAACAAAATTTTGATATGGTTTTTACGGTCTTCAGATAGTTTGCTCTCCAGGCACTTTGCTAGTAACAAAACTATTTAAGGACTTGCATGCATATTAAGGCTACTAATACAAATATACTCTCTACGAAAACAATGGATCAAGCAAATATTATGAATAAACTGTAGCATAAATCAAGCAGAATTTATACTAATCTATGAACACCATTAACGCTAATTTAGGTATTTTTTTCTGAGAGAACTACCGATAAATATATCCCGGAAAACTTTCGAATAATAAGTCGCAAATGGGCAATTACTCATTAAAGAACTAACGAAGCGGAAAAAAACTCGCCGACCTCTTCACACCTACGCTTTATTCACATATATCTATCTCCCTCGCACAGTTCCGTTCACGAGATTTTAATATCAAATATCAATATTTGGATGCAATCAATCAAAGTTAATCACGCGAAAGATATAAAAGTAAAATGAATACATTAAGTTCTTAGTTGACGGCGTCGGGTGCATTCGACCGATCTCTGCCGGGGGACCTTTTTATGTCGATCCATAATGACCGATTAGAAAAAAAAATCTCGCTGGGAATTTGTGTACACTTCGTATTAAGTACATTGTCATGACGTAAGCAGTATTATAATAATTAACTTACAATTAGAAACAACAGCGCACGGGGCTCGTTCAATATGTTTATATTATACTTACTAGCTGGTGCTCGCAACTTCGTCCGCGTAGAAAAGTATAAAACGCCATCTACCGTATTTTGGATAGATCTCTATCTCCCGGGCCAAAGTATTTACTTTTATTTTAGATTTCCCGTAGGAATGAAGCTTTTTCCGGCGGTAAAAAGTAGCCTATGTTCATCACGGATAATGTCGGCTTCTAATGGTAAAAGGATTTTTCAAATCGGTCCAGTAGTTTTGGAGCCTATTCTATACAAACAAACAAACAAACAAACAAACAAACAAATTTTTCCTCTTTATAATATTAGTATAGATTATGATTATGATAGGTATACGCAGTTTGTATTAGGGCACATTTTGTGGTGGGTACCTATAAAGTTTTTGGTCACAATCGAAACTTATAGGTAACAATATACCTACATTAAAATTCAAATTAATTGATTTTATCTATTACGCCTAATATTAAATACGTAAGAAATAATTTCACTATCGAGAATCTAGGTTTGCGAAGTATGCAGTAGATATATATAGAACAATAATGGGAATAAGGTACCTACTTTTATCAACTGAACTGGTTCTGCTATTCTTATGAATTGCAGAACTAAAATATACCGTTTAGAAACCGTTTAATACCTATAGTAACGCAAATTCGTGACTTACTGCTAAATTGTTCGTTCGTCATGTCATGACAAAATTAAAAAACATTCGTCAATTTAAAAGTACTAATTAGGTCACCGAGTCCCGTGTTTTGTGGCAACAGCAATCGATAAAGTAGAGTTAGGGCAAAGTTTAACAACAGCAAAGAACGGCCATAAAACTAAGCGTTGTTCTCTGTTCTATTTGTTTGTGTCGGGGCGCGATCGATTTTTCTAATTGTTAGTTTTGCTAGGGTTGTCACGAGTCTACTTTTCATTTTTCAAAATCAAAATATTTTTTAGAATTACAATGATTTGATTAAATCTTATGTTTGCATGGCTTCGTATGAATACATTTTTTTTTAATTATATATGTATGCTTACACAACCCTTCCTCTTTTTATTAGAGAAAACCGTATCAAAATCCGTTAGGTGCACCGAATAAACTGCATTTCTTAATTTTAATTCGTCTTATACATCCAAGAAAAGTCAACATTCAATTTTCAATTTTCGTTGTAAATTTTTACAAATTAATTTTATTTTTCCCATTTGTGACAACCCTAGGTTTTAACAATTATTCTGTTGAAGCCATAATGGGAGTGTGTTTTATTTTTATAATTATACCAGTGGCACAACATTTGTAACTTCATATTAACAAAAACTACTATAGAACCTAGGCGTAAAAACTCGATTGAAAGTGAGTATTGAAAATTATATTGTCTAGAAGTAGGTAAAATACGCTATAAAGGGATTTTTAAAAATTTTAACTCTTGAAGAGTTCAACTTATAACTCCATGAAAATTCAACAAATTGTCTAGTAACCAAAAGTTAGTTATATAGCTTTTAGTTAGCTAACAACTAGCCTACTTACTCAATCTAATAAGCTAAAATAACAGTAATTTACATTAAAATAATGGAAAATCTAAGTACTAAAAATTAAATATAATGTCGTTTAGTTTTATGGTGGAACACAGTAGGTATTACATCACAATTTTTTATACACTGCCCCCTTTAAATGGTTGCCTGTTAAATGTATTGTGACGGCTTATAAACGGCCGCTCTAATGGATAACGGTGCAGGTTTGGTTTAATTAATCTCGATGTGCTTCTGTTCATGGCGACTTTCGATTTTTCATAACCAATTGAAAATTTATGGTCGGTTGAACGCAGTATTTAAAAGTAGGTATTAGGTTGTCAAGGTAATTGTGTATCCACAATATCAATATCAATATCAATATCAATATCAATATCAATATCAATATCAATATCAATATCAATATCAATATCAATAGCAATATCTAAGCGTTGAATATTTATTCTGGATGGACATAGGATATAGATCTATCAGATTGTAGACGACTGTAATAGAATGAGATTTTCTTTACTAATTAATTGGTATTTGAATATCGCCACTAAGCATATAATATGTATGATGTCAGGCCGTTTATTTTTCGCTGAAATCTGACTGGTTTGATATAGAGACCATTATAAACACCCTGGTTCTTAAATAAATCCGGTATGAAATAGCAGCGTGAACACAATTCGGGGCTGGCTCACTGGTTGGCGCGAGCTATGTCTGGAAAGTTACGCCAATATTCCATTTCCGCGCGATCGCCCGCCCGGCGCCCGTTCGCGTGCTAGCATTGGTTGACGCATGTACTTTCGCAAACACAAGTGACTTGCAAACAAAATTGAATCCTCAAGTTCATTATCTCAAATGTCAATTTTTCAAATATATATGTGCTGAAGATAAATTTTCAAGATTACCTAATTGTACTCTACATAAATGATTAAATGCCTATTATGCCTAGTAGGTAGTAGGTACATAAAGTAAATGTAGACTATACATTAGTTAGAAACTTTACCTCGATCTAATTGAAAACTTAGCTAAACATAATAAGAAATTTTTAATTTGTTTTCGTTTAAGATAATTTGCAATCAGAGAAAATAAATGAAATTACTTAGAAAGAATATTTTTTAATTATTATTTGTATTTTTAGATAAAAAATTGAAGTTCAACTATTCTAAAATATTTGTATTTCAAACAAAACACCAACAATAACACATTCTAATTATTTAATACGTTTTTAGATTAACTATAAATACATAATTAATTCTACACTTAATTTAAATATTTTTTATGGCCTGTGTATGTAAGACATAAGCATTACTTAGTTCTTATGGAAACGTTTACGGTAGGTACTTACTAATAAAAATAGCACACGTAGTAACGATGTCTGTCACTTATACCTAACAATTAACTAATAAACACGTGATAGTATCTAATAAAAAACAAACACGAAACAATAAGAATACAATAACTACGACAGTTTAACAAAAAACTTACAGCTTACTGTATTGTGCCCGTTTCATACAGTAGGCACCCTAAAGTACGGAATGCGCCAGGCCCGAATCATTTAATAGTGTAGAATCTATCTTATACACAAACAGAATTTTTAAATCAAAATATCTACAAAATATAAATAAGTAGTTTCTTAACGTCGTCTAAATAATGAAATCACTTGTTACTTCAACTGTACAAGAAGCTAATAGGCAAAGTTGGAGCATTTCGGTGCGTATTGTTTATGATAACCTAAATCTACATGTGTTTTAGCGAGTTTGCTTTATTCCATTATACTTTCACGAAACGTAATAAATAAATGTTGTGGAATTTACACTGATTAGGATAAAAATTTTGTTGTGATTTTGAATTACCATAGGTACCTTTTAGGTAAATCAAAAGATTAACTGACATTTTAGTTTCTCATAGTGTAAGTTATCCTACATATGGCTCAATTAGTTTAGTCAATTAGAATTAGTTTAAAATAATCTAAATAATGTCAGCTAAATTATCTAAAAAATAGATGGAATGTAATTTAAATATTAAATTTCCAAAAAATAGCCATTATGAGAAATCCTTAGGTAAATGTAAAAAACATACCTACTACTTACATAACTTAAAGGAGTTAACAATTCTTTTTGTTTTAGACATTTTTTTGAATTTATACATTGGATATGATCACGACTTGAAGAATCTCAAAACTAAGTAAAAAAAATATTTCTTACTTATTTCAAATTTAATTGGTAATAACATTCCTCTTAAAACAAGTCCTCTTAAAATATACATGATTTTGGTGTTTTAAATTTTTGTAATGCCAGTTGCTAAGTGTGCGTCCGGCTGGGTGGAGATGTCGCGGCATGCGCCGGCGCAGGCCCCGCCCCGGTACGCTAATTGCGCCAATCTGCGGGGAGTACCGCACGCACACGCCCGTACCCTCACGCACTTACATATTCATCACATGCAACTGTATTATACAGCTCTGTATATATCATAAAGTGTGTTTTTCATTATCATATCCAGTGTTCAAATTTCCAGATATACTAGTATACTTATAAGTATTGTAAATCCACAAAATTTTATAATTACAAAATTTTAAAATTCCTTATAATATTAATATTATCCACAATTAAATTTTTATACCTAAATTTACCTAAATGAGAAGAAATGTGTAACGTTCTCACAAATTTTCTATATAATTCTGAGTGGCAATATTGTATGAAAACAAACTTATTTTTCGTTAATCATATGCAAATCAATGTTAGGTAGGTACCTAAATTGTCTGTAACCTTAAAGGCAAGTAGGTTAATTCAAAATAATTACTACCTACCTTGTTCATTGCTGTTAACAACTTGTAACCGATTACTTAAATGACTTATTAATTTATGAATAAATAATTATGATAAAAAATATTAGGGGTACGGTACCCCGGGTACCTACCTGCTTGCCTATTTTCCTGATACCTAGTCTTCTGAACATTTTGTATTAATTTTTTTAAATACCAAATCAACGTTTTTTGTTACCTACCGAAATAGTTACCTATTTGAAAAACTCAAAATCTACATAATATCTACTTTTTTACATAATTGACAAATCTGTATAGAAAAGTAGTTTCTATACAGATAGGTACCTATTTATTTATGAAGAAAACTAACGTGTTATATGTAGTTTAGGGAAAGTAGGTAGGCTACTTTTGTATTATAGGTAAAAAAATTGTCCTAACCTTAGTTTAGCGGACCCGCATAGGTATAGGTATCGTCAGACATCGCAAATTGTCAGCCACAAACATTTCGCAAAACGAATGCTTAGTCGTTTTAATTGATGTAGTTATGAGCCCACCAGACAGAGTTCCTGCCACATTCATTTATTTTATCCTAGCACGTTGTAATTGGAAAAATCTCATTTGCTTTCCATCTATGTAAAAGGGGACAGACATTTTTAGAATAAATTGAAATCTCAATCAAAGTATGCCATTACTTAGTTTTTTCGAAAATTGTCTCTGAGCTATTTCAATTTTACCCTTTTTTTGGTGCTTAAACGAAAAAGAGTTAGGAAAACTATATAAAGGAAATAAAATAATAAAATACAAATATTTCTGCAAATTGTATAATTATACGAACATATCTCCTTTATTGCTCTTTAGTGAAATGAAAACCGTATCAAAAACTGTTCTGTGCATTAGGAGTAATCGAAGTAACAGTCAGAGGCGGACAGTAATTTTATTTTATACCATGTACCTACACTACATATAAATTAAAAATATTATCATTAGCTATTTAATTAATGAAGCTAGATAATATTTCAATAATATTTTAAATATCTCCTAAAATCGCCACTATAGTTAAATAGATAGAGGTCTATCCCCTATGAAACTATGTTTCAGGAAATGTAAGTATTTACCTACATACCTACTTTAAGTACCGTAGATTCGGGTTACCTACTTTAGATCTAAGGGGTAACTTGGGCTTCAAACAAAAAGTAGTTTGAACGAAGTAAATACTCGTTGCATGAACAGATTTGGATGAAATAATCTGTAATAATTTATTATCTGGACTAACATGTTTGCTGTCATATCTGCGAAGAAGCGGGAAATTCAAACTACTTTTTGTTTTGAGCCAAAGTTACCCCGCCCTAGAGCTAAAGTAACCCTCTACCGGTATGTTTTAATATTATTGTTCTAACCCTATTGAATTACATTCACGTGTGAAATTAAAAACTTACAAAAACAAAAAACAATACTAACGATTTATTCCGTTTGAAATAAATACCTATACTTTAATGGATAATCAATTTCGTGACGTCAGAGTTATAAATTAGGAATGAGTCAAACTAGTACGTATAATATCGGGTTACAAGGTATCGAATGTTTTGTGTTTTAGTTTGAAATAAATTTCTGGAATAATTGAAAAAATGGAGATGTTATTAATATTTAAATTAAATTATGCTTTACTGACAAAGACATATATATAATTAGATTTTCGTGTCACAGAATAAGCGTTTGTCTTT
The DNA here is from genome assembly GCA_918317495.1 of Synanthedon vespiformis. NCBI lineage: Eukaryota > Metazoa > Arthropoda > Insecta > Lepidoptera > Sesiidae > Synanthedon > Synanthedon vespiformis. The sequence continues at coordinate 8,410,779 of OU906951.1, read as the reverse complement.
GTAAATTTTAAGTATAAGTATAATAAGCCATAGCAATATTGTTGTAAATCGACGGCATTCATATATCATTAATTTTCAGTGTAACAGTAAATATTTATATTTTTAGAAGACATATTATATGTATTTATATGCGAAGCCCGAACGAGTGACAAGTTCGCTCGTAAAGTGCGCACGACTGAAGTGAAAACGATGCGAGTTGTCATCGCAGTAAGTTTATTGCATCTTTTCGCGGTTAAAAGTACTTTTTATAACTCCTTGGGCCATTCTCGGGGCGCGGAGGAGCCGGCGAAATGAGATTAAAGCAGTGAAATAGTCGCCGTGAATACCTACGAAGTTTTAATGCTTAATTGCTTTAACATGAATTAAATGTAAATAAAATCAAATGTCACCGATTCTGGCACAGTGATGACTCAAAGACAATCCAATTGGGGTGACTGGCATTTTTTTTATTTCATTTAATTGCTTTTACAGATTATTGTGGGTACAAGTTATAAGTATGTATTTAAAAATATTTATCGTCAACTCTGAAATGGTATGTGATTCTAAATTTAATGAATATAAGAAAATTTTTAAGACTTTTAGGCTGACGCTAATATGATGTATGATATTAATTATGTCGTATCTATAGGTAAGTATTTCGATTTTTTTTCCTACAAATTATATCCAAAAACTTTTTCATTTAATGTTCTTTCCATGAATAAAAACCATTTAAAAATCTATTGGATAGTTTAAAAAAGTTAGCAGAAAGACAGAGGCGGATTTTATAATAGGTATGTATAAAATTGATAATAAATACCTATAGATAACATTAATATGTAAAGATAAATCCATAAAACATATTAAGAAATAATTGTTTTAATTATTACTGTTCGTCTTCAAGCCGACAAGAATGTGTTTACCATTACCAAAAGATATAATCAGACAAGAAGCAAGTGATATCTGACACTGCGTACACGATAAGAGTGAGTTCACAACAAGACCGATTTTCGGACCGGTCGAGCACAGTCCAAACACATAAACTAACACACATAACTGCTGAGAACGCGACGAAATCAATTCCCAGTTACGATTCCGAGAAGTGACACAAATTTCGTGTCGCATCACTACCGACGCACCGCCAAATAAATTTTAATCGTCCCAACATATAGTTCAAAACATGCCAATCTAACCTCTAAGGACTATAGTATAGACGAATTTTTTAGTTCGACAAACACACCGAGTAGTTAAATTATAAAGAAGAGCCACCTGTCTCCACGAAAACTTTATGGCGTCCATAAAATTTGAACCTCAAAGAAAAAACAAAAAGTAAAAGAGATGATTTTTTTACGGCCGAGTGAGACCCATATTAGATCGTGTTTACCTAAGCTGTCACCTTACAGAATGGCGATTTTGACTGGACAGGGGACCGTTGAATTAATTGTGGAGTTTTTGAGAGATATCGTCTGATGAGCGATAAGATTTAGTGGAGATGAGCGGCCTACCGTCCGTGGGAGCAATTTACTTTTAAAATAACTGACAGTTTCGGTCGCGGACTCAGAGGACCGCGCAACGTGTTTAATTGTTATTATCCTCAGTTTCGCAAAGTGATTTGTTTATGTAAGAATATTTAAATTTATATCTCGACAACGATCTATCAGCTACCTAAATGTTTATTAAATTATTTTAAACAAATATTATATCCACATATTAAGTAGATACTGTTTAGTCTTGAGTTTTGTTCGTACAGTCAATTTTTTTTTCTCATTATCAAGGAAGATTTTTTCTCATCTCATCTCATTATCATCTCATGAACAAGGGGTGTCAGTGTGTATTTACATATATAAAACAAAGCTAAGTTAAATCTTACCGTGTGAGCTGACCGCGGCAGAGTAGGAGGGGTGCATTTGCTGATGGTAGTACCGAGCTCGACTGTGATGGCCGCCTTCCAACGGCGAATGGAAGAAGCCATCACCATTCGTTTCGTTGACGTCACCAGCGGCGGGGCTGCCGTTGACGCGGCTCTCGTACCACCTTTGCTGGAGCGCACCCGCTCCCGCCCCCGCTCCGCCACCCTCTCCGCTCATGTCCATGACCGCTGCTCCAATTTCACACACCATGCATCGCTTTTACACTCACACACTATAAGTCCTCTCCTCTACGAGCATTTCAACAGTCAATCGGTTGTTGTATCGCGCCTAGGCACTCAGTCTCATCGTCGCCGCTAACCGCTTCACACAGACCACCAGCTCATACTGCTCGAATCTGTAACAATCAGTATATATTTCAATAGTTACTATACAAGGTCTAATGAGTCCACACTAAATACTGTAGTCTTATTAGGACAGTTATCAGGACAGACAGAACCAGCTCATTAAAACAAATCACCATGAATAGCACTTTATCTTATTTCATCCACTTGAAACACTTCCGAGTGTTGTTTGTCTTCTTAGGCGAAGATTGCCAAGTAGACCATCGCCTGCCTGCCGCTGTTTATTACAGAGGTTTCTCTGTAATATTATCTTTTTATTATTAGATATTTATCTAACCACATTATATTAAGTAAATTCAACTTCTGACTATTCTCATGTAAGCGCTATATTCACGATTAAATACCTTTTTTTTTACTTAACATCAGACATTAACATCAAACCCATTTATTGATAAAATAAATCAGTGAAATAATCGTAAGTATTAAAATTAAATTATTTTTGGAGTATTTGCGATATTTCGTCACACAACCTATACGTAGAGATAGATATGCCGAACGGCGAACTGTAGCTAACTGTAGAGTCTTTCTACTATGCTATCTTTGACTACTTTTGTTAAATCTCTGTGCATTAACTCCTAATATTGTAATAAGCGTTTAATGCAACGCTTACTATCTTATCTATTTAACATCAAAGAAAAAAAATTTAATCTATATTTCGCCAAAAACCGTCAAAAGACAAACAATTATTACGATAATAGTTTTGTGCGCTATCTAAAGTCGTACCGTGATATCGATACGCTCCCAATTTGATTAGGTGATAGCGCGAATAACACTCGATACCGCTGCGATAAGCGATAACCGCACATTAAGCCTTGTTAGCCAGCCGACCCGTGATTTTTATTACCACTAAACTCACTAAAGATACTCACAACATATCTACACTTGCATCTAAGTCCCTATACAACTCATTCTTATAAAGAGTCAGAGCTACTGAATTTTTAAACAACGATATATCGCTATTTGTCGGTGAGTGACGTCCGACAAAAACTCTAAGCAGTTGCAAATTAATTCATCAGCTTAATGTCGGCTGCATAGTATGTGCAACTTAAATTAATGAAAAGAATTAATTAGTTGAATTATCATAATAATTAAGTACGAAAATATTATGTTCAATCTCACCATAGTAAGGATAAGTGCAGTTGCGATAGTAGCTGGGAAACTTGGAAGGGGAACTGGGAAGTACCGATGTCTATGTCAGTTTTAGTGAGAAATTTAGTAACTTATTTAACTTACCAATGTAAGATTTTTTTTTTGTATAAATGAATAAATAAATACATATTATATAGGTAAGTACTAATACTTATTTTGAGGAAATTTCGTTTGGAGTTACCCTTATCTCAGAGAAAAAAACACAAGATACTTTTGGGCGGGAGCAAAACCAAGTATTTTTAATGAAAATAAAACCAATAAATTTTATAAAAAAACGTTTTATGATATACTTAGGTATGCTTAGACATAGATTTTAAATCACCCACTTAATAAATTAATCGTTTAGCAACACGATAAAAAAATCACAGCTTTGTGGTTTGCAAGGTTCAATAGGAGTTAATATGATATAAATATTATTAATAATCCTTCGATAAGATAAGATAAAATTAATATTTCGGCGATAAAATCGTTCAATACGAAATTTTATATCCGTGTGAAATTTATCAATATTACTTACATTTTTAAAAGAAATCATTTTTTATGGTCTTGGTAAAAAGGGTTAAGTATTAGTTTCTACTGTACACTACTTCCTAAAAAAGGCTGAAGCTGAAAAAAATATGTTGATAAGTTATCAGCCAATCAATTAAGCTACCATAACAGTGAAATCTTTCATTAAAACTGTAATTTATAAAAATCCGTTCTAAGTGATTTATAAAAAAAAATCCGCAAGTAAACAGTTTTCACAAATCAAAATTTCATACATTCAAACCGAATCAGTAATAAAATATTCACATTTTTAAATGCTTATGCTTTTAAGACAGGCAGCAACATATATCAAACCAAAGTACTTGAGATCACGTATTGAGATAATGTTATAAAGTGCCGACTTTGGTAATGACGCAAATAAATATATTCACATGCCACAGAGCATAATAAGATAAGCCATTTTGACGTAATCGTGTATCCGATAGTTTAAAACAGCACGCGCTAGTTATCTCGAACTATCTCAGAATCGCTGTGACTTGTGATTGCAGAGGTGTCCAAAACACATGAAAATTATTGATGAAGAAATGCTCACGAAAGAGACCAGCCACATACAATATACTTTCAATATTAATATTATTAAGAGAGATTAAGGCTGATTTGGTAAATCTATTTACTAATATTATAAAGTTGAAGAGTTTGTTTGGTTGAACGCGTAAATTGAAAAATTATTTTTGTGTTGGATTTATCGAGAAAGGCTTTAGGCTATCTATACCTATAGAATTTTGAACGCGGACTAATGCACTTATTTAAAAATGTGTTTCACTATGTAAAGGTATATTACTTAATCCAAATGGACATAGGCTACGTCTGTCTAAATACTTAATAATTAAGTGACCCCCGACGATCATGATTCGGGTAAAAAAACTGTCCTTATCCAAGAAACTTACAAAATCAAATAAATATGACAGCATATTTCGGTAAGTGAATAAAGGTTACCAGTCAAGTCAAAAATATATATTTAATATTATATTTTAATATTATTTATATTATTTTATATTACAGTCAACTTGATTGTAAGCTTGTCTGACGACCTTACATAAAATAAGAAAGATTTTGCGCTAAAAATCTGGACTACCGAAATTAATTAAATAAACAGACATGAACATGGACATCTCATGTCCTAAGATATAATATTAAACTATATATAAATCATAATTTTGTTATGTGTTTTAGATATAAATCCAATTAAATCAACAAAAAATTTATCAATGATCACACATTATCAAAGCAAGCAATAAATTCTTACCAATATAGAACAGCAGAAGTGTAGATCAGACAACGATTGTGTGCTGATGAGCTTAGAATTTATATAGGTATATCCAATTAAATATATCTAAAGATATAAGAAGTCCTAATCACAACCGTTTAGACTGCTATCGGTCTATCGACTAAAAGGGGTATTTAAAGATAAAAAAATCAAGTAAGTATTTATCGCAATTTATGTAGATATTTTTCATGATTTCGTTATAATATCCGATGATAATGTCGTTGAATGGAAAAATGAAAAAGAAATCGCGGTTTTCTATAGTCATAAATTGGGCAGCATATCTTGCTGTGAGAAAAACCACGTCACATCGAACAGAACCGTGAAGTAATAGCACATATGCTAATATTTCTCGATAGATTTATAAATGCGCGATTTACAAAAAATAAAAATTTCAATTAAGTTTTAAAACTTTTACTTAATAGACATTGCTACTCTGACACCGTGGTTTCCCTGCGAGGCAGAATCCACGACTTACTAATCCAGACGAATTAGTAAGAGGACTAAAATTACTGAAATCATAATTAACAAGCTTAAATGGGAGTGTGCAGATCACATAGTACTGATTGGGGTAAGTAAAAAATATTGTCAAGTACCTAGCTACCACATAATTATCAGGAAACGCTAAGCTATACAGGTTCCCACTGGAATAATATAATAGGTAGATGACCTATGTCCAGCAGTAAATGTCTATCAGTTGATTTTTTTATATAAGACGTAAAGTTGCCTTCCTAACATTCCTCTTTTCTAATATTTTTAGTGAAAATTATAACTATACCATATTATAGCTATTAGGTGAAAATATACCTGAGATGAGATATTGTTCCAAAGTATGTGCGCAGCGGCACCTTATCTAAGTAGGTAAGTAATGCTAATGAACTTAGCAATAATGATGATATTTAGAAAATATTAAAAACAGTTCAACCGCTGATTTATTCTAGGAAGTAACAAAATAAAACATAGCTCACTTTACAGGTATACCAGTTTAAGTCATATAAGTACCTACAATGTAACTGAGATTGAACAAATTGTACAATCTCAGATAAATTTGCTCATAAGTAATAATAATGTCCCATATTAATATATTATTATTATTATATTATTATTATTACATTTCCAATATTTTTATATGAATCTATTTAAAGTTTTAATATCACCATTAATTTAAGCTATGAAACGCTTATGTTATGAATAAGCGATACAAACAAACAGCAACCTTCAAAATTTTGCTGCAATTTTTTTCCTGTGATAATAAGCACCGCCTTATTGTGTTTCGTGAACACGATAAAGTGAATCTTACTTTACTTCTTCTCCGATTACCAATTCTGGGAATATAATGATGCCTGTTATCAATCTAACACTCGGTTACATAAGCTATGTAGGCGACGATAGCTCTACAATATGTGTTTTAATGACACTAAATCTAATTGGGCCAAATATCAAGTAGGTATAGATCGTGATAGTCAAAATTAATTCCTATTATTAATTTCTCCTTCACCCCTTTCTTATAAGAGTCAGTGACAAACTTGCATACCTACTCCTATAGACAAAGACAAGAACCTATTATAAAGTGGACCTGCCTGTCTTTCTTTATAATTAAAAAAAAAACGTTAATCTTAACATATCGTTACTACAAAACCCATTCTTACATTCTGGATTGTAATGACCGCCTTGTATTTGCTATAGCAAAACACAAACGGGTCCCACAATCGATACCAAAGAGTGATCGATGCGTGTGCGCACGATAATACTATCTGTATATGGATCACGATCGAACCGATCACAGTATATACGCGGTAGCCCGCGCTCTGACGATAAATCAACGCTTATTGCCTATAACTCGGTGCCAATGATAAACATTCGCATATCTTGTAACTATATTTTAATGTTGTTACTAACCACTTGTTAGATTTCTATTTTAATTTCATTTAACGCATGCAAATGTACAAGGGGATGAAAGTGTAAAGATCCTATCCTATCCCCATAGCAACAGAAGAAAACTAATAACAGGACAAGAAAACTTGCACAATGTACATAGCGGTTTTTTTTTCTTATGCGGGTTTGTTGCTACAAAACGCGTACAAAATGTAGGTGTAGTATACTTTTGAAACTGAAAAAATATTTAATTTGGAACATGAAAATTTAATAATTTATTTATTACTAACTCTCTGCTGCCTGTGACTTCGTCCACGTTGAAAAAGAAAAAGTAGGCTATCCTGTGTCCCGTACTTCTAAATGTTTATCTACCAATTTTCATGAAAATCAGTTAATTCGTTTAAGAGTTATGGAGGAACATACATACATAGTTACAACACCTACACTTTCTGATTTATTATTACTATTGATGATTGATTTTGATAATAGAGCAAATTTTACCACAACGGCTGCTGCACATACCTTAGTAAGATATCTTATAGGCAGTATACCTACTACACAATATACAAAATGTTGAAATCTCAAAAAAGTGCACATACTTTAAATTTTGATTTGCGATGCGTTAAATTTAATAAAAAAAATATTTTTTAAGTTAAAAAAAATACTCAAAATGAATACACCTTATGATAACCAGATAATGGTGCATGCAGGCTTGCCTCACGTTTTTTAAGCCCGAACGGCCGCCGGGAGGTCCGAGAGGAATCAATTATCTTAATTGGAGATTGGCCTAATCTTAATACCGTGAACTGATAACCAATGACGTGTTAGCACATGTGTTCGTATAACAACACTTTATCTAAATTGATGTTGTTTTAATCAGATTTGTTTTGAGAGAGCTGCTCAGAATTATTAATTCTTTGGCGTTTTTCTCACAAAATGTGATTAGCAAACAAAATTTAAAATTTTAATTTTAATGATATTTTTGTGTACCTTAAAATTAATGTCTTAAGTAAAATAGAGTAATGTCTAAAGTTATTAAAATATGTAAGTAGGTATAGGTACTCACTAAATTCAAAATAAAACCTAAAAATCTTAATTAGGTACATTAAGTACCTAAAACCTAAATTATAAAGCTTGTGACCGTTTTGTTGTAGGAACTTACTGAGTTGGTAGTTTAAAATAGCCACAATTTCGCTACTATATGTATTAATGTAATGTTACAATTTAACTATGCTATATTACTATTCTTCTATATATTTTAAAAGCGATATGTGTATGTATATATGTTCGTCCCCTATAGACTGCAAAACCTCTGAACCGATTTTGATGAAACTTTCAGACAATCTTCAGATTAGTCCAACGGGTGTTCCTGTGAAGTTTGGTAATGATCGGACGCGGACGAAGTCGCCTTCAAATACTCTAGTATAGTCTCAAATATAGTTCTTCTATACTCTTAGTAACTTTATCATGTTCAATCGAAGTAAAAGTATGTATGCATTTGTATTGGTACCTGACAATTTACATAGAGATCCTAAACAAGAAATGAGAACGCTACTTAGCCGAAACTTAGCCGAACTTTTAACACCTCTACAGGATATTGTCTACATAAGTAAATCCGCCGGACGCGCCAACACAAACAGAAAAAATACCATGTACATGTAGATACACACAATATTTGACGCACACACGTTTAAATAAAATCTATTGATCGCTTATCGAGGTAGGAATATGAGAATCTCTATCGCATTCAAATTAAATGGCTAGGGCCTCTTTCACCAACTACAAGTAAAGTGTTGATTATATTTACTTTTAGAAATAATTTTATGCTTTATTGAATTATGCACTCGGTTTACTGCATAGTTACCTTAGTTACTTCTATAGGCAATTTTTTTTATTATTTATTTTCTTTTTAATGTTTGGGACTTTTACCGAACAAACAAAGGTAGGTGTATCAGCTTTATTATCCCCGGTTACCGGTTACTATAAATGACAGTTAACGTACTTGACAGATGGTGAAAGAGGCCTAACTGTCATATAAGGTAACGATTCTACCAATCCAAGTAGGTACGTTAAAATAGTATTTTTATGTAAAACGAAGGCAGACAGATAGACATTTTACTTGTACATGGTATTAATTGATTACCTATTAGACTATTGATAGCCTTAAAACAAGAAACGCTACAAGTTCTACAAGTGCGCTGCCTTTTTTTTAATCAGTCTTTTCAGTTCAAATAATATAAATATATGTATATACAAAATAGATAAAAAATATAAATATTATCTTATAAAATTATTTACGAAATTTACTGAATTATAGATTAACTAGGTATATACGCATTATTTTAATGTCAACTAATGTTATTTCTTTTATTGTTTATATTGTAAAAATTTTCAATATTTATTTATTTATTTATAAACTGGTTTTTGAATTAATTTATGAAACATTTAAATTATTTTGCGTCACTGTTGTAATAAAATATTCAGTATCTACTGATCAACAAAGCCGTTGTTTGTAGATTAGATTATCTCAGTACATATTTTTTTATTATTATGTGAAAGTGTAGCTGTACAATTTTCTCTATTAATTTTTTTATCATAATATTTTTAAAATATATTACGAGACAATTAAACTGTGTTTTTTACTAACTGTGTTGATATTTTAAATAAAAAAATATCAAAGCCTAAGTTCATGAGATTGGTTTATTGATTTGCCTAATTTAATGGGCAGTTTTATAAATGCCAATTGGGATTTTTTTTAAAATTCGATTCCATATAGCATCGATCAAGCCGGTCGGCACCGGTCCCAAGGAAAAATAAAATAAATCGAATCAAACTCTGTGTTATTTTACTCCCGTGAAGATTAACTTTGAAACACCTACAAGCAATCGTTGATTTTTTTTTTTCAAAACGTGATCCGAGTGCGGTTTGAGGTAGTTGCTTTAATCCTCTTTGTAGAAGTTCATTGTCTTTGTACCCACATTAAGTAGGTAAGTATCTATGAGCAATATTGTTATTTTCTTAATAACTTCTTTGGGCTTAAGTAATATGCGATAGATAAATAAAAACTTTATGCGCCACAAATGACACATCAACTCTGTTTTACTTAATAGATGGCGCTTAAAATATATTTTTGTTACATACATAATATACCTATTTAACAAGGAAAATAAATTCTACGAGGAAGATTCTGACAAAAAACTTCATAGATGCTCAATACAATGAATATAGAAATAGAATTTTCAACCAATATTTTTACCCATGTTTTAAATTTATACCTATAATACTTAATAGGTACCTAATATAAATTTAGCTTGGGACCCCTTTTATAGAAAATACATTAAATAAATAATTAATACTAAATGTTATTATAATGTAAATGAATATTTTTTAGATAATATTATTATTTAAATATAAATAATATAAATGTAAATATATTTAATTTAAATAAAATAAAATTCTTTTATATCTATATAAATATTTATACGCTTATGTATACTTATATGTATATATATGCTTCCTCTCTCCTAGTCCCTAAGTTGCATGCCCAACAGGGTCCATAACACTGGTCTAAATTTTTATATTGTAACATCGTTTATACATTATGGTTTGCAATAAAATATTTGAATTTGAATTTGAATATATTTTTGTTTCGTGCACGTAAACTTTTCTCACTATTGAGTTTTATAATAATAATAAAAAAAATCACTATAAGTATTATATTAGCCCCAGTTTAGATTTGAATGTAGATTACAAACCTATGTAATGTGTTATAAATACTTAGATAAACAAGGAGGTTAAAAATTATAATGACAGTTATGTGCATCTGATGAGGTATATTCTGTTCTGAAACAATCTTTATATTAATATTTTTTTTAAAGAGTTAATTATTTAACTAATAAAATAACTTATCCAACCTCAAGTATCAGCAATTAACATTATGTTGTTTATTCTCCAATGAGTACTTTCTCAATTTATAAATATTAAAAGCAATCCACAAAAGGCCCTGCATCAAAGTCGCTTCAAAATATAACTCATAATAATAATAATGGCAATATCTGAATGATTATACATTAAATTAATAATGCTGTCAATTGAAGAAGGACTCATCATCCTACAAAAACACTACGTGGGATGACTGTACACACAAACTATACAAAATATAAGTATCTTTAATTCTGGGTTAGCTTGAAAGTTAGATAGGCAATATAAACTTTATAATTAAAAAGAGTAGAGTAGGTTCTTGCTAAAAAAATTGTATTTTTTTAAAGAGTGACTTCAGAACTAAATAATGCCAGGTTATTTATATTCTCAAAATATTCTATTTTAACTGACATTAACATTAGAATGGCTGTCATCAACAAAAGAAAAATCTCTCTACATTACTCCAGTAGCTAGTAGGTCATGAGACCTAGTCAATACCAAATGACAATATTAAGAAAATATATACCTATAAGATAATAAATATATAAGAAGATATATACCTACTTAGGTGTGGGTGGGATTTTTAAAAAACGAATTGTATATTGTACGAAGTCGCGGGCACAGCTAGTAGAAATAAATTTAAGTATGTGCTTTCCTACTTAATTAACTTAGGTCACATTAAAAATTTACATTTTTAGATATTAATCTTTACTTATACTTTTTTTCAGTTTTAATCAAAATCTATTTGAATCTAACTTACTTAGATAGGTACATATTAAAACGTCTTATTTTTTCCCAATTTTAGAGTCTTAATTTTAGAGCGTATTACATAATTAATTTACCTAATGCAATAATAATTATTAAAAAATATTCTAAACTACACAACACCTACTGCTTAAGTAACTATGCTATGCTCACATATTTTTTTATTTTATCTATTACTTAATATGTATCTAATCTGTGATCTTTATCCAATGTAGCACTTTCATAACTTAGGTATCATAAGTAGGAATCATAAACTTAGATAGGTGTAGGTATCACAAGTATCATAAGGTAGGCCAATGTTTAGGTTATAAAAGAAATATCTAATTTTGTCTTTTAAAATTTAACTAATTTTTAACAATCAATCTATATAGAAATAAGTTTACCATTTCAATTTGTTTAATCAATAATTAAATTAATCATAAATGTAGATGTTCACATTTAGAAATGTTTAAGACTTCTGTTTATTAAAATTTTAATCACTTATGCTATTTAAATTTATTTAAATAAAACCATTATTATTTTATTCGTTAAATTTTAAATTAAAAAATTATCTTTAATTCCTAAAAAATTGTGTATTTCTAAATGATTCTAAAGGCTTAATTTTGAAACGCGCGCGCGTCCACAATGTCACGCGTCTGTACCGTCGGAAAATTATCAAATAGATCCAAGCTAAAAACGTTCCAAACTTTACCTACCTACTTGCTTGTACTTTCTTTCTCATTACAAAATCATTTATATATTTATTTATAATAATATTTTTATTACACTCTCTCTTTTTTATTATTATATTACCTGTTACATATTAAAAGTAAGTGATAATTAAATCATTAAAAAAATATTGTGGCGTTTATCACAGCTAAAACTGTCCAAATTTTTGTAATAATATTTTCTAAGCTAGACTAAGCTAAGCTAAGCTATAGGTATGTGCAAGATTTCAATTTAATATTTTGCTCTAGCTGGCATTAATATTCATTAATATTAACGTTTAAAAAAATTAAAAATATCAAAAACAAACTAAGAACCCACCTTAATTGTCCTCGACAGATGCTTATCACTTATTAGCCGATCACTATCACTATGTATCACTGTTAATGACGAGCCTTTATCAAAACACACTGTAATCATACGCTCCATTCCGTAACCGGGTCCATTTTCGTTATTTTTATTATAGTTATAAGCGATATCACAAGTCACGGTGGCAAAGAACAGATTCTCCGTTTGAGTCCCTATATAAATTTGAGTTAACCACCATGGATCAGTGAAAACTTTACGTTACAATTGGGAAAACAGTCCATGTATATTGTGCGCAGGCGCATTGGCCGGCGAGAGCGAGGCCGACACGTGAAGCAGCGTCGATGGGACGCAACCCGACACTAAACCAGTCCTGTGACTTTTTGTTGTGAACGCGCGCATTCGGCCTTCCTCGGCCGAACTCGGTGAATGCTACCAACTTTCAATGCATGCGGCGTTCTGATTGGTGGACTCGTGCGACGGGCGGGCGGAATGGGCGGGACTTAAGCCTCGAATGGGTGTGTTCTCTTTTTAAAATTTTCTTTTTCTCTTTTTGGGCGGACGAGTGCGGTGGTGTGCGTCAGTAGAGCGCGCGCGGCTCTTGATGGATGGCGGGAGATGGTACAATGGAAGCATTTTTGTAATTTGTTATTGATGCCATATGATGCTAAGTTAACTATGAATTTTACATATTAGGCACGAAGATTTATTGGTTTTACATAGTCTTGACACTCTTGACATCTACTTGTATAGCTTTACACAGATTAAAAATTTATAAAAAAATATTAATTCAGTAACTACCTTTAACCGACACATAAGAATATTTTATATACCTTGGTAATGAAATATACCTACCTAAGTACCCCATTATGGACTTGCAATAAAGGAAGAAGGTGTACCTATTATAAATATAGGCATTGTTTATGTACCTTAGTACTTACGCACCTATTTCCAAGTTAATGTATAAAATATAGGTATTTTTTGAACTTAACACTTCATTTTGCAGTCATGCCCAAACAATTTGTCAAGTTTTGAGACAATAAATTAATTCTGCCGCAAACATTGTACAAATTGAAATCACAACAGGCTGGAAAGCAAAATAAATTCCTTAGAGATTATCTAGGATCTTTAGTTGATATAGAGGTCTTACCTAAAGTTCAAATACCTACTTATTATAGGTACCTATCTACCTTAGTAAGTAAAATGTGTATATAATTAATGTGTATTAAGTATTTTACGTTGAAGATATTTTGCATTTGAAACATTTTACGTTTAGGACATTTTGCGTTAATGAAATAGGGACTGTCTAATGACCTAGGTGGTCATTAGATACCTACTTCTATTATAAGGTATTACATATTTTAATTAAAACTTGAAAGTCAGTTTGCTCTTCCCCTCTTAGAGAACAGTAGGTATAGATGATTATTAACGTATAGTTTTTTTAAAGGGCAGCAGAAAAAGCTAACAGTAGGTATACTTAGATATCTACATTTTTTTAAGGTAAAGGCTACCGTCGCCTGAAGACACATTCTTACATGCAAACGGCAGATAAAACCATGAAATAATAAAGTTCTTATTTTATCTTATATGCTGTTATCCTTACTATAGTAAGATAATTATATCTTTATCCTTTACTGGTAAGTTATGTAATATTATAATCTTCATCCGTATCCGTACTAATATTATAAATGCGAAAGTTTCTATGGATGTTGTAGGTGTTCTTTTACTGAATCTACTGAACCGATCTCCATGAAATTTTGCATACCTACACGTTGTCTGGGACACCAGAAAGGACATAGGGTACCTTTTATCCAGAACGCGGACGAAATCGCGGGCACCAGCTAGTCTTTTATAAATACATGTTACCTTAGGTAGGTACCTAACTTGTCTCTTCAAGCTTTTGCCTTCAAGTGGACTGTGAGCCTATTTATTGTCGTCAGCGGACATTCATCCATCCCCCTTATATTACTTGCTTTTGTAGGCGACGGTGCCCACATAAAGTCAGGTGGAGGACATAGATGCGTTCTGCAAGTAGATGCATTTCATATAAATCGATTGTCTTACAGCCGCACTATTATTTTCCATCTTCGCGCAAAGGCTTCTTATAGATACTTTCGTATATAAAAATAGAAATGAGAGATACCTTAGAGATGTCTTATTTATTTCACCATTGTTAATAGAAACTTCATTGGGATTATTAACAGAAGAATATTGCTTGAAATACATTCACGGTGTGTTGATTAGAAAAATTACTTATTTTATGTAAGTAGCTTTCAATTACTTTTTTTCTGTATTTCACATTATTTTAATTTGGTTATAGAATTCGCTCTCCGCCTCTGTCTATTTCTCCGCTATCTTCTAAACCACTGAACGGATTTTTTTAATACCTACGGATTTCACTAATGGAATTTGCGATAATCGAGGACAGTTTGTTTTGGAGAAAAAAGTCGCAAATAATAAATATGTTATTCACAATTAAAAAAACTGAAAAAAACAGTTGTTTAATAAAAATGCTGTAATTTCTAGATGTTGACGTTAAATTACACCCTACGACCCTATTACCTACAGTTACTATTACAAGAAGATGGTAGTGGTACCTTATAGGTATTGTATCTTCTAGTTCTTCAGAAAAATAAGTCCTAACATAGATATGAAATTACATGAATAATGCATCATAATAAAACTGTGTATGTTCAGGTATTAAAATTAAAACATTCTTTTGTTAAAATAAAGATAATTTATTTCAGAAAACTTTTCGTACGTCGTATTTAAAATAAGCCAATAATAATAATAAAATATAAGTCTAAAATCAAAAATTCGATGTTATTCTTAATGTACTTAATTATATTATTATATGTTAATCATATAATTTTTAATTTAAAATATCACTATAATAAAAAAATATTCTGTGCTTTCTTATATCAAAGTACCTTATTTGATTAATAAAGTACCTGAATGATTATAAAATAAAAAATATTTTTTTAGTTTAATGATGACGGAAAATCTATTTCTTGGTAAGTACGATTGCTGATATTTTTTATTATATTTAAAATACCCACTCATATTAACGTTATCAGACATTCATATACATGAGAGGTATAATATACCAACTCAATAGAGTAAGTCACAAGCTATAACCTAGGCAAATCTAGAAATTCTGCTTGAAACACCTACACATTTTCTAAACTGGAAGCCCGGTCTCTGTGAATATGAATAACATTTAACCCCTTTGAAATGTAAAAGCATTACGGAATGAAAAAACAGCACTTATGTACCCTGCGATGCTGATAAAACATCTCCCGTACAAAGAGCACAAAGATACAATGCCTCTGAAAGGGTTCAAGAACGCACTTTTAAATTAACCGCCGTAAACGCGGAAACGGCATAACTTACTTCAAAATTACAAGCCATTTTGAACTTTATAGCCCATAATGTAAACTGCAGAGAGATGCAGGATCGCTTGCAAGTCGAAAGTCATATAAAATAATGCGACCGATGTAATGCCCCTATTTTAAATAGAGCCGTTTACATTTTTCCTTTTCATGTCATTGTCTCTGGTCGGAGAGCGCTTGCAACCGTCACGTTCCAATTTTGAAAAGTGTCGGAACAAAATGGTAGCCGCTTTGTACTGGTACCCCCCCACTCCTCATTGCTTCGAGTTTGGTAATTTAGCAGATGTTTTGATACCTTTGATGTTTGTTTCTATGTTTCCTTATATCTATGAAATTCCGAGCCTTTTAATGGATGAGTTATACAGCCTGAAGCCAGAACATTTCAGGGATAGGTACTTAACTGATTTTGCTCTTTGCTGATCATATCATATTTGAACTTTATGCTGTTAATATATTGATTAATTATTTTCGGTTGGTGATAATATTTATTTAAGAATTGTATGTTGCGTTTTCCTATATTTATTGCATAAAAAAATATAAAGTCATAAATTAATTTTAACCCATACCTACTTAATTTTCATACAAAGATACGTGGTGAAATTGTAATTTGACTTGGAAAAATGTTAGGATTTTCAAAAAACGAACTAGAGCGTGTACGAATTTGGGGACTTACTACTGAAAAATAAAAACTGTAGGTAAAGTAATGAATGTGGGTTTATATTGGATATTACATTCTTAAAAAATATAAAACTGTTTAATGTTTTCGTTTCTTAATTAAGTATTTTGTTATATATCTCATGTAAGTAGCTTTAAGCTTTAATGTCAATAAAGAAATATAAACCTAAATAACGAATCAAGAATCGCGGTTTAAAACGCAATGACATATCGATTGGTTTGAAACATGATTTGTAATTATTCATACCGCATACCCATGTCAAAAATATCATTCAAGATACACAAGAAGAGTCATAGATCCTACACGGCCTCCCATCAGTAAAAGCTGGTAACCAAATTGGAACATCACTGCTCCGTGTTTACAACTCAACAAAAGAAAAAAAATAACAAAGGAGCCGAATTTAAATTCCAATCGAACTTTGACACATGTCTGCCACCATAAACAATGGAAATTCAAATCATCATTGCATTCGAAAACAGCCGCTCCGCTCTGACCTAATGCGATTGCTCTATGGTTCTTCATCTATAAATAGTGGGAGCCTTTTCTATCGCTTTTTCTTCACAAAATCTGAGCCGAGATCTACCGATAACGTGTCGGTCTCAATATCCACAGATGTCCTTGCTCTCGTGTAATCTCTTTCGATGTAGATATACTCATCATTTTTTGGTGCAGTTTCTTCGAAAACCTCTTTGTCCTCTAATGGGGACATTATTTTGACGTGGAGCACGCCTTCGTAATATGTAAACACTGATTCGGTACAGATAAAGTGGAACAATCAAATTTTGTGCTCGCGGCATGTGAATTTTCTTTTTTGTTAAGCGAATAAAATTCTTTTAAGCTTACGTAAAATTTCGTCTTATTAGATCGAATTTATGTGTACCTTAGATTCACATATATTATAAAATTTATTAACTTTAATAACCAAACGAGTGTTTATAGGTAATAGTGTATTAAAATTAAAAAAATCAATATAAAAATGTAATTTTTGATTACGATACTTACTATTGTGAAAATACTGCGATTGAAGGCTAACTAGGCTTCTTTCTAACAAAACTAAGTGCGGTGCGATTGCTCTTTATCAGATCTTTATCAACAATATAGTATATGATGCAATATTTATTTGACAAAGGCAGCAGTAGCATTATGACAAAAAAAGTCTCAGCATTCAGCAACATAGCAATACCATAGAAAAAACGCTAAGAAATTCTTTTTTTTATTAATTTATTTGTATTGTTTTTTTAAGATTATTTATAGGTATTTTTTGACTATCCACTGACTGGCAGGCAATTAAAATTTAAATAATAGGTACATCCTGTAGATTTATTTTCTGAAAAAGCCGTTACGAAACTAAAATTTAATGATAAATATAATAATTCACATTTATATAATTTGAACAAGGTCTGAACTAACAATAAAGATTTTCTTACAATCACAATGTCACGTCACGACAACTTAAAAAGTTCATGTAAAAGTTGAACCAATTTAAAACCCGACAAACGCCGTCGAGCGAACGACGTCATGATATTTCATAGCTCAATAAAGTAAGCTCTTTACGAATAGCTCGAATGTCGAAGCCATTTCAAGTGTTTCATTTTAATTTCTACGAGCAGTCGGGGTTGCCAACTGCAGGCAGAGTGCAGGGATGCTGAGTCGTGAAAATATTGCAGAAAAAAGAAAATATTTCTCTTCCTCCGATTAATAATATATCTATCCAACATCGAATATAGGTTCATTGTATTTTGAAACGAAGTTGCTGTCTCTCTCTGTTTCTGTGCCGACTTCTTCCAAATCACCCAATAGATATTAATACGGTTTTCACTAATAAAAAGCGCGATTAACGAATGTGGTTTATGTATGTATATAATTTGTAGAAAAAAATTCATCCTTATGAAGCTGGGACGAGTAGCTAGTAGAGTCGATAGTGTGAGTAATTTTTAATTCATTATTAATTTTTAATTAACTTTCACAAGTAACTAAGTAGATAGTCAAACACAATATAAGAAAATAAATTTAGTGGAAAATTAATTATGAAGCTGTTTCTACGGGTCTCTATATTTACCCACTAGCTGGTGCCCGCGACTTCGTCCGGGTTCTCTGTAGCCTGTAGCCTTCCTCGATAAATGGACTATCCAACACAAAAAGAATTTTTCACCTCAAACCAGTATAGTTCCTGAGATTAGCGCGTACAATCAAACAAATAAACTTTTCAGTATTATACATTATTATAGACTACAAATAAATTTTTCATTAACGAAATTTATTATATACTAGCAGGCGCCCGCGACTTCGTTCGCGTTAAAAAAAAATTAGCCTATCCTGTGTCCCCTAGGTACGTCTAAATGTTTATCTACCAAGTTTCATGAAAATCAGTCAATTAGTTTAAGAGTTATGGAGAAAAATACATTGTACATACATACATTCATACAATACCTACACTTACAGATTTATTATTAGTATTGATGATTGATTAACTATAGGAAGACAAGACAGTTATCAATGTCAACAAAAACAAATAATTTCCATGCATTTTTAACAGCTAAACAGTTTTATAGGCTGTAACAATTAATTTCAATTAAAATTTAAATTAATTAATTTTAAATAATTTTATTAAAAAACGAGCTACGTGGGTAACACCGCGAATCGCTTTAGTTTTGTTAAATTAAGCTATAAAGTGGCCATATCGGTCCGACAACAGAAGTTACACCGTCGATCACGCCATACAAAATGGCACTCAGATAAGCGACACGATCGCATTTCGTTTAGAATTATTAACGGCACACACTCGAGGTGCTTAATTTAGTACAAGTTAAAGGGCTTCTTTTGGCCCCTTTAACTTATTGTATTAAGCAGAAACCTTCCATTTTTTAAGTATAAATGACATCTTCATAATTGAATTTAACGTAAACACTTTTAAATAATATTGATTAAAAGTATAAAGGCTTAGATTTTAGAAGATTTTAAAAGGTTTAAAACTCAGATTAGTAAAACAGATTTTAATAATCTGAAGTTTAAAATAAAGTTTTACAACTTTTGATATGTTTCCAATGTTATAAAGAGAGAGGGTTTTGTATGTTTTTGATGAATAAATACAAAACTACTGGACCGATTTTGAAAATTCTTTCACCTAGGTATAGAATAGCTATTAGACATATTTAGAACATGTGTCATTATTCCTCCATCATCCTTTCACTATTAGTGAAGTAGTTGGGGTTTTTAAAAGCTTTTTGCATAAAATTGGTAGTTTTAAAAAATTCTATAGTTACCTATATGTAATTGTGAGGTTGCATGACGTCAAGTGTTAGTAAGTGAAAGTGCTATAAACGAACACCTTAACTTGCAGTGTTAAGTTTCATGCATTTAACCATTTCAAATAAAGAACGTATTTTTTCACTCCATTTATGAAGCCTTGCGAAGTAATTTATTATGATTGATCGTGTTAAATGCTTTGACTGTTGAAGTGGAAACTTAGCATTGTTTGCCATACAAAGGTAATAAGAACAAATGTCAAATAATTGGTAAGCATCATTTTACACTGTAGTGAAACTTTCTTACCAATAATCCTAAAATGCGAAAGTTTGTGAGAATGGATGCATGGAAGGAAGGATGTATACTCTTTAGCAAATTTGGCAAACAGATAGTTTATTGCCTGGATTATAATAGGATACTTTTTATAGGAAAAAGTTAAATTCCCAAAGGATCGTATAAAACTATAAGAAACAAGGCACTACTGTCGCCGTGGCGGCGCCACCGTCGTTACATCGATAAAGCTGTGGGATATTTTTTCAGGTCTTATATTTTTCATTTTCTTTTATTGTTATAGAAACTAGTTTGTGGTATACAAATAATATATAGTTCTTCTTATATACTTAGTTGTCGTAGAATAATACAAATACAGTCTTAGTAATTATATTTATCTACAGTCCAAGTTTTGGAAGCTATCTCCCTTATCTGGTGCAAGTCAGCAAACAACACAACGCAACGGACACTAAGCGTAAAACAAAATCGTTTCGACCCCACACATGCCGTCGTCCGTACACTTGGAAAAATCCCTATGGATTTTCCGCGGGGGAGGCGACGGTAGGCGAGCGGGCGAAGGGGACAGGGGAAAGGAACGTAAAAGAGAAAAGCTGCGAGTTTTTATCTCGGCGCCATAAATTTTATTCGTAGCGTGATTTAGTGCGCAGATTGCCCCCCGCGTCCCGCCCGCCCCGCGCCTACGCCTCGCCTCGGTAAGGCTGCTAGTCATTGTCAAAATTATTGCACCCCTATCTACTGAAGCTTTAAATATATGTCCCCGACACGTAGTTATGCCTACAACCCGTTTCGTTTGATAAAATACGAATCTCTGATACGAATTTATAAGACGGTGATATCATCACGGCAAAACAAAAACTATCGCTTTCCATTTAGTCGGCTGAACGGCAGTTTATATGTCTGTACGTTTGTAAATTAATAAAATCGTTTTATACATGAGTAAATATTGTCTAAGATTTCAATAACAGATTTGCACACAACTTGCTATGAACTCCTATTGTTCACAGTAAGGCGTTGGTTGCATTGGTAGGTAACATCCTTTAGGTTCAAAAAGTTGACTTATTAAGTAAAATACCTATTGAATTTCCAAAATGTTTCTGATTTTGAACACATTGAAATACTCAAATTCCGAGTATCTTATCCCTTATCCTATCAAGATCGGCAGCGCACTTTCAACCCCTATGTCGTTGCCTGTGTTTAAAAAGGTCCATAGCCCACCATTGAGTTGTTATGGGATGAATATGTACGGAACAATCCATCAAATCGTCAAGCCTGCGCTGCGAACCATTTAAAAAAAAGTACCTACTGATATATTTTTTGTGTCGAGTATAGTATGTTTGTATAAAGCCTTTTTTATTAATTAAAGTCTACACTAGCTATGTCTACACATAAGAAGCCTACTGTCTAAACTTACTTTAATACAAAATTTGTCAGATTTTTATCATCGATTATCTGTTTAAATGTTTTTGATGGTGTAATAAGAAACAGGAACAGAATAAAGAAACCCTGAATAAAGAAACAGGATTAGGGACCCGCTTCCAAAAGGAAATATCTTTTCTCTTTATAATATTAGTATATATATCTAATAAATTTCCCAATTGCACCCAAACGAACCGCAGTGCTTTGATATAGTTTGTAACAATTTGGACTTCTGTATTGAAGTAACGGATTATTTCAAAACTTTAGTTACGTTGTAGTACCTAATATATAAATATATTGGTTTGATCAGCTTTGCAGTGCATACCAATACCTTCTATTGTTTAATATTACAATATTCGTTCTTACGCAAACTTTACTTACACTTAGGCTTGAACAACTTCAAGTTTCCACTTGATCAACCAACAATATAAGTTAGTCGCTACAGAAACATCACTGCTGAGCCGACTGCATGAAATAATGCAATATCGGACTGGCGCCAACTGTTAAGAGATAATCGGAGGAAAAAAAATGCTTCACCGCCGCTCGTCCTAATCCTTCATTATTTTTACTATAATAAAGTGAATCTCAGTTATTTGTCAATAGCGAGCCACAAAGGCACCCAAATACATTCACAGGCTGAAAGGCCGTAATACACGCCTCATAATAGCGGAGCAATTCAGAAACTGTTAAGATTATAATGCGTTTTTGTTGCTACCTTGACAGCCTACTGTGATTTTTTTTATTCTTTCTGGAGCGGTTTCGTATTCCACGCGAAAGTGACATGTGACGTTTTTTTTTTCATCACTATTTCTGCGGAATCCCCGATCACTATCACGGCTCGTATTTTGTGTAAACACGACAAATTTCGTGGCAGTAGACAAATGTGGTTATACGCAGATGCGCCAGCATTATTTTTATTGTCTATGGCGCGGGTTCGGAGGCCCGGTTGATCCGGGACGGTCTACACTGTGTCTTATCTCGGATCTGGTTTTATGAAACCCTAAATTTACGACTGCGGTCGAGGGTGGGGGCCTGTATTAAGCCGACTCTCGACGCAGACACTTTTGTCACCAACAATTCATGACGGAGCACGTTCTGCGAAAAAATATTCGCTTCACATTACCGCATGTAACGAGTGACAATTGATTGATTAGATCGTAGATACACATTTAGCCTCAAGCTATTATCTATTCTGTGACTCAAGGTAAAAACAAAACACGACATACAACACGTAGGTATACTTGTTAGCACTTCTATTTGTTACAGCTTTTTGGCCATTAGGTAACAGTAACAGTTCGTAACTCTATGTTTTTGGCTATGTCACGGACTGTTAACCAACCAACTTTAGAGCTGTCTCCTTACTAAATTTCATAAAATTCTTTCAGTACTTTCAGCAGTGAAAATATAAAAATAAGCACAGCTTTGTGCATGTATGGTTATTATTACTCTGGTTCGAACTTGCCGGTTAATTTTTTTACTGGTCGAAATTCGAAATCATTTCAAACTTGTTTGATTTTTTTTATAAGTATATAAGTTTTTATTATAATAACAATATTATTAATATTAATTATATAAGTAGAGTTATTTATTAATTCTGATTAATAGGCTTATTAATATGAGGGATATATAATATATTATTAATATAATTTTTGTCTGCAAATTGGATAGGTATTATATAAAATCTTTCCTTGTTTAACGTTCTTTCCATCAGTGAAAAGCGACTTTGCTTTATACATAATTTTCATATTATAATTATTTATTATGTACGTATGTACCCCATTTCGCTTCGATACGCAGCTAAAGTCTTAATTGAGGCCCGCTCGCTACACCCAACACCGGGTTAGCCCAGATACAGGCAGATCCTCTATAAATTACGGGAATAAATCCCGGGAAAGAAAAATTGCCCTCTGGAGCACATAATTCTTGCCTTGTCACAAGCCCTCCTTATCTACAGCCAATACCGGATTACAATGCGATTTTTATTTTCATGCCATATATTTGTTATTTCCTATTTGAACTTTTGCGTCACTATAGGTTTAATTGTACAACAATATAAATAGATAGATATTTATATGAACATTGTGAACAACGTTTCTTAAACAACAGTTTGTGTTTATTGAAATAAATGTGCAGACACTAAAATAATTTTTAAATTTCCCTTTTGTTTAATATTATTTATGTAGAAAAAAGACTGTACATATATTTGTATTTTTGTTTGTAATGAATAAACACAAAAAATACTGGACCGATTTTAAAAATTCTTTTGCTTAAGTATTAACCTATGTAATCAATGTATGGAACTAAGAAACAAAAAAATTAATAAAGATTTGAAGCGTGTGTGGTTGAAAACTCACAATTTCTACTTGACGCAGCAACCATCCCATAATCAGTAAAATTTGTCCCATTAATGTATTTTTTTAAGTATTTTGCGAAAACTTAAACATTAAAACCTCAAGTTGAATATTAAGACATTATTATTTTCACGATTTCAATAAGTGCTGCGAATGTCTTGGGTCTCATTCTGTCTTCGGTTGTTGAAAACAAATTCTATCAAATACCTTAAAAACTAAACTCATATAGGGTTTAACTCGCTCATATAGGATGCCCTTAACTTAGAAAGTAGCTAGCCTAGCTATAATATATTAGTTTTACAATAAGCTGTTAATAAATTTTAACCGTGTTTCCAACAATATCATCTAATGGACAATGACAAACGATTCCTTTTGTGTTCGAATAGAGATGTCATGATTTCCATTGTAATACAACAACTGGACAAATTTAACTTAAATATGATGCGTAAAAAAAAACTTTCGGCGAAATATTTTGACAGCATAATATATGGCAGGTATAAGTACCCAATGGGAAGCTAATGACGAATAATAGCTGTATGAAGTGCCTACTTGCGACTTGCCACAATTTTTTTTTCGTCTTGCTATTAGAAGATAGATTGAGAAAAATAATTAGATCTTCAATAACTTGACCTTTGAACAGCATTCACATTTCAAAATGTTCAATGTTTATATTATGTATAATTTAAAAATGTACAATGCTCATACGTATTATATTAGATTAACTAGCTGGCGCCTGCGACTTCGTCCGCATTGAAAAACAAAAGTAGTCCTGTGTCTGTGTCCTATCCTGTGGCCTGTACGTCTAAATGTTTATCTACCAAGTTTCATGAAAATCAGTTAATTCTTTTAAGAGTTATGGAGGAACATACATACATATACAATATCTACACTTACAGACCTTTGAATTTACGAATAATTAAATTAACTGTCACATTTACATCCAAATCCAAGAAAACGGCTTTTAAAAGTAATATTCCGTTATGTATATATTTTTATAATTTTTTTGTTTATTATAAAGTCAAATAAAATACATTTAATTTATATCGATAATCTAGTTCTTCTTGAGAACTTTTTTAATTAATATTGAATTTACTTTGAAAAACTTAATGATTTAAGAAAACCTAACGATCTAAAAAAATAACACTGTTTTCCAACAAAAATGAAATAAGTTGACACTAAAGGCAATGAAACTATTTGTAGAACCTTTCAAGTAGCTACAAAGGGACGACAACAATGTATCGTCCACTGTTCAAATAAATAGAATGTTACCAACGTAAATAAATAAACATTGATATTATAGCTCCCGGTGTTGCCTGTTATTGCTGTTGGCAATGCAACAAAAGTTAATAATAAATCATACGACCATAGAGTGTCACCGCATTTGTTGTGCAATTAATGAAATATTTGTAAACCACTGCATATACCTACTATTGTAGTTACAAAATGAAGTGTTAGCATGATCGGTTCATGAAGTTACTTTTGTCCCCGACTTAATACGCGCCCCCTTTTTTGCTTGTATATTTGTGAAGAGTTAAATTTAGATAATCCCTCGGGAAAAGTACTTTTATTTGAATTAAATGTAAAGTAGCATGCCTATCGGTTTTCTATCGTCTACACCACGGAGAATGTGCGTCCATCCTATGGGATCTGCGGGCCTATTCTCTATCTGTAGTTTTTAAAAACGTGTCGACTTCAAAGTCGACATTAAATAAGAAATAGTACTTTGTCAAACTAAAAACCACACAATAACGCGCCAATAACTTCATCGACATGTATAACTATGGAAAAAACGTCGTAGACATTTTGACATGTGCTTAGTCAATACCAAAGTAGCCAATTGTCGAGTCTATAACCGCATCGAATCGATAACCACAGCAAAACCACACTTAGAGAATACGGGCCCTGATCCGGCCAGAGCCGTTCCACTTGCGGAACACGAGGCGCGGACGGCTTCATCCCTTCGTTATAGTTCCACCTTCCTTGTCCGAACTGCTAAGGAGTGGAACTCATTGCTTGCGTCCGTGTTTCCTCAAAATTACAACCTCGGGGTCTTCAAGTCTAGGGTAAATGGGCACTTACTAGGTAAGCGTGGTCTATCTTTGGCCGCATCTGCACCTAACATCAAGTGAGATCGCTGCCAAGCGCTGCCTTAATTTCATATAAAAAAAATTAAAAAAAATGTGTCCTTTGCCCTTTTCTATATCCTGACAAAGTGTGTGCAAAATTTGTGTTTCGTGCTTGCACCTATTGGTACACGTAAGATTTCATTACCAAGTACTATTTACTGTATTTACTAAAATGATGTGTTAAAGTAATAAAATATTTCACTGGATTATCTTTTCTTACCTCCTTTGTAATGCAATGTAGTTGTTAGAAAAAAAAAACAATGTAAGTACCAGCAAATAATTTACTCATGCATGAATTAGGAAAACATTTGAAATGGCAAAACAAAAAAATACCAGCAAAGATGACGGATCGGGCCACACAGAAGTTGCTTACCCCAAGCTTTGCTTTCTGCACGCCCTATTAACATTAGATACGGATTCCCTTGTTTTCAAACAAGGCTCAATGTATCAAAACACGGACATATTTATTGCAATATGAGTAAATTTAACGATGTGAACTAAGTGGCGCGTGAACGAAAACCTTCCCCACAAGCAAGATAATTCGGTCAAACTTTAACACGTTGACAAAGATGAACGCCACTTTGTTAATCGTTTGGGCGTAATGTCGTAATTGCAATTTTATGTTCGGTTTAATTGTGAGAAATTATATCGGTTTCAATATCTCTAAATTATGATAAATTATTTTTCACATACCTATACTCTATATATTATATTATACTTATCAGTGATAAGTAGTGGTAAGTACAAGCGCACCTGCATTTTACAATCTGCATTAAGACTGTATGCTGAGTTGGAGCCGGTTTATGATTTTGAACAATACATAGATTTTATATGTTATTTATTCTTGTTTTTATGTCCTTTGTTGCAAATAAATTTATTTTATTCTTATTTTTTTAGTATGTTTACCTACATATATAGAGTATGCGTAGTAATATCTTATCACGTTCATATATTTTATAGTTACTAGTAATATACTCTTTGAGCATATTATACGTATATGTATACCTATCCAACGAATTCGAATATACCACATGCAACAAAAAAATTTTTGATCCTTTAGCTATCGAGTAGTGATAATAAATATTGGATGTAGATGATAGATATGTAGTTATAGTTCGTGTAGCGAATAAAGACTTCTCGGCAAATGTGCGCCGAACTCTATTTTTAGGTCTTTGAGGGGGCAGAGGAAAGTAAGGGGCGGGTACGCGTCGGTGTGCCGACACGTTATTGGTAGACTCAGTCGCTCTTCCCCTCTCGCACTTCGTTCGCGCGTCTCGAGTCTCTTAGGTACTGTTGCGTACAGATTGTTTTATCGTATTAGTAAATACATCATGGTGAATAAATGCCTAAAAAAACGTTGTCCTTCGACATCGCACGATGATTTTATGGAAGGAATATCAACACTGCCTGTAATGTTAAGTTAGTGAGGTGAAAAATTACGAAATAAGAAAAAAAATGTCATTTTCCTTAGCAATTTTGTGCGCAATTGTACACATGCGCCGATTCCCCCACAAGTGTCGCCTTCAAACCTTATTATAATAATTCACCTATAACAGCATCAAACTGTATGCCGCGATTACAACAAACGGCCAGTGTCCTAAGTTTCCTTCTATGGGCAAGAAGAAAAATTTCAACGAAAAATTGTATCTATTAAATAAACATTTCTCACTGAATCTAAATAGGCATGCACCAATAAAACGCAAATTACAACATGTATGAGGGTAGCTGATTATCTACGATTCATTATTGATTAGACACGGTGTAAACGTTGGGGTGTATGTACGCAAATTATTTAGAGCCCGCACGCCGCAAAATGCTTACCAAATTGGATACGACGGGACCAAACAACACAATGCTTTGATTTTACGGGTAGCTTAATTTACTATGTAACTATATTTACGTCTATTAGGATTAAAATGCATCATATTTTAGTTTACTCAGTAACATGCCAGAGTAAACTTGAAATCTAAATTTAAAATGGGATTTCTACAATCAAGGCTTCTTTCACCACCTGTTAAGTATCCTAACTGTCATTTAAAGTCACCAGTAACCGGAGATAATGGAGCTGATAATTTTTACATGTTTTATGTATAGATACGTAGAGGTACTTAATTTTATTTTCCTTCGTACAAAACTACAAAATTAAACCTTTAATTTAAAAGAACAATAATTTGCCTAATTAACAATACTTTATTGTAAAAAAAATACTACGCAAACATAATGTTCTGTGGGAGAAGACGGGACGCGTTCGGAAGCTGATCGTTATCTCAATCACCTTGTGAGCAAGGATTTTGTGGCGATAAAATATAATTATTAATAATTCCATTGGAGACGTATTAAAGCTACTAAGTAAGAGACATTAAAACATCTAACTTTAAGGTTGCCACGATCTGAAGAAATTCTAACAATTCATTCGAGATTTAGTTGTTGAAACCACTTCAAGCTACTCCTTTCTACTTTGAGTCTCCGAGGTTTGACGATCTAGGAGTTTAGATAGATGGAAATTTTTCCTACTACGAAAATGTACTATGAACATGAAAAGCCTTATATATATACTAGCTGGTGCTCGCGACTTCGTCCGCGTAGAAAAATATAAAACGCCATCTACCGTATTTTGGATAGATAGATAGATAGATAGATAGATATCTTCCGGGCCAAACCGCTAGTATTTACTTTTATTTTAGATTTCCCGTAGGAATGAAGAATTTTCCCGTGGTAAAAGTATCCTATGTTCATCACGGATAATGTCGGCTTCTAATGGTAAAAGTATTTTTCAATTTTACTGTAAAATTCTTTTTGTTATCTTTATAATAAATAAATGAGTTTGATTACTTTATTTTTCAAATCGGTCCAGTAGTTTCGGAGCCTATTCTATACAAACAAACAATCAAATCTGTCCTCTTTATAATATTAGTATAGATATCCTATTATATAATTATATTATTGGTAGAACACTTTATTACATTTTAATAAAGGTTATATAGTATTTATTACTACATATTTCTTTTTAGAGAAATAGGTTAGGTTTTGGTTTGCTCATAGAGGCTTATTAGGCTTCGAGCAGAAACGAAATAAGAGAGGAAATAACTAGTTGCAAAACAGTTATATTTCTAAAGAGTTTCTAAAACTTCTAAAGACCAAACCTAAAGACTGGGATAGTTACAATCTTACTATAGATTTCCGGTGTTGTATTACAGAAGACTATTGTGGAATACCATCATTATTATACCTAATATTGTTGTTATTCATAACTATTAACTATGTACAGCCAGAGCCCGTTCAACTGACTCTGCTTTTCCAAATCCTTTGTCAGTGTTGGTATTGTTTATACCTATTTACAGAGAACAGACTGTGACCACCTATCATCAAATGAAACGTCGTCATACTGCCTAAAATATTATTTAAAAAAATTATTGCTCATATAAGTAAGTATATCACCTTGAAATCTTCGAGTCGACAACCTTAATCAAGCCAAGCCACGCTCATGACCAATGAATATTTGTTAACGAGTTTCAATGATTTTAAACATAATTTTTATAACTTCATATCTACCTAAATGTCTTATTAACCGGTTGAAATCGTATCGCTAGCGGAATTTTACTGTACAAATCGTACAATAAACATTGAGCGCTTGGACATTAAAATTATTACATTCGTTATTGTCGTTTAAGTAAGTAGTTACATTTTGCATATTTCAAATTAATTCTCATAGTTAAAACTAGAAAAAAAAGTGGTGGCAGGGCACACTGTACGTTTCGCAGTCATTTTGTAGTCGTGTTGCGACAGTGAGTCAGCATTGTGAAAGACCAGCACAATTGTTGTTGTGTTTCGATGAGGAAGTAATGGATGCCAGAACCCATTTCCCTATCCCTTCCCAATCCTTATCCTTAATCCTACTGTAGTCTCCAGCACACTTGTATCACCTGTGGTCTTGCTTGTGTTCACAGATCTTCGGAAATACGCGTGGCCCCGCTAGCGATATGGCACCGCTGAAGAACGTGCCACGGAATTGTCTAGCTCGACAATTCAATCACGTGTTTCGTCACGAACAACACGCGAGCGAACAATTGCTATTGGTCCGGCAGTTGTGTGCGTGTAAGTGGGTACGCCGGGTCAGTTGTCATTGTGTGCTATTTGTACGTAAGTGTGCCTAATTTTAGTGGCACGGTTGTTTGTTCTAATATGCCATATCTCTAGCGGGGCGCCTGGCCGCAGCAAAGATCTGTGCTTGTGTTATAGGCGACGGTTAGCCACCTGCCATCAAATGGACTGTCAACCTATCTCCTTAACATTAACATTAGAAAAAAGAATTCTTAATATAAAATGTATCAACATCAACTGCAATATTATTCTAAACGCGCAGTAAGTTTGAAAACCGTGCATACCAATTTACCTATTCCAAAAACTTAAGGCGAGTTCAGGTATGTATCCACCTAATAGAGTAAAATTAATTAAGGGGAGGTCGGACCGCCCGCGCGCTACCGTCCCGGCGCGGCGGGGTGCCACGTGACGACTTCATGCAGCTTCCCGGAACACGGCGAGAGGTGACGGGATTTAATGTCACCCATATACATTACCTACCTAAATACGTGATTCGATTTCAGTTCAAAACAATTACTATCAAACTTATAAACTACTAGTAGAGCCTCGCTCCCGGATTCGCATTTGATGCTGGCTTTGTTTATCGTTCTTTCTAGTAATGGAAATCTAGCCATAGCCACCTGCCATCAAGTGGACCGTCGCGTCGTCAGCCTGTCTGTTGAGTATAACATTAAAAAAATACTCGATGAACCTTGTTCCAACAGATTACTACTCTTTCCGGAATTCAGAGATCATTTACAGAAATGTCCTAATTAAAGAAGTTTAGATAATTTTAATTTAAAAACCAATAAAAATTTCGGTACATTTTTAATTGTATTTAATTGGTGCGATATATATTATTTTTAATTTTAATTTTAATGTTACGGTTACGAGTTGAACATAAAAAATTTAATAAGATAACATCACTACACAAGTAATTACACAAATGTAAACGAACAATTGTTTGTAATTTTATCATATTTTCTTCATACGAAACACAACCGAAGAATTTAATTCGAATAAAATTTTACGATTGTAGGCTCATAATAGTAACGTGTTTACTTTTCGGAATTCATAGATGTCTATCGATATTGTTCGGAGGCAATCTAAAAACGTTTATTTGCAAATAATCATGTCTTATCGTATTATTCTCTGGAAAAGAAAAGAGGTAAAACATTTCTACTTGTACTAATAAATATTTTTTTAATCGCGAAATATTTTATGTAGGTAAGTATCTTATTTTCTTAAGATGACGTTTAAACATTATTTTAATACAATTGTGTTTTTAAACCTATAAATATTGCTTTATAGTCAAATGTGTGTGAGACCTCTTGTTGCTGTAACACTTTAGCCAGGCATTAGGTTTTTATTATATTAGACTAGCTGGTGCCCACGACTTCGTCCGCATTGAACGAAGAAATGTCCTATGTCCTTTCTGGTGTCCTAGATAACGTGTATCCCAGAAATACGGATGATCCCTCACGACTTTGAAATCTATTCTGAAATGTTACAAATACATAAAATTAAAGTGTTTAATCTTAGGACTTACATTTTTTATTCCCTTTAGCTTCCTTAACTTGGCAACATTATTTCGCAATAGCTACCCACCTTCGACACTCATGGTTATAATGGGCTGGCTACCGGCTACCCACTGTGCGTCTACCTGTGCAAACCCTCATATAAAAGTGTTTACCCTTAACTCGGCCGCCATGAATCATTACCGATGCCTCTTAAATATTTCATCGATTTTATTGTGGCTCCAATGTCAACCCCGTCTCGACGACATGACAATGAACTGTTCGCATAACCTGTTTTGTCCAAATATTAGAGGCACCTATTACTCACATTCTATGGTCCATTATGAATTAAAGAAAAAAAATCAAACGAAAAATGCCAACAGTTTAGACAATATTCGTAGTTATCAATTTAACACAGTTATTTTTTTAAAAAATACGCGATATTTAAAAAAAAACAATATATAAAGCATGTGTTATTTTTTTTATATACATACAATAAGTAGATTACAACCTTTTAATTAACTTTATTAAGACTTTGAAATAAGGCTTCGTTAAGAAGAGGATCTCTTACTGCAAGTATGCACCGATACCAGTTCGCAATAAAGTTTGGCATTACTGGGACCTGCCCGTAATCACAAATCATTCTATCAGGAATTATCAGGACTATTCTAAGTAGCGAATAGACTTGATATTGTGTTGATGGACCGGGAGCAGTCACATGTGTTTTTGGTGGACATAAATATCCCACATTATGACGGTCTCGTGAAGGCGGAAACCGATAAGAAAAGAAAGTACTTCGACTTGATATTGTTGACATGTGGGCTGTTGCGTCCGCTAAAATCATCCCAGACGTTATATCCATCAAGGGTTTGATCCCCACCAATCTGAGACTGTTAGGGTTCAGTGGCGTTTTCGTCCCGGGCTCCCGGCCCAGATTCGTCGATTCCTCTCTTTGTCGCCCAGAAACGAAACTGACTATGCTTATAAGCGAAAGACTTTACATGACATACATACCCATTGTCTCACTCCTCAATTAATTAAAGCACGGCTAATTAGCAATCCGTACTAATATTATAAATTCGAAAGTTTGTATGGATGTATTGATGTCATAGGGTACCTTTCATCGTTCAACGCGGACGAAGACGCGGGCACCAGCTAGTGATTCCATATGGCGAGGATCCTAACTGGTGTTTAAAACTTTTATTTTATTTATTTAGCTGTAGTAGGTATCTGAAATTATTTGTATAGCTCTCAAAATTAATTGTAAATTTCTAATTCAATATTATTTAACAATGTAAGTAATTCGTTACATTTAATTTGGACCATTTTTAGATGCTTGAAGTAAATTTTGTTTTATTTATTTTTATTTATAACTAGTAACAAGTATGTATATTGTATATATATCTGTATGCTCGTCTAAAAAAATCCTTATCCTTAAACCAATTTTATAAACAATCACTTTCATTTAAAGGAAGTAGAATAGTATAATAGAAAAAGGATTTAATCGTATCAGCTAACCCATGCTCACCTGGCACTGCTCCGTAGCTCTTCCCACAAAGAAAAAAAAGTCTTCTTATAGAGAGATAAATTATTGCATTATGGCTTTTTGAAAGAGTCCACTGCTGCTGAGAAATGACAATATTATTAAAAAGTACGCGTCTTTGTCACACTATCTTTTTGTATTCGATATATTGTCGCTATAATAAATGCTGCCCCTTTATGGGTCGAGCATTGTGCTCTCTGCCTTTGTGGACATTATTAAATATATTTTAAAGTGTTTTATTAATGGTGGGCGTCGTGAAGAGAATGTATGATTTATTATTTCGACGCGTGTGCCCGATGCCAGTGTGATTTCCTTCAATCATAATATGAATTTAACGTAACTATAATTTTGCTTAATTAAATTAAAAAACAAATACTGAATTATGTGAAAGTTCAGATTGGTGAACAAATTTAAATGCAAAGGAAATTCCTTTAGTGGCGAAATTTGCTTCAGTAATTTTTTTTTATTCTATTTAAATTTCATAAGTTATCTATACCTACTTTATATTATAAAGAAAAAAGATTTGTATGTTTGTAATGCATAAACTCAAAAACTACTGGACCTATTTTAAAAATTATTTCACTTAAAACTACATTATCAGCGAGTAACATAGGCTACATCTTATAAATTTATGCGGACGAAGTCGCGTGCTAAAGCTAGTGTAATTATAAATGACTTCTCATTGAATGCTGATTATTATACTTAATAGTTTTACAATACTGGAAATATGTGAGTATATTACTAGCTGGTGCCCGCGACTTCGTCCGCGTTGAACGATGAAAGGTCCTTTCTGGTGTCCCAGACAACGTGTATGCAAAATTTCATGGTGATCGGTTTAGTAGTTTTTGCGTGAAAGAGTAACAAACATCCATACATCCATCCATACAAACTTTCGCATTTATAATATTAGTACGGATACGGATTATAATATAATTAAATACAGAAAATTGACTAAGTAGTAAGTGTTGTCTATATCTCTATAGATATTATAAAATAAAGTCGCTGTCCGCCTAAGCCATACAAGATTGCGATACGGTTTTCTCTAATGGAAAGAGACATACAAGGAAGGTCCTTAACTCATGAAAGTAGTAAACAGTTATTTAATTTCAAAATTAATCGCCTAGTTAGTTCTGTGAAAATATTCTTTAAAGATATCTTATCTTATCTTAGCGATGGTCGTCTGCAAGGAGGAGTTAAGTAGGTACTGCCAAAACAGACTAGTTGCCCAAATGATTGCAAAACGCTGTTTGCCCTGCCATTACTTTCCAGATCCAGGTCAGAGCCTACTTTGAAAAGTTCATTCCCTGCCGAGAATCGAACTCGGGAACCCTAGAATAGAGCACCAAGGCAATTAACAAGAGTTAGGTAAATATAAAAATATCATTCGTTTATTTTACAAGTGTGAAATTCTCGAAAAAAAAATTGTATAAAATTATCACAATATCTTTATACATTTTGTAATTTGAAACGCTTCACCTCTTTCGCGCCTCGATCTTTGAAATCACAAAGACCCGTGTTTGTACTGTGTTTATCTATAGAGACGCTCTTATTACTCCAAACAGGTACCTCTACGTATTTATCCGCATTTTTTATCGCCAGAAACACAATAACTGAATAAGATTTTTAAAAAAATCAGATAATCTTGTTCACCTTGAAAGCCATTCAGTTTTTGATATTCAAATTTTGGTGTTCACTTGTTCGGTGTCATTTGACAATAGTTCTAAAGTGTGAGTAAATATATTTCTATCAAATAGTATATTCTCACTTTTCATATAGGTATATACCTATATTTATACAAATATAATAAACCTAAAAGAGTTTGTTTGTTTTGTTAAACTCTAAAACTATCAGTCGGGTTAAAACAGCCTTTTTTCATTAGATAACCTAAGTCTCGAGGAAAACCAAGAAATACGATATGAGAAGAGCCGAAATGTGCATGCTTATAGCTTAATCGGTGATTTTAACCTGATTGACAATTAGCTGCCTAATTTATGAATACAGAACATTATGCATGTCACTAAAATCATTCTTCCAACTAAAGAAATACTATACTTATTATTATTAGAATATAATGTAACCATAATATGTACAAGAAGCCAGTAACAAATTGATGTTATACTCAAGAGTCTAGACGAAATAGAAACCCCTTTTGTATCGGAAGCAAGAGAGGTCAATAAATATAAAATAATATCACGTGGTGCTTAACAAATGGACTCTACGTGCTTTGCCACCGGTGAACTTAAAATCTGTCAAAGATTATTTTATAGATGCGAATACTATAGTAACACGATAACAACTGGTTAAATAACTAAACTTACTCGTGCTTAAGATTCTGAATTTTCATTAAGTTATTTTAAATTCTCATACTTTTCTCATTAATTGAAAGACGTAAAAAAATAGGATTCGAATTGTCAAATAATAGGGGCAGCGTTCGGGAAGCTCCGAGACATCTTCTCTTCCAAAATTCCTCAGTGTCTTAAGACAAAAGTGTTCGACCAATGTGTGTTGCCAGTGATGACATATGGCGCTGAAACGTGGTCTCTAACCATGGGCCTCGTAAGGAAACTCAACGAGCTATGGAAAGGGCTATGCTCGGGGTTACACTGCGAGATCGAATCAGAAATGAGGAGATCCGTAGACGTACGAAAGTTACCGACATAAGCCGTCGGATTAGTAAGTTGAAGTGGCAGTGGGCAGGGCACATAGTACGAAGAGCCGACGGCCGCTGGGGCCGGAAGGTTCTCGAGTGGAGGCCACAGACCAGCAAGCGCAGCGTAGGACGTCCACCCACAAGGTGGACAGACGACCTAATAAGGGCCGCGGGTCGACGGTGGATCCAGGCTGCTTCTGACCGGTCCAATTGGAAAATTTTGGGGGAAGCCTATGTCCAGCAGTGGACGTCCTACGGCTGAGATGATGATGATGAGAGGCATCAAAGATATTTGATTGGTCTCGCTGCGCTCGACTAGATACAGCCCGGCGGCAACTTTTAGTACGCCGAACCCGTACGAAAAATTAAATCAAAAATGATTATAACAACATCGGTTATCATTTTTATAGTGCATTTTTATCTCAACTCTACATTATATGTTTATTAATGATACTTAGTAAAGTTGTTGCCATCGCAAAAAAAAAACTTATGATCTCTGAACACTTCAATTCATTCACCAATGACTTACCTATTTTACTTAACTTAATGTCGTGTCTGCCTGAATAATCTTTGGTAGGACTCCCGCGATTCAACAGCAGCTGGTGTGTCCGTACTCCTCAATAGTGTCATTAATAATATCATTTATACCAACGCTTTTATTATAAGTTATCCATAAGATTCATATTTGAACTGTACCTACCTACATACATAATCTATCTTTATCTAATTTATAAATAAGGTTGCTTCCTTGCATTCCCTTTGCTGTTTCTAGGTGACGGTAACCATCCACCATAAAAATATGCAGTGTCAAACTCTCTGCAACTCTTATAAACTTTATAATTTTAGCAATAAAATATTCCCTTTTCCATACTAATTTAATTTTATATTTTATATTAGGTAAGTGTGTATATTATTTTACAACCGACTGATAAAGAAGTCGCGGAAAAAAAATAGTGTATCATATAAAAATGCAATTAATTAATGGGTGGGTCCTCAGAACGTTTAATTTTACAAAATGTTGGTAGGAGCTATCTTGAGTAACAAGATAGCATATTATCTAGATCTAGCTCTAGATCTAGTTCTTGATCTAGATCAAATAAATGATTAAATTTTGTTAATTAAATGTTTTACTTATAATATTGTTAAATCAAAATTAATGTGCCAATGTTATTATTTGAATAGTGATTTCAAATTAATTATAATAATAATAATAATATAACACTGACACTTAAAAAGGGTGATTTAAAAAAATAAATAAAGAGCCATTCGAAGCTATGCAAACAGTTCCCACTATGAGCATAACATTTTAAGACGCATTTGAGGTTATCTTTAATGTTTTCTCCCTCGCCCTGCATCACCGCCGGCGGCGCCAATATCGACGATTTAAAGAAAAGATCACGAACTCAACCATCAGAAATGCTGAGTCGTGATCAAAATCAAATACAGTTTGTAACGTTTTTATATAATTAATTAACAATCAACACAAACACATGGTTATTTACTTTCTAACTATTGTGCCATGAAATGTTTTAATTTCTATGTACACAAATTACAAAGGCAATGAATTGGGGAAAATTTGTAGTACCTAGGGTCTATTATTATTATATTTAAATATTATTAATTAATATTAATTCATTTGTTGTACAGTTTTATGGGACAATGTTGGATTTTAAGTTTTCGTTCATTATTTAATAAATAAATATAAATAAAATAAAACAAGAGTGGCATTCAACTCTAAGAATTTTCAAAAGCCTTTTTATAATAAAAATTGTATCTCGGGTAGGAAAACCTACTTGTAAGTAGACTAGGATCCTGATACCTCGATCGCTGCACAGGCGAGTTCGGAAGAGGTCAATTCTTCGATTAACCTCTTCCTCTAAGTTGGATTTGGCAAATTGGATATAACTTACTCTTTGAAAATTGCAAATTCTGAAGTTTACGCAGATGAAGTTGCGGGCTAGTCATGTTTTCGTATACTTAATAGGACACGGTTAAAATACTCGGTGGTCTGACCACCGGGAGACAGCGCGTGCTAAAGTTTACCCACTTGTAACCACTCAACTATACTTCCGCAACAAAGCACGGTAGCGCCCTCTAGTGAGATTGTTGTTTTACGTATGAGGTGCGCATACGCAGCTGCTGCAAGCACGCGCTCTTAATGACGTGAAGTGCATTGTTTCAGCCAAGTGTTTGCGGCGGGTGGTCGTGGAATTAACATGTTGATTGCCTCTTAACTAGTCCCCTGTTTATTGACCCCTAATCTTTGATAGAAATTAACTCATAGAAAGCGGAAGTCGTAATACTTCCACTGCTACTAAGTATATCCATTGATGCAATAGTCACCTCTGCTACTAGTTGTCCGTTCCAGATTTAAGCAGAGGATGGCAGATGGCAGATTAATAAAGTATTTTTAGATATCACTTAAAAATACTTTATTAACTTCTATGTGATACTTAATACAAATGCACTAAAGTAAGTAAATAAGTAGAAATGAAATTTCGCCATAGGTCTTTGTAAACAGACGCGAGGGCGGATCAACGTTTGAAGTCGTGGGCATAAAGCCTCGAGGGTAAGGGTGGCGAGGAAGAGGACTGGGGAGGAAGAAGGGGGGCATAGATCCGCAGATCCTATCTGTGTGTCCAAACTGCCGCAGACAGATAACGTTATATGAGAGTGTGTAAGAGATGAATTTTAATGTTAAATTAAGTTAAGGCTTAAATGGTCAAGGCCTAATTGAATTAATAATTTTACATTTAGGTATAAACCTTAAACTGTATTGTAGATTGTTCCACTAACTTCCTTTGTGTCACATAGGTATCATTGGTAATAAGAACTAAGAAATTTGCTATGGGAATTTGAAATTTTCGATGGGGCACAATGCGTTAAAACGCTAAAACAGAATGTTAAATGAAATTATATAGATATTGGTGTTTCGGTGCTTGTTTAGGTAAGTGGTGTACAAGCACTCAAACACCACATATCAAATGTATGTACCCCAACTGTGAAACTGCCAATCATAAATTAAGTTAAAAGGGCTTTCCTAAATAGGAAAGCTAGCTTCTCGTTTGTAGAAGTTGTTTCACATCTACAAAGCAAAGCACATTCTTATCAATACTCACAATAAATCTGTAAGTATAGGTATTGTATGTATGTATGTTCCTTCCTCCATAACTCTTAAACGAATTAACTGATTTGTATGAAACTTGATAGATAAACATTTAGACGTACAGGACACAAGCTACTTTTTTCTTTTTCAACGCAGACGAAGTCACGGGCTGGCAGCTAGTTATTAATATTTCAGTCTTGCTCCCTGAACTACAGGTATGAATAGCTTTTTCCCTTCTGCACCTTATTCTATAAAAGTCTTTTAAAGTGTTATAATAGCTGCAAGCGCTTTGGTCTTTTCTTACAGCTAAAAGTACCGACGTACTGACACGGCTATACTTGACTCTCTTGAATGCAGTACTGTACGCTCTGAAGTGCAACACAATACTTGGTTTCTTTATGTCTTAGTTAACAATGTTAACAATACTAACTAAGGTTAGAAAATATACTCACTTTTTTTACCAATTTAATTATCTGTAGGAGAAAATTTTATACATAGCTAGTTTAAATTTTGAACTCGATACCATTTTTTGTTTGGCATATAAATTTGTATGAATAGATGAAATAACTGAAGTTTTTTTTTGTGGCAGTCGATAGATTTGTGCAAACTAAACTTCGATGAAATGTAAAAAGACATTATCAAATTTTGTCTGAAAAATGTGCAGGGCTGACATCGCAGTTCGGGTCGATACTGAACCCCCCGCGCGCCGCAGGTGCGACGAGATAATCCAAGATGGCCGCCGAGATAGGACGTGACGTCACAGCGCAGCCCTCTCCCCCGCCTCCGCCCGCGAACTCCCCGGCGCATCCTCGAGGCCTCTCGCCTCCCTCCTTAGATCCTTTCAGAAATCCATTCAGTACAGTCAGCATAATAATACATAGATCAATTTTATTAAATTTCTCCATGTCCTTTTTTAAACCATATGTAATCAATACAATGCGTTACAAGAAAATGCTCACTCAGAAGAAAAGTGGTGAAAGTTCACAATTTCATATCGTAAATCGGTTCGTCCTGTAATTTTTTGATCGCAACAAATGAATTGGTCTGAAAATTTCGCTTGGAACTCTTGAATTATTTTTCCAATTGGTAAAAAATGTCTAGTTTGCAGTTACCTAAGTTAATTACTTTTATTGTAACTTCGTAG
Organism: Synanthedon vespiformis; assembly: GCA_918317495.1. Taxonomy (NCBI): domain Eukaryota; kingdom Metazoa; phylum Arthropoda; class Insecta; order Lepidoptera; family Sesiidae; genus Synanthedon; species Synanthedon vespiformis. The sequence continues at coordinate 8,370,462 of OU906951.1, read as the reverse complement.
AGTCCTTATCGAATAACTATTGACCTCTGAAGTTATTTCCGGCATTATTTTGCACAAGTAGGTACAGTCAAAACGCGTGTTCCCGCTGATACCTACCTGTTTTTAGCTATTGTTATGCAACTTGCGACAACTTCTGAAGTCAGTGATTATTTGATACGGACTCAACTTTAACTTAGAAATATGTCGGAAACCTTCGCAACAAAAAAATACAAACACAAATCTATCAAATTAGACTTTAATCAGAACATTCTTTACACATTTGAACCAATTTAAACGGAAGCTTTGTAGCTCTCGTAGGGAGGAATATTAGTGTTCAATTCCGACAATGGGGTATGTTCATTCTTGACGTGGAATCCATCGAGGTCGGCAGTGTACTTGCTAACATAGAGTTGTCCATCGTCACCGACATATTGGTATTGGCCTTCTACTACCAACACAGGGGCACCATTTTTCCCGGGCACTAATTTACCACGCTGTGAAACGACAGTGTCTGTGAAAGAAAATATTCATATGAAAATAGAATAGTTCATATTCGACGCAACCAGCTGATGCAAAAAATGTAGGCACTACAACCCGTGCGAAGCCGCGACAGGTCGCCTATAGGTCGCAATATATTATAAAATACAGTACTTTCACAAACTACTAAAACAAATGCGATATTTTGCACGATGGACCTTCAAGGAAGGCAATTCTGCGCCAGTGTTCTAGACTCTGGAGTCTGGAACTTGGATAAAATTATTAGCAGTAGACCGAAGAATTATTCCTTTTTTTCAATTGTAAAATTTTACATTATAGTATATGTAAACTTAATTTGAGAACTTACTGTCAGCGGTAACATAGCGAAGAGCATATTGGCCATGCTCATCATGGATTTCCTCGTGAATCAGCGCCGGCAACTGCAGAAGTGATTTCCTATTGGGCAATAGGCCACACATACCAGCAGCTACGAGGATACTTAACACCACCAACTAAAACAAAGTTTCCGTTATAGTTGTGAGATTTTTTTTTCTCCTGATTTGTACCATCCAAATTAGGATATAAACTATAAACAATAAACTTTGATCGCTATAAACTCAAAAACTACCGCACCGATTTTCATGCTGTTTTCACCAATGGATAAAGTGGTTCTCGAGGAAGGTTTTAGTATATAATTTAAGGAGTTACGCAGGCGCAGTTGCGGGCAGCAGCTAGTTTATTATAATTGTTGTCGTTATCTATTATCCAAATTTGTAAAATAGGTACCTATATAATACTTAATGAAAGAAATGTCTCGCAAACTGCTACTTTTGATTTTGATATGAATTTTGCGTTTCTTATTGTTGCTATTACTGCAACAATATGAAACGTCAGAAAAGATCTGATGGAGAAAAAAAATTGTAAAAAAAAAGAAAGAGGATGTATTTTTCCCAAGAAAATTACAAAAAAAATCTCAAGAAAGTAAAGAACGAAACTTCTTTCGTGTAAGTAATTCAGTACTTATATGCACAAATATTTTACATAGTTTGAATTTAAATATTATTGTTACTTATTATTTTTTGTATGTTAGGTGCAAAAAAACTCACCAATTTCATTTTGCTGTTTCCACAGGACTGCTTATGTTTGAACTGTAACGATATCTTTTACCAGTACCTACAAATGAAATGATATTACAAAAATCAATTGACATCTTTTATATATAAAGTTGCTAATTGCAAATGCTGTTTGTTCAATTAAGTGAAACCAGAAAGTGTTCAAATTGTTTTTAAAGTAGTGCAATATTGTATTTTAATTATCAAAGCAATCCTGTTTTGTTCCAAGTAAATTAACTTTAATTTAATTGTATTCGTACATCTTAATAATAATAACATCTTAATCTTATGCCTCTGATTGTAAAAATACTCATATTATTTAATTTTAAATTTAATAATACACGAGTTTTCTAAAGTGTAATCTAGGTATTATTTTATAGTCAATTGTTTATACGGTAATAAATTATATTTCTTTCTTAAAATAAGCTGACATACTTAGGTATCTCATCAACATCATCATCTCAGCCGCAGGACGTCCACTGCTTGACATAGGCCCCTCCAAAATTTTTTTTATCTATTATTTGATATTTACAAGGTATTTATGTGTCTAACTATTTTAATATTAAACAAATTAAAGTATAGTTTTGCTGGCGCTACCCGAGGGTGGATAGGCGCTATGTACTCTGATCTATGTAGGGGTTATCTCCTCAGGCGATGCTCTATCTAAATCTGTATTATCGCAACACGCCGCCGAATAATTATTATTAGCCACCACCATCTATCCTATATTAATGTACCTAAATATTTGCTATATATTAGCACAAATACATTAGGACACATGGCAGCTAACTAAATAAGTTTGACAAGCAATAAGTCTTGTTATTTACAAGCAAAATCCTAGTAGGTATTTTGATTTCATCACACAAGTTTCCATTCAGTCATTTAACTATATTCACTCTGTCAATCTAAAAAATTTCGACCTAATATTGAAAACGATAATAGACAAAAAAAATTACGTATTTTTTATTTATTTTAGGATATAATATTCGTAAATCCATATTTTTAGGATATAATAAGGCAACCCAATCAAAGTGTTTAATATTTTTTTATGAAATGTTTTTAAATTTCAAAATAAATTCAACGTAAAGTACATGATACACTATCTGTCTATATGTATCTATCTATGTAGGTCTATACCTATTTCAAAGTAAAGTCGCAGTCCGCTTCTATTTCTCCCTAACAACCGAGTAGGTACTTTTAACATATGAGCACTTAACAGCGCAGATCACTTAATCCTCGGCTCAGACGCAGTAATCACATAAAAGGTTAATCCTTGGAAAGCAATAGTACTTCCCTCTCCCAGAACAAAAGCTTGCATCAGGAGGTACTCCTATGAGCGTCGCGACGAGGATGAGGTATGCCTTATCGAGCTCATCGGGAAGTACGGAGCGCACCCTCGATACTTATATACGTATTCGGATTCGTAGTAAATGGCAGTCCTTCATGAACAAAAAATTTTCTAAACTCGAAAAACGTTGAATGTTTTTAATAACACTACCATAATTATCTAAGTACGATGATTTTTTTCCGGTAATTTTCCAATTTTTCTCGTCATAAGAACCTTCCTCGGGCCACAATGAATATTTGAAAAAAAAAATTAGCCGAATTGGTTCAATACATTTAGCGATTCATTTTTATTTTTATCATAATACTAGCTGGCGCCCGCGACTTCGTTCGCGTTAAAATAGAAAAAGTAGCCTATCCTGTGTCCCGTACGTCTTAAACTCTTAAACGAATTAACTAATTTTCATAAAACTTGCTAGATAAACATTTTCTACAGGACACAGGAGAGGCTACTTTTTTCATTTTCAACGCGGACGAAGTCGCGGGCGCCAGCTAGTCTTTATAATAAAAATGTTAAAAATCAAAGAACGAATGTGTTACAAACATAAGCAACATATAATTTTTAAAGTGTGTTATTTTAAGTGTGAAAATTAATTTTTCTCTTATAAGAAATCTTATAAGAAATCTACTAGTGAAGTCCTAATAAATTTGGATGGTATTTTTTGGTATTTTTAAATAAAAATTGGCAGAGTACCTACCTAATGTCATAGTATAGTATACCTAACCCTAGATGGCGCTAGACGTATCAGTTAATGACGCAAATGTCATTAGCGCTCCACGGTCTGTTCACCAAATTACAAGGTTTCCTTTTCAAAGGCTTCTAATATACCACTTCCAAAGCCACAAAGGATTTGTTAGGTTTAGGCCAAAGATGGGATCATGAAACAAGGTAAATATATGTGGCATGTTTATAGTACGAATAAGGCGTCGTACACACGAGGCGTCGTCTGGTGGCGGAAATGGCGTCTAACCGGATATTGTATCGCGCCTTCATCTCCGGCGCGCGTCCGCTTCCGGCGCCCGCCCGCCCACAGCCTCGTGCGTTCGCCTAATTACTTGCACACACTGACGCTTAGCCGCGTGTACATACAACCTATTAATTAACCGAAATTTAATAAATAGACTATAAATGTATAAAATAAATAAAGATACTTTTTTATTAAGGGAGAACGGGAAGATTTTAAAACCATTTCAAGTATTATTTAAAAAAAATCCTATTAAACAAAAGTTGTGTTAGCTTGCAATTTGTTACACATTTATTCTCTCTGAAAGACTTTTGTGCGTATCTTTAAACAATGTTTTATATGAAAATTAGTATGGTTAGGTACAACTTAAAAAAAAGAAGCCGTAGTTTTATATTCAAATAATCTACATATATAAAATAAAGTCCCTTTTAGCTTCTGTTTGTTTCTCCGCTAACTTCTTTTAAACCACCGCGGTTTTCAAGAGTTCGAGAAACTGCTGGACTCTAGGTAATGTATATAATACATTCTAATACAATTCTTAAGATGATAATGGGTTTTGAAGGGCTAACATTAAATTATTTTAAAAAAAGGTTAAATAAATTACATTACTATTTAAGGGAAACTAGATTACATATTTATCATATGTTTATTGATTAATCGAGCGAATGAACAATTTATGAGGTCACAAGGGACATGCCACATTCAATCCTCCCCTAAAAGCCATGAATACAGCGCGAACAAGTATGAGAACACTGCAAACAAATGTCTTGCGCAATAAACCCCACCTATTTAGCTCGTACGAACCGCAGAATGGGACAATTAAGTGCGCTTAAAATACGCAATACGCATTTCTTGTGCGGTCCCTCTGTAATGTGTGTCAACACTTGCCATTAACTTGAACATACCATCTGTTCAGAAATTAACTTTTATTTGCAAACACATCCGGAAAAATTCAATTACTAACCAAAACAATATTAATACATATTTAATTTATATCTAAGGTATATAAGTTTCAAATTGCAATTATTTTTGAGTAACTGTAAAATGGTTTTCTTTTGTAATTACTATTTAATTAGATCATAACATGGCTGTGCTATCAATTTGATATCAATGTATTTTTCTAATATGTTACTAAGAAAAATCAAATAGGTAACTGATTTCTACTATTATTACAAAACGTCAGTGACGTCTCTGTTAAATGAAGTTTTTGTAATCAATGACACAAAGCTATATTTAATAACTAAAGTCATTTAATCAAGAAACATGAAACCGGATCGCCTATAAATAATACTACTAGTAGAATTATGTGCCCATTAATCTATAGTAGCGTTTAATTAATTGTATTTGTAAAAGACAAGCAATTAGTCAATATGTGTACGTTAATAGCTCAAATAACGAACGGATGGAACTATTTTTGTAGTAGGTACAGTTTCTATTAAGTAGTTTGTATTTTAAATATTAATTGCTCGTTTTAATTAAGGACAGATGTGAATAACTTGTATTCCGTGTTCTTATTTTTTTAAATGATTGTCAATTTATATAAGTTTATTTATAAATGTTTTAATTTATAAAAATAGCTGTAATATGCTGCTTTTCGCATTCATTTGGGCAGTAAATACCTACCACCGTGAAATAACAGCAAATGTTCTTTTGTGTTTCAGTGTATGATGTTATCGGTAGCCACCCTACGGTAGCCCCATAAAAAAATCATTATTCCAGTATAAAAAGTATCCTATACAATAAATGTAAATATTAACTATACGGACACTTTTTTTTTTCAGATAAATCTTTCTAACTAAGACTTAGTAGAGTTCAGACTTGTTTATTTGTTTGTGCTTAAAATAAAAAATAACATTATTTTCTTTCCTCCGATTCACTTCTCGTGAGCAGTCATTCAGACACAATTACATCTGTTATTTAAGAGTAAACTATCCCTAAGTTAGCGTCACCCCTCGATATACTCGAAGCTCATTTTGATCCCCCATACAAGTGAGAACAATTGGTGGCAACCGACCGCCGCGAAACTGATTGCCTTTATTTCATTCACAGGCGCTAACTGGTTTCAATATTCGAAGTTTAATGTTAAACATACGTTCATGTTTTTATAATAAATTCATTTATAAGTAATTGTTATTTTGTGCCTCGTGAGCATTTTAGACAACCTACATACCTATTAGATATAACAAGAGTAGATGAGAAAAAATACTACATAATATAAGTATTGCTTATACTTAGGTACGCTAGCTTTTGGTCACGAATCGTCAGCGTCTCTTGGGACAATTGTTGGGACACTTTTCCTGGATGAGATTTTGACGGGACTTTCACTGATAGAAGCTAACGAGTAACTTAGGCTACTTTTATTTTAGAAAAATAAAAATTTATTACAGGCTGAAGGTCCACTTGATGGTAAGTGGGTACCATGGCCTATAACACAAGCAACGCCATAAGTGTGCTGCCAACCATAGAAGAATTAAGGATAAGGCATAACGGATTATATAATGTATTATATGGAATACCGCGCGCCTCAATATGTTATGCGTACACCGCAACGATACGTGGTCGATTTCAGCTAGTATTCAATAATACTTACTCTATTCTTCGTAGCTCGTAGATCTGACGATAATCGCTTGGGTATAAAAGTTTCTTCAGTTGTAGCCACACATCAGGAGACGCTACTTTAGACGGATATATCCTACCAGGCAAGTGTCACAACTCTAGATCCTACTATGTGAAGTGCCACTATATATAAGTCTGATTGACTACTAACTGAAAATGGTGATATATTATGTTGCACTAATGAATTAATAATAAAAACTCTAATACTATTAAAAAAGTTATGTAGGATTACTTACTCGTTTTATAATTACTTAAAAAGATTTAGGTATCTCCATTCCAAAACCCTTGAACAAACTCGAATGAGCCCTCAAATCGTGCCGGCAGACAGTGAGAAATTCATGAATCAATCAAAGTTTCAAACAAATATCATAACTCTAACGCAACGACTGTTCTGGAAAACTTAAATTACTCTTTTTTCCGTGTCACAAGTGCGAATAATCTTCTTGACGGGCTGCGAAATTGATGGCGTTGAGAAAAAAAGCGGCACACTCCGAAATCCTTAGAAGTTTTTACGTCAACCGAGTTTCACTTAAAGAAGTTTCTACATCCATTCCGAAGTCGCTCCTGTGAGACAAGCTGACAAATTTTAATGAACCCAAGAGGGCTGCTAATGTCTGCGAGTCGCGTAATGGGAAAACTTTGACGGCATCTCCGCCCCGTCCAACATCCGCCCAAGGTGAATGCATACATACATAATATTTTTTTCCTATAGTATGGAGGGATTGCGTATTCACTTCGTTTAGGTATACATACATACATACATGTTCTCTAAGCCCATATTTTTTGTGTTTTATATATTTAGCTGGGCGAAGGAAGAAGTCATGGTTGAGAAACACGTTCGAAAGTATTATTTATATATTTAGAATGTACCAAATAAACATTTTTTCTTTCTTTCTTTCTTTCAAAGTGAACTGGAATTGTCTCGGTCGAGCAACAGTTCCAGTTGGACCTGTTCAGGAAGTTGACGGCTAACCTTCAAGACTGAAGAGGCACTGAGAGAGAGAATATAAATATTATTAATTTATTGAAATAATGAAACATAGACTAATAGGTACCTACTTTGCATAGATTTTTTATTGCTCTTCAGATTTTATTACAAGATTAAATTAGATTGTAACAAATTCCCAAGCCGCAAATTGTTATGAAACTAAATACCCCTGGGTATGGCAATAAAAAGAGCAATCACATCGTACGTGTGCCATTTCTCTCATTCAAACTGTTCTAATGAATGAACTCCGCCCGGTATACATTACATTATAAATTTCAACATCGTTCAGTGACCAGCGAAAAAATATTAGGGGCCACATGATTGGGATTTAAACGGGTAACCCCAGTTTAAGGGCGGCAAAGGCGTCGGCGTCATCCATCATACGCTTTACATATGTTTGAATAAAGCTCGTGGGAAAAGGATTTCCTCTCAGGAGTCAAAGCGATATTCTGCAATACACTAGGGTGTCCACAATGTCGGTATAAAGCAGGCAGTATTCTTATTTGTTTAATTATTTCGTTCTGATTTATTTCTGATTCTGATTATGAATAAATTTTTCAAGAAAAAAATAAAATAAACGATCGTTTATTTTATTCGATCGTTAATTTATCGTTTATTTTATCGTTTATTTAAGGTTCGATTTAAATTTTTCAAGCGTGTTCACGAGATTCATAACATCTGTGTTTATATTATTTGATTTAAGATTCATAATTTTAATTTAATTAAGTGTTACAACTGAAGTAACTGTTTAGGTTTAGGATCATTTTTATTCTCACAAAAATAACATAATATGAGTGTGTTAATAAATTATAGGTAAACATTACTTCGCAATGACGAGCATACAAACACATAGCAAAAACTTTAAGTCAGAAAATCTAATCTCAAAAAATCCTGCAGGGTTGGTAGCCTAATATAAAAAAAACTAGCAACACATAAAGATTTTTTTTAATTCGAACCAGTAGTTCCTGAGTTTAGCGCGTACAACAAAACAAATAAACTCTTCAGCTTTATATAGGTATTGGTATAGATATATAATATTTATCATGATATAACATAATGATATTGTAAATATAATAAATAGACTTGGCTCACGAGGTGACCGCCATGTGGGATGTTGATTCGACCATCATCGTCCCGATAGTCGTGTCGGCGAACGGTCTTATAGCGAAGAGCCTCGACCAAAACCTCAAGAGGCTCTCACTAGATGGCTGGATCAAGGGTCAGATACAGAAGGCGGTACTTCTGGACGCGGCACGAATTGTCAGGAGGTTCCTCACCCTGCAGCCCTAACCACCGGTAGCTTGGGCCTTGCCCCACTACCAGCGGAATTCTAGTTTTAAGTTTTTTACGATATTTATTGTTTGTTTTTTTTTAATAATATTTATTGTAAAAAATTTAGAATTAAGATAGAAAATAAATATATGTGTATTATAAATAAACGTAACACTTTTCCTTTTTCTGAAAAGCTATTCAAAAGCACTAATGTCTCAATTTTGAAACGCAGCATGGTGTCAGTACTTACAAATAGCGGATTAGGGCAGTTTGGCAAACAAGGCGTCGCCGGCGTGTGCCCTCGCCCTTACACCTAATGCCATATTAATGTCTATTAGGAGCGGCGCTTTGTTCTGCATTCTGAGCTGGCGATTTATTTAGCTAATACCGCTATAAGCCGGTGAGTATCGCACTAGAGTCGTTAATGCGTAAACATTTCGAGTCAAGTATGAAGTGATGAATGTCAGAATTAACATTGTATAACTGCATCACTGTTATTAGCAAATTTTCTGGTTACAATTTTGATAAAACTAAGTGAAATCTTAGTCAAATTTCAAAAATAAAATTATACTAGCTGCTGCCCGCGACTTCGCCCGTGTAACTTTGTAAATTATATACTAAAACCTTCCTCGAGAACCACTCTCCATATTGGTAAAACAGCATGAAAATCGGTGCAGTAGTTTTTGAGTTTATCGCGACCAGACAGACAGGACGCGGCGGAGGTTTTTATTTCATAATTTGTAAGGATAAGGATAAGGGATGATTTATATTAGACCGTGGCGTGTCCGGACCCGGATGACGAGTAAGCATCTGGGTTAGGTAGGTAAGTATATATAGGCCAGAGAAAACTCTGACAAGTTCTATAAACTTCGAAAAATAAATATCTTGTATTGCAGTTTAAACAAACAAGTATTTTACTAGCAAAAGCAGAGAAATGGTTTGTGTAAACTTCTAGAATTACATACGAACTTAGACTAGGTATAGTACGAAAACCTGCAATATACTTACTCGTATTATTTAAGACAACAGTAGCAACTAGCAACTGAGAACAAAGTTTGAGTTAAGCCAGCGTATTATAAATTTGCGAGGGCGACAGGTTGTGTAGTAGCAAATATCATAAATAAATAAAGTGATTGTTTGCAACAAAAGAGCGGGAATGAATGGCGTTTCTTGGCGTTATCGGGACAGCGCACGCGCGGTGTCCGCCGACGCGTATGGCCCCGAGATTAGTTCGATTTAGCGCCACGTGGCGCCACGTGCGCGGTGACTCCCCGCCAAATAAGATTAACGGATTTGCACACTACAGATTGCACACCAATGGGCAGGAAGTGTAAAGTGAAACGGCAGTAATGAGATCGCTTTGTGGAATCACGACCATTTTAATAAACTTACTTTTTAATATTTTATATCCAACTAGTGACCGCAGCTCTTGGCTTCGCCCGGCATGCAATATTACCTACACAAACTTCCCTCGTTTATCCCTCCTTCCATAAGTGAAAACCGAATTTAAATCGGTTTAACGGTTTTGGTATACATAGAAGACAAACATACTTATGTTGGTTTTTATTTATATAGATAGTTATTTAAACACGAATTTATACCCAATTTAAATATTTTTGTAGGCTTCAAGCTTGCTAAGTTATCGACGACTATTTAAAGAGACATTACGTACGTCTAAAGAAGATTGTCTAGGTTGTCTAATAATAATTTAATAAAAGAAAAGATAATTTTCACGGGAAAATTTCACACTAATTCTAAATTTCATAGTTGGGCTAAATTTAGGTTAGGAGTTAGATTCGGGTTTAGGAGTTGTCACAATAATAGTGCGTTATGTCATTTTTAAAATAAGTAACTTGTTAAAACTTAAGTACTTACTTGTAATTTATCAAATAGATCCTAAGTCTTCGGTAGTATAGTGGTCAGTATCCCCGCCTGTCACGCGGGAGACCGGGGTTCGATTCCCCGCCGGAGAGAGTAATTGATCTTTTTATTATTAAAAAGATTTTATATCGATAGATCCTGATAATTTTTTTTAACTATTGAAGTCCTAGGGTACCTATACCTACCTACTTGAGTGAGTTGTGTCTACACTTTACATTTTCATCACCTAAATGCAAAGGAAGGTCACAGGTTCATCTTTTGTTTTAGATTTTTAATGCTTTTTTGTATTTTTCTTTTACAAAAAGTAGTTTAACTTGAACAAATAACCATTTTTTATTTGCAATATTTCATACCAGCTAAAGTTATGTTACATTCTCTTGTCGTATTACGTAGGTACCAAGAGCACAGGGTGTTATGGTGGCGCGTGTTACCCTCAAGATAAGGCGTTCCCCTGTTTTATCGTCAAGTTTACGATGTGATACGATCGCTGGCAATGGCCTTGTACTTTGTGGCCCTTCGTGATGGTAGAGTTATGACGCTGCACTCAAATCGCGACGCCATAAGTAGGTATACATATATCTTGATAGGTAACCTGCTGTTTTTTTAAATATTTTAATTAAAAAGACTCGTTATGCGATGTCACATCAACATATTACACGCTGTTAAAGTCATACTGTAAAAAGTTCTTTGTCCGGAATTTGTGTTAGAAGGGGACAACGTAATATTTAGCTCCGATAACGTAAATATTTAACCTAATTCGAGCGAATTGAAGGATTCTAAAGTATAATCCTAAGCGTAACAAGTCTTAACATCCCCTCGTGTTTGTGTTAGAAATATCTAATTATTTTCTCTATCTAGGCTAAGTCTTCCCAAGAAGGCTTGAAGTGGTTTAGTGATAGGTAACTCTTTCTTTTTAACCCATTTTAAAGCTGCTTTTGTTACAAGACATTCAGTAACAGATTCAGGATTCAGGATAGCGTCTACTCCATGTTTGAGCCTTATTATAAAAGCAATATTTACTATTTGAAATGTCCTGAGGGCGAATTTTCTTTAATCTATCGGTTGAATAGGGTTTGCGACATGAGATTAAGGTTTCACTATTGGGATAGTTGAAGACCCTTTTTTTTTTTTTTTTTTTTTGTGGAGGGGAAATCACCTTTACGGACTGACCTCCCCCGTCGGCATAGGACGCGCCGGCGAGGGAGAGTGTGGGACTCGACCGGCCGAGTTCCGGTAATACCCACTAAAACCCCCCCATGCTCCTCCATCGGCGGTGATGTGCGGGTCCGTATAACAGCGAGGCCATGTCCGCGGAGCCCGCACACCGCTACATCCCGCGAGGGAATCTTCAGTATGGTGGTGACCTAGGGAGCATCACTAGGTCGCCACTCTGTCACAACTGTGTAGGCCGGACGCCAGTCGTCCTACCTGACGCCCGGTAGTCACTCGGCGCGCGCAGCGTATGCGCGGCGCCGCCTTCCAGGTTTTCGGCGCCTGAGTGGGTCCGCCTGGGGGTCATTTTCTCGGGACCGCTCCCCGGCCTCTTTGCCACTCAGGGCCATTTCGCAGAAGGTCCTGACGGCTTCCCAGCCGTCAGGGGTCTCAATCATTGCCCTGACGACAGCCGGCAGGGACAGGTCGTGTCCCACGACTGCCGTCAGAGCGGCTCTCCCGTTGTCCCAAGCTGGGCATTCTTCCAACACGTGTTGCGCTGTGTCGTTGACCGCTCCGCACTCGTGGCAGACGGTGGTTCGCTCCCTCCGCGCGACGTTGCACAGGTACCGACCGAAGCAGCCGTGCCCCGTCAGCACCTGCACGAGCCGGAAAGAGAGCGAACCGGCCCGCCTGCTCACCCACTCCTTCAACACTGGCGCGATCGCAGACGTGGTGCGGGAACCCCACCCCGTCTGCATCAATTCGTCGCGCCAGCACTCGAGGGCCTCCTCCTGGAGCTCCGTCCTCCAACGCGCCACCTCCTCCGGGAGTGGACTCGCGCCGCGGGCCCTCGCGTCGGCGGTCCTGTAGTAGACCGCTGCGAGGACCTCGGCATCCAGCTCCCAGGGGAGCGTGCCGGCGATCGCGCATGCCGCTCTCCACGAGGTGGTGCGATACGCTCTGATGACCCTGGACGCCATGACTCGCTGCGAGCGCCGCAGCACGGTCAGGTTCTGGGCCGACAGGGAGTCGACCCAGATGGGCGCTCCGTACAGGGCCATCGAGCGCACCACGCCCGCGAAGAGACGGCGGCACCCGACATTCGGTCCGCCCAGGTTGGGCATAAGCCTGCTCAATGCAAAAGAAGTTTGCGTAAGCCTAGGAGCCAGGCTCCTGAAATGCTCCTTGAAAGTCCATCGGCTGTCGAGCACGACGCCGAGATATTTCAGCGTCGACCCGACACCGATGGAGACTCCGCCAACAATGATTTGTGAACCTGGCGGTGGCGCCTTGCGAGGCCCGCGGAAGCAGATCGCTTCCGATTTTTCAAGGGCCACCGTCAGGCCCAAGCGCCGTATGCGCATCACAACTTGTGCGACTCCAGCGGTTGCCAACAGGGCCGCGTCACGGAACGTGTGACCGCGGGCGGTCACCAAAGTGTCGTCCGCGTAGCACGTGACGTCGACCCCGCGCAGGGTATCGCCCCGCAGCACCCAGTCGTAGCCGATGTTCCACAGGAGCGGCCCGAGAACCGACCCCTGCGGGACACCGCACGACACTTCCCGCTGACGATCTCCAACGCGCGTGGGGTACACGACCGAGCGACCCGAGAGATAGTCCCCGACAAGTCGTCGGAGGTACTCCGGGAAGCCGTGGTACCCCATTGTCTCCATAATAACTCTGTGTGGAAGAGTGTTAAACGCGTTGGAGATGTCGAGGGACACCGCCAAGACGACCCCGCCTTTCCCAATTTCCTCCTCCGCTATGGTCCTCACCCGCGAGATCGCGTCTACGGTAGACCTGCCCCTTCGGAAGCCGAACTGGACGTCGGCCAGGTTCGGCCCGGTCTCCTCCAGATGCTGAGTGAGGCGAGCAGCGATAACCCGCTCGAAGAGCTTACCCGCCTCACTCAGAAGGACTATGGGGCGATAGGCCGATGGTGAGTCCACCGGACGCCCGGGCTTGCGGATGAGGACAAGCTTTCCTAGCTTCCACTCCTTGGGAAAGTGGCCTTTCGTCGCACAAGTTGTGAGCAGCCCACGGAATCTCATTCCGAGGCCGCCTTCCTTCAGGGCCAAGACAAGAGCCTTCCCCGGGATGCCATCGGGACCGGGCGCAGTGTTCTTCGCACTAAGGCGAAGAACCGCCCTGTCCAACTCACCCTCTGACACCTCGGGGGGATCCTCCGCCGGGATATGCGAAATCTCCCGCGCGTGCACGGGAGGAGCCTCGCCCTCCGCCCTGGCGGGGAACAAATTCTCCACCACTCTCTCGAGCGTCTCCGCGTTCATGGTGGTGGACAACGGAGGGGCCCATGGGCGAAGCTTGTTCATTACAAGCTTGTACGGCCTGCCCCATGGGTCCTGCTCGAGAGAGTTCACCAGCTCCTGCCAGGCGCGCTCCTTCGCTGCAGCTATCTCGGTCCTCAGCGCCTTCTTGGCCGCTTGGAAGGCGGCAAAAAGTTCCGCAATGGTCGATGCGGATCGGTGACGTCGACGGGCGTGGGTGTACCGGCGTCGTGCCTTGACGCACGTCGTCCGGAGGTGCTGAAGCTCCGGCGACCACCAGTACACCTGTCGACGAGGCTGCGGTTTGCCCACGCGGGGCATGGCGACGTCGCAGACGTGCGTCATCGCCTCGCGGAACCACCGCGCCTCCGTGTCCGCATCGATCACCTCGGGTTTCGGGTTCCAGGATTCGACGAGGGACGCCTCTATGAGGGATTCCCTCTCCAGCATTTTAAGTGCCCATTTGGGCCCGATCTCAGAGGGAACACGACTCGGGCTGTTCGGGTCCTGCGAGTGGGGGGAGATGGAGAACCGAATATATCGGTGGTCCGACAGCGTCTCGACCCCCTCCTCGACTACCCAGCCCCGAACACGGCGGGCCAGGGCGGGAGACGCAAACGATACGTCCACGACCGATCCGCCCTGTTGCCGCACGCACGTGTTGGTCGTGCCCCTGTTCAGCACGCACAGGTTGTTGCTGGAGAGCCAGTCCTCCACAGCGGCGCCCCTCACGTCGGTGAGAGCCGAACCCCACACTGTCGACTTCGCATTCAGGTCTCCGGCGAGGAGCACCTGATGCGGGCGACACCGCCCCAGCAGGATGTCTAATTCAGCCAGGAAGCGCTCGAACTCCGCGAGCGGGCGGTTCGGCGAGAAATAGACACCTACGTACACGATGTCGCCGCAGAAAACGGCGACGAACCCGCGACCTCTGAATGTTTGGTCGACAGTGGGGGCCCCCTCTCCAGTGGCCAAAACAATGGCGACGAGACCGTCGCGGTCGCCGACCCAGTTGTCCCGAGCGACGACCAGGTACGGCTCCGCGACGATCGCCACCTGTATCCTACACTGCGCCAATGTCTGGACTAGCAGGTCCTGGGCACTGGCGCAGTGGTTAGCTGTCGTCTGTAGACAGCTCATGGACATATTGATTGTATGTCCATGAGTGTCTCTTCCGTGGTCCCGTCCGGTGGGCAGGTCGTGGAGTCCTGGGTCGAAACCACAGGACGCACAGGCCTTCGCCTATTCATCTTGGGCTTGGGGGCCGAACATTGCTTGCTCCCCAAGCGATGATTGAACTTTCTATTTGCGTCGGCGCAGAGAGGGCAGCGAGGGTCTGCCCTGCACACCGCCGCGCGATGGTCACTCTCCCCACACTTGTAGCAGAGCTGGCTCCGGTCGACGGCCGCGGTGCACTGCCCCCTGACGTGCCCTGTGTTTAGGCACCGGAAACAGCGCAACTCGCGGGGCTGCAGCACCTTTACACGTGCTGCCGTCCACCCGACCAGCAATCTGCCTTCGGCTACTTTCTTGGCGGCTGCCACGGGGCAGCTCGCCCAAACCGAACCCATACCGTAGTATGAGTTGCGGATGGTCCCGATCTTCACTGCCTCCCTGTGGCAGTCGCCAATTTTGGCTATGGCTGCCGCCACCTCCTCTGCAGTGACGGAGTCGTCTAGGCCGGAAACGAGCATCTCGGTGGCCTTGAAAGGCCGCGAGATTCGAACCGACTCCGCACTGAGAACCTCCCGAAGTTTGGCGGCAAGCTTGTCCGCCTTGTTGTGGTTATCTTCCCCGGAGACCTCCATAATGGCGGCTCCCGTCACCGCTCGCCGGAAGTGAACATACTCGATGCCCAGCTCCGCAATGTCCACCTTCGCCTTGGCCTCCTCGATGACCAGTTTGTATGTCACCCCCCTCTCAGCAGCCCCTGGCTGCAGGGTGACAACAACGGCCGCGGTCTTGAGGGGCCTGGCCTTTCGAGGGGCACGCTGTGGTGCCCGGCTCTTCTTTTTTTGCGGAGCAGGGGGATGCTCCTTGTGCTTCCCACCTCTAGCCACCAAGCTCCACGGTTTGTCCATAGAGGTGGGGGCAGGCGGGAGCGGACGCGGCTCCGATTTTTCGGGCGCTTTGCGACCACGCGTCGCTCCCCTTCTCCGAGTTTTCTTCGTCTGGATTCCCTCCGATTTCTCTCCGACAGGCGCCTTCGCCTTTTGGCCACTGGTGGAGGCTTTGGGCGGTGCGGTAGGAAGGGGAGGCTGGTCTCTTCTGGGGGCCAACTTCGGAAGGGGTTCCCTCCGAGCGGCCAATGGAGGGCTCACCCTCGGCGCTGGATTTAGGCGCGGCTCCAGGTTCTCGAGCCGCGCGCTCAGCCGAGCATGGACCCTGTCCATTATCGCCGTCTCCAAGGCCTCTAAGTGCTCCAGCGTGACCGGAGACCCAGAGGCGGCGGCGGGAGCGGCTTTGAACGCCGCAAACTCCCTCCGCAGTTCGTCAATTCCCGCCTGGAGCCGCTTGTTCTGCGCCAGAGCTTCTTTAAGCTCGCGACGCAGCGCAGCAGTCTCCTCGGTCGAGGACAGGGTGGCCAGGCATTTGGCGTCCGCGACAATTGCCTCGACGTTGTCGCGGAGCGCCTTCACGCAGGTCCCCTTCAGGTTTTTTGACACGTCGGCCACCTTGCGGATGGCCGACACCCTCGTCATCAACCTCTCGAAGATGAGCAGGGACGACTCGACGGCGTCGTCCCCGGACTCCATCTCCGAGAGGCGGGAGCGGGCAGCTCGAGCCTCGGCCAACGAGGCGAGCACTTCCCGCTCAGCCTGGAGCTTGAGCTCCTCCTTCTCTTTAGGGGAAGGGCGACCGCGACCGCGCTTCCGGAGCAGTCCGGTGGCGATGCCGGGTCGCTCCTCTCCTGAGGACTCCGGGGAGACCTCTGGGGACGGCACTGGTGGGGCCTTGCCTCTCTTTCTTTTCAGTCGGTCTCCCAACCTTGAGACCGACTCGTCACTCTCGCTGCCCGCCGCCACGGACACCACCGTGTCCGTATCGGAGGGCGATGGCTCTTGCAAGCTGGGGCGGACATCGGCCCCATCGCTTGCCGGGCTTGCGTCTCTTGACGACGAAGTAGGCGTCGCCATGCGGGTGAGGAGAACGACAGGGCTGAATGCCCTGCTCACCTTGCCGCCGTCACCTCCGGTATTGTTCTGCACACCAGGCAGCCCGGGATCCGCTGCCTGGAGCGCCTGCTGCCTGGCGTCACACCAGGCGCAGGGGTGGCGCTCTCCGCCACAGTCGCATTTGCCGGTAACCAATTTCCCATCGACCGGCCCGGACACCGGTCGACGCCGCTGGCGAGGCGGGTTGCATACGCCGCTCGTTACCGATTTCACACTCGGGGGCCGAGCTACCCCCAAGCGCCGGGCGTCAGCCGGATCGCACGACAAACGTTTCCCTTTGTCTGACATTTTCCATACTAGTTTGGGAGGCGTACCTGCGGCCCTTTCCCAACAGGCCGCAGGAGCGCTTGGGACCGGGTCCCCCCCAGTCATGCAGCCCCTCGGCACGCTAACCTTAGGCTTCAGGGTAATTTTTTATAGTGGTTTTCTTCCACGCGGCCCGACGCTCAGTGCGCCAGACCCCCGGCCTCGCGAGAGGTTACGGGTTGCCCGACGGTGGCCGAAACCACACGCCGCGCTCACGGACCTTATCAGGCCCTCCAAGAAAAGCGCCAAGCGCGCCGCCTTCCTGTCCGGATGAACCGGACCGCCAGCTACTGCTGGCCAACCCACGACCCGCGAGGGGTCCACTGGTGACAGCGGTGGACCTAGAAGCCACGGCTTCACCCACCAAGTGTGATTTTTTAGAGAGGTTTTCTTCCTCGCGGCCCGACGCTCAGTGCGCCAGACCCCCGGCCTCGCGAGAGGTTACGGGTTGCCCGACGGCGGCCTAAGCCACACGCCGCGCCCGCGGACCTTACCAGGCCCGCCACCACGAGCCGAAGCTCCGCTGGCCCATCTCTGGGCCCTTTCAACAGCGCTAGCGCGCGCGCCATCTCTGTCCGTATAAAAACAGACACGAGTGGAGGTTTCTCCACTCGTGAGCGCTCCGCTACGGGTTCCCGCGAGGGAGCCCGCTCGGAACGCTCGGGTGTACGCCTTCTTGGTCCCCAAGGCCGAAGCCAAGGGTAAGCCCCCCCACCACGACAAGGTCATGGCGTACCCAGGGGGGGATAGTTGAAGACCCTATCTTAACCTCGTATCTTTTAGTCATTTCTATTCTTTCATTACATTCTCTTAAATTTTTCAGCCAGGATCTCTTTCTTCTACCTCTACTCCGCTTACCTTGCATCACTAGCTGAAGAATACGGTATCTTTCGCCCCTCATTACGTGCCCAAAATGCTGCAGCTTGCTGTCCTTAATAATCCTCAGAACCTCCATTCCTTTTTTCATTAGACGCAATACTTCAACATTTGTGACTTTCTACATCCATGATGTGCGGAGCATGCGTCTGTATATCCACATCTCGAATGCTTCTACTAATTACGAGTACAATTCTGAAGTTAGCGTCCAACTCTCCACTCCGTAAAATAAAACACCCCACACATGTCATAACAACGGACCAATCTCATGCGGAGTTTGAGACTGAATCGTCTGCAACAGAGGATCTTTCCCATTTTCACAGCACCTCTGGCCTGTTCTATGCGAACCTGAACCTCCTGCTCACTGATCCAACGATCATTTACATAACTGCCCACATATTTAAATTTGTTTACACGTTCTATTGAGTCATTGCTCAACCACAAGAATTCGTTGATGACTGAGACTTTAGATATAACCATAAAATCTGTCTTCCTCGTGTTGATTTTCAAGCCGTACTCGTTTTTGAACGCTTCTTACCCGTGGTACTACCGGTGGTGCTACGGGTAGTACCACGGGAGATTTATTTTTACCTCTGGTACTACTTATGAATTTAACATGTAAATATTACAAACGTATTCGAGATCTGCTTATGCTAGAAAAATTGAGGCCGTTAAATGTTAAAAACAAGTTTCATTCAAAAAAGGCAGCACGCACAATTTAGCTATTTTTTTATATATTTATATAAAATATATAAAAAAATGAAATTAAGTTGAATGAAGTTTGTTTCACTTCATTTAATTCGAATTTTCCGCGTTGTAAACTTCGTAGTAGGAATGTAGGTACATAGTTGATAATTTTACAAGCGGCTACTTACCTATTTTTTTTATATTTCTATAAGTAAACAATTAATTATTTTTTTTGGTTGCGCTGAGGCAGCGCTAAGGATAGTTGCCAGTTGCCACTCATTTTTCTCTGCACAAAGTAGTTCCAATCAATCATCTACTCATACTGAGCAAATTAATGAGGCGTCCATTCCACAATACTTACGGTTTTTTTTTTATCTTTTCACGCTTTCATGGTTGTGGAAACGTTTAAACAAAAAAAAAGATATTTCAATGCATTCGTTACGCAGAAACAAATGAGGTTTTACAAATTTCAAAATACTCGACCAGGGGGAAATATGATACGTACAATACGTAGAAATATATATTAGGTATGTGTCTGTACGTCAGCTATTGTTTTACCGACATGAAAGGAAATGGATCGGTTAATCTAAATTTCCTTTTTGGTATTATCGTTTCGGATTTTTGTACGGGTATTTAAAAAATTACACAATGAAGCTTTCTTTTTATTGCGTTTGTATTGTTAACAAACAAACGTATATTAAATATTACTATACTAGCGACTCGTCCCCAGCTTCGCACGGGTGCAATTTTATTCTACAAATTTTTTATACACACAATGGAACCTTCCCCGTTTATAGCTCTTCCGTTAGGTAGTTAAACTGAAAGCAGTAGATAGATAAGGTACGCTAATAAAATTGTTGAATAGTTTATAAGAAGATAAAAGAGAAACAGACTTACTATATATACTTCTATACTAATATTATAAAGAGGAAAGATTTGATTGTTTGTTTGTTTGTATAGAATAGACTCCGAAACTAGTGGACCGATTTGAAAAATTATTTTACCATTAGAAGCCGACATTATCCGTAATGAACATATTAGGATACTTTTTACCGCGGGAAAAAGCTTCTTACGGGAAATCTAAAATAAAAGTAAATACTAGCGGCTTGGCCCGGGAGATAGCGCCATCTATACAAAATACGGTAGATGGCGTTTTACACTTTTCTTCGCGGACAAGTCGCGAGCAAATATGTGCCAACATGAGTTGTCCACGCATAAATCTACCTACTACTAAAAAATCTACGAAACCACGTCTTCGTAGATTAATAGTCTTGTAAGATAAGGATAATATGCAGGTTTAGTTACCATGTTTTGTTTCACCGGGAAGTAAAAATTGTTCAGGAAGTAAAAACTGTTTTTAATTCTCACATACGTCTGTCAGCATTGGTCAGCATAGAAAAAAAATGTAACACTCGATAAAATAATGGACACTTTAAAAACGAAGTGAATTGGGTTAAGTGATAGAGTGTCACGCGACATCTATCGAATTTGGGTAGAACTGCTTGGTTTTTTTTTATCGACGCGCTCCCAACTTGGCTCGGGTGAAATGTTTTTTACTGCAAATTATATAATCATTTCCATTCCATTAGTGATAATTGAGTGATAACTGAATTAAAGTACAGTCGGTTCTCCTTTACCTCTACCCTCTATGATTTAGATGTATAAAGAAAATATAATGATAATAAATCTTTATTAAAGTACTCTGTTAAATTACTTCTTCTTCTTCTTCTTTTTTAGGTTAAATGGCAATGCGGCTCATTTTAAAATGGCCATTATCTGCCAGTGTCAAGTTAAAATAGCAATTTGTAATAGCCTCTTTTTAAAAAAAAAGAGGCAAAATTGAAATCAAAATCAAAAGTAGCGAACTCAAGTCTAGTCAGTCAAGTCAAGTCAGTCAAGTCTAAATTTCTCTTGTTAGTATTCCAAAACAGGTCCGTCAAGTCCAAAGCAGTCAGGTCAAGTCCTGTTAAATTAAATAGAGTAAAAGTGTAGAAGTGTTGTCAGTTGGTTGTCAGTAAAGATTCAATCCAACGATGTGACATTTGTTTGTTGGTTGTCAATAATGACGTATAGTTAATGTCATTTGTTTGTCACGTCACAATTCATTCAATTCACATTGTGTTGTGGTTTGATGGTTTCATTTGTATTTTGTAATTTGCTTTTTATTTTGTATTATTGTTGAATTAAATTTCCATAAAACAATAAACAACACGTTGCGTTTAAAAAGTGATACACTTTTTCAAGGACAAACTTAATAAAAATGAGTGAAGAGGACGAATATGCTTGCGTAAATAAGTCGAAATTAAGAATCAAGGATGATTCTGGAATTAAGAAAAAGAAGAAGAAGAAGGCTCATAAGGAAACAGAAAAGGTTATCGAAAATGAAATAAAACAACAGGTTAAACAAATGAATGTGGAAAAACGAACGAAAGCCGAAATTGCGTTTAAAAAAATGCAAGAGAAAATGGTAAGACAGTTTTATGTGCAACCCCCAGACCATATTATGTTATGTTTTACAACATAAAATAGCTTTGTGATATAATAACAAATAGCTTAGTGGTAGCTTTAACTTCTATATATATATAAAACTAGCTGGTGCCCGTGACTTAAAAGTAAAAAGTAAAAGTAAAAGACTTAAAGTTTAACCTGGCCCCCATTAAAAGTAAGGGATGTGTAAGGCAATATAACGCCTGACATCTTTGCTGTTATAAAATTTTCAGGGATTGTATCTTTATTTTTAGTAGATAGCTGGTGGGTGCCCTCGCAGGCGAATTTACAAAGTTACATGGGCGAAGTCGCCTTCGCCCCTGTAACTTTGTAAATTATATACCTACTAAAGACCTTCCTCTTGAATCACTATTTAAAAAATCGCATCAAAGTCCGTTGTGTAGTTTTAAAGATCTAAGCATACATATGGACAGACAGACAGCGGGAAGCGACTTTGTTTTATACTCTCGTGTCACAGTGTTTGTAACCAAACTCCTCGAAACGACTTGACCGGTTTTTGTGAAATTATTTGTATATATTCGGTAGGTCTGAATAATAGTTTTCAGATAGTATATCATTAATAAAGATATGCGGACGATGTCATTAGAAAAAGCTAACTATAATAAAACCATGTGATTTATGTAAAATATGCAATATACATGTTTTTTATTGGTAAATGTTTTGAATCTGGGAGCAGACATTTTAATACTTGTGCACTCACTCACATTTAATTTCATAAAGATTCCAGAAACGAACTTATTTATTTCCAATACAAATAAGTCTTGTAACACATTTTGTAATAAGTACACTATCTTTTTGTTAAAACCAGCAGGTATTCGAAACCCAACCCGTTATATTTGTTGTTCTAGGGCCTAGGGTTATAATAATAAAACATAAACAAAAAAATACTGTCTGACTGAAAAGTGGTTGTTTCAAAAATAGAAAGGTCATAAAACTGAAATCGAGCCAACAATATTTATAAAACACATTTTCTATAATTTCAGCAAAAGCAAAGAATTCTTCAGAAAGCAGAGATGACTCATAAACAAAGAGTGGAGAAGTTTAATCAACACCTCGACAGCCTTACCGAACACTTTGATATCCCGAAGGTATCATGGACTAAGTAAAGTCACTATCTTTACACAATTTCAATTTATAAGAAGCATTTTGTAATTTCAATATGATAATAGTATAAGTTAGTAGATTTTTAATGTAAATAATTTTAATTTTAAAGAATCGTAATAATACTATTAAAATAAGTGTGAAGAAATAGTTGTATTAATAAGTATTTCATATCCTAAACTCTGCTACAATTTATTATATTTTGTAATATAAAATTTTCTAAAAGTACTATTTAAATACCTTTGATTGTAATGTCCATGCTTTCTAACAACTTCTGCTTTAAATTTAAATTTTATTGTACTTATCATTAAGAATAGAATGTGTGTTTGATAATAAATACAATTAAGTAACCATATGTATTTTTATTGAATTTAATACAAACTGTGTACATATGTATATAATTTGCAGAAAGTTTTTTTTTTTTTAAATTATATACATAGAAAAAAGTCTTCTCTCATCATTCAGTCTTTTCATTAACAATCCAAAAACCAATAAAACCATATCAAAATTCGTTGATGGTTTCTGACATGCACATAATAAGTATAACTGATAAATTTCAAAGACGTTGAGGTATAATATGTGGGGACGCCAGTGGAGCTATGACAAGGGATTCTGAACTAGAGAGCTCATCCCAAATTTGAGGTTGGCCGTAAGCACAGCGAAGTTGATAGCATCCTGACGCAGGCGCTCAGTGGTCACGGCGTATGTAACACTTATCTAAACAAAATCGGGAAGCTGCTTCGGATGAGTGTGTATACTGCGGACAGCAGGACACCCCGAAGCATGCCACATTTGAGTGCCCACAGTCAGCGGAAGCCAGATGCAATGCAAAGGTCGACGACAAGAAAAGGGTGGGATAACAGAGCGTCAATGCTTCGCGAAATAATGGCCAAACAGATCAAGGATAGAGCGCCAAAGGTCCCAGACTTAGCGACTGATATCTAAATGACAACGCCCCTTTGAAGAAATGCCTCAAAGGCTACCAAGAAGGTTGCCAGTGGAATAGGGGGAGGTTTTAGTCCGTAAGTCACTGGACACAGACACATTTCCAGTGAAGTCGGACATACTGATGCAACACTCAGGGCATCAGTATCTATGATGATTTCCTCCTCCTACAGAAACAAAAAAAAATGATATGTGGAGGTTTCATAAATGAAAGACTATTCTTACGTTGTATATTCATTTATTTATTGGTTTGTTTGAACACAAAAAAGTAAATATAAAAAGTTTCAACTTCTTTGAAAAAATGGAATGTAAAAAAATTATATACCTACATATACATAAATTAATTATTGACTGTTACAAACAATAAATACAATATTAGGATTATTAAATAATAGAGTTGCACAGTTCCAAAGATACAAATTTCAAATTAATATTGAGACAAAATCGAAATTATTTCTTTTCAATTTAAATTAATTTTAAAAAATGTTAGACATTACACATTGCACAAATACTTATTAGTAAACTCAGTCTACATACATGACATTCTGCTAAAATTTTATTTAACAAAAAACTTGTGATTTTTTTATGGACGAATAAATTCACTAACACACTATTACATAATAACGTGATGTTAGTTTTCAATATATAAGAATAACCACATTTATTAAGCTGAAGGAATGTAATTAATTGCTACTCCCTACTAGTCCTTAAAATTAGCACTTTCTAAATATAAAACATAAAAAACTATATATAAAAACTTCAAATTTACGTCGAATTGCTTACAGATGAATTGCACTTGGTGAGATTTTGTTGTTACAAAGTTACAAATTAATATAATTAAGTATTTAAAAATGAAGTGAACATTTCAAAATACTTTTCTAGGTGCCGTGAGTATTTTTAATTAAATTTATTTATTATAATAACACCCATGAATAGAACTCTCACGTTACAGAGAAAAGTGAAAGAATTTTTCTACTCTTACACTGCTTTATGAATTTGGAACATGAAATGTCAAATAATGGTATGTTATCGATTTAACGCCTTATATTAAGAATTATTATTGTTCACAGGCTAATATGAGTGATAGAAAGTACTCATATACAAACTACGAATTTCAGTTGTGTATAAAACTATAAGTTTTCAAACACTATTAAATTTGAACCTTAAAGATGTTAAATTTAACGCTCTCGGGGTCCTTAAATCTACATAAGAACCTTTTCTTATAGTATTAATAAAGTATTGGGGAATCATTAGGTACTATTCTGAAGTTTATTGTGAATTATACACATATTTCACTAATATTTTTATATTTAATGGTATTCACTTACTATGCCTTGTTTTAACAAAATATAACCTACAGTTATTCCATCTTGAAGGCACATTTTAAACATTGTTCAAAGTATTCTTTAGGACGGATGAGTAAGGCCTGGACGGACATTACTTCTTTATCAAAACTTACCTACTCAGTTAAATAAAAATAAAAGTCTAGCTTCTGATTTCAATATTGAACTACAGAGAAATAGAATTCTTCCTGACTTTTAACTGAAGTTTAATCTGCATTATTGTTAACTTTATGTTAAATGTCTTCATAATATATTGTAGATCGCACTATATAGTACTGAAATTCGTTCGGCCCATGGCCAGTCTTATACTAATATATGTATTATAAAGAGGAAAGATTTGATTGTTTGTTTGTTTGTATAGAATAGGCTCCGAAACTAGCGAATAGAAGCCGACATTATCCGTGATGAACATAGGCTACTTCTTACGGCGGGAAAATGCTTAATTCCTACGCGAAAACGAGTAATAGGTCAACGGGTAGTAAGAACCCGTTAATATAACCGTTAATTCATAAGTTCGAGTGAATAGGCATCTTCTGGGTGAGCTCGCTCCATCTTAGGCCTCTCCCTTGCTACCAAGCTGGTTGTTGGCCAAGAGCAAACCCATCTCTTATAAAAAAAAAAAAAAAAAAGAATTATCCTTCTGTACTTATCTTTTTCACATAACTTCTAAATGGCTGAACCGATTGGGTTGAAATTTTATATTCGTACTTCGATGATTTAAAAATACAATTGGACCCGGTAGGTGGCGCTGCTGTCGGTATGTCAACTACTAAACGGCTTGACCGATTGGGTTGAAATTTTGTATGTGTATTTCCATGTTTTCACAGACACGAATGTATTATGTTTCATAAAGTTACGCGGACGACGTCGCGTGCAACAGCTAGTATTACATAAATAAGCACATTAAGTAGTCATTTTAGTCCAGAACTGTTGAAAATTATAATCAACCTGCTTATTAGAGTTGCTCTTCAACATTTAGTTAGACTGTACGAATTTTCGTTGTACTTATGAAGCAAATATAATTGTGTATTATAAATATACACTATTTATTAGTACTATAGAATATCTGCATTCGAGAAAACTTAAATAGGGACAAAACAAATATAATTTCTATAAGAGTATAGTATTAATGCGATTCTATAAGAGTGAAAAGGGTTTTAAGTACCTACACTTATTAATTAATAACATTAATGTAATAACTACTTTGAAGGCACGAGATATGCAGTCAATCCTTAAATACTGTCATACAATCTAAATGACATATTAAATTTAATTTTTGACAGTATTTAAGGAGCTAACAAAGATCACTTATTTTACTTAATACGGCTTCACGTTGTCTTTTATTATTATCTATAAAAATGAAAAATTCTCTGAGGTGGTCAATCGAAGTATAAAGTATAAATAAAATCATCTTCCTTTAAATGAATTGAGATTCACAAATACTTCAATTGTGAAGCATATACACCTTTACAAATATTTCAAAAACTTTTATATGTATTAAGAGAGCAATAACATAACGACAGCGGTTATTAGTGTCGCATAGCTAACGCTGAAATGAACTGCACCGTTGCCCCGCCAAAAGGAGTAACTGAAAGTGAACACCTTGACGTAGTTCTCCTTGGTGGACCAGGGGTCGCTGCCGTCGTCGAAGTGCATCGGACACTGATCCCTCTCCCTTTCGTACTCCTCCATTTCTACGGCGACCGCGGCGCCCTCTGTGTAGTTCCATGACGTCACGTCCTGTTTTAGGTCGCAATACGGCCCGAGCGCCTGAGACATCAGCACTCTAAAAATATAAGATTAAAATCTCAAGACATTTCACAATATGCATAATTTATGTTGAGACATTTCACAATATGCATAATTTATGTTAAGGACATTTCACAACGTGCATAATTTATCTTAAGACATTTCACAATATGCATGATTTATGTTGACATTTCACAATATGCATAATTTATGTTGAGACATTTCACAATGTGCGTAATTTATATTAAGAAAATTCACAATATGCATGATTTATGATGAGACATTTCACAATATGCATAATTTATGTTGAGACATTTCACAATATGCATAATTTATCTTAAAAAAATTCAAAATATGCATAATTTTTCTTAAGACATTTCACAATATGCATAATTTATGTATATAAATTTCACAATATGCATAATTTATTGTTAAGAACATTTCACAATATCGCATGGACCGAAAGAGTTCAAAATGAGTGATGGTCAACTTTGGAAATTAACTATTCAAAGTTGACACTAATCTTTTAAAATGGTGGCATTGTATTTTTTCAGTGCCGATTTTCCTGTCCCCTTCCTATTAAGATCGGCAACGCACTTGCAACAACTGCGATATTGCTTGTTATAAGTGACGCTAGCCACCTACCATCAAGTGGACCGTCACCCTAACATCAAGAAGTAAACAGTTA
Source organism: Synanthedon vespiformis (assembly GCA_918317495.1). Taxonomy (NCBI): domain Eukaryota; kingdom Metazoa; phylum Arthropoda; class Insecta; order Lepidoptera; family Sesiidae; genus Synanthedon; species Synanthedon vespiformis. The sequence continues at coordinate 8,343,006 of OU906951.1, read as the reverse complement.
ATAGAACAGTTGTTAAGATTAGCGCGTATATTTTGGCATGACTTTGATAACTGGTTTGATGTGAGAACAAATAGTTAGGTATATTAAAAACAATCACCTATTAAGATCGGCCCGTTGATACACCCAGCATCTGTACTTTGAGAATGGATCCAATTCGTCGTACGTAATCAAATATGACTTGAGATTTTCCTTCCAATAGCCGATGCACTTCATCTTGTAATCTGGATCACTGTATATGTCCACCGGTCTGCCCAAATAGTCCACGGACAGACAGTAGTTCTCTTTTATCTGTATAGTCTTCTGATCTGTGTCGCAAACCGAGAAGTCGCTAATGTTGAGTTTGCAATAAAGATTTGGCCGAGGACTCAATGTGACACCTCCCAGAATTCTAGTCTCGAATTTAACTTCTCCCCTTTGTGTGAAATTGAATTTTCCAGCGACGGGACAACGGATCGGAGACGGATCCTTCTTGAGATAAAGATCGTATCGCCACTGATTCTTATTCGGAAACTGAACCCATGAGCACACGGTGTGGAAATTGCTTTGTATCATCGCTAAACCTTTGCGATATCTGCAAAGAGATGACCATAAAAAAATTATTTTATTTAAGCTTAAACACAATTCTAAAAAAAATCTTTATTTTAATCTTAAAGTGCAGACATTTAATTACAGAATTTTTTATGTGAATATCACTGTATCATCCCTTCCCATGAACCTAGAAAAACTGTTTTTTCTAGGTTCATGGCGCTTCTCTACATTTTCTTACTAAACACTTAAAGGACTCTTACTAAATACTCTCAAACCAGCTTACAGTGTGTTAGATATTATGTATTTAGAATGTGATTTTCTCGCCCTAGGTTGAGACACCCACAGAGTTTCATTCATTTTAGTCAATTAAATGTCAGACATTCCTCGTAAGATTAACCTTTTAACATGAAAGGAGCATATTGCACTTACCTAATGACGTTATGGTGTTGTGGCACAAAATCGAAACATACATAATCCTTTTGACAACCGTCTACTGTTAGACGGGCCATCATCACTCTGCTGTCTCTTTGTTCTCTAACAAAAAAATAAACATTTCATAAAAATAATCATCATCTTCATCATCTAAACCACCATACATCATGTACATAAATTGTTTATCAAAATAAATACCTGCATACATAAATGGTTCTTCTATATCTACCCTCATCCGGATAATAGGTTTCGATTATGTGAGTTTCGTTTATGAACACATCGGCGTCAATATTGGCTGTATTTATCCATTCACCGGTAAAATTTTGTGGCAATCTACAACCAGGCTCTACTACTTCGGCCTAAAAATATTCGCATATAAGTTACATGTTTCGGAAGAATCACATAAATTAATAATATTATTAGTATTTTTTACATAATATTAAAATTTGTTTTATTTATAACAAACAATCGTAAGTACTCAGAACAAGTTAAAAAAAAGATATGATATAAAATTACAAGAAAAAGATTTTGTATAGGTAATCAGTTGTTACAGGCAAATATTTTATGTCGAATTGAAAATTTGTAAACAATTCTCAGCTCAATAATAATGTGTCTATGTATTTTCTATAAAATGTCCATTTATTGATTTAAAAAATTGAAATTATCGCCATATCCCTTCAACTGGAACTTACCTTCACTGGAGTCACTCGGTATCTCTCGGGTGACTTTTCCACAGTTTTCAATGGACTACACTCTGGTGTGATTGAAGCACCAATATAAAGATCGTCATCTCTGTTCTTAAGGAAACAGCGATACCTCTCATCCTTACGAGATTCTTTTGTGTTTGCCACAGCAAAAAAGTGATTCTTGTCCACAAACCAGTGTCCTGGAACAATAGTGAAATAGACCATAAGATGTTTTTTTTACAGTAGCAAAGCACACCAACGTTAAATAACAACATGTAGGTTACTATTGTTATTGAGTAAGGAGGGAACTCACACAAGCCCCTTTCTGTTTTTTATCAACTACTTGAATATCTTAAAAATATCTAATTGGCTTGCACACTGGACCTTGATGTAGAACGATGAATGTTAATGTTAAGTGTGCTAGGCTGTTGCTGTTTTAAACAAATAAATAAAAAATAAAAAAAATGTACAAACCTAAACAGCTGAATTCAACAACACCATCAAACGTGCCCGACATTCCTTTGCATTGTCTATAAGTTATGTTGAACTTTTGGTTTGTGATCAAAAACTGAGTGCCAGCTGTTTGACAGGATTTAATTTGTGCATCTGGATGATCACATTCACCGGTAAATCTATACCGGTTTTGATATGCAAATTGCCAGACACCCTCTAGCGATGATCGACAGTTCACCTGAAATGCATTTAAATCATCACTTACAAAAAAATAAAACGAAAATAGAAATTCAGAGACAGGACCACTCTGTTACCCTGTTTTTTATTTTAGGCCCTTAGAAACCAAAAAAAATCCATTCATTATAACTGGATTCCGTCATAATGAATCATCCCTTAAAAACGTCTAATTGCACTGGACTCTACTGGGAATATAATTCATATTCCCAGAGACTGCAATCGGCAGTGCAATCACAGCTCCTATGGTGTTCCTGTGAAAGTACATAATCGGCAAAAGAAATAAAGATTTATAGTATTCTTAGGTAAGTTTATGAACATAATTTATAACATCGCTATAGTCAGTTGAGAGTCAGAAAGCAAGAGCATGTTGATTTTGGTGGAAAATGTGAACCCAGCTAACGGGCATATATAGAGTGAATGATTTTGTCTATGTATTACTTTGTGACATTCCATGTTTCAAATTGTATCACACAAAAAAAGACTAAATATAATAAAATACAGATAAATATTTATCTGTAGCGGAAACACATTATTTGATAACAATATTTGAGGATGTAATATCTCCCTGTTAACAAGTTAAAAATAAATATAAATTATTGCTTCCCTTTTTTTGTATTTTAACTATTGTTGCTTAACAGTGTTATTAAGGCTGTTTATGCTTTTCGAATGCATAGTCTATTTCAAAGTTTACTCATATGTTACTTATGAATAAACCATTGAATGAATATTCATTACAAGTTTAATTCCAATGTAATAGGACAAAACTGAGTCGAGGGATATTATTATTAAACCAAAATAAATCTAATAGGAAACTTACCGGAACATAATTTTCAGAAAAGAGTGTTATAAGTTGTTGTTGAGGGTTGAGACCTTGACATACTCTTTCAACTGTTGGCTCCTCGTTGGGTTTTAAATCCACACACGGGGTTTCAGTTTTCTCCAAAACATTAACTGTACGTACTATCAACTTTACACAATAATAACAATTGGTGTAACGGAACACCATTGTATAGTTTACGTGATAGTCCGCCTTTATGTTCACACAAACACCTCTGAAAAATAAATATTTATTCGTCTTACTATATAATTTTAGATACTTGGTTTATTGGACACATAATAAATAATGGCAATTTGTTTTACCTGCCAGTCATATCGCTTGCATTTATATCGGTAATCGTTTGCTTGCCATTTTCAAAAGAGAACCAAGTATTTCGTAGAACTACCGGAATCGTACATTCGCCAGAAATAGGCGAAACTGCAAATAACAAATAATCACATTGGGCGTTACCTTTTCATTGATGCATGAGTAAAAGTATTAGTAGTTTACTTACTTCCAACGAACAAAGTGATCAGGGCAGACAGAAATAAGATCTTAGTAAACATTTTTACTAAGAAATGATAAATTCATTTAGATAAAATCATTAATTAAATAAAAAGAAACTTTAGACACAAGAAATTCAAGCAAATAGCAACAAACCGAATGAACCGAACAAAACCCTTTTGAAGTTTATTTATGAAGTTATGTTATGTGTCAAACAAACTGTCAAAGTTATGTGTCAAACAAACTGTCAAAGTTATGTGTCAAGTCAAAGTGGTGCTTGTAAGGAGGGTAGAGATAAGGAGGACAATGGACTTGACCTGACTGCTTTGGACTTGACGGACCTGTTTTGGAATACTAACAAGAGAAATTTAGACTTGACTGACTTGACTTGACTGACTAGACTTGAGTTTGCTACTTTTGATTTTGATTTCAATTTTGCCTCTTTTTTTTTAAAAAGAGGCTATTACAAATTGCTATTTTAACTTGACACTGGCAGATAATGGCCATTTTAAAATGAGCCGCATTGCCATTTAACCTAAAAAAGAAGAAGAAGAAGGAGGACAATCTTATATGGGCGTTAAACTAAAAAAGTGGCAACTAAAATCTAGAGATGGCGCTGGTGTGTCTAAGGCAGTGATCTAGAGAGTTTGAGAGTATTGAGAGTATGAAATGAATGTAGCAGTTGTTGACGGAGTGAAGTGCGCGCTGAGTTGAATTGTTTACTATCACTAGCTGCACCAGCGCCAACAGAGCTTGCGCTCCTTGGGTGCTTGCTTGGTGCTTGGTGGTGTGTGGTGCAGCAAATCAAATATTCTCCATGGTCATGGACCAATGAACTAATGGAGTACATGGGTGTAACTGGAAAAGTGTCAAACTAAAAGCATTAAATAGTGGTTCATAAATCATAATTCATAATTGGTGTTTGATAGTGGTTGTTTGGTTGCGTAGTTCATGAAATAACCGTAAATAAATAAAAATGCTACTAATGTGTCACACACACATACTATATAGTAGATACTAACGTATGTACATACACATACACCCACACTCACTCACACACACACACACACACACACTTAATACCACAATGCTACTGCTAGTTGCAAGGAGGATAGAGATAGGAGGACAATCTCTGAGTATTAAAAGTGTCCGTCGAAAGACCATAAATTGATGGCGCTAGTGAGCCTAGTGCAGTAATCAATTCAACCAAAATTCAACTCGACGCACTTCACTCCGTCAACTACTGCTACATTCATTCCATACTCTCAAACTCTCTCTGTTCACACTAGCGCCATCTCTATTTATCGCTTTTTGTTGCCACTTTTTCAGTTTAACACCCATGTAAGATTGCGCTCCATTACTAATCTCTATCCTCCTTGGCTGGCTAGTTGGCAATTGGCAAGGAAATAGGAATATATATATAGTACTCTCTATATCTATGCGAGTTGGTTTGGTTAGGTTTCTGTTATAATCTGTGTTTATATATTATATTTGTTTTGATTCCATAATATTTATTTTTCTAATTTCTAATAGTACCACACCACTAGGGAAAGAAAAGAAGACAAACTAATAATATAAAGGTAGGACATGTAAAACAATACATTGTTTTTTTTGTATAGGTAATTTACAAATACTTCAACCTTTTTCTTGCAAGAGCTATTTTGCGCCGTGGCAGAAATAATTATTTCTTGATAAATTTCTCTACTAGCTCTCTTCTATTGCTTATTAAATATTAATGTAACTAGATACATATTCGTACATATACAAATGATTCGCAAAATTTTAGGAAACTATGGGTCGCCGCAAATCTAAACGAAAGCCGCCGGCTAAACGTAAGGCGATAGAACCTTTGGATCAACAATTCAATTGTCCATTTTGCAATCACGAAAAATCTTGTGAAGTGAAAATGTAAGTAAAATCTTAAATAGAAAACTATATATTTACGTTCCTATACTCAAAATACAGAACCAACTTGAAACTCTAAATCACAAGCATTACATGATGAATTACTTTTTTTTTGTTTCATTCTGAAATGGAAAATTCTATAAAAGTAGATAGGTACTATATTGGTCGGGGTGTACTTAACGGGACACTGAGGCGAAAAAGGTATGGTATTGGTTGATAAGGTATGGTTTGATATGGTAAAACCCTACTGGCCTACCTAGGGATCTTTAAAAAAAAAAAATTTCTAACCTTAAAATTGCAAAAAGATACGTTTTCAGAAAAAAGTAAAAAATTGTCCAAATAGGCAACCTCTTCCAAGTTTTCAATATGCCATTTCCAAATAATAATGCTAAATACTGGAATAATGATGTTTGCTTGCATTTAGTGAGTAGTGACCTAGTGACATCTAAGCAACATCTAGTGTCTAGTGAAAAAAATTGTTTTTCTTTTTAATTTTCCTCACATTATATAAAAAAAAATTAAAAAGGTGTGTACAATTTGACCACCACAATTCAATACATAATTGACATTAAAATCAAGAGCCTCAAACTCTACCAGATTTAGTAGAGAATGGCCCTGTACCTATTTGATTTATTTACTAAAAACTTTAGGTCTATTAGCTTTATTACAATTTTTTATTGTGCACAGTGACCTGCTCCTGGCTTCGGCTGGGGTGTTTTTTGTAGTACATATTTTTATCATGCGATCAGTCTCTAGAATATGAACAGATGTGTCGCTTGTGGTGCCAAGTCAGTGGCCCCCTTTTCTCCATTTCCTTCGTCGTCTAGTTCTAGGCACAGATAATTCTGCTGCCAGTTCGTTGGGATTCAGCTTTGGCTGGGGTGAAATTTTTATATACACAAACATTCCATGTTTATCCCTCTTGCCTTATGTAAAAACCAATTTAAAATAGGTTGTGCAGTTTTGAAGTCCATAGAGGACAAACATACTTACATTGATTTTTCATCTATATAAAAATTTGTGTTCTAAAGATGTATTATGTCTCAATTTAAATTATTAATTATATGTGATATCTTTTTTTGCAGGGACCGAGCTAGAAATACAGCCAGAATACAGTGCAGAGTATGTTTAGAAGATTTTCAAACCACAACAAATGTTTTATCTGAACCAATAGATGTTTATAATGATTGGGTGGACGCTTGCGAAAGCGCTAACTAATGCTAGGTTATTTTTAAGTTTTAATGTGTACCCAACCGTATTTATTGGGACTTTAAATAATATTGATGAATTCTTATAATTATAAGCAAGAATGCAAATCATGTAGTTTGAGGGCTGTGTTTGATTATAATTATTTACAAATTATATTCGTTTGTTGTCTTAACCTTTTTTACAAACTTATCAATTTCTCCTGGTTCTATGCAGAACAAAATTAGTCTGATTAAGTAGAATTCAGATGAATCAGTTTGAAATCTGCAACATTTTTGTTGAAATGGGGCTAACACTCTCGGGAGATAATATACAAAATAAAAACAGCATATAATGTTTCAGTTTCATCAATGGAACTATGTATGTAATGGTTGGTAAGTCTACAAATAATTACAGAGTCCAGTAATTAAAGGATGGTGTACTGAAATTTTCAAATTATGTTTTTATACTCATAAATATTGTATTTTCTATTGACAGACATTTTTCAACTTTTCTGAAAAAAAATTCAATTTCATTTATCATTTTTTTTTTGTCTTCTACAACCTACTAGGAGATCTTTTATGTGCATCTAATAGCACAGACTACAGGGCAGTGATATGACTTATTGTTGCAAAATAAAATCAATTAAAAAGTTATGTTAGAATGTAAATGTCGAAAATTATGTAACAACTACATTTTAATACTAAGTGATATACTTATCTCAATAAAAAACTATTCAATATTCCACAGTAATTTTATTTCCAACAGTAACTCGATAATTCCACAATTTGTTGCACTATCTGCATTCAATAAAGTTTAATATAATCATCTTATGATAAAGAGATAAAGATCAAAACACTACTGATCTAGTAAATTGGCTATAAGCATAGCAACTTCATAATTTTAATATTCATTTACCCAAATGCTTTCAAATACAAAAAAAACTCGCTAAGTACATAAATGTTTGTTCCACATTTTGAATGGAATGTATTAAAGCTAAGGCAATAAATTAAAAAAACTATTATTAACAATTGGAAGTTTTTCTATCAGTTACTACACAGCACAGCGGTATATTTTTTTTAAATCTACGTTTCATGGAAAAGAATACACTACCTATACAAAGACTTTTGGTAGCTGTAAAGCTGTTTGTTGGGTATTCAATAAAAACTATATACTACCTAATAAATACATCACATATGTTTAGTTTTAATATGGTTTTAATGCAAGTCACTAAAAGCAACATTTAAAAAGTATGCATTCTTGTACTCATCAATAAATAAAATATAGAAACCACAGGGCGAAGAATCACCGCGCCGCCCTCTAGAGACGGTAGTTATCAATCAAAGGATCAATACTAATAACATCGACATTTGGGTGGAAGGTCGATGACTAATAATAAATCTGAAGTGTAGGTATTGTATGTATGTATGTTCCTCCATAACTCTTAAATGAAGTAACTGATTTTCATGAAACTTGGTAGATAAACATTTTGACGTACAGGACACAGAATAGGCTACTTTTTTCTTTTTCAACGCGGACGAAGTCGCAGTCACCAGCTAGTGATATGATTGCGTGCTACATCCAAATAAGAGATAGACAATGCCTCATTGTGCTTCGATTTGGTGTAATAATCAAAGTGAAAACACGAATACGCAAAATTCTATTTTGTATCATATCACAAGTAATTGAATGCAAATTTCAGCTTTTAAAAAATTCGAGTCAAGATTTTTTTTGAGAACACAAAACCTAAGCGGTGCGTGTACTTGTATTAAAGAAACGATAACGCCACATGACACGCTGATTTGTATGGAAAGCGTTTAGTAGGGAGATTCGTGTGGCAATTCTTTGCTCTGTGATAGAAACCAAGTCAATACATATAAGCTTAATTTATTAGTGTCACGATTAGGTGCATTCTCGACTATATAACAACAGTATGCTTATCTACAAATTATTTTTTTAATACTATAACTTTTATTATAATAATAATCCTTGAAATTGACAACATTCTTTCCTTAAGCTACACATAATACACAATTAACAAGGCATTTAACAAAAATATGTCAGCGTAAAGCCGCATCAATACATTTCAACAAATTGAAATAAAATAAATAAAATATCACTCTCACAAAAAATATAATACATTTTTGTATTGAGCTATTGACTATAATAAAGCTACATTTACAACCCCTGGGATTTCTATAACCATGTCGAGGCATAAAATTTCAATTGTCAACCGTAAATTATAAATGTAACGAGAAAGAAATTTATTTACATAATTTTTTTATTACGAATAGTCATTTTTTTAATAGTATGACTGACATGGTTACCGATTCGCATACCACCGGCTCACTGTGCACAGGCTGTGTAAAGGTTATTAAACGTGTCTTAATAGCTCAGAATTTGGTTAATAGAATTAGATTTGCAACATTCAATACAAAACAGGATGCAGTGAACAATCCAAAAATTATAAGTATAGCCCACAAAAATTATTCTAAATTTTTCTTGATAAATTAATTCTGAAAATCTCGCACTCAATATTTCTTTGTTTAAATAATAGGCTAAATAGAAACTTTGTCAAACCTTCTTTAAAAAATAATTAATTTTACTGAGCCAAGGCTTTTTGAAAATAATTTTTCACTGCAAAAATAAAATAAAAAAAATAAAAAAATAAAAAAAAAAAATATTAATAAAAATTAAATAAAATTGTAAGAAATAAAAAGCAAAATTTTTTTCCTGAAAAATCTTTCCGCAGAAATAAATGTTACAAAGCCACAACTTTGTGAATTATTTCATCTACCTAAATTAGCAATTTTCTTAAGACTGATTAGAACTTTTGGCTGCTTGAATTTTACATTCAACAAACTCACAACATCCTCTTTTATATAGGCAATAATTTTTTTTGACTTATCTCATTAATAAATTAATAGTTAAATATAAGTGTAATACATCTTTGTAACAGTGAAGCGTAAATAACGTATTGCTTGCATAATATTTTATTAAGTTTAACAGTTAAACATTGAGATTACATTTATAACATTGAAACAATTAATATTAAAATTTCCCCATGTCTATGAAAGAATCGTATTGTAGATCGGAACTATCGCAAACGGCGTTATCGTCATCGTCATCTAGAAGTGGTGTTATGTTTGGTAGAGGTTTTAAATGTGAACTTGTGTTATCAGAACTATCACTTTCGCTGTCAATATATTCGTAGAGTAGAGGCCGTCTCATTATTGGTGTTGCCATGTTCGATGAAGACTCCACGTTGATGAGATCGAAGGAGTTTGAAAGCAAAGCGTCTTCGCATTCGTGAACTGTTTCTATGTGAGATAAGCTGAGATATTCAGTGAAATGACCAGAGTCAACGGTTTCTGTTATATCATCATTGGACAAAGTAACATTTTCACTTTTAATGTCAACACTGTCTTTTTTATCGTTGACGACTTTTGATATTGTATTAACAGTTTTATAAAATGTTGAATTAATTTCATCTAAAGGCAGTGTTCCACTGACAGTCTCCTCTGTGACTTTTGACGTTACATTCGCTGCTATGTTGAGTGAAAAATTTACATCATCATTGGGCAGCGTTATGTTAACACTGCTTGTTTCGATTAGATCTTCTGATATTGAATTGACTCCTATGTTTAGCGATGAAGTGATGGGCACTGATACATTTTCGCTTTGAATGTTGCTCGGACGGACGACATTTCCCATTGAATTCACTGACATGTCACACGATGACGACAAATCATCGGGCAGTTCTATGATTTCACTTTTAACTTCAACACTGACTACTCTTGACGTAGATTTTAAAGCAGCATCATGCGAAGAATAAAGATCATCAACTGGTTGTGTTAAATTTAAACTGACACTAGAATTTTCTTCTACACGTCTTTCATCTTCGCTCTCGTTAATGGCGACACTGCTAATATCTTCGAGGACTTCTGAAATCGAATTCGCTACATCATTTGCGCACATAGCTTTCTCTGTTCTTGCTTTCTGTGAATTTCCATCCTTGGGCAGAGATGTTGAATTCTCTTCGGACATGTATCCGTCTGCGTTGAGTGTGTTATCATCTTTATCCTGATTTGTATGTTCAAATTCGTCCACACATTCGGTTGAATCGTCGCTGCTGTCGTCCGTTGCATTCAACTCGGTCCTGTCTAGCAGTGTTGTGTCGTACGCGGACATGTCATCTTCGAAGACAATCTCGACACTTCTGATTCGCATCAGAGGCATTTTAACGTGAGACACTTCGTTGCCTTTCGCGGTTGTGGTCATTTTGCGGCTGGAATTCAATGGTTCTGAACAACACTCACTTACCTCGTCGTAGTCTATCTCGTAGCTCCTGAGGTCCTGAGGGCATGGGGTGCATTCTGTGTGTTTGAATGTGGTCGTGTGTTTTGGTGAATTGTGTGTGGTATGCGCGTCTAATCCCTAAGGTTGCAATGACTATTGTATAGTGGTTCCGAGATCTAGAGCACCCTCCTCTTGCATCTTCGTGAGGAATTTGAACACACGGTTCTCCTCCTCGGTCTGCTTCACCATGTCCACCAGAGCGAGCAGTTTCTTGATGCCGATAAATATCCTGTAAACAAACGCAACCGTGTTTTATTGAGGCAATAGTTTATAACACAATTAAAAAAGTCATGGGAATGAAAAAAATGTGGTGCAGTTTTTTGTCGATTCAATTCAAACCCACCTAATTTATCTACATTAATATTATAAATGTGAATGTAACTCTGTCTGTATGTCTGTTACCTTTTAACGCCTTAACTATCTATTTAACTTAACAGGACATTATTGTACTCTTCATCCAGAGAAAAGTACCGTTCTCGAAGAATCATATAAAAATATAACACCTAGAAAAATTGTAACAGCAATAAATGTTGAATAAATTATTGCTCATATATTTTGTCATTATTTTTATATATTTTTTTAAATTTCAACGCTTACCACCTTGTCAAATATGTATATATTTTGGTCTGATGTAGTTACAAATGGCCACTCACTTAGCGCCGCGAAGGTCGTGTTGTATCTTGGCGAGATCGCGGCTCGTGAAGGCGTCACTCTCCTCAAGCACAGCGAGCACGTGCTCCGGCTGCGACAGATTGGGTACGTGCAGCACGCCGGTGAACGCGGACAACACCTCCATGTCTTCAAGCACTTGCCTGCAAGACAATGTACCGCCGGATTTAGTACACCAATTAAACCATATACCGGTAGAAGATCCGGGTTACTTTAGCTCTAAGTTAAAAAAAAAACAGTTTAAACCAAGTAAATACTCGTGCAACCGACAAAACACAAGCGCCACTAACACCATCTAACATCTCTAAAGCAAACTTTTTTGTTTATTGTCACATCTGCAAGGAAACGGGAAATTCAAATTTTTTTTTTGTTTTGAGCCAAAGTTACCCCCTAGAGCTAAAGTAACCCGAATCTACGGTAGACATTTAAATACATTTAATTTACGGAAGATACCATCCCCAAGTGACCATTTTTACATTTAGCCCCAATTATGTTACGTAAAACATAAACGAACAGTGTTGCCAATTTGGGAGGACAAAATAAAAATACAATAAAATACAATCCCTCATTCCCCGTAAAACGTAGGGGTTGCCGATTTGGGAGATATTAATTCTCTAGTTTTTTATTTAAATAAAAAAACCAAATGTTATAATACGTGACGTGTTGTTAGAAACCCTCTCTCGCCCCTGTAACGCATCGTAACGTTTTACAAGACTGCCCCCGTCCCCACCCCAAATTGCGTTACTTAATACTTGAACGCCCCCTTACGAACAGGTGTTCCTAAAATTAGCAATTGAACCAACAATACCTCCGGCTACTGGTACAGAGAATGAGCAGCTTCCTGCCCTTGGGCGGCTGCTTCTTGAGTAGTACGAGCAACGCCTGCAGAGTGAGGTTAGAGTAGCGAGGCCCGATGGATCCATAGTCCAGCAGTCGTTCGATGTTGTCCACCATAATGCACGACAGGCTCGATCGGTACGCGTCGTCAAAGTACTGTTAATACATTTCAAGTTAAGACTCACTCACTCGCAAGGAGTAAACGACGACTGAACGAGACATCACAAAATAAAATTATGCGTTACCGCACTGTTGCGGTTACCGCGTTTTTGCAGTGCATCCACTATGTTTGCTATGGCATCTACTGATGATTTCTATGCCATCAGACGCAAACGGATTGCCTCAATGTTACACAGAGTGCGCGCTAGCGGTAACGGCATTCTGAGAGTGTTATGTAGCAAGTGCGACTGTCCCATATTATCTTTTTGGGTCAAATTAGTTATAGGGATTATTAAATAAGATAATGTGTAATAATTTTATTTCTAATGTGTATTGTACTTACTAACATAGTTTTAAGTTAATATTGTTACTAACCATGATGGATCTGTGTAATCTGAATATGAATAAATTATTATTATTATTATTATTATTATAAAATATGCATTTAGTTATTAAACGTGTATGATCACTAGATCAAATAGATGGTGGTTACGTCGCTATATAAGAAGGGCGTAAGCTCAGTTACAGTATTTATCTAATGTTTGTTATAGGGGGGATTTTTGATTTTTGGGAGATCTAGTAGTAGATAAGTAGACTCTACTTCCATATCAGATGTCTTAGAAACTTTCTGTCAAACCTAAAATCCGTGAGATTTTTACCTATACTATTTTTTTATAGAGCGTGAAAAACATCGGTTTCAGTTTGTATCTGGGACACCCTTTGGGACACAGACCGTTATTTATCATGGAATTTTTATAATTGACACAATACAATAAACAAATAATGAAATAGAAAAACACCCACCTTCCTGATCTGGAGACATTTTGCCGTCTCTGTAAATCCGATCATGTCTTCCGGAGAGCACACCTTCACGAATGGGAAGTCAGACAGTTTGGCAAGTTGTGCTGCCAATGCGGTCTTGCCGCTGTTAGGGGGACCCTCAAGCAGCACTGACACTAAACCTGTTCATATAACCACTTCTTAACACCGGTGCACCAAAAAAATGCCTGTCAATATAAACCTAACACTAAAGACACACTTGGTCGTCACAGCGATAAAGATATCAGATATTGTCTTATATTTTTCATTTTTCAACGCGGACGAAGGCGCAGCTGGTGCCCCAGGTAATATTTCATAAAGATACGCGAAAGAAGTCGCGTGCAACAGCTAATATAGTATATACGTACCGCTAGCCTCTGTGGCGCGTGCCTGTTGTATATAGAGTTGACCGTCCTCTAGCAGCGAGGAGACGGGTGTTCCCCAGTTTATAATGCCACGGGCCAGGAAATGTTCCAACGCTTCTGCCGCCGTTCCGAAGGCCTACAGCACACAAGGGGAACCTTTAAGATGAAACAAGTCGGCGGCCCGAACTCATCGGTCTCATGGCTAAAATGCGTCCTGTCACACAAAGCAAAAAGCGCGGGAAGAGCACTCGACTGAGATGCACAATGATTCATACAGCACAAACAGACCCTTGGGCCAACGCTTTTTTTGACAAAACTACTGCATATATCTATTTCGTGTAAAGTTATTTGAACTTTTTGAATAACTAATCAATGTTTGTGGTCGAAGTACTTTTGAGTTTTTGTACACTAGAGTGACATATTCACCGTCAAAGTTGCATTAAAACTTGTGTTAAAATATAGATTTTTCAAGGATCATATTATCTTTTAAATAAATACTTTTTTTTAAGGTTGTACTTTGCAGGAACCTAGTTAACGACAAGATAAATCGGTATCACGCTTACTATTGTAAATAAAACATAAAACATTAAAAACATAAATTAGGGTTCTACGTTTGTATGGAGGAAAACTGACTTGTATTACCTTAAGCCACGTTTTCATTAGGAGACATTTGTCGCGCGACATGTTGTTAGTCGATGATCTGCGAACGTCGACTCGCGCGACTTTCGTGCCCTTCGATAGTCGCCCGCAAACTTTCAATAGTGAAGACGCTTGTTGCTCAGCGACATATTTTTAACTACTGGGTAGTTTGAACAACGAAAATGTAGAGCGAAATGTCTCTACTACATGTCACCTAGTAAAAACGCGGCCTAAGTTTACCTGCTAGCAAATAGCTAGCAGGAAAACAAATTTTCTATTCCATTTTGTAATCCATGAATGGAGTAAAAGTCCATTAGGGTGCCAATTTTGCGTGTTAATTTTTAAGCGGTTTTACTTCCGTTGATCACGGAGAACGTCATTGAATATTCGTCTCTTGATAGTTAGAAAAAAAAACTTTTTATGTTAGGGGTAATCTTCAAAAATCCGATTTAAAATATTCTTCCAGGCGTCATTGTATCTCAGGCGTTATATATGTATCTTTTATTTTTCAACGCGGCCGAAGTTAGTTATTTCTAAAAATTATAAAATAATAAACCACGAGTCCGTGGGTTATTAATTAGAAGAAAAATTATAACAGTATAACAAGTAGAGTCCATTTTAAAACACTTACCGGCTTGATATCATTTTCGAGTGCGTGCAAGAAGTCAGTCCTTTCTACCATGAGCTTCTCCATGGCTTCCGGATCCACTTCCACCTTGCTGGAGGCTTTAATCAGGCGGTTCATGGCAGTGGACTGAGCCGCCCTCACCAGACCCTCCAACTCCGCACCAGAGAAGTTCTTCGTAAGGGCTGCTAGCTCCTGAAAAGGGACAATTTTTACCTTTAACCAGGCCGTTCTACTTTCTCGAAAGAATTACCAAAAAATGCATCTTTAACTTACTACATATTTATAAACACGTTACACCCAAAAGTGTGTCTTATAACGACACTGAGTGTGTCGCGAGATCACGTCACCAAAATGGCGGCCAGTGCATTAGGAATTTGCGGGGCTTATGGTAAATTGTAGTTTATGTATACAATTATTATTAAGAAATTTGAATATTCTTTACATTTTGTAAAATATCATGCTATTGGTGGTGGTCATGCAACTTAGAATTATTTAAGCTTTTTCAACTTATTTTTATTTTTTAGTGAATTTTGTTTGTTTTATTTTATTAAAATATGAGTTAATGAATTTCTCTTGTAATATTAATTTAAAAAGAGCATTTCGACGTTTTAATCTGGAAATAATAACAATCCATTTTTTACACCAGAATTCTTGGATAGATTGAAATTGTTGGACCTTGCAGTCGACGTCTTCAGCGATCTTCTTGTAGTCCCTCATCCGTTTGGTGTGAATGTTGAGGATCTGCACGCGGCCCTTCTCGTCCGGGAGGCCGATTTCCATCTGCACCTCGAGACGTCCCGGCCGCATTAAGGCCTCGTCGATCATGTCTTTCCTGTTCGTCATTCCGATCACTAGGATGTTGTTCAGCTGATCCACGCCTACATAACACACAAATTCCATCTGTATCAATCAACCCACATTATAAAAATTGTATTACGACACATAGCGGGGACTGTCTCCCCGATCGAATTAAAAATGCAGATTTCCCTGACACCAAGAGCGTAGTTTTAATCTTTCAAAACAATCTGCTATTTTGCGTGATGGGGAATTTGAATATTGATATAAATTTTAACCATTTATTAAACAGGCTAATACTAGAAAAGTTTATTTACTTATTTCAAAAATAAATCTATAACGATAGTGTTCTTATCCTTAAACGATATAATATTATAGTCAGGGCCTAGAAGCGTTTTAGGCCCCAATTACAAACAGTAAAAGAAAATGTAAAAAAGCAGATCCATTCAGTAATGAACACTTGAAAATTATTTAAAATTCAATTTAGAGCGGATAGAGCTCAAAACGTTGCATGGTAAAATTTGCCCAGAATAAGATGTCTTTAACCCTTTCACCTGATCCGGCATTAATAATTAACTTGTCTAAGTATAAAAAAAAGAAAATAACGAATAAATTACCATCAATCTTTGATAGAAGCTGGTTGACCACAGTATCATGGACGCCAGTATTTCCTCCTACCGAACCTCTCGCTTTGCAAATAGCGTCGATTTCATCGAATATAATTATGTGAAGACCACTGTTCGGTCCGCACTGCAAGAGAGAAACAATACAATGTGTGTCAAATTCAATACATTGTAAAAGATTTGAACAAACATTTGCGACCAACTGACCCTCTTCTCTTCCTCCTCGGCGTCGGCGAACAATCGTCGAATATTGGCCTCACTCTCGCCAACATATTTGTCCAATATTTGTGGACCGTTAACGATCTTCGGCTCGCGAGCATTCAACATTTTACCGATTTGACGTGCCATCAAAGTTTTACCGGTACCCGGAGGCCCAAATAGCAATATACCTTTCACGTGTTTACAGCCTGAAAAGATTTTGTACATTCAGAGTTCCGGACTCATCAAGTGAGCAATTGATTGTATTACAATTTCGTCGTATTACAAACGTGCTTTCACTTTATACAAGTGCACTTAATTTTATCACTTTTTGATTGCTAAAAGAAACATTTTTTGATTGTTAAGAAAAGTGTATTGGCTGGCTAGTCTATCTGGAATACGACGAATTCGTAACATAACCAAATAGTGCAGTTTATTCAGAATTCAAAACAAATCTTATGCAGCAATATTTAATTTAAAAAATAATATATTATACCCAATTGTTCCACCACTTCCGGTGGGAACACTCGTGAGGCGAAAGCTCGTCGAAAGATGGCGTTGAACTCATTATCCAGACCACCGATTCCCATCTTACCAAAGTCAAAGTCAGGATTTATTATGGATTGTCTGGGTTGTTTTCTGTATTTAATAAGAAAAAAATATATTTAACTTTAGTGTACATTGGGTAGTCTGCAAGAGTGGCAATATTCTAAGCAATAGAAATCCCATTGGTTTCTCTATCAGCAAGAAACAACGAGAAAGTTAAGTAATTAGCAGTACCTACATTTTCTTTAATGTTAAGGTCGACAAACAGGCATCGACGATCCACTTCCGGTACATAAAAAAATTTGGCTCTAATATTGCAATTGTATTTATTATAAGAGACGACCTATCTGAAGGAGAGTTTGTCTGTGTGTTGAACATTAATCCAGCACACTCCAACATACCCTTTGGCTTTCCCGACCAAGTTAAGTGACGAATTCTCCGCCTTCTCAAACTGTATGAGCGCATCCGGGAGTAATCTGCCCATGCGCACCCGACGTGGCACCGCGTTGGTGCCCGCAGCCAACGCCTGAACATCTACCGCTACACACAAAAATAAACAATCAAAAATTAAACAAAAACCACCGATGGAATACCTTAAGAAATTTGTTTATTGAAATTGAAAGATACCTTCTAAATTTTTTACATTTAGAGAAAGCACTTTCTTGTCTTGGAAGGCGAAAGCCAACTGTTGTCCGACAGTGAAGATTTGATTGGAGAACTGGATGAGGAAGTCTCTCGCCATTTGTTCCGTGTCATACGGTTCCTGGGATATGCTAAGAAGATCACACATTAATATTTTTTTCTTATCACACAATTAAAACAATCTTATTTATTATTAAAATCACACTACCACTTGTTTGATATACAGTATCATATGACATATGACATATACATATGACACTACATTATGTAGTGTCATAGGTATACTCTTTGGTATACTCATTAGAACTCTAGTACCTATTAATGCATGATATTATGATGATATTGTACACTTATAAAATAACTTACGTTTTCTTTAACATGAAGTCTGCTTCTAAGGTAACATTGCACAAACATTCCGCATTTTGTGGCTTAAATATTTTTACATCTATAGTCTGAAAAGTGAAATAAAATTGTATGAAATCGAAAACATCTATTAATTTATTATTATTATAAATGGTTCAGAGTATAAAGTATAATATTTTTTGAAACGCTTTTACCAATTTAGTTATTTTAGGAGACATAATATTATTTTATTTGGCTAGTTTAAGGAAAAGATCCAATAAATAAGTATATAAAAAAATATAAAAATAAAAATCTCATTTTTTATTTCTATACCTGGCCAATAGAGAGTGTCGCCCATTTCCTTTGTGGAGCGGAGAAACCAACTGTTCCTCTATCAACGCCTGCATAAAATCTTATGCTAAATACGAAATGGCCAGCTCCTGTTGATATTTCAACATGCCTAAAAAAATTAAGATTATTCAGTAAAGTAACTACTTACATACAAGGAGTTGGAAAAAAATTAACCTTGCTGGTTAATTTTTTCCAACTCCTGAATGTTATAGTGGCAATGTCACCGAATGAAATGTGCTGGCCTGACTATATTTATAGCAACCCTTAAGGATCACATTCACATATACAAATTAAAAGATTTTTAAGACCAGAAATAATTTATTTGATTTTTGTCAAGCTTCAAGTAGAAAATTGAAACAATTCAAATTAGAAAAATGAAAGAATTTCATAATACATCCTGAGGAAATCTGCCAGATTTAGGTCTAGCTCAATGTTCACATCAGCAAAAGATTGATTTCAAATCTGCAATAGCAGATTTGAATATCTGCAGCAACCCTGCTATTTATATTTAACAATGAAATTCAAGAAATAGTTTAACAATTTAGTAGAATATGCATATTTATGCTGAAGAAAGCACAAGATGGAAGAAGGTATGTATATAAGTTTTATAACAAAACTATTTTCTTTTTTTCGCAATAATTCAAAAGTTATATCAAAATAAAAATTAATGTTTGAAACCAGTACCAAAGACGCGCCAACCGCTCCCGAACAAACCCGAGCGTGTGTGACGTCTTAATGTTAGCTTTGTCAAGTCACGAACGCTGTACTGTTCTAAAGTAGCCTTAACATTTTGAAGTCACAAGTTCACAACCACTCACAACTATGGACTATGGTGACCAATCTTGGCATGTTCATAGTCACTTGATTTTTCTTTAAATTTTATCAATTTTTAATTCTCATTTTAGAAAACAATTAATTGGGGGTTGGAGGATTGTATTTATAATCCTCCGACATAATTGGAGAGTTGGTTAGTCTTTCAGTTTTAGTCAGTTTTATCACCATACAGGCTACCCATAAAAAAAATCACTTTCCATTAGGGCCTCTTTCACCATCTGTCAATTAAAGTCACCTGTAACCGAGGATGATGGAGCTGATATACCTTTGTTTGTGCAGTAAAAGTCTCAAACAATAAAAAGAAAATAATAAAAAAAAAAAACACCATCAAATGATACAGTAAACTGAGTGCATAGTTTATAAAATTATTTCTAAAAGTACCTATTCAACACTTTACTTGTAGTTGGTGAAAGAGGTGCTTAATATGATACAATTAAAATATTATCAAAACAAAAGTTACTTACTTAACATCACTTGGGAAGTCATCTGGATTGATCAGAGCACAATTGGTAATAGCTAGTTCGTCCGAAGGACATTTAACTGCCTTCATACGCTGTAGATAAAAGGATAACATTTAATATATTTTTAAAAATATTTCGTAAATAAGGAAAATAGTTGATAAGAGTGCGGACTGCAGATTAGGGAGTAACATATCATAATATGAAATTAAATTTATTAACACTATATTATATAAGGCATATTCACAAATATAGAAAATTATACCAATAAATTACAGTTCTTAAAAATGTTCTTTAAAATATCTATTATTGCATTTGTTACAAAGATTAATTTAATTAAAAAAATATAGAATTGACGCGTATGTGATATAATAATTAAATGGACGAGTCATTTGATAACAACGCAGTACAGTAATAAAATGGATTTCACACTTACAATTGAAGACATTTTTTATAATTTTAAACAAATTTATAATAGAACTTATTTTGGGCTGTTTTTGTTTGACACAAATGATTCACGTCGAATATTGATTTGACAGCACCAAAAGCAGTGCCGTCAGCATTCAACGACGAATGACTGCAATGAAATAAATTTCATGAAATTGAAAAAAATCAGTGGTTGAGAGTTGAGAACGATCAATAAAAAGATGCAGTGTTGCTATAATATAAAAAATGTTATGTATTCGAGTTCAGAAAAATGAACTTTTGTTACTTATTTAAAGTTATAAAAAATGTTATCAATCAATAATGGAAGCGGCATAATTGTCTCTACAAAATATATTTGGTTTTATTTACAAAATTAAAGGAAACTACTCTATATTCCAGGACATTCATTTTTGATTTGACTGTTTCCTATATTAGATAATTCGAAATTTTTTTAACACTATTTGGAAGATTTGGCTCCTATTTAGTTTGTGATTATGTGATGATTATGATTAAGTCATCACAGAATATTCCTGATAGCTAATCTGTGTAGATCTGTGTAATATGCCAATATGGCCGAACAAAACTTCTTCGACATTCGGAGAAAGCAAAAACCAAGCAAAGTATAGTTTACATTACAAAGTGTAATAGTGGATATATTAAAATATAGTCCCAAGCTACTTTATCTATAAACTTTGAATATAGTATTATTTATAAAACTTCGCAACTATTGCTGAAGAAATGTCAAGGTGTCTCCGTTTAGTGTCTTAACCTAATTTGATAGAAAATGGAGTTACCGCAGCCGCCCCAAGGTACTACTGAATATTAATATAATTACGCGATGTACGTGGTATACGTTACAATTAATGACGTGAAACAGCGTGCAATTAAAAACCTTCCATTCTTTTAGATCAAGACCTGCGCAATATAATCGACAAACTGGCACAGTTTGTCGCCCGCAATGGACCCGAGTTCGAGAAGATGACCAAGAACAAGCAGAAAAACAATCCCAAGTTCAGTTTCCTCTATGGCGGGGACTACTTCAACTACTATCAGTACAAAGTCACAACAGAACAAGCAAGTAAGCATAATTAAAAACTGACAAATGGATGATGATAGTCCGCGGTCGGGCTCGATCGCTGGTTGCCTGTTGTTATAACCGACTCAAGTGAACCTCCGCTGTTTATAGTTCTAAAGCAATCGGCCGGTGGCCAGGTGGCTCCAGCTTCCGGGGCTTATATGGCACAGAACAGGCAATATGTAATGCCCCAACAGGCCGGCGGAACACCCGCTCAACTAGGTTTGGCGGCTTCAATGGCGGTGGCGCCTGCGCTTCAGCAGTGGTTGGCAGCCAACGCCGGACCGCCCGGAGCACCTCCTCAACAAGACCTAGAACACGTCAATGCACAGATCAACATGTTCAAAGAGCAAATTGTACAATCGGAAAGCAATCTTAACGCTCAACACACGGTAAGTCCTTCATATCAATATTCAAAGGTAATTTGTGTAAATTGCAGAAGTATATCAAGTTTGTAGGACAATGACCCCCTCCTTTTTTCCTGAAATAAGCCCTCTATCTCTAATGCTCCTTATATAATAAAATTAGAGCTGGGCACAAGACCAGTAATTGTTAATTAACAAAGTTAACATTTCCACTAACAGATTAACTTTTAAGTTAACTTTAAAAAATATTAACGGTCTCTTTAACTTCCGTTAACTTTCCTCAAGTCCGTTAATCGTTAATCCAGTAAACACATTCTGGCAAATACTTTCGGGCCGATCCTACTGGAACAACTTTGTTTCATACAATTTGTTTCATTACTCCACCGGTGCTGAGAATGATGAGTGTTTTGTTTATTGTTATAAAAATACTACGTTCTTTTTGAATTTTGTGTGCTGTCCATGATAGTTTGCGTCTGCGCAATGTGTGTATTTATAAAGAAAGAGTGTACTGTGCAAATTAAAACTAATATGTATATTGGAATCGGATTCCAGTTCCACTGTGGACGAAAATTCTTGGCCATATTTGAAAGACTAATTTAATTTTGTATCCAGATTGGAAAAACAAATACTTTTTTTTGCTGCATTTTCATTTGCAATCAGTCAGTTCCAAACTATAAGCAAATATAGTGTGTGTTTCTGTCTTTTTGAGGCTCTCCCCAGTAGGAGATGCCACCGAGCAACCAAACCTTGGATATTGTGGCGTTTGTCATAAGTCATCATTATGAGTTGTGTAGCTACTGACTAGCTCATTTGGGTGATTTTGGAGCCGTTTTTTGTATTTACAGGCCAATAGTTTGATCTTAACTGTTTTGACATTTAGCGCTTCATGGATTTCAGCATTAGTCACAAACTATGGTACATTTGATATAGTTCGCAATATGCCATTCTGTAGCCTTTGCAGGATCAATATGCTGGAGTCACAGGCACTTCCCGACAGTTGAATTTCATACATCCATGCTGGCTTTAGAATCATTTTATAGATTAATATTAAGAGTCAAATACTTTTTGAGTGTAAAAGATGCTTACCTAAACAAACAAAAATAAAAGCTTATATTATATAGCCTCAACAATGTGAAGTGACACATAAAAAGAGTGCACGATTCCCAATGCCTACTATTTGAAGAGATGGTCAAGGCAATTTGTATCATGTGTTAACGGATTAACGATTAATGTTAACTTCCGTTAAATCTTCGGAAACCTAACAATTTAACGTTTAACGAAGTAAACTTTTTCAATAATGGATTAGTGATTAAAGAAGTTAACTATTTAATTAACGGTGCCCAGTTATGAATAAAATTAGGTAACCAAAATTATTTTTACTGTGGTTTATTATTTATTAATTACTGTTATATTTTATTTTTTAATTAACTTTAATTCTTGAATAACAATATTATAAAGCAATTTAGTATATCTGGTAAGTGCTATTGGTCTGAGGGGCTAGAAAATGTTGAAAGATAGAAATCTTTTAAATTTATTGCTAGATTTGACATTATTGTATTAATAATCTGCCTTATTTTATACTCACTGGTATAATTAATTAACTGTCCAACCTGTTTTTTGCATTTTTGTGGAAATCTTTAAATATTAATTAATTTTGAAATATTAGTCATTAAAGACATCATTTAAAAAATAAGGAGAAATGTTAAACATCTCGGAAAAATAAATTATTATCATAAAAATATGATCCTGGATTTTTTGTCAAAAATGTTAATTCTAATATTTCTAACTAGTCATATTATTTCTTTGAAATCATCCATTTTAATGATGAGTGTTACAAGTACTTAAGAGTTAATTATGCAAGCGAGTATAATAAATATTTTTTGCCTGCGACTTTACATATTATAATTATTATAGCCTATTGTGTTATTCTAATCTGTATTACTGTAAAGTTTCATCAAAATATGTTCAGTAGTTTTTGCATGAATGAGTACAAACATCTGTACATCTTCACAAATTCATATTTATAATATCGGAATTAATTTGTTCTTACACATTAGAGTGCATTTATAATAATATCATGTCTCTTAATTCATCACACCAAATTGAAAAATCAACAATATTTTTTTATAACTAACAAAGCACTTTCTAAAATTACCTAATTTGGCACATGGATTTTTTTAATGTTTTTATTTCCATTTATTAATTATTTTTTACTTAGCAAATAGCAATACTTTATAATATACATATAATATTTTTATATATGGTATGCATTTGGTCTAATAAGTGATTTGTCTGAATTGCATAACATTTGGTTAACGTGTAGTTTACTAAACATATAATTCATTTAAAATGTTATCTTTACAGACAATCATGCGCAGACAGGGACAAATAATAGTTGTAATTTGTTTTTTATGCATGAAATATCACTAGTGTCAGAAATATAAATATTTTTTAAGTAATGACTATCAACTTGATATCAGACATGCTGACAACCTTAGTAGAAATAAGGATAAGGGATAGGAAAATAGGCTATCCCTTATCCACTCACTGAAACACAACAGCATGCATGCTGTTATTTCACAATAGCTTTTTGTGATTCTGTGAGTATTATTCTTGATGTAGTTAAAAACTAGTACTATTGTCACCGAAGCCTCCGTCGAAGGTAGGTAATTTAATTTGGTTTGTAAACATTTTTCTACTAAATATACATACTTTATGCTATGCTATACTAAATGTCAAGTTTCTATTTGTGGAAATTTGTATTAATTGACCTCATTAGTTCAAAGGTAACATATTTGTTTTACATAATGTATTGCATGTCAGGGAATTTTATCTATATTCAAAGATTTATCATAGAAATATGTATGTTTTGTAATTTTGACAAAGTATTTATTAAACCCAATGCAACTAAATCTTTAATTTCATTGCAGCTCTTTTAAAATTAATATGTAATTTTTAGTTACTCTTTCAGTGGTAGGCAGAGATATAGTTTCTTTTTCATTATTTTTTGAAAGTATATTGCAAATCTATTTAAACTGTTTAAAGTGATATATTATTGTTTATATACGAGTTCAAGATTTTCTATATAACTCAAAACTTCATACAAAGATTAACGCTATCAAAGTTTTAAATGACTTTTATAAAGCAAAGTAATAAACTTAATCTAGTAGAGTCACTGAAGCCTAAACTCTAAAGTAACAAATTTGTTATTGAGCCACACAAAAATTATTGATAAACCTGACTAAAAGCTTCACATAAAGTGACAACATGTTATTTTAGGTACTGATACAACAACAGCAGGCTAAGATCAATGAGTTGGTGAGCAAAGCGCAAGTGGAGACAATACGAGCAATGGCCGAAGAGAACAAGATCAATCTGACTGAATTGGACAATGTTTTGCAGCCCATTATTGACACGTGCACTAAGGACAGCATATCCGCAGGTAAATTATCTGATATTTAAGTTGATTGCTTCAAAGTGTGCTACGAAAATAATTATTGTGAATGTTTGGGAGTTATTTTATCAATTTCAAACATCAAACTTTTAATCAAATATTCTTAGGTTTTCCTACGAATATGACCTTTCCTTTATTATTAATTTATAGATAAAAATATTTCTGAATATGTTTATCTTTGAGCAAAAGCAATTGGCCACACATTATATTTTCTAAAACTCGAAACACCAAAGACCAAAACCACCCTTAGTACTAATATGGATAATGAATAGACAATAAAAATATTATTTTTCTTTGCAGGCAAGGGTTGGATATTGCAGCATTCAACATCACATGAATCGGGCAAAGTGATATCTCAGCACTTACTTCGAAAGGTGACACAGACTGGAGCGGTGTTCACACAGAAGCTACACATCATATATCTCGTTAATGATGTATTACATCATTGGTTAGTACCATCACAATGGATATTGAATCATTTGGGATATTTCTATTACTTGATTAAATATTTCCATTGAATTTATGTGTTATCATTAATGTTTGCCAAGCCAAGGGGAGGTTAAGTATTTCGGGGCATGCCATCAGAGAAATTTTATTCATTACTCTTTGTTTATCTCTTGTTAGTATTGCAATAATTTATAAATTAAATTACTATTGGATGACATGTCCTGAAATAATTTTTCTATTTTTTAATTTACAAATTAATCCTACATGTTTTTTTTTCATTTATGTATGTTAAACAAGGAACAGGTTGAAAATAATAGTGTTAAATTTCCGCATATTGGTAATGCACTGGAACCATGTCGCATTTTTCAATGTGACGTCACCCGTAACTAAAAACTCGTCGGCCAGTGTTGTTAAAGGTACTGAGTGTGTCACGGAATTACGTCACAAAAGTGGCGGCCAGATGCATTAGCAATTTGCGGGCTTTTCACAGCATATTATTTTGAAGTTATGAATTTAAAAGCCAACATTGTCATTGTCCACTCGGACAATATAATTGTATTCTAATTTATATGGCAACTAAACATTTATAAGCAATTTATATTTATACTAGCTGTTGCCCGGGACTTCGTCCGCGTTAAAACAGATAAAAAGTAGCCTATCACGTGTTCCGTACTTCTAAATGTTTATCTACCAAGTTTCATGAAAATCAGTTAATTTGTTTAAGAGTGATGGAGGAACATACATACATACATACAGAAAAAAAATCTTAAAATGGTCAATTTAGTTTCAGTGTCATGTATAGAGCCTATATACACGATATTTCTGAAAACAAAGTAAATTACTCCATGACCGACTCCTACAGATTTATTATTAGTATTGATATATCATTTATAGTAAAAAAAAAATTCTGTTATTCTGGTCTCCTTCGAGTTATTTTCTGAAATTATTAATTTATACGATTTTCGAACATTACAAAATAGTTTAGGGTTTAAAAAAATAGTATGTACATATTTTTTAATTTTAAATATTTTGCTGCTATTCTTTATTAAGATATGGTTTATTGATTTGTGTTTGACCGTGACAATAATAATAATATTAAGCATCGTGTTTTCTATAGTGACCTATAGGTGTCTTTGATACTGTTATTCCTAATTACAGTGCACGCAAAAACGCAGAAGATCTCAAGAAAAATTTGGAAAACGTGGTGGTTCCCATGTTTTGCAATGCCAGTATAGGTAACATATTTATAATAATGCCCTCAAGTCATAGGTACTTTTTTGCGCAAATCACATCTATTCGTTAACATTATTATTATTAGTAACATTTTCATAGATGACCCACCGCCTGCGGTTTGTGTCAGGTAATTCGCTTGTCGACTTCCGTAGCCCGAAACTCCAGTTTCATTCTCTCGCTGTTTCAGCCGTCACCGAAGAGCAGGAGGCTAAGCTTAACAAGCTACTGCGACTGTGGGAGTCCAAGTCGAACTATTTCGACTCGTCTGTCATTGAGAAAATGAAAAGTCCCACCACATCGTATCAGGAATATCAGAACAACTTGATCGCGCAGCATTCCAATGCGATATCGCATTTGACGCAACAAACAAAAACAATGTTTGAAAAGTGAGTACAGTAGAGAGTTTAGCATCAAGGTCTTTGGGGAATTTGAAAAATTTCAAAGTTTTACTTTTAAAATTTCAGCTATCAAACGCAACATCAAGCGTTCGTGTCACACACGATGCAGCAAATACAACAATTGGAGATACAAAAACGTGCAATAGAGGTGCAGAATCAGGAGAACAACGACAATTCGCAGAACTCATTTCAGCACAATTTTGGCGATCAGAGCTTCCTAAAAGTGGGCTACGATCAGAATTTCAATTCGAACAATAAAAACTATGGAAGCGAGAGCGGTGATAACTACGCTTCGAACAATAGCGTGAGCGGTAATGAGAACAGTTACGACAGTCAGGCGTTCGATCAAATAACTCGTAACAAGGACGATAACGTTCAGCCCATAGAGGATGTGCCGGAGCTTCCAAACGTGAATTTCTCCCAACCGCCACCGGGTTTCGAGCCGAGCGAAACCTTGAACCCGATCGCATTCCAGAACGGTCTTCCAGATCTCAGTAAGCCTCCACCCGGTTTCCCTCCGTTTCCTGAAATGAGCAGCGATGACTTGATGCCCTCCGTACCGTACTTTGAACTTCCAGCAGGATTGATGGTGCCTCTTATAATGGTTAGTGGCTTTCTTCTTCTCTTTTGGCTCCATCAGATCTTCTCCGATGATTTTGCCAGTGTATTAGTAAAAATAGCAATTTGTAATAGCCTTTTTTTTTTAAATAAAAAAGGCAAAATTGAAATTAAAAATCAAAAGTAGAAGATCCAGAGACTAGTCAGTCAAGTCAAGTCTATAATTTTTCTTAGTTTTCCAAAACAGGTCCGTTAAGTCCAAAGTCAGTCAGGTCCGGTTAGTGGCTTTGTTTTTTTTTTTTTTAAAGTGAAAATAGAAACTTTTGGTTT
This sequence comes from Synanthedon vespiformis, assembly GCA_918317495.1. Taxonomy (NCBI): domain Eukaryota; kingdom Metazoa; phylum Arthropoda; class Insecta; order Lepidoptera; family Sesiidae; genus Synanthedon; species Synanthedon vespiformis. The sequence continues at coordinate 8,314,709 of OU906951.1, read as the reverse complement.
AGAGAAATGTCACCGAATTGCCGTGACGTCATGCTTCATGCTCAGTGACGTTTAATGTTGATGTTAAACCTTTTTTTAAGCAGTTTAGGCAACATTGACATGGAGAAAAGGCGTGTGTGTGTGTGTGTGTGTGTGTATGTTTTTAAGCTAAGTTTTCACTTTTGACGTGTAGTGGTGGCAGTCCTACAACTGATAGTATTTTATGAGTAACATTTTAATAAGTAGACAAGTTCGGTCACCTATCATCAACTAGACCAAAAAAACATGCAATTTTTACAATGCCTACTAGAATAATAATAAATAAATAAATATGACTCCCATTCCACATAGCACCATCTAGTTCCACACTAAGCAACTAATGCTTGTATTATGGATACCCAGACAGTTGATATACTACATAGATTACTTTTTTTTTTGTAAATACATACATATTATAAATACATACATCCATGACTCAGGTACAAAGGTAAATGTTAACATGTTTGACTCTAGCGTTTGTTAACAGCTAGGGTTACTAGCCACTAGACCAAACGTGTCGTCAAATGTGTCACACGTGTCACATGGGTGTACTAGAAAGATATAAATTTTATTCATGCATATATGTAACGTGAATGTGGTGTCCATAAAGTTATTAAAAGATTGATTGTGGAATTAGCTGGAGGAGGACAGATACAGGCCATTGGATCCGATGCGGATCCGTCTGCCGCCTCCTGCGCCTCCCAACGAGCGACTGCTGGCGGCTGTCGACGCCTTCTACGCCGCCCCCAACCACGAGCATCCCCGCGACAAGTAATCTATACTAATATTATAAAGAGGAAAGATTTGATTGTTTGTTTGTTTGTATTGAATAGGCTCCGAAACTACTGGACCGATTCGAAAAATTCTTTTACCATTAGAAGCCGACATTATTCGTGATGAACATGGCTACTTTTTACCGCGGGAAAATGCTTCACTCTTACGGGAAATCTAAAATAAAAGTAAATACTAGCGGCTTGGCTTGGGATACACTTGATAGCGCCATCTATCGGATTTGGGTGGAACTGCTTGGGAGTTATTTTTAGCGATCCGCTCCACGGTATCTTATAATTTTATACTTTTCAACGCAGACGAAGTCGCGAGCACCAGCTAGTTATACTATATATAAAGCTGAAGAGTTTGTTTGGTTGGAAGCGTTAATCTCAGGAACTACTGGTTCAAATTGAAAAATTTTTTTTGTGTTGGATAGTCCGTTTATCGAGGAAGGCTATAGGGAACGCGGATGAACTCGCAGGCACCAGCTAGTTTTTTTTGTTTTTTTTTTTTTTAAAGAGATTCCAACAATATTTGATCCAGCAAGGTTTTTTTTTTTACGAGATTTTTTGGCTATATCGTTTGTTGTGATGTCACTACATTGCATTCACAGGCATTGTTTCGTGTATTATCATATTATGTAGTAATACGTACTTACATTATGCTAGTTATATTAATTAGACTTTTATGCTAACTTTTTTTTTCAGCGAGGGATGGGAAAAGCTAGGTTTATACGAGTATTATAAAGCGAAGAACGCAGCCAGAAAGTTAAAAGAAGAAGACATAGCCCAGGGCAGAAGAGAGAAGTCAAAATCTCCGAGCCCCATACCCAAAGACCTTCAGAAGCAACCCACACCTCCGGGCAGAAGATATAGGTTTGAATTAGATTTATTCAATTTTTTTTTATCTGTGATATCTCAAGATTCAAGGTGAAAATACAATTATTATGTTTTATATCTATATACTAATATTAAGTCAGTCTGTCTGTCTCTTTGTTACCTTTTCAGTCGTCATGATATTTTGCAATACGTTGTCAGGGCTACCTTTCACCCATCCATAATAAACTGTTCCCAAGGGATCATCTAAAATTGAGAAAACTAACGATTGGCTTGAGAACAGTGTAAAGTATAAAAGACTGTCTAACAGTTCTGTTAGTACTTCCCATTCCTTGTACAACCCAACAGTGGAAAAGAGAAATTATTCACACGCATACCTCTGTTTGGTGATGTTTGTGTAATAAATTTTAATGTGACGTCTTACAAGTGGAAATAGTTAAATTAATTTTGTCGTTATATCTGTTTCGTGTGCTGTATTCATTTAACTGATTAAATTGCAGATCCAAAAGTAGAACTCCGGAGAAATCTTCAACGCCTCCGCCAAAAGTTCGATCAAAATCGCCTTCACCAAAACGAAAACCTTGGAGGAGAGATAGAGATAAAGACAGTAAATTATTTTCTTTTTTTTTTCCAATATTACTCTCGTAGAAACTTATAGTGTATGGTGTAATGTATATTACTTTAAGAGCTTAATGTTCATTACTTTTAGAGTTTAAAGTGTAATGTTCATTACTTTTATTGTGTAACGTATACTACTTTTATTGTGTATTGTATAATATATTATTTTTATAATGTAATGTACACTACTTTTATTGTGAAATGTATAATATATTATTTTTATTGTGTAATGTACACTACCTTTATTGTGTAATGAACATTACTTTTATTGTGTAATGTACATTACTCTTAATGTGTAATGTACATTACTCTTAATGTGTAATGTACATTACTCTTAATGTGTAATGTACATTACTCTTAATGTGTAATGTACATTACTCTTAATGTGTAATATACATTAGTTTTAAATGTAATCTAGGTCGCCGCCGGTCGAGGTCCCGGTCCCGGTCACGCAGTCGCTCTCGGGAAAGGGAGCGACACCGAGACTCTCCGAGGAATCGACGAGTGGAACGATCCAGATCTCCGACCCCACCCAGTTTTCTGTGCGTATCTTTCCTTTATTTATGTGCTACATACTAGTTCGTGCTTGACGTGTATTATTAACTCTCGCAATTCGCAGCTTAACAACTGCCGGTATACAATTGATACCAATCATTGGTGAACCAATGATTGTTATTAACCAACCAACCAACCGAATTTAATTAACGAACTACCTAAAACATTAAAAAGCGAAATAACACTCAAAAACATCTCATATAAACTAAAAAAATACTTTTTACAATTAACTTTAGATAAATATAATTTTTAACAAATTTTTAAAATGGGTGATTAATTTTAAAATAATAAATGTTTGTGAGCGTCAACAAAAGGTTTAATCAAGGGTAATCGGAATAAATTATAATAAGTATTTGTATATATAAATGTATATATTTTAATATTATTTATATTATGTAAATAATAAGGTACCTACATATTTTAATGATTATAACCTAAACATGGTGTGCGGAGAAACTCTAATGAGTTTATGTTTACACCATTGTTAATTTAAATGTAAACATTACTGTATAACAAATAGATAAATAAATAAATAAATAAATAAATAAAAACCACAGATCTTCGGAAATCCCCGCTACTTGTGTGTGTCACTAAAATTACGCACACTCACGAACATATAAGCACACAATGACAACCGACCCGGCGTACCCACTTGCACGCACACAAGTGTCGGACCAATAGCATTTTTTCGCTCGCTTGTTGTTCGTGACGAAACACGTGATTGAATCGTCGAGCTAAACAATTCCGAGGCACGCTCTATTCTTTAGCGGGGCCGCGCGCATTTCCGAAAATTTGTGCATTGAACAAAGTCCAGACTCGGTAGTGAGGGTTAGAGAGTGCTCTGAGACAGTCGTTTTACAAAGTATTTTATTTTGACAGCAATGCACCCTTTGGGAGTACATCCGCCGGTCTGGATTCAAGTAACAAGGGGCATCAGCTTCTTCAGAAGATGGGATGGAGTGCAGGAGGTCTCGGCGCTTCGGGACAAGGGATAGCGGAGCCAATCAGCGGGGGCACAGTCAGAGACAGACAAGACCAGTATAAAGGTATCACTAACATTTAGATACTTTCTTTGCTCCGATAGTTTCACAAATTGTTTGTCAAAATTATTTATAAAATTGCTGTTTTTCGAAGATAGTTCGAAGTTCAAAACGGACAACCAAGTGTGGTGGCTGGCTTGATTATATAAATATAATATTTGAATATATAAAATCATGATACAAATAATCCAACAAAATTCAAATCAAATTTCAATATACAAGTCTATAAGATTATGTCCAATAGTGCACACTTGTGGACTAGTATTCAATTCACGACGATGAATTTATAATATTGCCTCTGTTACGCTCAACATAGAAAATTATTGTTTAAAATCATCGTTGACTTGCATTGTTACATTTAGTAGGGTCTTGAATTGAAATGTAGTTTTTATTTTGTAGGTGTCGGTGTAAACCTGAACGATCCCTATGAAAACTTTAGAAAGAACAAAGGTGCAGCATTTGTAACGCGAATGAAGGAAAGAGCATTGGAGCGGTCTTCGTGATCGCCACTCACTTGTAAATGTATATAATGATTGAGATCGGGTTATGAATGAATTTTGTCAAAATCAACATTATTAATAAATTAATTTTAATATGCAAATTATTATTTCTTAGTTATAATTTTTGCCAATATTCTATCTAGGCCTCCGCCACTGTGCAGCAGCAAATGTTGAAGTTGAAAAAAAGAAAATAATTTATTGCTATTGTTCACAGTTTTGGATCAGTAAGTTTTCAAAATGTGACAAATAAAATGGCCTTTGAACTGCTGATCCTTTAAAATATAATCTTTTTTCATAGGAAAGTAAGCATAGGCATTATACTGATTATACATATAGTACCTACATTACTCTTTTCAAGTTGAACCACTACCCTCTACCATTTGCTTTGAAGACTATTTGTATTACCTATTTATTTGTCTTACCTAGTTGGACATTTCGGAAAACAAAAAATATAGTTTATTAATAATTTATTTACGGATTTAAAATAAAAAATTGTTTTGCTAAAGTATTAAAAAAGCATTTATAATTCAAAATCATCCTCATAATTGTCTTTGAATTCAGATAACCTATCTAAACATTCCTTATATTCTGCTACTTCTAAACCTTCCTCTTTGAACTTGTGAAGTTTCGCGAATTTTATTCTGCTGACTTCTCTGTGTAGTCTCTCAATAGTATCAGACAGGAACGTCCCATTATGGTAACCGGCTATTACTGGACAACTTTTCATATTCTCATTTCTCACCGCATCAGTCACAAACCCATAAGTGTTTAGTTTATCTGAAAATATCTTCGGATACGGTGACTTCAGTTCAATAGGCTTCTCACAGATTGTCAGACTTGTGGCTGACAAAAAATTCGTCGCTTGAAAGTAAAGTTCAAGCATTTCTTTTACACTATTGCACTTATAAGCTGGAAGATTTTTCTGCTCTTTCGCTTCCTTCGGAGGCGCTTTCAAATAGCTTTCAGGAATCCCTCTAATTGTTATCGTTTGGAAAATTTTATCAGTAGCAATTTTACAACTGGGTGTAATAGACGTGTATATGGGTTTTGTGGTTTCATTTAAATAATCTATTAGGTATTGCGATTCATTCATTCCTAATGGTATTCCGAGAGATGCTGCGACCATTTTTCTTCCATACCCAGTCATGTCAGCGCAGACGTCTGATATTGTATACAAATTGTTTTTGCTTCTATACTTTTGTCCTAACGTGTCTATGGCTGATGACAATAATGCCGATGAATGGTAGTAAATTTCTGGATTATAATTTATATGTTCAAAGGTCCTCGCATTTCCTGGCTTTCTCCAACCTCTCTCTCCAGTACAAATGGGTATGAACATTGTACAATACTCTGATAATGTCTCTAAAGAAAGTGCTATGTTTACTAATCTGACTGAGTCCTTTAAATTTGATGTGTCTCTTTCTTCTGGTGTTGTAGGATTGTTATCAGAAAAGTTTGACGCTATTATTGGATACGTCAAAATAGTTTTATTGTAGTCATCTGTCAAGTCTTGTATGCAGCTCATCGCGAGTCCCGCAAAACCATCGGTGCAGTCAAAGTTAACCTGAAATCCTTGTAAGCTATCACACTCCTCGACATATTTTCTAATATTGTCACTAAATACTTCTCCATAGTCACTCTTCCATAAAGTTTTTCCAGTTAGAGATATATCAAATTCCTGAAACATAAAAAAAGATATTAAAAAGAACAATATGTACTTATCTATCAGGGAATGTTTTTACATAGTCGGGTCGATAGTTAAAAATATTTACATTATTAACTCCATGTTGATACTGTTTAACGACATTAACTGTTCTAGAGTGTAGCCTTGGGTAAAAGAAATCTGTCCAAGTTTCAGTGATCTGTTCAAAGTCATAATTCTTTTGCTCTACATCTGATGCACCTTCTGCATCTATATCTTCTAAATATTCGTTCTTTTCAGCCCGTGGCTCTTCAATTTTTTCAATATTGTCCCAATTGTAATTATCATCCTGACCATGTTCTTCAGGCAAACCGCCACTTGTGGACAAAGTCTTCAAAGATCCTTTGAGATCAGATATCAAAAGTCTCGGTGTATAAGTCGTTTCTCCTCTTGCTGTCTGACCCTCGCGGTATAAAATGTCGTGATTACACTCCGATACAACTGTACCGGTATAATCGAAACTTAATTCTTGTGTGTTCCAGAAATGAGCTCCCACATAATTGGAATAGTGACCAAATTGTAGAGTCAGTATTTCACGTGTAGACATTCCGATTGTTTTGTTCTTAATTAATAACGATTTAACAAACAAAAAACAAACATCGATATAATAAAACCGAATACGAATAACAAACAAACACGTGAGTGTCGGCTTGTCGAGTGATCACTTGATCAGTGAAGGACAAGGACGAGACCATAGAGTAACTTATTATGACAAGACCAGATAGGACTCTATGTTCCTTGACAGTGACAGTCAGTGACACTGACAGGACTTGATGTTATTTTTAATTTTTTTTTGGGACTTGACTGCTTTGGACTTGACGGACCTGTTTTGGAAAACTAAGAAAAATTATAGACTTGACTTGACTGACTAGTCTCGGGATCTGCTATTTTTGATTTTTTAATTTCAATTTTGCCTTTTTTTGTTTAAAAAAGGCTATTCAAATTGCTATTTTTACTATCATTAGTAATCACTGGCAAAATCATCGGAGAAGATCTGATGGAGCCAAGACATTAAAAGAGAAGAAGAAGAATTTTTTTGAATGAATAAATAAACAATGTAGAGTAGAGAATAGAGAAGTACACATACACACAAACTTATCAAACCCTACCCCAGATCCCCTCCCCCTTTGTTTTGATTGGGATTAATTACTACTATTCAACTTATATATAATTTTCAAGTATTTTATAATTTTTAAGTCTTACACAGTAAAACCCTATAATTGGCAATATATGTAGTGAATTGTATCTGTTTACGTTATTTTTTGTTTTGCTGTTGGGTTTGTGATCAAGGTAAATAAATAAATACACAGGCCTACAGAAAACTTAAACAATCAATTAACAACTCAGCAGCAATCGGGTCGGACGCGGCTGCTAAAGTGCACGGTTGTTCACACCTTTATAGAAGTTAAACCATAGAATAATAACTAAAGCATAGTGATACCTCAGCACACAACACTATATACTCATAATCATGTGACCACAAACTAAATAGTAGATACTAACGTATCAGACGGACATCTGCAGTACAAATGCTCTGGACATGGGCAAGCTCACCTGATTGGTCATAGCAAGATAGAACATGACATTTAAGTTCCCCCGCTTCTCTCACCCCTTTGTTTTTTTTACGGGCTTTAGGGATTCTTGAATTTATTTTTAAATGGATATCATCACACAATTAAAACACAGTAAATAATGGGTACATATTTATTTTTAGGATATCCACAAACATAACATGAACTTAATATACGATTTCAATACAAACTAGAATTGAAATACACCATAAAACATATATTGTATTAATGATAAACATTTATAGGCATGTAGAACAAGAACACAAACACTACCACTTTTCAAAGAGTTCAACGGGATGCCACTCTTCTCCGATTCTTGAAACAGTGATGGATATACTGTTAAGATTTCTTTGGAGTCACAAAACGAGTTGTGGCAGATGGGCGAATTCACTTATTCTATTCCGTAAAGAATCATTTTTCGAGTCCTTTTTTGCACATTGTATATTATCCTGGTACACAGCACTTGTAATACATACTTAGTATGTATGTATCAAAAGATTTTTGTTTATAAATGATTATAAAAATGCGGAAATTAATCTACGCGACAATAAACAACAATCATGTTTCAAAACAAAATGGCTTCTCTCTCTTATTAGAAGGTTGAGAGTCAAGGTCAAATGTCATGTTCTATTTTGCTATTACCACAGGCCAATAAATTCATATGTCTAGTGATTTTTCCTTGAAGATTACCAGCCGTGCATGTGACGACTGAAAATGAGCGGTAAATTTTAAAATATAACTGAATTTTATAATAAAGTATGGAATCCGGTTTTTTAAAATATTTGCATACCCCAAAGGGTAGAGCAAGCAAGCCTTACTCATTATAATTACTTATATTTAGCAAATAAATTATTATTGTAGAACATTGTTACAAGCGTCAAGCAGTTTTATTATTTTGGACATAACCTATTTACGGTCATGTGTGATATGATTGTTCTAGTTCTCTAGGGTTTATTAGTGCGAGTTTTATTTAGGTTCATAATGAAAATTTAATATTTTGTTTTATTTCCCACAAGGCATACATTATACAGAAATACACAGTTACACACTAACGGAACGGTAGTAATACTAGATTTATGGTTACACATGTCAAGCTAATAACACCCCGTTTTTGCGTCGGGCGTTTAAAATGCAAAAGATAAAAAGGTATAAGTAAATAAAACAAGATTATTCTCAATTCACTTTTGTTACGAAAATTTATTAAAACCATATTCGATTTAAACTTATGAAATATCTACTAAAGAAATTAATTTCTACTCTTACTTAATTACCACTAAGTTAACTTAATTATAGACGTCGAAATACTGGCAGTGAAAAAAATACAGTACATATCTGCACCAGATATTTATTGTACATTTTAATATTTAAAACACTGACTGGGGATTATCAAATTGCGTGCATTGCATTGGTTTCAGTTTAACTAAACCATTAATCAAAAATTTGAATTCATTTTCTTTTTCTACTGTTTAAAACTCAACAAAAACTTTTAAAAAAATAAAATTGAAATAATTCCCTATTTTCACTTATATTAGAAATAAAAATTCATCATAGTGGACCTAGAGACTAAGTGTAGCCGTTTTTTTTAGTAAAAAGAAAAAAAAAACTTTTTACAGCTACATAAAATGAATAACTTGATTATGTACTAAATAATGTTACATAAACATCAAATGAAAAATTCATTTATTGGCGTGATGAATTTAAAACTTTATTTCACATTTATTTGTAGGTACTCAAAAAAATGTTGTTTTAAACTCAAAACGGTGTTCCGAAGAAACAAAATAATAGTAATTCCTCTCACGTCACAACTGTACAGTAAATAAAATCCCACATTTCATTCAAGCGACCACTTATCGTATATTTACAATGAAATTGCACACATCATACATCCAGTATACGACAAGCACCTAACTTAGAATTTCTTAATAAAAAAAAAAAACTATTACTAATAGTCTATTTCATTTTTCTAAACTAAGCACATTATTACATTTATGTACTTTTATCCTTAAACACGAAACGATTTATTTAAGTATAAAAAAGTGGCTAAAAATTAAGTTTCGTTTACTGCTCTTCATTATACAATGGATACCATATAATATATGAAAGTACAAAAATGGTACAAAACCCCTTTGTTCCCCGTACATAACCAGCATTGGGAGAGGACAAATAATTCCTACTCCAAAACCCGGTTTTGGAGTACGATTTTTTTCTTTCCTTGTACAGAACCAAAGTCGGCGTCCGGTAATGTACGAAGAAAGATATTTCCCGCTGCAAAACCTGGTTGTGTAGCAGAATTTTATTATTCTCGCTACAATACAAAAAAAAGGTAACGAGCCTCATTTCCTAAACCTAACGTTGGTTCTGTACTAGGCTAGGCATTAATAATTCCTACTTCAAAACAGGGTATTGTAATAGAAATTATCTTTCCTCGTACATTTACCCATGACGCTGGTTTGGTACAAGGAAAAAAATCATACTCCAAAACCCGGTTTTGGACTAGGAATTATTTGTCCCCCCCCCCAATGCTGGTTATGTAAGTTGTTTGTGTAATGGGAACAAGGGACAAAACCCGCTAGTATTTAAATATATAAAGTAGTCATGACGAGTAATACAGCAGGTACATATATCACAGATCTAATCTGATTGGTTTAATGAGATAGATTACACATTTAATAATCTAGTTAATAGGCGCCTATTATAAAATTTCATCTATTTGAAACGATACCCGCCTATATTACTCTAATGAACGGTGGAATAAAAAAAAAGATACTTTGCAGACCTTTTCTGTTGACATTTGTAAAACTGTGAAAAGAGAAATTTTAAAGAAAACGTTGCAATTCTAATTGCTACTACTATCACAACCAAAAAAATAATATAGTATAGGTGTTCCAATAGTTCATCGAATAATGCATAAATTAATACAACATAATATTTTAATATTTATACAAATTAAGTGGAACGCTACCACCAATTTTAATCAAGAAAAATACAGAGCGTCCCAACACTATGAAGGGAAAGTACCTTAAATATCGTAGATAGGATATTTTGCTGAAAGAAGACTTTATGTTATTTTCAAAAGTTAGTAATACTCCATTCAAAGATATTCTAAAAATTACGTCGTCGTTGGCAATAAATAATATTCTTGAAATTTGAATCAAACATTTTACGTTATTACTGTCTTTTAATATACTATGTTACTTAAGAATTGTTATTTTTTGTTTATTCTTTCGATTGGCATCATAAAAATATGGGCGATTTTTTTTTCACATTTAAGTCGATTCAATTTTGAGACGAAGCAAGTAATTTTTACAAAATCTTTGAATGCTATATTACTAACTTTTAAAAATAACGTCTTGGGACGCCCTGTATTATAAACGTTCTTTACATTTCGATAATTTTTCATCAAACACATCAATCACACAATTCAATAAACGCCATTAGTAACTCGATAAGAATTTTAAAAGTGGCAAGCAGAGCACTGGTTGTGTCGCTATTTTCATATAACTTTGACAAATAAATAAATAATAATGTAACTTAAAACAAATTTTAGGTAAATATTTTTTTTTAAAGTAAGAACACTGGTTTTATTGCACTGAGAGATTACAAAAAAAATGTATTATATTAAATACAATACAATTTTATTTGGTTATCAAAATCAAAATTGAACATGTTACTGAAGTGTTTTAGAAACAGGATTATTGAATCGGATGCGGATTTTTAGAGGATCAGATCCGAAATTTTGTAAATAAATGATTAAAATTAATCACTTTAATATAGGTATTTTTATTAAGTAATCAAGATTTCAGAAATGATTTAAAAAAAAAAAAACAATTTCATACAGAATAGATCCTGGGCAAATCTGTCAGACTTATGACTAGCTAGATATCCGCATCCGCAAAAGATTCGCATCGATTGATGCGTTTGCGGATGCGTTGAAACAATATAAATAAATACAATGCCTAAAAAAGCACATCTACTTGTTGAGATTTGCCAAGAACATGATTTTTTAATTAGCAGTAGTGCACCCTTAATTCGACAACAACGGAATGGTTACAACCAAATTACTTCAAACGCTTAAAGAAAAGTGACTTATTGTCCTTAGGTAATTTGAATTCTGTCCTTAGGTAATTTGAATTCTGTCCTCAGGTAATTTGAATTCACCTTACGAGTCTCTAGTTGTACACGTTACTGTAAAAGTCGGAACTAGGATCAATCCTAAGATTAACCAGTCCAAACTGTAGTAATTTAAAACTTTACCTACTACCTTGGTAAAAATTAGGTTTTGTTTCAGAGACACGGTAAATGTTGAAAATTTTACATAGCTAGACGACGCGTCTAGACATATCCTTATAATATACAAAGTCCTCCGCCGCGTCTGTCTGTCTGTTCGCGATAAACTTAAAAACGACTGCACCGATTTTCATGCTGTTTTCACTAATGTATAGACTGGTTCTCGATGAAGGTTTTAGTATATAATTTACACACAAACACGAGCGAAGTCGCGGGTAGCAGCTAGTGTAAGTATAAAAAGAAGAGATAGCGACATGCGATACAAACTTAGTATCGTTTCACTTAGCTCTCAGTGTGAACTGCGCTTAAAACATTGGACAATACATTTTATTTAAGCGACATTTACTATGTCGTAATATATCACAGTATAAATTAAAGTAAAACCTAAAATTTACCAATATACTCTCTTTTACAGTAACATATACATACAAAGTTCCCTGTGCACGTTTTCGTTGGTTATATTGACGCTAATGTGAACAGGGAAAATGACATTTTATGGAAGATTAATTAAAAATAAACATTGTCTGTGAACAAATTGTTTATCAAAAAAAAAAAAAAAACAATTAGTTCAGATACAATGTCGGGGCACGTTTTAAAATTAAACCAGGTCTGCTTTGCCTGTACATAGATAATATACATAATATTTAATTAGAAGACAGAAAATATTAAATATTCAAATACATATTTGAAAATTTCAATTTTACACAGCAAAATGTCACAATGTACAATATTATTGCAACATTAATAATATACTAGGCGACATAACATAGATATATAAATAGGGCGGTGGGAACTTTTCAATATACCCGATATTATATTATTATTTGCCGTTGCACCAACACTTTTAATCTATACTAATAATAATAATATAAAATAAAATGCAAGTGTCTGTTTGTAATGTGAAAATAAATTTTTCTTTACTAAATGTATGTACATGTCAAAATTGTCTGTTTGTTCCGGATAGTTTCCAAAACGGCTGAATCAATTTTGAGGGAAATTTCACTAGAAGAAAGCTAATAGCTAAGGAGCTAAGTAGTAAAGTGAAGCAGAGATCATAATATTATACTGATAGGTGGACCACGACTTAATCTACTTTTATTTTTTAAAAGAAGCTATATATATATATATCTCTATATATAAAGCTGAAGAGTTTGTTTGTTTGGGTTGTGCGCGCTAATCTCAGGAACAATTGGTTCGAATTGAAAATTTATTTTTTGTGTGGATAGTACATTTATCGAGGAAGGCTATAGGCTATAGAGAACGGGGACGAAGTCGCGGGCATCAGCTAGTTTAAGCAGGCACTCCAAATCCAAATAAAGATATCTTCTTTTTTATTTTTTTATACATATTATCACCATACTAGCTGGCGCCCGCGACTTCGTCCGCCTTCGTCCGTGTTGAAACAGAAAAAAGTAGCTTATCCTGTGTCCCGTACGTTTAAATGTTTATCTACCAAGTTTCATGCAAAACAGTTAATTCGTTTAAGAGTTATGGAGGAACATACAATACCTACACCTACAGATTTATTATTAGTATTGATTGATGTTTCATATCTATTATAGATGATATTTTCGGTCTATTTGGCTTGATTAAATACGACTAAGTATCGTACAAATACTATACAACAAGAAAATTCTTAAAATAAAACAATTACACGACTGAAGAAGTGTAGATACAACAGCAGCTTTGATTATTTGTACTGAGAATATGGCTGAAAACCAACCACTTAATAATAACATTAAAACTGCACTTATTTTCCAATCTTATTAACTATAAACACTAGTTATTTCAATTATATTTCACAATTAAGCGATACTAAAATAATCGCTAATAGTTACTAACCTAATTATACAAATCTAATTTCAATATAACATCGTTGCTGAACCGAAATCTGCTATTTGCACTTTCTTAAAATTCCAACGTTTTGACCTTACAGGTTATCGCATATTTGCAGTTACATATTAAATAACTGCATTATCTTTAGTATGAAATAACTCTTTTTAACAAAAAATAAACCGACTTCAAATTCAAACTGTTCTATCATTGAACGTTTGAACGTCTTTACGAAACGATAGAAATAAAGCCCAGTGATTGGTCAAAATTTTATGTGGGCGTTTCAAGGACTAATCACCGGGCTTTATTCCTATCGCTTCGTAAATACGCAACGCTCCAGTTTGCATTGGTTTGCTTTTGGCTAGGGTCCCTGGAGGCAATAGCCTACATTTCCTTTTTGTAATATGCTTTCGGGCGATGGCGTTTTTTTTACCCCCCTAAACTTTTACGAATTAAGACAATTTTGATATCATTGGACTCAGTACACCTTAATCTAAGTCTGCACGTTTTTCATTTTTAGATGCTAATAATAACTTATATCGTAAGCAATATTTCTTAAAAATAAAAACGTAGGGACCTAGTTTTTCGTTATGTCTGCAACATTTCCAAAAATTATACTATGTTTAATGGGGGGAAACGTTATCACTTTTTGTATGAAAATTTACAACATGACAATCCTTTTCATCTATGTGCAGCAGCTCTGTTATGAGCAAAATTTACTCTATTAAGTATCAAAATAATAAATTAACTATTAAATTTGTTCACGTTTAAAAGTAAATAAATGATTTCTTTTTAAATGAACCTTCATGCAGATTTTGGTTTGACAACGACGATAAAATTAGTAGAAAAATGTAAGAAACACGCCCCGCAATTAATTAATTAGTACGGTGAAAGACACGTAACGAGTGTATATTTAGATCGGATCGCAATAGAATTGTAAATACACTTATCTGGTACAGACTTTTCATAATAAATTTAATATTCGAAACACAGCACAAATCACAACAAAACGAATGTTACTTGTAAAAAGAAATGATGACGAATCTGCTATCGCTACCGAGACAGTGGTATTAGATGAGGGCGACTCTGTTGACGAGCGGCGTCTTCCTTCTGTTGGCGTGCGACTGTCGCGCCACCGGTTGGTATATCAAGTTTGTTTTCGCTCTCTTCGCTGGCTGAACTGAACACCAAACATATTATCATGAGGCTTATAAATATTGTGTATTTTCAGAAGCCACAATTAACTCATTGACGTACGAGTCAAACATTATTCTATTCGATTAGAACTTTACCATCAATCGGAGGGACCAACAAAATGTCAAAAAAAAAGAAAGTAATTGTCTATACTAATATTATAAAGAGGAAAGATTTGATTGTTTGTTTGTATTGAATAAGCTCCGAAACTACTGAACCGATTTGAAAAATTCTTTTACCATTAGAAGCCGACATTATCCGTGATGAACATAGGCTACTTTTTACCGCGGGAAAATGCTTCATTCCTACGGGAAAACGGGTAGTAAGAATTTTCCTTCCGTGCTTATCATTTTCACATAATTTCTAAATGGCTGAACCGATTGGGTTGAAATTTTATATGGGTATTTCGATGATTTCCTGGATGATTTAAAAATACAATTGGAGTCGGTATGTCAACTACAAAACGGCTTGACCGATTGGGTTGAAATTTTGTATGTGTATTTCCATGGTTTCACAGACACGAATGTATTATATTTTATAAAGTTACGCGGACGAAGTCGCGTGCAATAGCTAGGTATTATATAAAAAAGTTGTTTGCGAAACTTACTTGTATAGTTATCTGCGAGTGACATTTCAAATTTAACAGGTTCAGGATCGTCAATCTCCTCATACGAATGCTCCAATACCTGGAAACATGATTTGTCATTTTGAGAAAAATATTCAAAGTTATTGTAGAAATATTACACTTCTAAAGCAAGGCCATGGAGACTGTATGCAAAGGATGTAATTTTTTTTTATAATAAAACGTATTTTATCTAGTAATAAATAAATTATGTTCTTTATTTATTACTAAACATTACAAAGTTTTAGTAAAACAGTTGCAAAGTCTTAGTTAATAGTTGGTGATCGGTATGACCCATAGTCGGTTAAAAGTTAGGACATGACAATAAGTTTAAAGAGAGTTGAATGAAAATAAGGTCAGAGTGAAATATAGAGGGAATTACCTCGATGTCACTCATTTCATCGGTCGATTGGGCGTCATCTGTGATGTAGGAAGTGATGTTGTCTTGTCCGGCCAGCAGCCGATAAGTGCCTCCAACCATCTCCTCCACTTCTTCCACTTCTAACATCTCCTGCTCTCCGTCGGACACCTCCTGTAAACGCAAATACGTTATATTAAGGCTGGAGGTACCCACTACGCCGAACCGGAAAAGTTTAGATTCAGGCCGTTGATGGAATAAATATGCTTCTCAGAATTAGGAAGTATTCATGTTTTGTTAAGTTTTTTATTCTAAGTTTCTATAAAATACATATAAACATCACTGTTAATTGGTGGTATTGTTTTTAATATTATTACTCACCGTACTGTACACTGGGGTATGGTCGGTGGTATGGTGGGTCAGAAGCGCATTTATCTATCATTCACCTTATACGGTATGTTATTATTAGTTAATTGAAAATGGGCCTCATAATCCACCAATAACAACGTTTTTGAATACATGGAATAAATATGCACGGACAGAGAATCATTAATCTTTGTATTTATTCCATCAACGCTTAACAAAATGCTGATTTCAAAACGGCCATCGAGTGAGGAACAAGGAACCGGTACGAGCTCGTTCACATTACACATTGGACTTCTGAAAGAAACGTGCCCTAAGAATGGTTACCGCTGTTAAACTGGCCCACCAGTTTACTATGTGAAACCTTGAAACTTGACCGGTTAATTTACCTGTTCGGCCAAGGGGTCGTCGTCGACCTCGTCCTTGACGTCAGCGTCGATGTCGAGGTCGGCGTCGGTGTCCACGTCATCGTCCGCGTCGTGCTCACTGCCGCCGCTGTACTTCATTTCGCCGCGTTCCAGCGCCTCTAGGCTCTCTGTTACATTCGTAAACGATTAGTTACTCTGTGGTTCAGAATAGAGATAGAAAGAAGGTGGGTGTTAAACTGAAAAACTGTTTTACAGCTATAACCATGGAGATTGGAGTCTATAGAGGTATGGAGGCCCAATTCCATACACGAGAAAGTGTCCGTCGAATAAGCTCAATTGGGAAGCGCTCATGTAGTACGAAACCAACCAATCATATCAAACACCAATGCTACACTACCGCCATTCTGGTCAATTTATGAACCACTATTTAATGCTTTTAGCTTGCCACTTTTTCAATTTAACGCCCATATGTAAGTTGGTCTTCCTTACCTCTAATCTCCATGGCTACAACCATAAAGGTATAATTCCAACAAGTAGGTATAGAGCGCTAACGTTCAAGAGGGAACAGGAGGCGCGGGTGGGAACATACAACTTGATCTCGTCTGGCCCTCGCCAGTCATAACCGAACGCTTATGACGAGCGTGTTCCCACTGAATAATCACTTAGTTTTTAAACAACGATGGTTAAATATGCCATAAAATCTTGTAAAAATGATACTAAGAAACAAAATAAACAGAAATTTGGCATCACATTTCATCGGTAATCTGCTAATTATATTTTTGGGCCGAATTAAAACTACACTTCGCGGGGGTGAAGTAGGTGTAGGACGGGCGCGGATGGAAGTGACACCGCATTGCCCCGCACCCACGCTACGATACTAGTGATTGACACGATCGACGCAGGAGTCGATATTTTTGGCCATTATATATTCGATTTATATTTTCATGTGAAAATCATGTTTTAAATCAGTTGTTTTGGATTAATATTTTATGAAACCTGAATTAACGCCATGAATTTGTCTTATTATTACATTTTATATGGTAGTAGTTTATTGTAATTTTTATGTGCATGAATTACTATCAAAATCAAAATATTTAATTTGTATTTTTGTATATTGCTTTCGTTTATACTAAAGTATTTAATCCTTACATATTATAAAAAATATCCTCGGTCGCGTTTGTCTGTCTGTCTGTTCGCGATAAACTCAAAAGCAACTGCACCAATTTTCATGCTGTTTTCAACAATGGATAGAGTGATGGTCAGCTAGTTAGAAGGTTTTAGTATATAATTTACAAAGATATAGGAAACACGAATCGCTTAGTAATCAAATCTAATTTCACAAATTTAGCTGCTTGAATAAACATAATTTTATTATAATAATCATACCTCATACATTCACTAATGGTCATATTATATAAGGATCAGATTTTACAAGGAAATGCTAAATGTATCGCTAATCAGGGTATCGCAGTAACATCAGCATATCGATAACACACGGGTTGTGTCGAACGATTGATTCACATCCCTATTCCTCACACATTCTTCGATATAACTATCTATAGCTCACTTGTCTACGACGCTCACTAAGCGATCGGAGCGATAGTAGCGTTCTGTACCTACCATTATTATTCTATAGCTACAACCAAATAGGGGTTCATAAATTGACCAGAATGGCGCTAGTGTAGCATTGTTGGTATAATTAGTTCATAGACAGAGAGAATGAATGGACTGAGCCTTCTCTGTCCAACTGTAATATAAATATGTATGGACAGAGAAATATAGAGTTGGTCAACATCTTTATGTACTTCTATTCTCCATGGTTTCACATTAACATTTTTATGGTAGCAAACTTTTTGAAGAAATAAAAAGTTATAGATTTTGTTATTTTTAATTTTTTCGTTTAGTTTTAATTAAGAAAAAGGCACGTGTAAGCGAGTTCATTGGACACAGTATTTAAAGTTATATTTGCAGTAAGTGAGTCACTAATCTTTATATTCCATTAACATTATAATATGTTTGAAAGAAGATGGTTGATTACGTCCAGGATACTTCTATTTGGGTGTTAGGATAGTTTTAATTCCAAACGGTAAGAGAATAAACCAAAAAAATCAGGTTTTGTAATATAAAGTAAAATATATTTCTTTGTCAAATATATTACCAGGATAAACCATCGCTTTCTTTATTGCTTGAGGATCCTTCCGTGACCATTTTTGTACTTCCTCATCCATTTTTCCTATTTTGGACGGGTTCATAGCCCATAAACATCCTGAAAATTAATAAAAATTAGTTAGAAATTTAAAAAAAATCAATGACTAGTCAAAAAATTCGTGTGTTCCACATACCTTTCCTTTGGCTACCATTTGTAGATGGTTTTTCAATTTTTTCAAAACATTTGTTCAAACTAAGATTGTGCCTCACGGAGTTCTTCCAACCGTTTGGCGCAGTTTTGAAATATGGGAAATGTTGACTGAAAGAAAAACATAAGTTCTTACTGGTAAGTTTATAAAGGCTCTAACCTTCAAGTGATATATTTGATCTACCATCAAGTGGACCGTCAGCCTGTCTGCCGACCTTAACATAAAAAAGGAGTTTTTGTTTAAAAATAAAATCTAAGGGTATATTAAAATTCAAATGTAAATTTAGATTTATTGACATTTAATATTTTTGTTTCATGTGTGATTTACGACACGTGACAAAGACCTTTACAATTTTAATAATTATGTGTTTATAAAAAATATATATAAAACTCACCACATGAAATTGTAAATTTCTGAAACGGGCAAACTGCCTGTCCTTGAATTTTTCAACGCCATCGCTATTAGGCAAGAATATGAATACGCAGGTTTAGGGAATTCCCCTGTACATATTTTGCTTATTGTATTCACATATTTATTCTGAGGAACAGAGTCGACCGTGAAGCCCGGCCTCATCGAAGTCTTTATGATTTGCCTAGTGTTATTCAACGACGAATTGTCGATTAGTATGGTCGCTTGATTTTTGTTACCATTCGCTAAAATTGTTCTAGATTGTTGCGCGTCCAATATGTGTATATTACCGGATATTATTGTTTTGCCGCTGAGTTGTTGACTCACTTTGGGGGTAGTATTTAAAATTGAACAGTTCTTGTTATTGAGTTTTATTATTTCCGGTTGAGATGTTTTTATCCTGACAGTTTGAGGAACAGGCGCAGTGGTGGTCTTCACTTTGTCTAAATCTTTCAATAGATCCTTTACGACGGCCTTATCGTGCTTTCTCACATAGATGACCATCTGAGTCGCTTCTTCTAAGGGCTTGGTCGGTTTTGCTTCCTTTGCTTCCGGCACTATTATGGGTTCATCAAGTCGTTCTATTTTCACTTTTATCGAGCTCGGTGAAAAGGTTAAATGGCTTTTTTCTTCTTTGGGACTTGATAGTGTTAAATTGTCTACATCGTTGCCGGCTGCGGATGTTAGTAACAAATTTGAAGCCTCCTCTTTGACAATGCTTTTGACTGGTGTGCAGGGGGCCGGCATAACAGAATTAGGATTAACCATGACGGCATTAGCTTCAGATCCATACAAGTCTAAATTATGTACAAAACTAGAAGAGGTGTTCACCCACATGGATGCATTATCGTTATCCATATCTAATAGAGGCGGCATTTCGGAGAAATTCAAACCCAGCGAATCCTGAAATGAAAATTTTGTTCATAATTCATACAAAAATTACAAAGTAATTCTGTTTGTCTGCTAAGCCAATAAAGTGATTTTGATATAGTTTGCAATGGCGATAGTTTTAAACCTTGGAATGAATTATTTTCCAAGAAAAAATGTTAAAAGTGATTATGGGTTTTAACATAATGATAAATAATAAGTTCTCTAGTAACTAGAGGAATTTTTATTTTAAAACCAAAGGAATAATTTTTAGTCCAGTGTGTTACTGTTACTTATACTAATATAAAGAGAGAAGATTTGTATGCTTGGAATGAATAAACTACTGGACCGATTTTGAAAAATTCTTTGACCCACAGAAAATTATTTATGGGGGCATTTAATAATAGTCGAAAAAAAAGAAATATAGCACTGTGTGGTCAAACCACGTGACCAGAGCCCAACAGAAAGGTAAGCCAAACAGTAACTTACAGAAAAATCTGTTATACTGCTGAGGTCTGTTGCCATTTCATTTTTTATCTCCATGTCTAACATTTCCTGGAGTGAGTCAGTTACATAAAAATCCATGCTTGAGCTTTCCTGTAAAAGAAATCAATTGAAAATTAAGTAATCACATTTATTATTATTTTTTATTCAGGATTTTCTTTTCCCATAATGCAATATTATTCAGAATTGTTATTGCTGTTTCTTTACATGTATAAGGTACTTAAACTAAGCTCACTAGACCCAGAAATTTGTCTCATGTCAGCATATTTTATCAGATTCTGGTGAAAAACAAAATGGAGCAGTAAGGTAGACTTCATTCATTCATTAATTATGTGAATTAACTTTACTTATTACTTTGTAGATTGTCACCTAGTAGATTTGTGTGTCCTAAGTGATTTCAGGGAAATTAAGTATGTATAGTAGGTACATGAGTGCATTCTGAATACCATGACTGTGTTGGAGTATATTAGGAATATTCTTGGTAACTAAGTAATATAACAAATATGTACTTAAATAAACATTATTGTTGCGTTTTTTATCTCTATGAAATGACCTTACACTAAGTAACAAGTCGTGTTGAGGGTCTTGGATAATTTCGTCATTATTTTGACTTGCGGATTTGGTTGATTTGTATTAGTCCTTTTTAAAAGCCGCAATTATTTCCAAAATGTTTTTGTTTACTTTGGTGTGCCAACTTTCCACATAACCCACAGGAAACTAGATTAGGATATTCAATGGTAAAATTACCTAGTTACCATTTTATACTTATCATGTGGAATCATGAAACACCCGAGGTGTCTAAGTCTACTTCTAAAAAAAATGGCGTGAAAATATTACAATACGTTGTAAGTTAAGATATTGGTTTTCGCGGCATTTTTAAATTTAACAATGACCGAGTGAATTCATCACAACATGGGGGACGGAAAGGCAGTACAATGGATTGGAACCGCTCTACCGCCGTGCCGTAGTGTAATCGTAAACCTGTTTTCGAATTGTGGTATGCGCAACCCCGACAGGGAAGGAGTAAACTGCATGAATGCTGCTTTGTTTACACTCAATGAGAGGTTGTAGTTTCACTTGAACAGAACAACTTTGTTTGTACATCTTATAAAGAAGTTAAAAAACAAAAAAAGACAGAGAAACGTCGCACGAAATTTCATCATTCTCTTCAAACATTTAGTCGCTTCTCATAGTTCCTCATAAATGTAACTGTCGACCTTACCCAAGATATAATTTGTTATCATTTCACCGACGGGACCGGATCGGGTCGAGTGTCTACCTACTAGATGTAAATATAAAAAAAGGAACGGAACCCGCGCGCAATGCGAAGGCCTTCAAGATTTAGGATGGTAGCATTTTTTTGTCGAACTTTTACTCGACGGCATGGCTACACCACTATAAATAAACTTATATTCTGGTATGGTATGCTATAAAAATAACTTCACTTTCATCTTTTAATGACAGGGCATATGGTAATAAGTGTGTATAAAAAAACACGACGATTACTCTGAAGGTATTTATTACGTATATTTGTTTACTAATATCTCTGGTGATAGGTATTATTTTTATATTCTTTACCGAAATCTTGAGTGCATTGACTGATAAATTCATGTCTGATAGCGAACCCAAACGTTTGTTATTTGTTTTTGATATTTAAAGCAATTCTTGCTTTTATTTAAATAAAAATAGAGGCTCATTCCCGCCAAAATTTACGAACGGATCGGTCGATGGGGTTGCAGGGATGGGAGTCAGGTTCATTGTATGTTTGCGTGTGTGTGTAAGGGACAAGTTTACCGACGAGGGTGAGAAAAAGAGACAGATATATTAAAAGAGGGTGAAACGACCCCTAATGACATTGCAGCCGTCTCGCCATGTGTAGATTGTTTCCGTAGTCATTATTAGCCCTATAATTGGCACTATGTCTTGTTAATAAAATTTAGGTATACGTTTGCGAAGTATAAAAAAAAACAGGATTTAATTCTCAAAAGTAATAAAAAACATCGTAGGTGTAAAATTTATTTTTTCGAACAAAAAAAAATTGTATACCTAAGTCATTGCCCATTCGTGTTACAGAGGGCCATGAACTGTCTTTATTACCTACCTGTAGAGTTCGTCTACTACGGTCATTTATACAATTTGAGCGCATTACATTTTTAAAATGTATTTTCTTCTTAGAATCTCAAGAGATATTTAATATATATTTTTTTGTAACACGTGAAGTTAAAATTAAATTAATACAGGTATTAATTTAACAATTTGGTATTTAATTAAATGTTAAAATTACTTATTCATATTTTTTCAGATAATAAAAGGATGTGAGATTATTTCAGATAGTTATTAACGTAATTCCCGATAACTTCAGTGTAGGTTAGCTACTTGGTATTAGATGGGGAAGAATATCTATCTAGCTAGAGGCGCCGTGAGGTGCCTGTCTGTTCGTCGTCAGCCGTCGTGTCCTCGAACCTGACCGCGCGCGTTCGCCTTGAACTCGCCCGTAGTACCCGCCGTTCGATCGTGGTCGGCTCTTGCGCCGCCGAGATGTTCATTTGTAAGTATATAAACCGCACCAAAAAAGCGCTTCGAAAAAATTTGACGGAAAACTTTTGTACGAATTATTATTGGTGTAATATATTTTAAAATTTAAACTAG
Source organism: Synanthedon vespiformis (assembly GCA_918317495.1). Classification (NCBI taxonomy): domain Eukaryota; kingdom Metazoa; phylum Arthropoda; class Insecta; order Lepidoptera; family Sesiidae; genus Synanthedon; species Synanthedon vespiformis. The sequence goes on along the minus strand of OU906951.1, from coordinate 8,291,288 downwards.
CGATAGGGTTTGCGAAAAGCCTATCTGACATCCACAGTCCACCCTTTCAAGGCGGCTTAATTACTCAACGGATCATCATGAAGATTTACATAAACATTGTCAGACACAGGAAATGATAAAGGATAGCTTTCATAAAGATTTTATTTGAGGGGCAGTTGAGGGGGTTGTTAGCTAAAAATAAAAAGCCTAGCAAAAGTATACCAGCAAAAAGATATCAGACGTTACTATATTGCTTATATATTTTTATCAGACGTTTTTTATTTTAAAATATTTTTTCCATATTATAGTATTTCATATTTCTTTTTAAATAAAATTTCTTCGTCAATAAGAAAAGTTAAGTTTACAGAAACAGTAACTTCAATGAGAAATATTCGTCGAGGGGATTTTCGTTGTAGTCTACTCTGCGTGCGCAACTTTGGCGCGAAAACTGAAGGGGCAGAGGGGTTACCTACCGTATTGATTACCGACACAGAGCGCCTTCCCCTTTGCCGGCTGTCTGCTTTCTCCTTTAGGTTAGAATGAGAGGATATTGCAACAGATAGTATAATATTTTATTCTCTTTATTTTATGTATAGTAATAAACGTTTCAAATTAATTCAACATTATACCTTTTTTTTTTAATATATCTGTTAGTACGTAACGTACACGTATATCATACATACCAGTTAGATACCTAAATATGAAGCTTTAAGTAGGCACAAATTAGGAACATTAGGTAACAACTGATCTGAGGGTAACAATTTAAGATGACCATAATTTGGACTTGTTGAAACTGCTGCTGGACGTAGGCCGCCCCCCATATTTTTTGAATGGGACCGTTCTGAAGCAGCCTGGATATATCATTCTTATATGATTTTTTTAAAATAATAATTTTAGGTATCTTGTGTTTTCGATGTATATTTTATAAATTAGACTTATGCCCAACAGGTTACGTAAATTAAATATAGTAGATAGATACCTATTGGGTATATTATCATTCATATTATGTAACTAAGTAAATAGTAAAACTCTAAAAAATGACTTGCGTGTTAAGATAAATGATGTAGATAGGTATGTACGGGTGAATGACCCCCATAAATTAGTCACCAAACGATCTATGAATAGACGCCTTATATGTGAAAACTTGTACAATTTTCACGGAAAATAATATTTATTGCTGGGGATTCAGTTACTTATCTAATTTGGTGTACTGTTTGTGTTTTGGTGAGTGAGTAAGGGATGCCAGAGCCCATTTCCCTATTCCTTATCTTATTACTATAGTCGAGAGACATGTTGCACCTGTAACGTTGCTTGCGTTATACCTAGACGACTGTAACTACCTACCATCAAAGTGGACCGTCAGCTGTTGGTTGACCTTAACATAAGAAAAAGTCAATCTTATTTTATTGGGTGACTATTTTGTTGTCGTTAACTCGTTAAACAACAATTGTATACCTAAAAGGTTTTTGTACAGTATAAAAACTAATTCGGTATTAAGTAAATTTTACAGAAAAAATGTAGCTTCCTATTACAAATTGGGAATTCATTTTTTTAATATACATTATATTTTAAATAGGTGTAACTATTGTTGATTACACATTTACTATTATTTACATTTATTATTACGATTACATTTACATCAAGGTTGACATCAAGATGCAATGTATGCAGTTTGCACTTTACGTTTACCTAAGTAGGTGAAGTAAGTACGTATATAACGAAAAAAAATAATTTTATTATTAAAATGCTAAATTGAAATGGAAACTTATTTTGACGTTTAAATTTTATAGTAGCAACTTGCCATATATTTTTTAAATTTCTGTAAGACAAAAATAATTTTTTGGCCAAATTTGCCGCCCTAGGCTCCAGCCTATTCATCCTTCTGGTAAATCCGCCACTGTTAGCAAGGATGAACGTGATCATTTACTACATTTAACACCATGAAAACAACGCAATACGATGAGGTTTGAAGCCAGTGAAACGCGCGCGCGCACACACACACCGATAGCTGTGTGCACATTGCAACCCACACATTGATATCTGTGTGCACATTGCAACCGCTCCCTTGGCCTGTTCACATTGACTGCACAACACTCACACACACATACACAAGATGCAACCGTTCGTGTAAACATATACCTACCTACCTATACAATACGCTGATGCAGGCCTCTGAGCATTGTTCAACTTTTGAAATTTTTAAAACTTCCCTGAATGGCATGAAGTCGTGGGAATCGTGTGTTTATATATGCAGGTATCATGTCAATTAAAATAATATAAGTAACACACTAAACAAAAATCGATTGCCACATTTATGATGAAACATAACTTGAGAATGGTACATGAGTGATGTTTTCGCAATTGTCAGGAAAAGGTTTGTATTAAAGAATTTTTTTGGTAAATACACAGGAAAGATCTGAAATTTGGATATTTTTATTGACAGGGCAACTACTGCTATTATATGATAAATATGAATTAATTTTAAAAACATTACAATACAAATATGTACCTATGGGTAATTTAGTAGGTATTATACCTACCTTAACTAATAAAATGTTTGCTTATTGGTGCATATTTTTCATTAATATACTTATCAAGTTCTTAATTGATATTAATCGTTCATAAGAGGTTTTTTCCCATTACATAAATAGATACTTAGAGGTATCATTGCTTCCATTTACTCTTTATTATTGTGTATTCAATTAAAATATAAGTAAAATCACAAAAAGGTAGACACTTGATGTTTATTTCATGCCAATGTCCTTAGATACATATAGTTATGCCATGCATGCCTATTATTATGAAGTACAGATAAGGTAGCAAACATGATTTCATTGAAGATAATCTGCTGAATTTGGTCAATGATTTAGATTTAATTCCGTGCACAAATTTGTTTACTATTTTTCATGTAATGTAATGTACAGTTAAAATAGGCCCAAAACCTATCTAAAATTATGAAACAGCCCTTTTCCCATAGGTTATAAATAAAGGGTGGGAGCTGAGTAGGTTCTCAGAGAACGAGACAAAAAAACATCAAAATCTTTCTTATTAGAGGAAAAGTGTTGATTATTTCGATCCATTTATATTATACCTAATGAACAATTATGCCAAATAAGTGCTACAATATGTAAATAAACATTTTTCGACTGAATTGTATGAAGATAATGGATGTAAATATTTTCCCGCCTATTCATTACCGGTTGGAAGTTTCCGTATTTAGAATGAAATATACATGTAAATAAGCGTACTATTAAAAGAAAAACTACAAAAAATTCGACATGTATGCTAAAATAAAGGCCTAAACACTGCTAAAGATCGAAAAACATAGGTATACAAACGACAAAAATATGAATGACATTAAAAAGAGCGGGACATGTAATCTAATTGGACTCTCCCATTGAGTATTTCTTGTTTTCATTAAATTCACAAAATATACACTATAAAGATGGTATTGCGAACACTCACCGAATATTTACTAAGATAAATATCCTTATGCTCGATAGAATAATCCTCAATTTCACACATTTAAGTTTTTAAAAGTAATAAAATTGACAGGTAAAACACCACTCACTCCATAAAAACCACAATCCGTTTTACTATTATGTGAAAGAAAACGTACACAAAGGACAGGCTCTCTCCTATTGGACGTTTAAAGCCACGTGACCAATTTGACATTCTGTCATTGGCGCAAAATTCGTTACGGATATACGTCTCGACTCAATAACAATACTTCTTACTTTAAACCACATTTTAATTTAATATTTTTTATAAAATTATTCTATACAAAAAAACTATTTTTATATTCTAGACATTATAAAAAATACTTACCAATATCTGCAATTCTTCATAAATTTCAAGTCCATAGGCGGCAATAAATACATAACAACATGGCGGTTTGTTTACACCGGCGTAGTAAGGCGGGAAGTGTTCAAGTAAAGGATTTTAGTTTTTAACACGAAAAGTTTAAAAGAAAATCATCTATAAACTCAAAGGATCATATTTATTCCAAATAATTGATGATTAAGTTACAGTTCAATTATACAATAAACACATTATGAGCACATGGGCGATACCAATTTTCAGAAAAGTGGCGCCACCTAGATAACCTTTTCAAAGTGAAGTCTGCCATATGGCGGGAATTACGAAATGAAACAACACGAAACAGTATGCTAAATTAAAAAAAATCATAAAAATCACATGCAATTACTAACAATAAAAGAGATAACGGTAACAACAGTAATTATTCACACTCCGAATTTTAATTCAAATCCCATTTTGAGTGTGTAATATACTTAGTTAGTTTAAAATTATTCCATTACAAAAACATTTGTTGCTTTATTTTCTAACAGTTACATACATTATTTATTTTAAAATAAGCTGTATTTAAACAATAACCAAACACAATCATTCAACAGTAAAATTATTATTATCGAACAAAACTTTTTATATGAAATTGTTACAAATAAAAAAAAATATTCTGCTTAGTTTTTTTTTATGTCAACATTACACATTTTTTTGCATAAATTAAACCTTAAAACATATTTGAGGCGGAATGCGAGGAATCGTTTGGCTTATTTTAAACAACTTGAGTATAATTTTTTCTTAAAATTTCGCCAAGTTGAGATGATATAGCGAGTTTTTAGTCACTCTCTTCCTTTTTATCAGCGTGTCTCTCTTGAAATTTGTCGTATCGCTTGGCTGAGTGACAAATTCTGTTTTCTTGGGAATAACGTTTACATAGAAACGAGTTGTGAATCCACTGCCCGAGGAAAGTGCCGTGGGAACGGAAGGTAGCACCTTGGGCTTCACGATTTGACTTTTCATTTTCTTCTTAACGGGTGAAACGTTCAAACAGACACTCTCCTCCAAGTAACTCGAAGGATTGACCCTCTTCCTCTTCCTAGATTCTTCGACGACAAAGTTAGTTGTCGACACCACTTTGGATGTTGACACTTTCATTTCGGCCCTAGTCTTCAGTTTGTCTAGAGTTGCCGACGAGAGCTGGGGCAGTTCTGTTGTTTTAGAAGTCTAGAAATAAATTTTAAAACATTATGGCCCAAATTAATAATAAATAAATAAATATCTTCAGACATTCCACACTGCACCATCTAGTTCCACAGTAAACAACTAATAATGCTTGTATTATGGATACAAGACAGTTGATATTACTACTTTTTTTTTGTAAATAGGGGAAAATACCCAATTATTGGCACTTTAAGAAATACGACCATTTATTGGCACCTTTCGACCTATTGTTCAATTCAAATAAAATTTGAAAGTTTGACAATGTTTAAATCATTTGACTGTTTAGTGTTGGCAATTCTCATAAACCTAAGATTGATTTATTTTTTGTGGGAACACAGTTTATGAAATAGTTTTCTTATTTTTTAGTGTAAAGTTTAGGGTGCCAACATTAGGTCATTTTACCCTACATACATAAATTATAAATACAAACATCCATGACTCAGATACAAAGGTAAAAATGTTAACACATAAACATTTGCCCCTAGCAGGATTCGAACCCGCGACCATTTGGTTAACAGCTAGGGTTACTAACCACTAGACCAAAACGTGTCGACAAATTTAATTTTTAATTTTTCAATAGTGACTATATAACAATTATACAAAGAACAGATATTAGCAATGCTTTGAACGTTTTTTTTTATCATGGGAAATTCTATTGCATAAAATGAGAGTTTTATGCTGCTTTATAGCAGGTATAGCAGTAAAATACAAAAACTACCTTGATTGCCATAGATTTTGTATTATCAATGTCTTCATCTCGCTGCTTTCTTTTCTTGCTTTTCTTTATTTTGGTTTCTGTAAAAAATAAAATAACATTTCAATACATCCCCCCAGTAGTAACACATGCACATTATTTTGTACCTTATTTATGCATACCTGACGAATGTTCCATTTGTACATCGTTCTCATTTTGCGTTTTGTCATATGTTTGTTTCGGTTCCTCAATGCCGGCAGAGTCTGAAAGGAAGTACATTTTTATAAACTATTAGCTAGCGCCCGCGACTTCGTCCGCGTAGAAAAGTATAAAACGCCATCTACCGTATTTTGGATAGATGGCGCTATCTGCCGGGCCAAGCCGCTAGTATTTACTTTCATTTTAGATTTCCCGTAGGAATGAAGCATTTTCCCGCTGTAAAAAGTATTGCATGTTCATCACGGATGTCGGCTTCGTAATGGTAAAAGAATTTTTCAAATCGGTCCAGTATTTTCGGAGCCTATTCTATACAAACAAACAAACAATTAAATCTTTCCTCTTTATAATATTAGAATAGAAGTATAGACTAGCTGTCGCACGTGACTTCGTCCGCGTTCAACAAGAAAAAGTAGCCTATCCTGTGTCCTGTACTTCTAAATGTTTATCTACCAAGTTTCATGAAAATCAGTTAATTCGTTTAAGAGTTATGGAGGAACATACACACATACATTGTTTCTTTTACTAATCTATACCAGTATTATAAATAGATCTCAATTGACTTTTTTAAAAAACAGATGGTGCAAAACAATTAGTAAATTTATATGCAACTTTTAATTTTGTAAAGAATATTTATGGATATTATACCTTTCACAAGTAAAGGTTATATTTGTTTTGACACGTTAAAATAATAAAATTAAAGGCATAATAATTTAAAAGAATTCTTAAAAGGCAATGCAACACTTTAAAATACAAAACTTATACCTTCAATTCTTGTATTCTTATGTTTTTTCCTGTTTTTGTTTCCCGAAAAATCATTTATGTTAGACGGTCCTGCATCTTGTGGTGTATCTGTAGGTAAGCAAAAGTTTCTTCAGTAATTATATTTGTGTTCCCCAAAAAAAAAACTTATATGGAAGTTACCTAAAAAAAATGTAGGAGCGCGTGCAAGCTGTTGCAAGCGACTTGGTTCGCGTAACTTTATAAAATACTAGGTGGTGCTCGCGACTTCGTCCGCGTTGAAAAGTATAAAACGCCATCTACCGTGGAATGGATCGCTAAAAATATCACCAAGCAGTTGTCATGTTAGTCGCTTCACCGATTCTGGATAGATGGCGCTGTCAAGTGTATCCCGGGCCAAGTCGCTAGTATTTACTTTTATTTTAGATTTCCCGTAGGAATGAAGCATTTTCCCGCGGTAAAAAGTAGCCTATGTTCATCAAGGATAATGTCGGCTTCTAATGGTAAAAGAATTTTTCAAATCGGTCTAGTAGTTTCGGAGCCTATTCAATACAAACAATCAAATCTTTCCTCTTTATAATATTAGCCTATGTTACTCGGTGATTATGATAATGATAGCTTTCTATAGGTGAAAGCTACATGAAGATTTTATTTTTTTAACATAACATACAAAAAATACAAATCTAATCTTTTTATAATATTATTAATTAAATTACAGTACTAATCCGCTCACCCTCTATAAGCAATTTTTTAATTCGATCATCCAATGGTTGTATTTTGAACTTATTTTTATGTTTTTTAGAAACATCAGAATTACTATCATCTGTGATTGATTCTGAAAAAAAAAAAACACGGAATATTTATTTAATTTTGAAATACCTCTACCCTAATTTCACTGTTCAAATAATAATAAATAATTAAATACTTACCTATATTGTCGCTATCTTGCGTGGTCTTCTCTGAAATGATCTTTGATTTCTTCTTTTTGTTTTTATCCAAGCATTCGATTTCTTTTAACACTGGAAACAACGTTTAGATATTTAAAAAATGTTATTCTTAAAATTATAATCCGATTTAATTTTATAGAGAATTTTAATAGTTGGCGTAGATTAAATAAATATTATAATATAGTATTAGACTGGGCGACCGAGGCGAAGGTTTAAAGTTTTTTTACATGTAAGAAAAAAAGGCTATGAAACATTATAGAAAAAAAAAATACTTGAATTAATAATTCAAAATACTATAAAACGAGCAAGTGGTATGTATTAGTTTTGTAACCGTCCCATTAAAAAAAACTACCTAAAACGAATTTTCTTGAAGATAAGACCCCGACAGATCGATTTCTAGACCTAAAAAACTCCTAACCCTGGATTTTCGTCAATTATAACATAATATTTGTTTGTATGTTAATATTAAGTAATATGAACGATATTTTTACTACTAGCTGTGTCTGCTACTTTATACGCGGTGCAGTTTTTTTTTAAATCCCACAGGAACCTAACATTATTTTCTGGAGACATAATATAATAAACTATGTGTGGGTAAAACTTTATCCAAATCAGTTCAGCCGTTTTTGCCTGATTGAGTAACAAACATCAAAACATATAAATTTTCGCATTTACAATACAATATTAAGATTATTATTAACCTTTATCATCCACTGATGACTCTGACGTATATTTCTTTTTCTGCTTCTTAGTCAGTCCCATTTCAGCATTGGGTTTAACCACATCTAATAGTCCTGAAAGTATTAAAAAAGTCTTAACTTATATAAATGTGGAAAATCTATGAAGAAAAGAAAATGTGATATGGTTCTATTAAGAGCAATAATACATAAATGAAAACTGCATTCAAATTGGTTAACCAGTTTCTAAGATTAGCGTGCTCAAAACGCATAAACAAATGCACAATTTTTTTTTTCTATATCGATACCTCCAGTGAAAAAAAATTTTTTTTTTAAATATATTTAATGTACGGACACACTTTATTATAAATGTATGTATAGATTAAAAAAAAAGAATATTACCGTCATCTACAGATAATTCAGGCTTATTCTTTTTCTTCTTTGAATTATCCTGGGAAATATCGAAGTAGGAGTCTGCGACAATAGCTAAAGAGAAAATTAAAGCTTTTTAGCAATCCCAACACAAATCTGTTAAAATATTTTTATATTTAATGGGTAATTTTTATTGAAATTCATAATATAAGAACAGACAATGAATATTACCGTCATCTACAGATGATTCAGACCTTTTCTTCTTTGAATTACTCTGGGAAATGTCTAAGGACTCTGCGACCGTTGCTATAATGAAAAAATAAAGGTTTTTTTTAAAGTTTGTAATCGTCGATCGACTAAATATTATAAATAGAAAGACGATGAATATTACCGTCAGTTACAGATGATTCAGAATTTTTCTTTTTCTTCTTCTTCGAATTGTTCTGGGAAACGTCAAAGTGGAACTCTGTGACTGTTGCTAGAAAAAAAATAAAGGTATAAAGTAATGAAATCAGTTTTGTTTGGCAGAATTTGTTTAGTAATTAAAATGAACTGTTCTATTACCGTCATCTACAAATGATTCAGACTTTTTCTTTTTCCTCGTCGAATTGTTCTGGGAAATGTCGAAGTGGGACTCTGCGACTATTGCTAGAAAAAAAATTAGAGGTTTACAGTAATGACATCATTTTATTTGGAAGAATTTGTTTAGTATTTAAAATGGACTGTTTTATTACCGTCATCTACAAATGATTCAGACTTTTTCTTTTTCCTCATCGAATTGTTCTGGGAAATGTCTAAGTGGGACTCTGTGACTGCTGCTAGAAAAAAATAAAGGTGTTAAAGTAATGACATCATTTAGTTTGGCAGAATTTGTTTAGTAATTAAAATGAACTGTTCTATTACCGTCATCTACAAATGATTCAGACTTTTTCTTTTTCCTCGTCGAATTGTTCTGGGAAATGTCGAAGTGGGACTCTGCGACTATTGCTAGAAAAAAAATTAGAGGTTTACAGTAATGACATCATTTTATTTGGAAGAATTTGTTTAGTATTTAAAATGGACTGTTTTATTACCGTCATCTACAAATGATTTAGACTTTTTCTTTTTCCTCATCGAATTGTTCTGGGAAATGTCGAAGTGGGACTCAGCGACTGTTGCTAGAAAAAAAAAGGTTTAAAGTAATGGCATCAGTTCTGTTGGCAGGATTTGTTTAGTATTTAAAAATGATATGTTTTATTACCATCATCTACAAATGATTCAGACTTTTTCTTTTTCCTCATCGAATTGTTCTGGGAAATGTCTAAGTGGGACTCTGTGACTGCTGCTAGAAAAAAAATAAAGGTTTAAAGTAATGACATCATTTTGTTTGGCAGAATTTTTTTAGTATTTAAAATGGACTGTTTTATTACCGTCATCTACAAATGATTCAGACTTTTTCTTTTTCCTCGTCGAATTGTTCTGGGAAATGTCGAAGTGGGACTCTGCGACTGTTGCTAGAAAAAAAATTAGAGGTTTACAGTAATGACATCATTTTATTTGGAAGAATTTGTTTAGTATTTAAAATGGACTGTTTTATTACCGTCATCTACAAATGATTCAGACTTTTTCTTTTTCCTCATCGAATTGTTCTGGGAAATGTCTAAGTGGGACTCTGTGACTGCTGCTAGAAAAAAATAAAGGTGTTAAAGTAATGACATCATTTAGTTTGGCAGAATTTTTTTAGTATTTAAAAATTGACTTTTTTATTACCGTCATCTACAAATGATTCAGACTTTTTCTTTTTCCTCATCGAATTGTTCTGGGAAATGTCTAAGAGGGACTCTGTGACTGTTGCTAGAAAAAAAATTAGAGGTTCAAAGTAATGACATCATTTTATTTGGAAGAATTTGTTTAGTATTTAAAATGGACTGTTTTATTACCGTCATCTACAAATGATTCAGACTTTTTCTTTTTCCTCATCGAATTGTTCTGGAAAATGTCTAAGTGGGACTCTGTGACTGCTGCTAGAAAAAAAATAAAGGTTTAAAGTAATGACATCATTTTGTTTGGCAGAATTTTTTTAGTATTTAAAATGGACTGTTTTATTACCGTCATCTACAAATGATTCAGACTTTTTCTTTTTCCTCGTCGAATTGTTCTGGGAAATGTCGAAGTGGGACTCTGCGACTATTGCTAGAAAAAAAATTAGAGGTTTACAGTAATGACATCATTTTATCTGGAAGAATTTGTTTAGTATTTAAAATGGACTGTTTTATTACCGTCATCTACAAATGATTCAGACTTTTTCTTTTTCCTCATCGAATTGTTCTGGGAAATGTCTAAGTGGGACTCTGTGACTGCTGCTAGAAAAAAATAAAGGTGTTAAAGTAATGACATCATTTAGTTTGGCAGAATTTTTTTAGTATTTAAAAATTGACTTTTTTATTACCGTCATCTACAAATGATTCAGACTTTTTCTTTTTCCTCATCGAATTGTTCTGGGAAATGTCTAAGTGGGACTCTGTGACTGCTGCTAGAAAAAAATAAAGGTGTTAAAGTAATGACATCATTTAGTTTGGCAGAATTTTTTTAGTATTTAAAAATTGACTTTTTTATTACCGTCATCTACAAATGATTCAGACTTTTTCTTTTTCCTCATCGAATTGTTCTGGGAAATATCTAAGAGGGACTCTGTGACTGTTGCTAGAAAAAAAATTACGAGGTTCAAAGTAATGACATCATTTTGTTTGGCAGAATTTGTTTAGTATTTAAAAATTGACTTTTTTATTACCGTCATCTACAAATGATTCAGACGTTTTCTTTTTCCTCATCGAATTGTTCTGGGAAATGTCTAAGTGGGACTCTGTGACTGTTGCTAGAAAAAAAATTAGAGGTTTAAAGTAATGACATCATTTTGTTTGGCAGAATTTGTTTAGTATTTAAAAATTGACTTTTTTATTACCGTCATCTACAAATGATTCCGACTTTTTCTTTTTCCTCATCGAATTGTTTTGGGAAATGTCGGAGCAGGACTCTGTGACAGTTTCTAGAAAGAAAAATAAAAGTTCTGAAATATGTATTTTCAAAATGGATTTTTTCGTTAATGGTTAATTTTTGACCCATATATGACAGGTTAAATTACTCAATTTTAGTTAGAGTATCAGCTCCCGAGAGGAATGAGAGCAATTACTCCGTCGCCTTGTATATAAGATGCAATCTAGCTTAGCTTATTTTAATCTTTTTAATTTACAATAAATTGTAGTGCATACCTTTATCAAGAATAGATATTGAATCATTTTTCTTTTTCTTTGAAGCACCCAGCGAAGTGTCGTGTGTGGATTCCACCATACTATCTAAATAAGAAAAAAATATATAGTAAGAAATAAATTTACCAATCACATGGGCATATGTACGACACGTACTTAGTTTCTTTCTTTTATATTTTAATAAACATTGTATGTTCACTCATATTTAAAATCAAAACACGCACACGCAAATCGAAAACATTACCGTTATCACTGTCATCATCAGAAGGGGAAAGACATTTTAATGCTATTTTAAGTATAGTATAACTATAGCTTTGACGTCATTAAAACTATTGTTAAAATGGTGCAATCCGTAATTCCTTTAACCAGAGATTTTACGTCTGGTTTGTCCTTGGTTAGAGTTTTATAGTTACATGGTGCGATTCACACTTAATAATTAAATATTGCCTTTGTCAAGGTAGGATTCTGAGATTTTGTGTTTTTTCTTCGAACTACCCAGTGATTTTTTTCCATGACAGTTTTTTGGACAAAGAAAAAAAAATGTCATCACGTCAGATCAGATTTTTTTTGTCAACACAAAATATTCAGACAATGAGTAGACCAAGTCGTTGTTTAGAGATCAAGCAAGCTCTATTGATTGAATGAAAAGATGAGTGCAGTAAACAGTTAGGACTTGTTATCCTACGGTAGAAGTTGTCAAGCCAAGGTTAAAGGAAAATAGCAGACACAGACAAACAACTATTACATTTATCCCATTTAGTTATAATATTGCAGCAGCTTAAACCCTTGAGTAGGACATTGTCTACTTTTAAGCTACAAAGGTGGAAGCTTGAATAGACCTTCATAAACTAAAGCTAAATACAAGACTCGTCAGCTTTCAAACAAAAAATAAAACACATCAAAATTATTCCATCCATTTGCGAGCAACGATTCGAGAAAGATACACAGATACACCCATACTCACACACAGGGATACATACATAAAACTTATTTCGACCCATACACCGTTTTATCTTCGGGCAAAGCAATATTAGTGATGATTAATGACTATTTTGGTGTTGGCTTTTAATAAAAAAATGTCCAGCTGTGAAAAGCAAATTTACAAGTTGCATTTGAAATACATAAATGTAATGTAATAAAGTTGGTATGTCATACCTTCAAGTAGGATAGATGTATTTTTCATATTATCCTTTATTGAAGAATTGCCCAGCGAAACATTATCAAGTTCAGTAGACGGAAAACCCAAGAAATCTGGTAATTATAAAAATGATGGTTTTAAAATAGTTCAACTGCTGAAGTTTGCTCATAGGAAAAGGTGTGATAGAACAATATTTTGTTTATGATATTATCACTACCTGTTGCATCACATAACTAATTATAATTCCTAATCTTTTCATAGTATTTAAATTGAACTCGCTATCCACGTATGTCTGTTTGTATATCCGCTAACTCATCCTAAGCCCCGCAACGGATTTTGATTGAGTTTTCACAGAAAGTGTAAAACCTAAAAAGTTGTTATGTAAGTATATTAGAAAAGAAAAAAAAATACAATATTTTGCAACAAGAAAAATAAGCCTTGTTAGTTGGATATATTATACACACACACAAACCATAATCTAAATAAATAATACTTCATTCAGTCAATAGAGATGAACTTCCAAGTTCATGCTTTTTAAATATGTATTTTTTTTAAAATACTCACTCAATGATACTGGCGATTCGGAAGACGTTTTCTTGTTGAGCTTCTTAGAGATGTTTAATGAAAATTCTTCAATGGATGATGTAGCTGAAATAAAAAAAGTTTAGTTTATTACTAAATTGACCGACATTTTCTATTTGGAATAACGTTAAACACCTCTTATTTGAAAAATTCATCGTCGTGCAGGAAATTAACGTATATAAAATAAATACTAGCTGTTGTACGCGACTTCGCTCGCGTAACTTTATAAAATTTCTATAAATATAAAACTTTATAAAGTTGTAAGGTAATGTCATATCATGTTGGCAGTTCAATATTTAGTTAATTTCAATTGAAAATTTTAAATGTTACATTGAGTTTTGCGAGTACACACTACTTTTGGATTCTTACCTGTTTCTGAATCATCGACTATGGACTGTCTCTTTTTATCACTTTTGTATAAAACTTCCACTGGGGAGCTGTCAGAATCTTCATCTGATGCAGCTGTAAATATTATTGCATAATTACATAATTATTAAATTGAAAATTTTTTTTTTAATTATTTTATTTTTGGTTCACTGCTGACACTTACAAGTAAATGTTTCCTTTGTTGCAGATCTATTCTGTTTCATTTCACTCTTCCTTCCGCTTTTATTCAATGACAACTCATTCGTGTCAATAGTGTTCCCTAAAAAATAAGTATAATATTGCACTTGTCATATTAATTGATGTTTTTTTATAGACTACTGACTGCAACTTTGACCGCACCCCCTTTTCTTAGGTACTCATCCTTAGGTTTTCCTTTTATTTAATTTATCAAGTTTGTTAGAGAGATTTCATCCTTATAATTGACCCTAACGATCGATGCAATAAAAGTAAAGGGTGTAAATTTTACAGATTTTAGCCGGTTCAAATCCCAGATTAGGCAAGGCAAGTAAATTTTCGAAAATCTTTTGAATGCAGTTTTCTTTCTATTCAAAAATAAAGGAATGTTTTCTTTGAGTAAAATTTTCTATCTACAGTATTAAGAGTACTTTGCCTTCAGGTGGCATTACAAAATTCCACCCTGTATATACGGTTGAATTGAGAACTTCCTCCTTTTTTTAAAGTCTGTTAAAAATAAAAACATAATCAAAGTCATTTTTGATACTAGTAGAAGGATGAAATGGATGAATTCTAAATTCCAATGGAAGATTCCAAAAAAATGAGGAAGGCTGTATTTTAACGTGTGATGCTAAGAATAACTAGCTAAAAAATATAACTTACCGCTTTCTTTTTGAACATCAGTTTTAGACACCGAACTCCTTAGAGGAATGAAATCGATTGCATCACTTTTCTTCGATTTCATATTTTTGGCGTCACTGTCATTGCTACTGTCAGAAAATAAAAGTTGTAAGTCAATAGAATCTGACGAATCTCGTTTGCTGTTATTGACGACATCCTTGTGTGAAGTTTCCTCTTTAGGAATTCTTTCTTCTTTATCTACTGATTTATTAATTTTTCTTGTGCCCGTTAAGTTTAGTTGATTAATTATCGGATCTATACTTTTGTTTTTATCTTTTTTATTTAAGTTTAAGGAAATGTTGTGTGAAAATTTCTTTTGGTTATTAAGATTGCTTAGCATGGCGTCGTAATTCTGTTTTATTTCTTCATTTTCGCTACTCATTGAATCGTCACTGGAATCCATAGCATCCGTAGCCCGTAAGGGGTCAACCGATTCATTTTTGACCACTATGGATTTAATCATTTCAATTTCAACTTCCTCAATATCCATTTTCTCAGTACAAGTTTCGTTATCATCTAAACACAGAGGATCGACAGTATTGACTGTACCCTCACTTAAGACTTGAGTAATTTCTTTTTCAATGGGAGCACTCTTATCGAATGATTCAGATAATTTTCTAGTTTCCTTTTTCTTTGTAACGTCATCTGAAGTAGTCTTAGCAATAGCGTCGCTAGACGACTCTAATCTCAAACGATTTCCCTTAATAGGTTTGATGTTTTCATCGCTTTCAGTTTCTAAACGTTGCCTCTTATATTTCCTCTGTTTATTGGAGTCATTAGACTCGTTGATTTTATGACGAGATTCATACATTTCTCTCGATGCCCTCTTTTGTTCTTTAAGTTTTCGAGCATTGAATTTTTTCTTAGATTTAGCACTCATAGTAAGTTCTCCGTCACTCATAGATAAATCGTCACCTGATCCACTCAGTAGCTCATTATCATCTTCATCTGATGTCACAACAAAGGAGTCTTTTTCATATTCACTGTCATTTGAAAATTCTTCATCTGATGTCAATGTTTCTCCCTTCTCTATAATTTCATTTTCGTCCATGTACATTCTATCTTCGTCGTCAAGGCTGTCACCAGATTCATAATTTTCACTGGCTTCGTTAGCTTCATCATCAATTAAGCTATTTTGGTATTCTTTAGATTCTTCGTCTGTTTCGGAATCATCTTGCTCAAGGGCCTCGATATTTTTTTTACTTTTACTTTTAATGTTTTTCTTCTTAGATTCTTGTTTATTTAGATTAACTTTAATATCAGATACAACTGGTGTACTGGTTTGTAAGCCATATTTTTGAGACATTTTATTTATTAGGGGTGTACCAGTTAGTGATTTCATGTTTTCCTTATCTTCTGTAGAATCTGGAACATCAATAGATTTTTGAGAAAATTCAGTATTATCGTTTTCATTCATTTTAGAGAGATTGACTTGGCTTTTATTTTTTTCTACGTGTTCTTGTTGCTTTTGAGATTTACTTGTGTTTGTTACTGAGTTGTTATAGCCTTGTTCTGCATTATTTCTTGGGGAATATACTAGGGAACTTACATTTATTCCGTAAATATTATCTTTAAGAGTGCTTTTATTTTCGAATGATTTATTTGTTACGTTATCAAGAAGAGATGTATTTTTAGGTATGCTTTCATCAATGTCCATTGGTTCACAGGAGTCATCATTTCTAGTAGGGCTAGGAGAAGAGTCTTTATGGACAACAGGCACACATTGGTCCTCATTGTTCATTTGATAATTTGTTTTCTCTTCACAATTACTATCAATATTTGAGTTTGGTTTTTCAATAACTACTGCAACATTTACATTGTAAACTTGGTTGTCGGGAACTAATTTGGATGTTTCGTCATACTTAAGATTATCTTGGTTACCGTCTTGTTTAGATGAAAAGGAAGATTGAATATTTGTAAGAGGATCCTCCTCGTTAACATTTACTTTTATTGAGGTATCGAAATTAGTGGTATCATTTGTTTTATTATTCAATGTAGTATTTTTTGTAGGAGTATTGAGTTTTGATACTTTTGAATTTTCGAAAAACTCCGAACTATTGGACTTTTCATTGAAAATAGTGTTGTTAGAATCAATTTCTTCTACTGTTTTGTTTAATTTAATTTCCTTACCCTTTTTTACATTTTTCTTCACACTTTCATTATCACTTAAAAAATTCACGTTTTCAATGTCGCACATCATTCCAGTCCATGATTTGGTACGACTTCTATTTTTTTTGTTGTTATGATTTGGACTTTTTGTTGTAGGAAGACTTTTATTAAGACAGATCTTGACTTTATTTTCCATTTTGTTTAAATCTTCTTTTACTAAACTCATAATTTGTTCCATAGACAAGCTGTCTTTGTCTTCTACTTTTATTTCGGTTTCTTCATTCTTTTTAGAATCCTCTTGACTGTTATCATGTTTAGAAGGTTGATTTTTAGGTTTTGAAACTGAATTGTGGTCCACATTTGGTTTTTCAATGTCCACCAAAGAATTATCACTTTTTCCTTTATTTGCTAGTCTAGGGCTTCTGCGACTAATAGTTGTGGGGCTCTCTTGAGAAGCTTTTGGTGATTTTTGTTGGTCACTTTCCTCTAAAATTACATCGCAAACTTCGAAATCCTTTGTCGGTTTTCCAGAGATCTCTACTGAAATTTACAACAAAATAAAATTACTTGAAATTTTTTATATAAAAAAAATATTAAAAAAAAAACAGACAGATTCACTTGATGGTAGACTACCGTCACCTATTAACACAAGCAACACCACAGGTGCTGGAGATTTAGTAGGAAATTGAATATAGCTTTAGAAATTGGACTAACCTTGGGTTTCCTCAGTTTTAGAAT
Organism: Synanthedon vespiformis; assembly: GCA_918317495.1. Lineage (NCBI taxonomy): Eukaryota > Metazoa > Arthropoda > Insecta > Lepidoptera > Sesiidae > Synanthedon > Synanthedon vespiformis. The sequence goes on along the minus strand of OU906951.1, from coordinate 8,273,583 downwards.
TCTTCCTGCTACGCCTTGTTGATGTAATTGACACATTAGATTCTGTGTCACTACCTGAAATATTATAGGTATTACTTATACTTTTAGATGTTTTTAAAAACGTTTTTTGTTGACTATTCTTGGAGGCCGTCCCAACTTTTATCATTTTCTTTTTTGTGTGTTTTTTGTGTTTATTCTTTTTTAAATGTAAGTGTAGTTTGTTTGTTTGTTTTTTTTTGTGTTGACTGATATTGCTTTAAATTTGACTATAAATATGTAGTTTCCAAGATTTAATTAATATGCATGTTGTGGTAGCCTATAATTGTGATGTGTGTAAGCTAGACTTTGATATGCAATCTTTTCTGAGTTTCATATGCACACTATTACGTTGGCTATCCGTATTATATAAATAAATAAAACTACATCTATATTTTTTAAGTTAAGATCGAAAGCCAGGCTGACTGTCCACTTGATGGTCGGTGGCTACCGTCACCGGTAATACAAGCAACGCCACAGGTGTCGCAAGAGTTAAGGATAAGGGAAGGGGCATATGAATGGTTAATGGGCTCTGCGGATATCATGAATTTTTTCCTAAAGTGTAAAATTGCAAGAAAATTGTGTTAAATTAAGTAAACATGTTTCTACAATAAAATATGTCTAAATCTTATATAATATTTATTTATTGGCCTTCGAATAAGCCGCAAAGTAGACGTTGGATTATTTAGGCATGCTTTTGCAAGTATAAAATTGTGAATGTTCTTTTATAATAATAGTTTCCATAATAATAATAATAGTTCCCATTTAAGTACTATGTACTGAGCAATCTTAAATATTAGCCTTAAAATGGATGAAGAATATGAAGAATATATATTTTTTTTTAAATAAATCCAATGCTATAAAATCCTAATATTCACGCGAGATTAGGGGACATGGGGCCCTCTTATTTCACAACAGTCTTCTGTAAGAAAATAGTTACTGCCCCCAGGAGGGCTGCCCAAATGACTGCAAAACGCAGTGTGCCCCTTTGCCCTGTGTAATAAAGTTTTAAAATATAAAATATTTTTAGCATCTGCTATTTATGTTGACTGCAGTTGATTGGAAGGAGTCGTTCATTCATTCAGATTCATTCGGTGGTGTCAGTCGGTTGAATGAACACGTTTGCGAAGAGAGGTTGTTATCATCATAAAGTGGTTTAATTAATGTACCCAAAGTAGAGGATGGTAACAATATGTACTTGAAATAAAGAGACTAGAAAAACTAAAAATTGACTGACCAGCTATCGAACTCCTCCTTGCTGCTCGTTTTGCTCTAGGCGATTCAAATGTCTGCGGTGTTTCTACCACTAAACTAGTGTTAGATCTTATCCTTGTACTCCGTCTGGCTGGTGTGACAGGTTTTTCATCAACCGATCTCCGTTTTGATCTAGGACTGTTTACAGTCGCTGAAAAGAATCATTCGTTATAGATAAACAACATGTATTTATGTGAACCAACTGGAAGCTTTTTCATACTTTTCAAAAAACAGTGTAAGAAAAATATTAATGAGTTTCTAATATAAATACTACAACTAAAAATTTACTTATTTAAGTTGTTTTTGTTTTTTAATATATCAACAAGTTTTTGTAGAATGACAGTAACTAACACTCTCAGACATCCCAGAACAGTCACAGATACTTATTGAACCAATCTGCACATTTTATGTAGATTTAGTATAAAGATTTTTATAATTAACCTCGCCATGTTTTGGTGCGGCACAGTGTTATATTATAAATTATAAAAAAATTAGCCAAATATATAAAAGTAACAACATTTGATAATTATCTCCTGTAAGTTGCTAAGGAGTTGGTATCCCACAGACTACTTGATGCTCCACCATCAGGTCAAGGTTTGTAAGTAATGGAAATACTACCGAAGTAACAGTATACCAAATTTTATTAATGGAAGTGGAACACATGGAAGTTTACGAAGGCAACGAGGAAATGCCTGAACAAATCTTAAATTGTAGCTAAGAACTACCCTGATCACGTCAGCATTAAAAAAAAAATTCAGATCAAAATCAGTCAATCTGTTAGGGAGTGACAGACACACGGATACACCCATACACAGACACACACTTAAACTTATTTTTAGTAGCTACTGTCACCCATGACACTAGTAAAGCCTCATGTGTTGCCAACCACAGCAGAATTATTAAGGATAAGGGATAGGAAAATGGGCTCTTCAATCCCTTACTCCTTCACCAAAACACAACAGCACACAATACATGCTGTTATTTCATGGTGGCCTTCTGTATGGGGATTACTGCGCTAAATGGACTACCCGAATGACTGCAAAACATGGTGTGCCACTACTATAACTTAATTTGTCTTAATACTAAACTTAATAGATATGTTTATAAGAAATATAGATACATACCATTCTCCTGAATGAGGTCAAGTTGTGGTTCTGCCGCTAATCTGCCAGCCCTCTTCTTGACTGGAGTTTTTACCGGAGTTGTTGCTGTTAGCTTGTCGACTGGATAACGGCTCAAAGAAACTACTGGAACTATTTGTATAGAATTATTTTTCATAATAGTAGCAAATAAAGTCAAATAGTCAAATAAATAGATAACACTTTTAATGTAGGCCATAGCAACGTTTAATGATTAATCACTTTGAATAAGATTTTTAGTTTGAGTAAGAATAGCTGCGCGTAACTTTGTAAATTATATATTAAAACCTTCCTTGAGAACCACTGTATCCATTGGTGAAAACAGCATAAAAATCTGTGCAGTAGTTTCTGAGTTTATCGTGAAGAGACAGGCAGACAAACAGACAGACGTTGCGGAGGACATTGTTTTATAATATGTAGTGATGTTGTAGTGAAGACTAATATGATTTAAAAATTATATTATATTTCTATAAAACTTTTGAACATCTAGAACGTTCAAGACGTTCATATAATTTCATGTAACAATGATAATTTAATTGTCTTAGAATTGTTGTTATTGGTGAAAAAAATCTATATAAATACAATCCCACTAGATGTTTAATTTATAAATACGTCATTAAATTTCTTTAGCATAATGCAGCAACATATTTTTTAATTTCTATTAATAGTTACAAAACTAGTGCACAGGTCTAAAGGTAAAATTTCATCTATGTCATTTGCCTCTCCACACACATACCATAGATAAAATTATCCTTATTCCTATATGACACCGCTGGCTTTATTTTAACTTTCATGGCTTTCACTTAACTTGATAGTTAAGTGTTTACATCAAATGTAACTACCAAAATTTATTAGATAATTTACAATAATAATTATCGTGATTATTATTACCAAATCTATACCAATATATAATGCTTGAAGAGTTTGTTTGTTTGTTTGTACGCGTTAATCTCAGGAAGTACTGGTTCGAATTGAAAATTTCTTTTTGTGTTGGATAGTCGAGGATAGTCATTAATCGAAGAAGGCTATTATTAGGCTATAGAGAACGCGGACGAAGTCGCGGGCACCAGCTAGTGTGTTATATGTGTATTAACTGGTCAATGATTATGGAAAATTTAGTACAAATTTATAAAATTCGTAGTGACTCGCGTTGTGCAATGAAGCACTAGCTTGCTTTGCTATACCTAGGTACTATATTTCAGCGTGGTTTCTATTGTAAAATCTCTAATAATAAATAGGATTTCAATAAGAAGTTCACAGGTCAATTTTTTTTCTATTATTTAAAGAAAAAAAACCAAGTAATAAAGTTTTTTGTGTGGCCGAAGTAATGTAGGAGCACGCTTTTGTAAAATTTGTTATTTACGCAAATGCGTACTTACGTTTTGGAGGCGAATCTTCTTCCATTGTTTGATCATGAAATAATTTCTCAATTGCACTTTATTATTAAAGGTCTTCGTTTAAATCTGAAGAAAACTGAACGAAGTAAACACGTGCTAAACGTGATGCGTCGACCACCAGCAAAATTTCAAATTTGACAATTTTTTAGTTCAATCAAAATGGAATGAAAGTGGGTAAAACAGCTGTTAGGACGCGGCAAAACTGTCAAATCTTAAACCGACGCGCACCATTCTTTATACTGGCAACATTCTGATTTCATTTCAATTATTATTATTATTATATAGTACGAAAAAAGCCTCATTAAAAATAACATGTTAATTATATTTTGGAAATTTTAATTATTTATATTTCAGACAATTACCGAAGCGCTTGAAATAAAAGAATTTTCGTATTTTCAGTAAAAGACTGAAACACATAATAGAACCTAAGTATAGAACATAGAACCCTGGACCATCCCTGGACTACCAGATACTATCCCTACAGACCTACTTTTTATTTTTGCAGTTATTTTTACCCCATTCAATTCGGCATTTTCATTAGTAAATATATTAATAAGTCTACAGAGGTAGGCACCTAGGTAACTATATTTCTACTTTAGTTCTTATTAACCGACTTTAAAAAAAGGAAGGTTATCAATTCGACCGTATAAAATATATTTTATGTGTGTTCGCGGATAACTTCGTCGTTTATGAACCAATTTTGATGATTCTTTTTTGTTGGAAAGGGGATATCACAGGGTGGTACCATGTAAAGGAAACCAAGATCGGATGGTGGCATCCCAGAGAAATCGAGGGGAACCTTCGGAGATCGTAGTGGCGACTAATGCGCATGTTAATTTTTTCATTAAGTATCTTATTAGTTTCTTATTTGAAGTCGGTTTTTTAGGAGGATGTATATGTATCTTCTATTTAGTTTGTGGTGTCGACCATAAACAGAGCAACTATTGGAGTGAAGTGAAATTTGCTTGGTCTATGGTATTAGGCGCACATGTAGAGGGAGTTACTCCCTCTATGGGCGCAAGAATATAATGGCGGGAAGCATGGAAAATAGAGGCAAGGAGGATTAACTTATAATTTTTATGACTGGCAAGCTACATTTATGAAATAGTGGTTGATAAATAGGCCAGAATGGCACTTGTGTGACGAGGTTTTCATGAAATCACCGCAAATAGTCAACCGACAGTTGTTCATATAATAGAGTTGTTCCTATTAAGTATAACTACTTAAGTACGAGGCCGTTGGATGAGTGGTTTGGCTTCTTGTATTAAAGCTCTCTCTTAGGGGGGTCCTGGGTTTCATTCCCTGCAAGGTCAACTTTAGAAATAAACTTTTCAAAGTTGGCTTTGCTCTGGATCTGGAAAAAAGTGGCGTTTTGCAGTCAAGGCAGCCCGTCCAGCGGCAATAACCGCCCACTTAGAGAAGTCTACTGTGAAATAAAAGCATGTGTGCTGTTGTGTTTCTGTGAGTGATAATGCCAGAGCCCATTTCCCTAACGCTTCCCAATCCCTTATCCTTAATTCTAATATAGTCGGCAGCGTAATTTCAGCACAAGCAGCGTTGCTTGTGTTTAGGCGACGGTAACCACCTACCATTAAATGGTAGGTGATTGGTGGCGACACAGGTGATCAGCTAGTAGGTTATATTTTCTGCTAGCTGGCGCCCGTGACTTCGTCTGCGTGAAAAAGGAAAATTAGCCTATCCTGTGTCCTATACTGTACGTCTAAATGTTTATCTACCAAGTTTCATGAAAATCAGTTAATTCGTTTAAGAGTTATGTAGGAACGTACATACAATACCTACACATACAGATTTATTATTAGTAAGTATCGATGACGATTAGTGAAAGAAAGATTTATTATTATTAAGTGTCGATGATGATTAGTGAAAGAATTTTTAAAATCAGCTAAGTAAATACTTTTTAGTTAATCAAAACAAACAAACATGCAACAAATCAAGTCATTCCTCTTTTTAATATACCTGACACGTATAGTGACAGCGACCCACTCCCGGCTTCGCCCAGGGTAAAATGCACCCTAAGGATTTTATGTAAAAACCTTCCCTGATTATCCCTCTATCCATGAGTGAAGACAGAATTAAAATCGGTCCAGCCATTCTCGAGTTTTGCGCTTAGCAACACATTTAGGGATGTCCATATCTGCAAGGGTACGTTTTCTGCCATCTCCAATAAAAATTGTGAATATACATTTAAAAAAAAACTAATTCAAGTAATAAAGAGTTTTGAATATCACTTTACTTGAGCGCATTTAGAGTTTTTTTACCATTAGTTTCACAGAGGCGACAGTGGAGAGCGCGAGACTACGCCTCGCTTTAGGGTTAAGTGGGTCCGCACTTAAAAAGACATCAAGGGTACAGAAATGGCATTATATCTTCCTGATGACCCTCTTCGGAAATTACGCTCAACGATGTTAACCCCATTTCTCTCTGGGGACGTCCGTCTGGGCCGTCCCTAGAGGATAACAGATTGTTGATTAATATCGCCTTAATAAAGTTTAGATACATCACTGCTATGTCGTTCTCAGAAGATGTGTAGACTGTAGGTCTAGGTACAGACAGACTCTATATAGGAATTGTGCTTTGGGGATATGCTATTGATAAACAAAACCCAAAAAATTCCACCTGTATAACTACAGATTAATATAATTACCACCGAAGTTAACAGTAAAATTTTATATTGAAATTCCTTCGTTAACTAGGAAAAGGGTTGATGGTAAGGAGGGTAGGTAGGTACCTCTATTCTCCTTGGTTGATGGTCTTCAAACGCCTGATCAGTATCTTCATAAATTATAGCAAAAAAAAAACTGGATCAATATCGATCTATATCCAATTGGGAACTACGATGCCACAGACAACACAGAGTGGACATACGTCAAACTTATAAAACCTCATTAATACTCATTATTATTGCGTCGGCCGTATGGGGGTTAAAAACATGTGTAATTTTATAAAAATACGTAGGAACGCATTTAGGTACATTAATCACGATATGGCCCAAAGAACACTCGTAAAAAATGTCTTCTTTGTTTTGAGGAACAAAACTTTTTTCGTAGACAAAGCGAGGACGATGACAATAGATGGGAGGTACGCTGTGGGCAACTGGGATCAACGATTTTCATAGAACAAAACACGGTAACTCAGTTATGTTTTTACCGAATATGTTATGGTTATGAATTTTGCAGGACTATATTGTTCTTCATTTGTTTTGTTTAATTGTTCTGTTTTTATTTTCTTTGTTTTTAGTTTTAAGGCACAGTGTGGATTTACCTAAAATTTTTTAAGGAGCAACAATAAGTGAGGGATGCCAGAGACCATTACCCTGTCTCCGCAATTGGGATTTTGAAAAAAAAAACAAAAAAATTATTGAATGTGCATTAATTTTGTAGTGACAGGGCGTTTTCCAGTCACCAGTCATTTGGGCAGCTCGTCTAACCGTCCTTGAAGTAATACCATGTATGCTGTTTCGGTGTCCCTTCCTTATATCCCTTATCTTTAATCGATAGCTAGTGCTAACTATTCGCAACCGCGGAAAATATTCTGACTTATGGATATCAGAAAGAGTTCGCAGAGCAGCGGATATTCGCTCGGCGGCCGCACATACAGAGGCGCCAGTCCCTGGAAATGAAAACTCATTATAAGCTGCTCACATTGACGACCTCCTTGGTCGGTCCTTGGTATTAGTTCATAAAATCATCATAGAACGCTTGCTTTATCGTTCTGTCTTAGGACTCCCGGGTTCGATTCCCGGGCCAACTTTTGAAATGAACTTTTCATACTTTATCTCTCGTCTTGATCTGGCAAATAGTGCCGTAGTCATAAATTAGACAGCACGTCTGCATCCCTGTCAACGTGTATGAAAAATTTCATGATCATCGTGAAAGGCGTGAAAGCGTAACAAACAAACAAACTCACTTCGCATTTATAATATTTATTATTAGTTGTTGCACGCGGCTTTGTCTGCGTAACTTTATAAATTAGCCTGAGTAACTTTTTATATTATAAAACATTATTATAAAACAAAGTCCTCCGCCAGGTCTGTCTGTTCGTTCGCGATAAACTCAATTTTTGAGTTTATCGCACCCATTTTCATGCTGTTTTCACCAATGGATAGAATAGTTCTTGAGGATGGTTTTAGTATATAATTTACAAAGTTACGCGGGCGAAGTCGCGGGCAGCAGCTAGAATAAAATAAAACAATGTTACTTGCTAATACATAAATAGCTTTCTATATGCGAAAGAATTTTTAAAATTGGCCTAGTACTTTTTGAGTTTATTCATTAAAAACATAGAAAAACACAAATCTTGTCTTTTTATAATGTTAGGTTAGGTTTAAAGGGATATTTAAATAAGTAGACGTCACTCGGATTGAATTTAATCCCTTCCATTAGATAAATGGACAATGTTTGTACCAACTTATAAAGGTATTCGATTTTACGATCAACAGAACTGAATGTCCGAAACTCCACTCGACCGAGTTAAATTATCAAACTTTACATTTTCACTGAACGAATCCTTTACGACGTTCAAGTATTTCTTTATTTATAATGTCGTCTCTATGCTCACAAGGTTTATTTATCTATGTATATCTGTCTGTCCACTTATACATCAATTAATATTAATAATAAATCTGTAAGTGTAGTATTGTATGTATGTTCCTCCATAACATTAAACGAATTAACTGATTTTCATGAAACTTGGTAGACGTACAGAACACAGGAGAATCTATTTTTTCTTCTTCTAAAAATCGTCAATTTAGTTTCAGTATCATGTATAGAGCCTATAAATACGATATCTCTGAAAATAAAGTAACTTACTCCATGACCAACCTTTTCAGATTTATTATTAGTATTGATGATATAAAAATTCATAATAATAATAAATACCTGAAATATATCCTGAAGGACGGTACGGTCGACATCTGTCGGGCATGCCACCGTCCTGGAGAGACACTCAGGCATATTATTTCCGGTTGTGCTCATCTTGCTAACGGCGAGTATTTGCACAGACATAACCAAGTAGCCAGGATCATACATCAGCAACTTGCTCTTATCTTATCGAATCTGAGGTGCCGTACTACAAGTACGTGCCTACGCCCGTTCTCGAAAATGGTCATGCCACGCTCTATTGGGATCGCTCCATAATCACGGACAGGACTATTGTCGCCAATAAGCCTGACATCGTGGTTATTCATCGATCCCAACGCCGGACGATGCTTGTTGACATTACTGTCCCACATGACGAAAACCTCGTGAAAGCCGAAAAAAACAAGCTTACCAAGTACATAGACTTGGCTCACGAGGTGACCGCCATGTGGGATGTCGATTCGACAATCATCGTCCCGATAGTCGTGTCGGCGAACGGTCTTATAGCGAAGAGCCTCGACCAAAACCTCAAGAGGCTCTCACTAGATGGCTGGATCAAGGGTCAGATACAGAAGGCGGTACTTCTGGATGCGGCACGAATTGTCAGGAGGTTCCTCACCCTGCAGCCCTAACCACCGGTAGCTTGGGCCTTGCCCCGCTGACTGTGGACTACTAGTTTTAAGTTTTTTTATAGTATTTATTATATTTGTATAATTATATTGTAAAAAATTTAGAATTAAGGATTAAAATAAATATGTGAGAATAATAATAATATCATTTATTTGCCTAAAACATTATCTAACTGTTCAGTTAAAAAATTATCTAACTGATGGTGAAAACCGCCTCAAATTCCGTTGCCTGGTTTCAAATATACTATGTTTGAAAGCGACTTCAAATTATACTATATAAAGAAGATGAGGATTAGGATTTTAGGATGCTCAGTCAGTCATAATATTAATATCTACAAAACTGTTCATGTAAGTAAGTAATAATTGGTCTTATTGACACATTTGCATTTTAGGCCATTGTAAATATTTAATTAGGCCTGCTAACTAATTTATTACTAAAGTGTTGTTATATTAAATTCTACTCGTAAAAGCATAGATAAATATTTAACGGCGCTTAGCGAAAGTAATGGTTCCATATAAATCAGGGGCTCTTGACGCTGTCGCATCGCATTGCCTCTGAAGAATATTGTATAGCGTTAGCGACGAAACCTGTTATGTGCGAACTGGGAAGCTTTATTTATTTACAAATATTTGTATACTCAGTGAGATCATTTTGAAATAGTATCTCAGTTCGTCCTCGCATTTTTCAGGCCTGAACTAAAGGCGAAGGGATTTTCACAAGTTTAGGTACAGTCGGTCGCATAAGTCGATTAACACATTCAAAAGTGCAAATAAACTGAACACTACTGAAGCTTTTTACGATCGTTTGTACGTGAAGTTTATTTTGTGCTCTAGTCGTGACAACGACTTATGGCCCGTTAAGTGTTTAGTTGTTTTGCACTTATAAAAGTGTTAATCGACTTATGCGACCGACTGTACATTTAAAATCCTAACTAAAATGTAAAATGTGACATTGAGTTCTCTTTGTTTGTTTAAATTTACTTTAATTTTGTATCATACTCGATGTCAGGGATACAGAAAAGGACATAGTGCATCTTTCATCTAGAAAAAAGTACTGTTTCCTAAAAAAATTATAAGGTTTTTTTATGTAACATTAGCTAACATAAGCTGCCCGCGACTCCGCCCGCGTAACTACGTAAATTATATACTAAAACCTTCCCCAAGAACCACTCTATTCATTGGTGAAAACAGCATGAAAATCGGTGCAGTACTTTTTGAGTTTATCGTGAACAGACAGACAGACACGCGGCAGAGGACTTTGTTTTATAATATGTAGCGATACAAGATTGTGAGACTAATAATCACAATGTTTTAAGGGAATTCAAAATTTCAAAACTTGGCCAAGCTAACTGTAATAAGTTCGTTATATTTGCTTACACATAAATTATTGTTATGGTCTAAAATTTTCTTTGATATAATCAAAGGAAGCCATCGTAACGCCGTTACGATTTTCAGTACCTCAATAATAATTGCTTAAACAATTCTTTTTGTGATGGAGTTCTCAAGAAACCGTAGGTAATTATGTTAGTACAGCAACAGTAGATACTTTTCATTCGTGTACTTATTGGTAGTAGAAGGCTCAAAGTCTAGACTTAAATTTACAAGTTGTTTTGTTTTCAATTAAAAATTTGTAATCCAATTGGAAGTTTGTGGTAAATGAATGTTAAATGTTGCAGCGAAGTTCTGCAGCGGTTCGTGTAAGCCACTTAATAAAGGAAGCTCGTTCTCTCCGCACCTAGAGTGGAGGTATTCAAATTAAATAACACAAGAGTCTGCGCTGTACATTGTACTTACAGAATATCGCGTTCAAGACGTCTGCAATCGTACCGCGCAGCGTTTGTATTTGTGTCAGGTACATTTGTCTAGAGCTAAGACCTCAAAATCCAAGTTATGATTAAGGAATCATATTCTGAACAGTTACAATATACCTACTTATATAATAACTAGCTGCTGCACGCGACTTCGTCCGCGTAACTGTATATAATAATTTAATATAATACATTCGTGTCTGTGAAACCATGGAAATACATATACAAAATTTCAACCCAATCGGTCAAGCTGTTTAGTAGTTGACATATCGACAGCAGCGCCACCTACCAGGTCCAATTTTATTTTTAAATCATCCAGGAAACCATTGAAATAGCCATATAAAATTTCAACCCAATCGGTTCAGCCGTTTAGAAGTTATGTGAAAAAGATAAGTACGGAAGGATAATTCTTACCCGTTTTCAAGTAGGAATGAAGCATTTTCCCGCGGTAAAAAGTAGCCTATGTTCATCACGGATAATGTCGGCTTCTAATGGTAAAATAATTTTTCATATCGGTCCAGTAATTTCGGAGCCTATTCAATGCAAACAAACAAACAGTCTAATTTTTCCTCTTTATAATATTAGTATAGATAATTCGCTTATCTAACGCTACTTAACTTAGCCACCTGCTTCCGACTTCGCACGGATTTGATTATTGAAAAAAAATAATTTAATGTGGTATACACTGTTTAGTTAATATGCTGACTCTATCGATCGATGTCATAAAACTTAAAAGTATCTACAGATAGTTATTTTTTCAGATTTTAACCGATTCAATTCTTAAGTGTAGCCAAGCTAAAGCCAAGCCATTTTTCCAAAATCTAAGCATGCAGTTTTACTTATTACTTACTTATTACTTACTTATCCAAAGAATAAGTAAGTAATATTTAGAGCACTTTGCTTCCAGGTCTTGTAAAATAACAATTAGTTACATTCAATAATTGCCAATTGTTTATATTGAAACAAAATAATTAGTTAACAGTAATTTGTAGAAGCTAAAAGTTTTTATAAATTGGAATGTTTATGAAGTGCTTATTCTGTGCGAGTATTGTGAGAATACTTGTGATCACGAAGCGAACACTTTTCTTCCAAAAATAATAGCGGCTCCAAGCAAATGATGTGAGAATTTACGAGCGGAGAGGAGGGCCACCCGTCTATATTGGCGAGCTTCCTGATTTACGCCTGTGTTATTTGGCTTGCTGATGGATTTTTGATAACAATTTCATTTTAACTTCATTCGATATGCTACAACTATGTATAACTATGTTCAGAAACCATCTTCATATTTGTATTTATATCAATACTAAGTATTTGTATATAATATTTGTATATATATCAATACTAATATTAAGTATTTTGAGGATGTTTGGAGAGCGGATTCAAAGTATGAAGGAGATTTAAAATAAAAATCTAAGTAGGCCCTCTAAAATTTCATTACAGTTTCGATTTTAACTGAAAAATGCTCTGAACTAGCAATTCGCCTTCGGACTAATTATTAATTTACAATATTTTTTAAATATTTCTTGGACTTTAACGTACTCGTATATTTGAAAAAAAAAGTCGTTGCTTTAGCTAGCTATTTAGTTCTATTTATAAAGATTTTTTTAAGCTACCATCACCGCACTCCTTGCTTTTATTATTTAAGCTGTAGTACCTATAATATTTTTTGTGAAAAACAACAGTACGTTTTTCACAGAAAAACACCTTATCCTTTGTCGTGTTAGGGCTTGAATTTCCCGGGTATATCTGGTGTATATTGACGATGGCAGCCAGCTGTCATCAAGCGGTTAGTCAACTCACCTTTATCGTAAAAAAAAAATTATTACATAGTTTTTGTATTAGAATTAAACGTACTTGAAGGCAGTGTTCACCACAAGTTGGTATGTGCTTGAAACAGAAGCGATCCCATCAACATGCCAATAGGTACATAGGACACTATTAGTGAACTGTAATCGTGCATGACCGCCCGCTTGATGTCACTCGTACAGTCTGCCACACGACCTTGCTTTTCATACCACGATTTGGGTTTATGATGAAATTATTGTATCAATCGAGCATCTCCGTATTGTTGTTTGGGAGGATCTTACTAAATCCTTACTAGGTAAATGTAAATGAATGAGTTTGTTTGTTACGCTTTAACGCAAAAGGATCACCATGAAATTTTGAACCATGAAACCAGAAAGGACATAGGGTACCTTTCATCGTCCAACACGGACGAAGTCGCGGGCAACAGCTAGTTATCTACTGTAATTATAAAATCATTTAATAAGTCGTCTTAACTGACAATCAATGCACAGCATTAGGCAAGTTAAGTAAGCTGAAATTTGTAAAATAATTTCATTTTATAACGTAAATATGCGCTAAGAAAGAACTTTTGGAAAATACAACTCTGTGCAAAGCCGGAGGCTGGTTCGGGGAAAAACTTAATAAGGTTTTATAAAATATGAAAAATTCGTGGAAAATTAATATAACTGATGTTTGAAACCGCATCGAAATCCGTTACGCAGTTAAATGGAATTAGCGGCTAAACGGACAGACGTGTAAAGCAACATAAAATTATATCTACTACTAGCTGTTGCCCGCGACTTCGTCCGCATCCTCTATAGCCTATAGCCTTCCTCGATAAAAGGGCTATCCAACACAACCAAACTTCAATCTCCGCTAATCTCAGGAACTACTGGTTTCAATCTTCAAAACAAATCTTTCCTCTTTATAATATTAGTATAGATGTAAAGATAAAGTTCAACAGTTGAAATTTCTTCTTCGTTATTTTTTTCCTATATAAAATTTTCCTGATTGACTCTATCAACGCTCAGCTAAAACTACTAAGTCTAGAAAGCGTCGATAGTTGGAGAGGCACCGCAAGAAAGAGAATAATTTTACTACCTCTATCATAAGATCTTATTGTGCATCTGTCCATCTTTGTCTTGTTATATGTTTGTCTGACTGTACACTATGTATATATATGTCTAAACATCGTACAATTGATCCAGGTCAGTGTAAGATTGGTTCGGTTCTAGTTTCCTATAACCGACACATTCTGCGGCAACTTCGACGAGCTTTGAACAAGTTTGCTCTTTGCTACTTGTATGTAATTTGTTTGTTCCCATCCCCGACGTTTCATTAGGACCACAGGGGCGCTGTATCAAATTTATGTGAGAGAATGTTGGAAAGTTTTCTGCTCATTGCACTTTGTTCGGTGGAATATGAAACATGTAGCTAACAAACATGAGTGAAAGATGCCAACAGAAGCCAATTATGCAAAATAATTTCATATAGGTAAGAGTTTTATTCTAATCACAGGAAAGAAATATATGTAGTAAGGTATTTTGTTCAATTATTTAAGGACTACTGCTGGACATAGATAGTCAAAGACAAGGATATCTGTTAGACAACTAGCCGGCTGGTGAAGCCGGGAGCTGGTCGCTAGTTACTAAAATAAAACATTATGAGATCCACACAGTAATTACTGATTTTATTATTCGACTGCTCAATTTTTTCTTTATGAAAACATGACCTAAATTGGTTCTTCAGGTTAAATAGAGCCTAAAATATTTATGGCTTCTACAAATTCATCTCGCATAGCCAACCCTCTTATGTATTTCTAAATCAAGAAATGTAAACGCTTGTGTATTTAAGTCACGCAATGAAATGAAGTCACCGATTTCAATGGTATTCGCTACAATCAAGTTACCTATAAACCTAATTTAGAAATTCAAGTAAAATATTAGAGATTGAACACAGTAGGCAAAGTTTATGCCATCCCGCAATTTGCGTACGATATGCGGGCGCAATCTACCCCTTTTATGTGAGAACTTTGCTCATAAATTAAAAGGCGAACGCCTCAAGGTAAATACGCAACGGGTTAGCTTGGATATAAACACATTTAACCTATTCTTGTCATCTAGATTAATTAAATATGACGATAAAAAATATATTATTTTCTACGTTAATTAAAATTTAAATATGTACAATGTATGGCATGCTTTCCATTCCACCAGATTTCTGTTATGTGTTATGATTTGGTAGATTTTGCTGTGCTGTTGGTGTGCATTAGTAAATTACAGTTATTAGTCTTTAAGATTGAAAGTAATACGAGTCCTGTAAACTGTGCTATCAGCTAGTAGGCAAGTACTCATTCGAAAGTGCTTCAAAACTAGATCACGAGGCGGAGGTGAGTTAATTTGGTATTAATTCGAGAGGAGGACTTTCGTACCTACAGGGGAATTGCGCTCGACATTCGAACCTCACCAATTCATTAGTTAATTCGTTTATGTCGTTCATTTCTACTATTCGCATTGAAAGAAACCAATTAGCCTCACGACGTGGAAGTGTAAAAGGATTCCACCTAAAATAATGTAAAAGGAAAATATTGAGGACATAAGAGTTTAGTACTGTTATTTGTGTTAGCTAATGAAAACATAATTAATTAATAATAATTAATATGTTATTATTAATTAATTAATTTCTTTTACTCCCTATTGCCAGCGGTTAATCTATTAGTCCGCGTTCATCCTGGGACTGTACTTTTTCTGGATGGAAGGTATTTGTATGATTCTATAAATGTGTATGAAAAATTTCATGACCATTGACTCATCACATCTCAGCCGCAGAATGTCCACTGCTGGACTTAGGCCCATAACTGGATCCACCGCCTCTGGATCGGTTGTGTAGTGAAGGCATTATAAACAAACAAACTCACATTCACATTTACCTATAATATATTATAGATAAAATCTATTTAAGAGAGTTTTGAATTTTTTACAATTCTCTCGGGAACGTATTGAGAACAGAATATATTAAGATAACATTATACCGATATGAAATTTGAGAATTTAAATATTTTCAATAGTATTTAGCCGGAGAGTGAGAAGAGACTACGCTGAACAAAAGATCGAAAATTAAAAATGTAATAAAATTCACATTTGTAACTTAAGTTTTGACAAAGAAAATCTTTTTATAAACACAAAGAATATTGATTAGATTTAATTTATTTATAGGTTCAACAACGATTTAACCTTTTTTAAGTTTTCCAATATCATAAAACGGCAGAACTATGTTAAAGTTTTAAAAATTATTATAAATTCTTTAAATTTAAAACGGTACGTTTACAATTTTGTAATTGAATAGATTCAGAGTTGTGTAATAGGAATAGCTCCAGTGGGGAGAGAGATGAAAATGCATTCTGTTTTTGGAAGCGTGAAATTCAGTTAAAATTCTCAACTAAAGTTGCACTCGTGCTGAAGGCTACTTAATAAATGAGACTCTTTCTCTTTTGTCAAAAGCATTTAAGGATTATTACATACATTACAACAACAAAATGGGGTCTGCCTCTGTCGTAGATACGCCCGTGTCTTTTACTTTTTTTTTTTATGAGAGATGGGTGTGCTCTTGGCCAACAACTACCTGTGTAGCAAGGATGACGTGAATACGTGTGTACGTTCATATTTCCTTTGAGCGGAATTATAAGTTCTATGTCAAAAGATTTTGAATACACCATATATATCAAAATATTCTTTGATCGAGTAGTGTAATTAATTTATTTTTAATTAATTAATTAATTTTATTTTAGGGAAACTTACAGGTATAATTACTTAATAATAGTGGTGAGTAAACAAACTTAACCTAATAAAAAATTTCCACTTATAGATAACAAAACTGTTTTTTTATATATTTTTTTTATGGGCCACTGAAAAATTTATCAGCCATAATGTTTTTTGTTTTGACTATAGAACTGTGGAACAGGTCAATAACCGTATCCTCTGATGAAATTTCGTTAAAAAGTTTACACGATCGCGACATGTATGTATTTTTCTTATAGTTTGTCTTACTAGGGGACTACATGCAACAATGAGCGATTTCTCTGATTGGTGAGGTGGTGAACATATTTATTTAAATATTCCCCTTTTTTTTTATTATAATATATTTTTGGATGAACTGCATAGAAATTTCATTTTAATATGAATACATCTACACCAATTTATGTGCCACCTGTTTTGTTAACAAAATAATTACTCGATTCTGACGAGGTATAAGTTAAAGCAGTAAAAGTTTTCCTATGTATAGAATATAAAGTACAAAAGTAAAATAAATATTTATGTTATGTGTAACTTTTAAGCTCGCGAAAAAAATGGATACATTTTCAGTCCCTCCTGAAAGGTATTCCACGGATACTCAAATAAAATACAAAGGTTACCAACTAAGTAAGGTTCTCGTGTTTCACGAGTGTTATTGATATGTAGAAATCGTATGTCGGCCCAGCAGTCGTATCTTTACAAAGAAACTATTGTGTTTCGAACAATGTGCCGTTCGTAGCTATAATTCTATTTCTAACTATTACTTACACTTCTCTAAAACCTCTTCTTAAACACTTCTTAGTCATTTATATAAACTTTTTCGTTTTTGATAAAACTCTAAGACGTAATTAAGATTATCAATATCATTATTGTTACCTATATAATTATCACTATTTACAGCCAATGATAATGATAATCTAACTGATACTGTTGCTATACGAAGACACAGCCACAAAAATGATGAATACTACAGCGTCAACCAAGTGAATTTGCGTGACAGTAACCGTGACAACGATTCCAGTTACTTTGAAGTACTGATTACAAATACTGATTACAGTTACTCACGGTTCCAGCCAGTTTACAAAATGGAATCACATAATAAGTACCAATTACAAGGAACTTGAATTCAGTTAAAAATTTAAGAAAGAAAGAGGTTGTCGCTTGATACTGTAATTGTATCGATACACGATAATAATGTAAATAAATAAAATAAAACCTTCTTTGATCATTTGATTTCACTTTAAATTTATAAATCGAACGGCTTTAGCTTCTATCTATTCCATTCCGACCGATTCCGAGTTGGTTACGGCTACTACGCGAAAAAGTGAGTGCAGCGGATACTCAATATTACGAATACTTATTGATGATTACTGAATACGAGTCCAGCGTACAGAGTACGAAATGAGTGTATCTGTAATCAGTATCTGGAATGAGCAGTAATGATTACAATGGCACCAATGAAGTAGCGATTCCAAAGTAACGGTTACAGCACCTTTGACACACCTCTAATTCTCGCAGTTTCCCTTATTCCCTTATCACCTTATTCCCAAGCATAGCCTTCTCCATAGCACGTTGAGCGTCGTTGAGCTTTCTTACGAGGCCCAAGTTAGAGAGACCACGTAGGTACTACAATACAGTACATACATAAACGAGTCAACGACCAATAGAGGCTATGAAAAAAAAATTGAACTAAGTAATTTAAAACAAATATGTATAAATGCAATTTTGAAGCGTTTCCACATAAATGACTTTCAATAAAAATATGCAATTTTCCATATTCAATTCCAGTGCAATAAGAACACTCGAGTGCTCTTACTGTAAAATGAAACGATACGCTTTTCAGGCGTATTGAGAGCGGTACGCTTGGAAAAATATTTTAAAAAAATATTGGCACACAACACAAATATTGTTATTTAACAGTAT
This sequence comes from Synanthedon vespiformis, assembly GCA_918317495.1. Lineage (NCBI taxonomy): Eukaryota > Metazoa > Arthropoda > Insecta > Lepidoptera > Sesiidae > Synanthedon > Synanthedon vespiformis. Next base: position 8,254,965 of record OU906951.1, on the reverse strand, counting down.
ATTTTATTTATGGAATTAATTAATACAGTATAATATTTTTTAATAAAGTATAACAATGAATAAAATTAATGTAAGTAAATTACTGCAAGTTTTTTTGTCAATTAAATAAGTCATACATACTACTTGGGTATATCGTTAAAACTTGTATAAAGAAGTAAACTTTACTAAGAGTCAGTATGCAAGGTAGAGTAAATGTAGGTAATATATTTCAAGCGCACTTACTACATATCAGAGACCCGTATCTCGAAACTTTAAACGAAGAAAGTAGCAGGAAAAGTTTTAAAAGTTAACAAGATGAATTAAAGACCAACTATTAACGACTAGACGCTGAACTGAATATACTCGTAGTCCACTGAATGCTAAGCCCTTCACTGAATTAACTACGAGGGGAATGTTGTCTGTACTTAAAAGAGCAAAATGTAGGTATTTTTTTATAGAATCTATACTTCTATACTAATATTATAAAGAGAGAAGATTTGTATTTTTGTTTTTAATTAATAAACTTAAAAACTACTGGACCATTCATTGATTTTTTAACCTAAAATTCCTTTCATAATCGGTTATCAGCGAGTAAGATAGTTTGAATGTAATAGATTTACAAAATAACTCTTTTTGACTCAGCATTATTAATGCGAACTTTGCGAATCCCAATTAAAAAGGCTAGATTTTAAAATGACTATATTGATATCAAGTTTACTTAAGTTCGTTAAGGCACATTCAAGCAGCCCCGTAGGTGGGCCATGACCTTGTCGTGGGGGGGGGGGGGGGGAAGAGATTCCGAGTTCGATACCCCGCAGGTCATCTCATAACACAAAGCTTACTTTACACACAATGGAATAACAACAAGAAAGATTTGTTAATAAATCGTTCTTATTGTTGTTATAAAAAACAGAAGTAAACATTAATAAAATAATAAAAATATATTCATTTAATTGCTCCAGACGAGCGATTAATAAAATTATCTACGGCTTTCGGTTCTATTTTGGGGTTTCGTTGCAGAGATATAATTTACAGAATTTTATAATATTTCATGCCGATTCATGAAATTTCGCTCAAAGGGTTTAAAATTTATTTAGTAATTATTTTTGAAGTAATTCAAAAATACTTAGGTTATTTTATTTATATTGTATTGTTATTGTAAACCGTAAACAAACAGTACGAATAAGTATTTTATCACATATTAGCTGCTGCCCGCGATTTCGCCCGCGTAACTTTGTAAATTATATACTAAAACCTTCCTCGAGAACCACTCTATCCATTGGTGAAAACAGCAGGAAAATCGGTGCAGTAATTTTTGAGTTAATTGCGAACAAACAGACAGACAAACGCGGCGGAGGACTTTGTTTTATAATATGTAAGAATAAATAATGCTGGCCATTAGTTTCTAATAGATATTCGGACAGAACTTTCTAAATATTAGATAAATCACAAAGTTGCAGAGAAACATCTAACGGTACTAAGAAAATAGGTCGCGGATGGCCAGCGAAAAGTCGCGGCTGTTTAGTGAAAGCTGTACGTTTTCGTATGGAATTATAGAAAATCTCGATGAAAGATTCATTGCGGTATCAACCTGGTCCATAAGCCAGGCACTAATTTCGTCAATGATTTCCTCTCAGTCGATAATTTGTAAAATGCCTGAGAGAGTTGTATCATGATGCGTTGTGAACGTCAGCTACGGCTCCGATGGTGGGTTGAGCAGTGGTAGCCCGTTACTCGTTGAGCTGACAAGCATTCCACCAAGATATAGCCAGCTGACTTTTTTATTTATTAACAGTAATACATCATCTGATAAATTTTCTATTGGGAGGTAATCACTGAACAGGTATATATTCGTGTGACCTGCTGACGTATAATCCACCATTTTATAAATAGCTGACAATTTTGTTTCTTCAAAATATTAGGCTAACTATAATTCGATGAATTTTTAATCGGGGGAAAATTTTTTATTATGTGCGTGGGCGGCTACCACTCTACTGCTCAACCCACCATCGGAGCCGCAGCTGACGTTCACAATGCTTAATGATACAACTCTCTCTGTCATTTTACAAGTTATCGACTGAGAGGAAATTGGTCATGAAAATCTGTCGCTGGCTTACGGGCCATTAGGTATTCCTTTGTAAGATATATGTATATACGCGTCAAATGTAAATATAGGCGGGAGTGTCGGTTTGTGGAAGCCAACAAACGGCGACTGGCACAGGGGAACAGTTTCATTTCCTTTCGCACATATTCACGAGGCAACGAACAATATCTCGGCAACAATGGATTCGTAATTTGGATGAGATGGTGCCCGCGGGACAATGCGTCAAGTGACTCATTATTGTGGAAAACTGTTCCGAAAGAAAAAAAAAATTCTCCTCACCAACGCACATTGTGATCTGTGTGTGTGAATGGATACGATGTACTTGACAAAGAACGAAGAAAAAAAAAACAATTAGGGCTTTCTGTAAAAAAATATATATTAAAGTCCGTTTGTTAAATTTTTTAACAATGAACAGCGTCGAATCGGACGAATCGCAGAAAGAATTTAGAAGAACAATGGGATTTTATTTATGTATTATATTTTATTTCTTTTTAACCGACTTCCAAAAAAGGAGGAGGTTCTAAATTGGACTGTATTTTTTTTATGTTTGTTACCTTATAATTTTCGACTGGGTGAATCGATTTGATGATTTCATTTTTATTTGAAAGCTGTGTTTCCCGTGTTGGTCCCATTTCAATTTGGTCCAGTTTTGACTGGGTGAATCGATTTGATGATTTCATTTTTATTTGAAAGCTGTGTTTCCCGTGTTGGTCCCATTTCAATTTGGTCCAGTTTTGACAATGGTTTTTAAACCTAAATATAGAGCCAAAAGGTTTCAAGTTTACTACCTACTGGATATCCCATTGCTCAAAGCACATACGGGAATAATATTATTTTTATCAAAAATGTATAAAACGAATGCAGGTACCGTTACAATGCATTGTTGAATGTTATAATATTGTTTATGTCGAACTCTACAGACAGGTGGTGCAGCTTCCGTCGCCAATAATAAAAACAACGCCATAGGTATACCATAGTATAGGCCGACCATAGTAGGATTATGTATAGGGATTAGGAAGGAATACGGAAATGGGCTCTGAAATCACTCGCCGAAACACAAAAGCACACATGCTATTCTTTCAATATGATTGTGAATTGCAGACATTTTTGCAGCAACCCTACAAAAATGCGTCTACTGTAATTCTTTCAGCGCGGTTGTTGCTTTCGGCGCTAACAATAAGTGTGTGATCACCTTTAGCCTGCACTGTCGACTCTATAACCTCTCACCACCAGGCTTAAACGGGTCCTTTTCTGACACAAGTTAAAGTCAATAGCGTTCTGATGATGTAATACCTTCGCAATTTGTAACAAAGACTTAGACCCCTCTAAGTCGGTTTAAATCATAATCCGCTATTTGACTATTTTTAAAAATAGTTTTAAATTATTCTTTATTAAATAATAAGTACACTACATTGATATTTCCGGAAGATCTACTATATTATTAATAAAAATCAATGTTAAAGTTTAAATTTCCAAAACCGCGCCAAAAACGCTGTTTCTGTAATGACGCTGGTCTTTGATGCGTATGACGTCACAAGATAGTTAACAATTACAACCAGTAAACAACTACAATCAGTCGCGGAAGCAATGTTCACTAGCGTAATGACGTCATCAGAGTTGCAACCAATCACAGGGCGTTTCGTCGCAGATAAAATTTCAAAAATTATTATGTTTTTTCATATAATTTGCAAAAAAAATATAAAATTTAGCTTAGAATAAAGTGAAATTGTTATTACTCTATTTTCTGATAGGAAAACCACAATTTGTAGTATAGCCAAATAGCCAATTGGGCGATATTTTCACATTTGACCATTTTTATCTTGACATTAAGTTTTCGTTCCGATTATATTAGAGCTCTTCATTTATTTTTTATACCTGAATATTATTTCTTTAAACACGACTGTATTTTGTCGCAATGCACTTGATATTAAAAGTTATAGTTAGTATACTTTTATGCGGAATATAAATGTTTTTCTCATTTGCGCTGCACTTAGAGTCATACGCCCACCCCACAGGCTGTTGTGAAAGTAAGTAGGCCGAAACGTTTCATTAAAGCTTTATACAGAGACAATTCAACATTGCGCGCCAGTTATTGTTTTGTTGTGACAACACAAGCCGCAGGTAATCTCCGGCGAGCAAACACGTCGCTTGTAATTAGCCCTCTCGCGACACGGCGACAAAGGGGAACTTTTTGATTCTCTTCCTGCGTTCGTTAGCCATGCGTATAACGACGCTACGACGACTACGAGCTACGATCACCTACGATGCTACGTGCCGCGTAGCCGAGCGTAAATCTCATGTAGAATGGCTTTTTAATTAGAATAAAATGTTTTATTAATTATATTAAATTTTTATATTTACGCATGAAATGTTTATTTCATACTTAGTCTATACTTTTCCTAATATTATAAAGCTGAAGAGTTTGTTTGTTTGTTTGAATGCGTTAACCTCAGGAACTAAAGGTTCGAATTAAAAAAATATATTTTTGTGTTGGATAGTCCATTTATCGAGGAAGGCCTAAAATATAATATTTTGAACGCGGACGAAGTCGCGGGCAACGGCTAGTTGTTCAATAAAATACATTTATATAATTAATACATAATTTGCAAGATTATGAATATATGAAGTATCTACACTTCACTCTTTATAAATATTGGGACACCACATCACAGAAGGCATCACTGACTCAGACATGAACACCCAAATTATATTTATTTTGCAATAAGATTATGAAAATAACATCTAACATTATGTAACACACAATGTTCAGAATAGTACACAAATTACAAAATTCTTTTCAAGGGTTTCAGCTTTCAATCCCGCAAAAATATTCAAAAATGTGGAGTACATTTGTTTCGAGTGCGTCAAAGTGAATTTTTTCATCAGTGCAATAGAAACATGTAGATTTAGTGACGCAGTAGGAAACGCGGGTCGTTTGTTTACGCGCACATATGTACGATTAAAATGTAAAAAAACGAACATTTGTTAGGCTTTGTAAGCTTTTTGTTTAAAAGTATTGCGGAATTTTAATGATTTCTTTTATTTTTTTATTTTTATTTTTTCTCTAATGTTAAGGTCGACAGGCTCTTAAGGTCCTCTTGATTGTAGGTCCTTGCTGCCCAAATAACCGCGAGACGCAGTGTGCTCTATCTCTTTTATGTTTGCCTACTTGACATAAAAATACATGTGTTTGTGCAAATAAAGATTTAATTATTTATTTAAGACTAGCTGGTGCTCGCGACTTCGTCCGAGTATAAAAGTTAAAACGCCATCTACCGTGGAATATCACCAAGCAGTTGTCATGTTAGTCGTTTCACCCATCGAAATATATATTTCTGCGAGGTTTCACCTGATTTGGATAGATAGCGCTATCTCCCGGGCCAAGCCGCTAGTATTTACTTTTATTTTAGATTTCCCGTAGGAATGAAGCATTTTCCCGCGGTAAAAAGTATCCTATGTTCATCACAGATAATGTCGGCTTCTAATGGTAAAAGAATTTCGGAGCCTTTTCTATACAAACAAACAAACAATCAATTCTTTCCTCTTTATAATATTAGTATAGAAGTATAGATAACGAAAGACTCAGAGGCGTAAGTTCTACCGATATCATATTGTCAATATTTGATTTCCTATCTCAGAGTACACTATGCTTTCTTAACATATAAATATACTAGAATTAACTTCTTTAAAAATTTAATTTCAATTACAAATCTAAGTATAATTTATTTTGATATGATTCTATCATAATAAATTTAGATAATTAATCAAATGTGGGTGATTTAACAGCGCGGGCGAGACAACCCATTTATTCGCTTGTGATAGTTCTCGTGTGGACACTGATTAACTAGCCACTCGTATTAAGGGTTGGGGAGTAATATTCATAGTTCTAATTGATTACACACCGCAGTAACACTGGGCTATATATTTCACTTAGAGAGAGAATTATATATATTAATCCTGCTTTACAGATATGTTAAAACATGTTTAATTCATATTATACTAGCAACCCGCTTCCGGCTTCGCCCGGGTGCAAGTTTTACACATACAAACCTTTCTCGTTTATCTCCCTTTTCATATTTGAAAACCGTATTAAAATCGGTCTACCGATTCTTCAGTTTTTGAAACATGACACAAATTATACTTATCCATTACTTATTGTCGCTTTATTCAACCTATAGTCATTATTAAACGAACTATATTAGAAAGAGTTACTTTGCATATGTGGCATCTAAAAATAATAAGAATATTTATTTTATTTCATCTAGTGAAATTCAGTGATACATTTAAATAAATAAATAGTAACTGTCTACATATTTATTGCGTTAAATGACATCGATATAATATCGACATCGACATGATATGAAGGCGGAGATCGCGGCTGTTTGTTGTGCCACATACAGATTTGATTAGCAAAGCGCCTTTAATATAAAGCGAACAATACCTACAACAATGAACAGAATGGCTGAAGAAATTGATCAGTTCGGATCTTTTGTACTCTGGGTAAATTCAGTTGGTTCATTTAAAAAAAAAATATCTTTACCCACCGTTCACCTTCCGAGACCGCACTTGAAGTTCTTTTTTATTACAATTTTTTTTATTTTGTATGTTAAGGTCGACAGACAGGCTGACGGTCCACTTAATGGTAGGTGGCTACCGTCGCCTATAACACAAGCAACACCATAAGTGCTACAAGTGCGCTGCCGACCATAGAAGGATTAAGGATAAGGGATAAGGGATAACACAACCACATAATGCTGTTATTTCACGGTGGTATTCTGTAAGGTGGTGGTTACTGCCGCCAGACGGGCTGCCCAAATGACTGCGAAATGACCCCTACTACTACATTTCAAATCCAGACCGGAGTCAATTTTGAAAATTATATTAAAATTTCCAAAGCTGACCCGGCGGGAATCGAACCTGGTACCCCTGAAACGCTAGGCCACTCGTCCAACGGGCTCGTCATAATATAATACTATAATATCTTTTTTACTATATAGAATATCTAATTAGGTTCATTTAATTTTTGAAGAGTCCATTGGATAAGTTTCTTGTTTTAGGGCTGTGATTTCAGGAAAAAATAATTTTATTTGTATGTAGTATCGACATGCTGAGGAGCCTATAATAATCAAAGTGCATAATAAACTACGGTATGTAGCCAAACAATAAACTACGGTATGTAGCCTGTAGCTGACAAAGTGGTGACGTCACCCGTCGCCGAGGCCCCACTTTAGTTTGATTGTTTGACGCCTAGTTTTTAGTCTATTGTTGCCGACTATGGAACGGTCTGAAGTGCTGGCAGCTTTTTCAGCGGCGTCAAGGGTTATGCGTCGTCGCTACGTCCCACCGTGAACGAGAAAAAAGTACTTTTGACACGTTCCCGCTGACATTTTTCCATCGAACGATATCGTCACCGAGAAATTGCGAGCGTCATAATTGTAAGTTTCATGTAGAGGTTTTTTTTATTCCATACGAGAGGAAATACATTATAGGCCTAAATATTTTGGGAGGCTACATTGACTACGAAAGTTCTCAATTGTATTAACAAAACTAGTTGGCGCCCGCGACTGCGTCCGCGTTGAAAAAGAAAAAGAAGCCTATGTGTCCCGTACGTTTAAATGTTTATGTATCAAGTTTCATGAAAATCAGTTAATTCGTGGAACATACATTGAATTATTATAAGTTTTATTTTATATAAATTTATTATTCATTTTATGAAGTTATTTATTATACAGATATTGATTAGCAAATGACCTAATGAACTATTAACAGATGGTTTTGCCGATATGAATATTTCATTTTTATTATATTTAGTATTTAGTAACTACGATACTTGAATAAAATATGAAAGTCGGTGAGCATTCACTTATTGAACAAATAAAATACAAATATAAAAAAACATTATCAATTAATTTGGCCGTTTTACATTTTATGTTGAGTGTCTGTTCCGAACATTTTAAACATGCAGAAAGCAATTTGTATAAAAACGTCTCTTTTTCAATACGCCTGGCTTTTTCAAAAGGAAAATATTTTTGGAATATGAATTTCGGTTGGCATGCATTTTTTATCCCTTGCGTTTCATTTTGCTGAGTACAATATGACGCACAGGCACCAACCAGCCACTAGGTTGGCTTCGTAGCAATATTCTTAATAATAAAATCTGTTGACATCATTTTATGAAATAACAAATAATTGTAAACATCTTTTTGAATAAGTTAAACTCCATTTCAAGCAGATCGTAATATATGACGGACAAGCAGATTTTTTCAATTCGAACTAGTAATTCCTGAGATTAGTGCGTACAACCAAACAAACAATTGCTTATATGTTGGTATAGATATATAGATTTTTTTTTCAAACCTGTTATATAATGCAAATTGGTATGAAGCTGGTATTAAGGCGAAACAAGTCGGCGCGGCGGCGATCCGAACTCATCGGTCTCATGGCTAAAAAGCGTCCTGTCTCACACTGTATTCATACCAAAAATAAAATCATAAACAGACCCTTGGACACATACTCTTTTTGACAAAACTACTGCATATATCTATTTCGTGTAAAGTTATTTGAACTCTTGAATAACTAATAAATGTTTGTATGCAAAGTATTTTGGAGTTTTTGTACACTGGATTGACCTAATCACCCTAAAATTTGCATTAAAACTTGTGTTAAAATATGGACTTTTCAAGGATCATATCTTTTAAATTAATAGTTTTTTTTTAAGTTTGTATGCCTACGAACCTAGTTAACTACAAGATAAATCGGTATCATACTTACTTTTGTAAATTAAACATAAAACAGCGGAATAATAATAATAAGTAAGTAATCATTGTAAGTTTGTATGGAAAAAAGCTGACTTAAGGATAATTAAGTAATGAAGACTAAAATGAGTTACTGGGATACTAAAGTTTAAGGTGCCTATAAATTGAAATATATTTTCTCATATAAATATTTATAGCAGAGTGAAGTGATTGACGCCGTTCATCCGAGCTTCAGCGAGCACTGTTAAAACTCTCTCGCTAAAATGGCTCTTTATTTATCAACAGGAGAGCTCCTTATAGTATCACGTTGGGAAAAAATGACTGTTGAATATAGAGACGTAATATGTTCGTCAATATGTGGAACGTCTGATATGAAAGGACGACGACGGGAATATGTTAGGAAATAGGTTTGCGGTAGATTGATGGAGGGCTTTTTCTGTCACGACAACACGACGCCGTATACAGATGAGGCTTGAACGTTTTTGATTTTTTTTCGTTCGAACGCTACTCCCGACAGAATTTCAGCGGCGCTGACGTTTGTTCGAGCGACCCTCTCCATTGTTTGCGAACCTTTGTTCTTTATGTGTATTTTTGAATTTGGTTAGTTAATTTCGAATTCTGGCTTTACAAAATATAAATAAAAGAAAGCATTAAAATGTGTTAATTTATAAAATCTCTGCCATATTATGTAAATTTTTATTGAATTAATAAATTTTTATTGAGTCTAGAGAGGTTTTTTTTTAATATTTCTACAATTGCAGATGGCATGCGTTACTATTGCGCTGTTTGAGTGGCTGATAAATATATATAATTTATTATAAGTATCTAAAGTTCTTTTAGAAGAGATAATAAGATTACATTTTATTTACAAGTAGTCTATTTACATTTTCCGTTTAGTAGTCTATTTAAGGACGCAATGAGCGGGATGCAATTATCATATTAAGTGGTTCCTGTTCTATTTGTATTCTGAAATAATCACATGAACAATCTCGGATAGAATTCGGTATACTTAAATGTAACGAAAGGTACAAAGGAAACATTTTGTTAAAATTATATTAGCAACTAGCTGGTGCTCGCGACTTGGTCCGCGTAGAAAAGTATAAAACGCCATCTACCGTATTTTGGATAGATGGCGCTATCTCCGAGGCCAAGCCGCTAGTATTTACTTTTATTTTAGATTTCCCGTAGGAATGAAGCATTTTCCCTCTGTAAAAAGTATGCTATGTTCATCACGGATAATGCCGGCTTCTAATGGTAAAAGAATTTTTCAAATCGGTCCAGTAGTTTCGGAGCCTATTCTATACAAACAAACAAACAATCAAATCTATCCTCTTTATAATATTAGTATAGATAACAAAACTTCTTGTCTTGTGAATACTGTATAATTATTATGTTTTTGTTTTATGCTTATTTTATTATGTTTTGGCTAATATTTTGCTTGTTGACCTTACACAGCAATTTGTCTGTCAAACCGACTACTTATCACTTAAAGAGGTTTTAATTGAAAATTAGTGATATTGGCACTTACCATATTTGACTTTACACAATTGTACAAATCTATTAACTTGTGTTTTTTATTTTTTTATTAATATTATAAAGAGAGAAGATTTTTATGTTTGTAATGAATAAATTCGAAAACTACTGGACTGATTACAAAAATTCTTTCACGCATACGCATACGAAAGCTTACGCAGGCGAAGTCGCATGCAACACCTACTTATTTGTATAATGAATTATGACTACATTAGAAATTTAGAGTTTACTACATTTTACGTCTGATGGAAGCCATTATGTATGAGTCTGAAAGAAACAGTTTTCATTCAGATTGAATAATCACACAGTAAGGGTACATAATATAGGTAGGATAAATAGATAAAATCCTTTTATCATAAGGGTTATAATAATTATTAGGGAAAGTTGTAATTTATGTTTTTCTATAAAATATTTCTTTTACTACAATATTTAATGTCACGAGTAAATTGCATATATGGTATATGCACAGAAAATTTTTAGAATTTTCATCTCCTTTTACCATTGTCTGAAGTCTGTAAATTCTGTTAGCATCTGGGAATAAATCAATATAAACACCCTTCCTTTGTGAATAAGGGCTAAAAATTGAATAAGGTTCACGTCTGAATTACAGAAAGCGATGGAGTAATTCCCGGTAGGTATTCTAATGCGGCGATATCTTTATTGAGCATATTTTTCGATTTGCTCGCGTGTTGGCCCAGCCAATGTGATTTATGATTAAAGTGGTGCAGCCATTTGTATGAGAGCCGAGCGAGATATAGCAACGCTTTATGTAAAATGTATATATGTATACCTCAGCTACATGTCATTTATCAGGGGCCTTTTGATGGGCTGCGATCCATGAATTTGTGCGTTTATCTCACATTGATTTATGACTGCTAATTTAATCCTTTCCAATACAAATTTAGACGCTTTTTTGTTCATGCACGTATGTATGGATTGGCTTTGATTTGTAAAACAAATATCGTTACTGAAAGGTTTACTTTCATTTTGCTTTAAACATTTTATGTTCTAACTAGCTAGTGGCCGCGACTTCGTCCGCGTGGGAAAGGAAAAAAAGTACCCTATCCTGTGTCCTGTACGTCTAAATGTTTATCTACTAAGTTTCATAAAAAACACTTAATTCGTTTAAGAGTTATGGAGGAACATACATATATACAGAAAAAAATTCTAAAAACCATCAATTTAGTTTCAGTATCATATATAGAGCCTATAAACACGATATCTCTGAAACAAAATAACTTACTCCATGACCAATCCTTATTAAATAAAAAAAAATAGAAAAGCCTTTTATTTCAAGCCTTACGTATTAAAATTTACAAAATTACAATAACAATATTGCCCTTATTTACCGTTTTAAATTTTAAATTAATTTTTTGTTGATTTTAGTACATACAAAGACAATAATAACCCTTATAGATTTATGATTAGTATTGATGATATAGATTAAGAACCGGTAAAAAAGCATATTAAATTTTTCTCACTCGAATTTTTCTTTATCTTGTGCTGTGACACACTTTTATTATAGAAATTCTACATTCTGGGTCTCCAGAAGAGGGTAAATTGTGTTTACTAGTGATTGCGTCGACTTCTAACTCATCTCAATTCGAAGTGTACAAAACGCTTCAAATTGAGACGAGGTCGTGCCGTGGGACATATTTATATTTCTATAATAAGAATAGGCTTTGATACGAAATCCTACAATTTGAGTTCACATATCAATATGACGTCGCTGATAGTTTGTTGAACGTGTACACAAAATGAGGCCAAACACAGCTCTCAACAGATTGAAAGCAAACTTCTCTTCCCCGCAATAGCACTTCAATATTTTTTCCTGCATACTTCTCTCTGTATTTTTAGAGTGCACACTGGCAAACAGTAAATATAATAAAGAAGCCATGTTGTTTCTACGCCCGAGTCGTATTGTTAAATGAACAAAATGGCTGTTATTTCATACCACTAGCTCCATTTCCTCTATTGCCTTCACGGGAAACATTGAAAAATTCCACAGCGCTTTAAAACTATGTGAAGCACGCCACATTTCCTTAATGGTTGTAATGTTATATGTCTTGTTTAAATAAACACATATACCTCTACCTATAAATATTCAGACCGGTGGCTCCTAAATTTAGAATTCAAATATTCATAGGACTTTTTCAATTTTATTAGAAATTAGCTGGAACAAAGAAACTATAGACTTTGTCCGCGTTGAAAAAGAAAAAAAGGACCCTATCCTGTGTCCCGTATGTATAAATGTCATGAAAATCAGTTAATTCGTTTAAGAATTATGGAGGAACATACATACATACAATACCTACACTTATAGATTTATTATTAGTATTGAAATTATAAATGTCATACACTTTATAATTACCTATAAAGTCAAGTTTCCACTGCAAAATTTTATCAGGCTATCGCGGAATCAAGCTTCATTGTCTACTCTCATATCCTTTCTTCGTTTTTGTTGTATAAAGCTCGATATAATCAAAAAGCGATAAAAGGCTCTGCAGCGAACTGATGATATTAACACAGTTTCATATGAACGCGTGAAAATGTCCCAAAAAGAAATGTAGCCTTATCTTATCTAAGGAGCTGCAGTAACCGAACGGAAGTGTGCTGTGTTGTTCCCATACTTCCCATTACCCCATCCCTTCCAATCTTTCTATGGTTACATCAGTATACCCTATTAATAAAACTACATCTTTAAAAATTTTTTTAACAATAAGTTGTAAAATGATTTTTTCCTTTCGCAATAATTACATTAAAAATATTGTCTGTTCCAGTAGATATGCACTTATTCATGCTTAATTACTTATCTAACATTTTTATTTAAAAAAAACCTCATTAAAATACTGTTTTACCTCATAGGTAACAAGCCTGTGAGTTCTTCTTAGTTCTGCGATTTAGCATACGCATGTGGGTTGTGGTAGAGTTACAAGTATTTCAGCTTAAGCACGAAGTTTTGAGGTTGCTAGTTGCGGTTATTACATAAGTTTGAAGATACAGCTGTCTATATTTCACTCGTTTGACAATCGTGATTTATTAAGAAACCATTTTGTTTTATGTGAAGGTCGGCAGGCAGACTAACGATCCACTTGATGACAAGTGGCTATTGATACAAGCTGCGCCACAATCAGCACTTAGTAGATTAGAAATTAGAGATTAGAAGGGAATAGGAAATTGGGCGTTGGAATTCCTTACTCACTAAACGAAATACAACAGCACAGATGTTATGTCATATTTTTATTTTATAACTAGCTGGCGTCCGCGACTTCGTCCACGTTGAAAAAGAAAAAGTAGCCTATATCCTGTATCCTGTACGTCTAAATGTTTATCTACCAAGTTTTATGAAACTCAGTTAATTCGTTTAAGAGCGTTCATGAATTAGAATCACGCTGGAGTTAAAATTTAATATTTTTAGTAGTTTCAGATGTTTGCAGATAAGATTAATAACGCAACATATAAATATATGTAGATATAGAAGCTGTGATGTGACTAGGACTATTAAAACATAAATTTTAATAGGAAATATGTGTTATATTACGTTTTAAATGTTCACGCGAACACAAATAGGTTTAACAAGCGTGATGCCAAGCCTCGATATAATGCAAACGTTTCACCACTCGCAGTGGTTTCCATAGAAGTTGCGATCGCATTTACATAATCCTCACCTATTTATATTGCCGCTTTGACAAAGGAATTTCAATAATCCATAGCGACCTTTCTTAACAGGTCAGGTTGGACGTGAGGTTGATGCAAGGCACGTAGCGAACTTTCAGGGGAGAATCGGCGCCTCCTGCTAAAGTTAACCGGCCAGTTGTGTCGTTCCCTACCTAACAATGCATTCACAATGGATACGTCTGACTTGTCACAGGTTCCCTCTTTGATGCTCTGTTTGCAAACTGTAAAAAGGAACCGAGACTTTTTACAGACACATTTAGTACGAACTTGAAAAGGTTGGCAACCCCTCTCGTAGTTGAAAGCGATTTCTAGTTGACTCTTGTAGTTGAAGTTTCATAATTAAAAAATAAATTCTTACAAGTAATTTATTAGATATTTGATTTGGTTATTTATTTAGCTATACTTATAATTAAGTATGTTTATAGTTGTAGATAGTTATTTAATAAGTCACGTCACAGATGTGACAAGACAAAGACATTAAAAAATGAAGTAAATTGTTATCCGTTCGCATTAATTTAATTGGTTGTTTAACTTGTTTTGATAGTAAAAAACAAAAAAAATAATTTTGTAAACTGATTCTATGTGAATTTTCGATATCAGATTGTATGTTTGTAAGAAGGGATGGAGTTTCAAGGGATGCCTCCTAACAGCTACCCAATTCTCACTCCATACTTTATCCATGGTTTAAGGTGTATCCTGTTTATAGGCGACGTTTCCTATATAAGCCGCCATTTTGGTGACGTAATCCCGTGAGACAGTCAGTACTGTCAGTTTTGTTTTCTGATTTTTTTAGTTGTTGTTGACGTAAGCATTATATCGTAAGTAGGACAACTATAATTACTACTTACTTACTAATTATAGCTACGTAACGTCTGAGAATGTAGAACAATTTTATTGACAAGGAGACATTTAAGAAATCAACATCGACATTACGACCTTCAGTAATGGAGAGGCACAAGAAGAAGATAATTCATAGATTCCTCTACTTGTGCATTCTAAAATTTTTTAAAATACGGACAACATTTTTAAGGGAAACATTTTAATGTAGACTTGCTGGTGCATCAAACACATTTCCGTGCAGCATAATTTTCCGAAGAGAAATCACTCAATATGAAAATGAAGTGATTTCTGATGAATCGGCACGCGGTCGTCGTATAGTTGCGCCGGTGGCTTCGTCGGGTCCTTCGTTCGTGTCGTGTTGCACACTCAGATCACGTACACCGAACTTCTAATACTCGGAGCTTGCTCCGTAGAACTTTCCAGATATTTGTCAGCGCGCTCCAGCTGACGTTATATACACGAAATCCGCTTTAATCCGGCAAAAACTGGGTTCAGAACTATTTCAAACTTGTTTAAATTTGGAATTGTTTGATGTTATCGTGAGTTTTAGAAGAAAAAGTGCTTTGACACCTCCATTACTCAAGGTCGGCAGTCAATTTCTCGAGTTTCTTCTTTTCTTTCGAAACAAGAAACAATTGTTCCACGAATTTAATATCTGATCCCTTATCTTAATATCCGCTAATACTGATTTAATATCTGTGCTTTAATCCCACTAAGATCGGCAACGCACTTGCTGCATTTGTGGCAATAGAAACTAGTCAGATTATCTAATCTGACTAGGTCAAACTAGTAACATTGTTATTGTATAGTACGTACTGCTTTACTGTAAAATCGGGGTGCGAAAACCTTCGTCAGTTTTCAAATTCATTCCTTTATCAAAATCGTAGACTCTTAGTACCTCTTGACACTAAAGTACTAACAGACAACTGAAGACATACGTTTGAAATGAAATTTTGCCATGACTGACAATTTTTGCCCTGGTGCAAGCAAATTTCGACTTTAAGGTGACGAATCTTTTCTTACCCCGACTGTACTTGCTTAGGTTAGTCATACTAAAATTGATACACAGAAGATTAGCATGACCCCTGCGCATAGTTCAAACGCTTTCCACACCACAGGTACTTCACGCGTGCGCTTCACTATAATCTTAATATCTTAGTATGTATATCTTAAATTCTAATATATCTTATATTGTCAATATTTCAATTGTTCGGATATCAATAAGTTTCATTTTATACAAGCCTTTTACGAATTATCTGAATAAAATCTAACAAGATATCTGAATGGTAAGTATTATAAACCGTTTGCTGGAATTATGCCAGGCGTTAGCCCGGAGCCCGTGGGCAACAATGTACCATTGCCAAACGTACCTGATCGATGCCCGCACGAATTTATTCACGGATTTTGAATATTCGCTAATCTATTTATTTGTGTTCTCCAATCACATATAGCAAGTACATCGCCCTACTTAAAACAGTTCTCGGAATGAAGGTACCTACTATACAAATAGTCAAATAGTGGCATCATTGTTAATGCACGAAAAATATATTTTTGAGTTTATTTAAAAGAAGGTTCTTAAAATATTTTAAACAGATGCTCGTACAAATACTAATGATTTAATGGCCAACGAGGATCATAAAATTAGATCTAAATTTTATAGACTTTTCTGAAGAAAACGTTTTTTAAAAAAAATTTCAATACAAACTTAAATAATAGTTTCAATTTTTTCATAAATTATTTTTAAATCATATTACTTATTTTCAGACAACTCATTTCAATTAAAAATAGTTAATATGAATGAAACATAATGCTGAATTTTATTCGTTGACGCCATTATTATCTTTCCTGAACATTTAAAATGTTCATCCAACTTGACATGTCATTATTGTTAATATGAATGGACGTATATTTGTGTAGACAAAAGCGCGCCTATTAAAATATTAATGACTGAAAGCATATTTAATTTGCGATGAAAATCAAATTTATTTATGTAGGCCATCTCTGCGAGTCTATTTATAAACGTTTTTATAATAGACGACTTTATGAGAGTGGTAATAAGGTGGAGAATAAATGTATCAACAAAATCACGATACTATCTATCTAATGGCGGTGGATCAATTAATTAAATAATAATTCTCCATATATCAATAAATATAATAAAATAGTAAACGAGCCGTCTCTGTTTAAAAATATTTAAAAAAAAACCAATTTGTACACGTTGTACATGTTAAAGAGATAAAAATAACTCTTTTTAACAAAAAAAAAAGCGACTTTAAACCGTTTTCTCATGGATGCTATTGTCAAAACTGGACCAAATTTAAACGGGACCACACGGGAAGCACTAGCTTTCAAATGACAAAAGAATCATCAAAATCGTTTCACCCAGTCGAAAGTTATGAGGTAACAAACATTAAAAAAAATACAGTCGAATTGGGAACCTCCTTTTTTGGAAGTCGCTTGAAAATAGGTTTAAGAACTTTTATCTATTGGTTTAGCGTTTGTGCACGTTAACGCCTATAGAAATAGTTTTCATTAGAAAGGCGAACCCAGGGGCGGGTCGCTAATTAAGAAAACAAGAGAGTACGATAATGATTTTATTTAAAATAAGAATCCAGCCAATTTACGATTGCGGATAAGTAATGAGTAAACGAAATCCTCCCTTTGTTATTTCGTAGTTGAATGAAATTTCTTAATCTTCTCGGCCAACGATCGGAAAAGAGTTCTTAATTCCTTTTTTGTTTTAAACGACTTTTAATTTTAAACGACTCAAATAAATTAAGATCAATAAATGTTTGATTACTTTTTAAATGTAATTGTTCTTTGAATTACTTTAAAGTCATTATTCGCGTTATTATTGCAGTTTTATTACTCGTACTTACTAAAATGTTTAAGCTGTCCGTCCGTCTGTCTTAGATATTTTAAACTACGCATCGCATTTTAATGGAGTTTTCACTAATAGAAAAAGCGTTAATCGAGATAGGTTTTTTTTTATATATAATTGGTCGCTAGTTACATCATAATTAAATCATAATTGTGTTAGTAATCATGACGAAATTCTAACAATAACAGTAAAACATAGAATTTGCAATAAAAACCCCAATATGCGTATAAGTCAATATGCGTGAAAGAAATCAGTCATTATGCGAGTAACCCAAACCTTCCTTTCTGTTATTTCTGGCGGAATTTTAAATTGATGGTTTTGTCACGTGACACGCCACTCGTTTTCTGAGAACTATCTGCGCCGAAGTCAGGCTAACGGTCCACTCCACTTGATGGTATGTTGCTACCATCTACCTTAACACAAGCAACGCAAGTGCGCTGCCAACTACAGTACGATTAAGTATAAGTGGATTGAGAAAGTACATGGAAATGGGCTCTGGCATCCCTTACTCACTCACAAAAACAAAAGGTCTTCTATTAGGGGTTGGTCTACATATGAATGGAAACAAATATTATTATCACGGATATTCTCTACATCTCAACAAAATACTAAGTAAGAGTAGGTACTTACGTCGGTGATTTCAGTTCTGTAAGTCCCCTTTCAGTATAGTTTTACTGAAACCCTATTTAGAAACTATTTTTATCTTTTTAACAAAGACTATTCATTCATTCATCAGAGAAAAAATACAGCAATTAAAATCTCAACCTGAAATCTAGCTAAGTATTTGGGTTAAGTGTAAAAGCTTCCTACTTCTGTAGCTCGGGTCTTTATGATAAAAGTTTTAGTTGACGGGCATCCAATTTGCAAAAGTACAACCGAATGACAAAGCAGGTTCAGTGGGATCAGATGATAGATGAAAGGCTGTTTAGTGGACCGGGCTCTCAGTAAAAGAGATCAGCGGACGGCACGCGTTTCTGAGTTGCCAGCATTTGTGTGCCCGAGGATTTACAGTTTATCTCTTGTTCCCTTTGTGTCTTGTTTGGCTTTCAAATAGGCCTCCAGTCGGATATAGAGGCCATTTGAACGAGAACAAACTGACGTTTCGATATGCCGCGCTACTGATGCTTGTTTATTTTTATTTTTCACATACACATGTAAGACTCTAAAACTGGTTATTTAATATACGATAGCAGTAAAGACCTCTGTAAAGGTGAGTCCAGACTACATAACAAAATATATTATGAAACATAGTTCGGTAACATATAGATATAATGTTTTATATGTGTGGAAAATATGTGTTATAAAACAAAGTGACCCATGTAATCACGTGTATACTTATGATCGGTCGGACCATTGTTATATAACACTGTTATATCAATGCGTACAATCTTATTTCATATTAAAAAGTTATACAACGATCATAAAATAATGTGGCCGTGTTAAACAACAAAGTTATGTAAACTATGGACACGCCTTTACAAGTAATCTCGTAAAAAATTTGCATTATTAGTTGCACACTGCGGTTAGAAAATAACAGTAAAAACACGTGTGCATTGTCGTGTTTGGTTTAGAAAATAAGACTTAGATTCCAGTTTCCATTCGCCCATCTCCTCCTCATTCTTTATTTATCAAGCTGATGATAGGATATGTCCTAAATAGGTCACCAGCTTGTCTCTCACTTGTTAATTTATAAAAAAAAATCAACTCACTAACGACACATAAAAGACATTACAATATCTACAGCCTAAATAAGATGTTATAAAGCTAATTTATAAGTTTTGTCCCTTTACTACATAAATGATCAAACACATATTGTTGTATCGTTGTAACTTTTCATAAAAAAATATTCAACGTCACAAAAATATAGGCTCATTTAAAATCTTATTGAATAGTACTGAAAAGAAAATTCTATACATTTTGTAACCGACAAGGCATTCAGAAAATGTAAAAATGTCCGCCTTACCTACAGTTAGTTAGTTCTCGTGTTGAAGTCACTAGAATAGTTTTACTTTAGACGGAGAGTTGGCTCTGTCGATGTCTGCTTGCACAGTAAAGCATTACAGTTGAAATCCGTCGAGGAAAGTAGAAAAGTTCATTGAATTACCTTTGAGCTGGTTAGTGAAATTCGTATCGTATTGCTTTGATATCGTCTCGAATTTACCAGAACAAATTCTAAAAGATAACTACATATTATATACACAAATATTTGTATAATATACTACTTAAGTTAAGGATTTTATATACTACGTACACTTTATTGGAATTATTCTATGTATCATCAATAATAAACATAAGCTAACTAACATAAGCTTTTGCCCGCGACTTCATCCGCGCCTCATTTTTTTTGGTGTTAACTCAATCATATATTATGTTCATATTTTTATCAGACGTTTATTTTTGAAGGCAATTGTTCTTCTGTATGCAAAATTTCTTAACAGTCGCTTCCAGTTGCAGTTGCAGGCGCAACAAACAAACAATCAAACTTACTTTCGCATATATATATATATATATATATATATATATATATATATATATTATTTCGCATAAAAAGTTCATTTATCGCTTGACAACTAAAAGACAGTAAAAATTATATATTTTTTTGCAGATGTTACAAATAGATAAAATACTTGAATTTATGATGCTTTCAAAATAATTGGACCATAAAGATGAATGAAGAGGGTCTATAAGATTCACTTTTCCCATACCCAGTTAGATGTTATAGGTGTATGATACAAGGATAATTTGGTTATAGCTAGATGAAAGCGATAGGAGAGGTAAATTAGCTCCTAATGTAATAACCAAGGGGGCCTTGGGTGCTTCTTAAGATGTTAATACATTAGTTTAACTTTAGTCACGTTGCTGTTTCATTTTACATTTTTATAACATAGTTAAAATAATTTGAGTATTTATGGAAATGAATATTTGAATGAATGAATTTCTGAATAAATATTTGATTCATAATTACTCAATTTTTTTTAAAATACAGTATTAAAAATAGACCATATAAATATAATCTACAGAAATAACAACCCACAAAAAATTATTTACAAAATAATGAAAAAAAGTGCTTATCAGTGAAAATTACTTCATTCACGGGCTCACTCAAACACACACAAAAATTACATAAATATAGGTCCAGCCTTTTAGGAGGAGTTCAGTCAATAGACAATAGAGTTTTTAAGTTTACCTCTGAACTGATTATAACGATGACGAATAGAATAATAATGATTATGATTGCGATTATGATATCCGATATGAACAAAATTTTAACGCTGTGTTAAGTCATGAACTACTCTTAGCAATTATGTGTGAGCCACAACAGCTGGTCCCGAAAATATTATCATAATTTTAGAATTTGTAATTTTAAACCTAGAAAACTAATGGTTTTATAAATCTACAATTAGCAGTTATCAAAATTTCTACTTTGGCAAATTTTTAATTTTTTAATTTTATTAATTAAAATTTAACTAAAATTTTAAATTTTAAATGAATATTCATTAAAAATTAAGTGTTTTCATCATAAGAATTTCAAAAAGTATAAGAAATTTATTAGTGTGTTGTTGCTCTTAATCAGAGCTACGTAAAGCAATTAGCGAGGCTCCTTACACTTCTTGATTGCTTTTGACGCCTCGACTAGACATGCTCGCGTACGTAATATTATATTAAAAGAGCATTTTATTAAAGCACCTACTTCATAACTTGTGCGTGATACTCTCTTATTGATGCCTTCAAAGCTTTGTAGCAGACTATATTAGCTTTAATGGTTTTTCTGCGAAATTCCCAGTCAATAGAGAAACGCAACACGTTTTCTTCTAATTTTCAGGGATTTTCAATTACATACACTAAATGAGTGAAAAGATGAAATATTAGCATTTATTCTGTGAGAGTCGCTATATTTACTACAACTACTTTCAAATATATCAAAATATATAACCAGGCCTTTTTTGTCACTTCTTTTTTGAACGACAGTTGTAAGTCTTGTATTCAAAAGTTGTAAGTCCATATAATTTTTTGTACCCTCTCCCCATTCCTTGCCACTGTGTTTTGAGGAAAAAATAGAAGTAAAGAAATTTTTTTTTTGTTTAAAAACATACTTAATATCTTTGTAATAAATTTTATGTGCCCCCACACAAAAGTCTGTTTATAACTATAGCTTTTGTTCGCGATTTCGCCCGCATATCATCATTAATAATAATAAATCTGTAAGTGTAGATATTGTATGTATCTATGTTCCTTCATAACTCTTAAATGAATTAAATTATTTTCATGAAACTTGGTAGATAAACAGTTAGACGTACTGGACACTAAGTAATAAGGCTACTATTTTCTTGATCAACGCGGACGAAGTCGCAAAAAAGAAATGCACTCTTGGTCGGGAGTGGGTCGCTAGGATTATTTTAATACCTATTAAAGTTTGAAAAAATATTTTGCAGTCATTAAAAGGAAAAACATTTCATTTAAGCGTTTACTACAAAGCGTGGCAATTTACAAAAGTGAAAACTCGTTGAGTAAATGATCGTTGTCAAAGTCAACAAGTACACCGTACCAAGGCGGACCATTGCGAAAAGCTGTACACTGACTGAGGCTTCTACAGTAATGAAATTTCACTGTGCCATTTTTGAATAAGCATTTTTTTATATATTTAAAGCGTAAATAAAATCGGGTCAACATTATTAAATGAGAGATTTATGGAATTCTTAAACTGCTGTTTAAACAGGTGTTTAAACATTTTAGGTTTTGTTTAAATTTATGTAAAGCCTAACATAGACTATGCCATAGAAAATATATTATAATTTTCTATAGAAGGCACTTCTTTAAAGACAGTGTTGTGCACAGAGAAACTCTGGTCATTGCATTACTTACTATATTCCAAAAGGCAATTTACCAAGAACATAATAATTTGAACTTTCTAATATGTATATAATAAGATTCTTAATATTTTTTTAATCAATCAATTTTAATATTATTAAAACCCAGTTTATGTCTAATTCTTTTAGATATATATTGTCATGATATTATGTTTTCTTTTTAACGGCAATTCGGATTATTTGTCGATTTCTTTTTCTATTTATCTAAATAACACAATAAAAAGTGAAATCAAATTAAATTACACAAAATAAATCAATTACTCACTAAGGAATTATAGTAATATTTATGTTGCAAACTTGTAATATTATGTACCTACTAGCTGATGCCCGCGTCTTCGTCTGCGTTAATAATAAAAAAAATACCCTGTGTTCTGTACTTCTAAATGTTTATCTACCAAGTTTCATGAAAATCAGTTAATTCGTTTAAGAGTTATGGAGGAACATATTACATACATACAGAAAAAAATCTAAAAATGTTCAATTTTGTTTCAGTATCATGTAAAGAGCCTATAAACACGATATCTCTGAAAACAAAGTCAGTTACTCCATGACCAACCCTTTATTATTAGTATTGATTATTATTAGTATTGTTATTATTAGTATTGATTATTATTATTAGTATTGTTATTATTAGTATTAATTATGGGCCGGAAAGTTCTCGAGTGGAGGCCACGGACTAGTAAGCGCAGCGTAGGACTTCCAACAAGGTGCTTGCTGGAGGCCTCTGTCCAGCAGTAGTGGATGTTGAGATGATGATAACGAAATTTGTATTATAATTTAAGAATTCCTCTAACAAGAAAATGATAAAAAAATTGTAATCAAATCATTGATTGCTTTACACCAAGTTTACACCAAATATGTGGTCACCAGAGACAGACAACTTCAAGCACAAGTACTTCCCTCAGGGCAGGCAAACATTTTCAACACGGTAACTTTTTATACGCATAATTTTTTTTTTGCAAGTAATGGTCCACATTATGCCGCGAGCCCTGGCAATATGAAAAGTTACTGCAGATTGAATCGCAGACAAAGATGCTGAGACGAATAAAAAAACAGAATTTGGATTCATTTTGCCTAATGGCTTGCTTGTATTAGGTAATAAAAAAGAAATATTGCTCTCGAGTTCATAACCGAATTACTTTTCGTGATTTGATTACGTAATTATATCTACGTATTTTGATTTATTATGATGTAGAATTAGGTAAAATTTTGTCTCTAAAAATTAAACTATTAATTTCTTCTTCTTATATATTATATAAGTTGTATGTTTGTGTGTTTGTTAGTCCCCGTATATCTCTTATAGACTCCAAAACCGTTGATCCGATTTTGATGAAACTTTCAGCTTCAGATTAGTGCAAGGGGTGTTCCTGTGAAGTTTGGTAGCGATCGGACGCGGACCAAGTCGCGGGCTAAAACACTAGATAGATAAAATATATAATTATATTACCATACACGAGAGAATTTAATCTTTTGTATTTTCATAAGAGACTTATTGAGAATCAGTATACAACGCGCTCCTCATTATTTCGGATAATAATATGTACTATGCCATTTGAGTAAGCTACTGAGATTATTGTTATTTTATCGAACGAATTAGAAATTTTCTACCAGTTTTATTAGTTTGAATGTAAAGGTTAGAATCGTATTAAAATGTTATCAATTTTAAAGCCAGTAGGGCATTTACGCTGCAAGAATATATCATTATAAACAAAGTTCTCCGCCGCGTCTGTTCGCGATAAACTCAAAAACTACTGCACCGATTTTCATGCTGTTTTCACCAATGGATAGAGTGGTTTTCGAGGAAGGTTTTAGTATATAATTTACAAAGTTACGCGGGCGAAGTCGCGGGCAACAGCTAGTTTTTAATGTTTTACGCTCCAGGTGCTTCAAATGCGCTGCCGACCGTAGTAGGATTAAGGATAAGAGATTAGGTACGGATAGGGTAATGGGCTTTGACATAATTTATTCACTCACCGAAACACACCAGCACATATGCTGATAATTCACAATGGTCTTCTGTTAGTGGGTGGTTACTTTAAGTGACATGTGATTATTGCTTTACCTGAAAACTACTGCCTACTGGATTCTGATAAACTTTACTTGGTAAATGGATATCTTTAATAATGAACATACCTACGTCGGACGTGGGCGTTAATTTAAATAATTTCAAAACTGGATGTAGTTTCGAAAATTGCCTAAATAGTCTTCCTGAAAATTTACAAAGTTATCCTTTAAATTTAGCGAAACATGAAGCTGCAAAACGTTTTAATTAAACGCAACACCGATGTAAAGTAGCCTTTCACGGGACAGCTGATGAGGGATCCGTCGCATTGGGTTTTAAATTGAACTTTAAATTAATTTAAATGAAAATTCGTTCAAATTGCTCAACAGCGATATAGTCGATAGTCTAGTTGGTAAACATTGACTTTCTTCCTACTTATCGGAGGCATGGATTTTAATTTGTATGTCTTTATTATATGTTTTAGTAGTGGCAGAGGTCACTGCGTTGAATTGGGCCATACGAGCTGGTGGTAGTAACCATCCCCTACATAAGATCTCAGAGAAATTAAGGGATGCCAGAGCTCTCCTAATCCCATATTCTTAATCCTACTAAGGTCATTAGAGCACTTGCAGCTCATTAGGGTGGATTTTTTGGGGTGGATAAAAGGAATAACCGCATTTATCTGATGACTTTGTTTTTTCGACTATAGTATACGATTAAGGACAAACGATTAGGGCTTTGTCATCCCTTGCCCACTCTCCAAAACACAAGAACATGATGATATTTCAACGTGGTCTTCTGTAAAGGGGTTCCCAGTACAAGATACTTTATTAAATCACGAACTGAACCTTTAATAATTTGCCCTTCCATAAGGAAGGCTTTCTTCTATTCTATGGAAGTCGTCTTACAGAATTCATAGGATTTCTTACTATTACCATTTACAATTATGTGGACCGTTAGCGTGCCTGTCGAATTTTATAAAAAAATGTTTTATATGAAAAAACTAAAAGACTATAAAACATATACTAAAAATTAACATACAACGATGTCTCATTGTAAACGCATCATTATAATAAAAATATATTACTTAACAACCACAACACCTCCCCAAAAATAGAGTCGATACGACACAGCCAAGAATCTAACGATTTAAACAAGTTGGCCAAGAAGGGGGTGAAATCAAGATTAATTAATAAACAAGGCAACATGAAAAAGGTGTGTCTAACGATATCGTAACTAGCTGGGTTATTTTTCAATATTTCTACTTTCTCCTATTGAATACTGTTTGGGCTTATTTTAAAACACACGCCACTAATGAATGGCGGCAGTAACCACCACCTTACAGAATACCACCGTGAAAAAACAGCATTATGTGGTTGTGTTTCGGTGTGTGAGTAAGGGATGTCAGAGCCCATTACCCCATCCATTTATCCTTAATCCTTCTATGGTCGGCAGCGCACTTGTAGTACTTATGGCGTTGCTTGGGTTATAGGTGACGGTAGCCACCTACTATCAAGTGGACCGTCAGCCTGTCAAAAAATGGGTACCTCACTCACCAAAACAAAACGGTACATTTGTTGATATTTCACTGTGGTTTTTTTTATTAGAGATGGGTTTGCCTTGGCCAACAACCAACTGTGTAGCGAGGATGAGGCCTATGATGGAGCAAGCTCACCCAGAAGATTCCTATTCACATGAACTTTGAATAGATTTGGGTTAAATATGAGCTTGGAAATACAGACGCCCTCGGGGAGTTCCAAACTTTGGCAGTGCGTATTATAAAAGATGTTTTAAGGCATTTGGTACGAAAAAGAGGGATTTCGACAAGATTAGGATGGTAACTAGCCGTACGGTTTGAGCTCGGTCTATTGTAAGAAGGTGGTTACTACCATCAGACAGACAGGCTGCCCAAATGACTGAGAAACGCAGTGTTCCCTGCCACTTATACTCTCCAATCTTTTTGATCAAATTTTACCATGAATCCTACCTTTATTGGTGTTTATCACCATAATTAAAATCACGATTATAATTAAAATTGTTTTTGATAATTATTTATAATAATAATAATAATAATTTATTCATATTCAGATTACACAGATCCATCATGGATATATATAGATATAAACATATTTAGTAAATTTTATTACGTTTCTTAAGATGTTGAATAAAAAATTAAATTTATTCCACTCAGTGGTCGAGAAAATTGAGAGATTTCATTTAAAAAGAAACTGTGGTATAGCGGTAGCTGTCGATGTCGTCACCGAGTTTTCTTGTTTGCTTCCTGTAATGAGATTCAGTTTGTTGTTTGCAATTCATTCGTTTTGTTGTGGATGTTTCCGTTCTGTTCTATTCAGTCTCAGACGAGATATATTTGCAACTGCAAGAAATTGTTTCCAATTAAATGTATTCTAGGTGCGTCATGCGGTTTGCACGCACGTTTGCTCAATTTATTTCGCTGTAATGGACACGGTTGTAACGGCCAGTGACAGCCGGTCTGTCATTTTAGTAAGGGTCATATTGAAGTGAAACGTTTTGCGGCATTGAAAGCACTCAGATGAAAACTGTTTATTTTTATGGAATATGGAATATACAATAAAATACAGCCCGGCACAGATAAAAAATTAATTTTTATCATATACTACTAGTTACTATATATATAGTAATTTATATATAATTTATATATAATTTATATATAGTATATATAAATTACTAGTTGTTTGATACCTTCATATGTTTTTAAAGGAAAAATCAATGATTTAACATAGTCGGTGATTATTTTAAACATAAATTTAAAAGAAATAAAATTTCCAAAGCGAAAAAAGTAATGAAAAAAATATAATAAAATTCTATTAAAACAGCAAGCTAATTTTAAAACGAAAAAACTAAAGTTGGTAAAGAAAAAAATTCAGAAAATGTTTTTCGCCTTGTGTTTTGGAGAACTAATTAAATTTTGTAATTTTTTCTTAACTGTACCTAACTAATACCTGTACCTAACTAATATTAATATATCATTTTAGTTGATCGTTTTTTGAAAACCGCTAATCTCTGAAAGTACTTTATCGATAACCTTGAAATGTTGCATATACGTTGTATTTACACGTTATATATAGGTAGGCTATATCTTCCCGAGAAATTATAAAATAATAAAATAAAAATTCAATGCATGACAAAAATATAAAGCTCTGCATGATAGCATATATACATAAATATAAAGATCTTATATTATAATATAAAAGAGCAAAAGCTTGTCTATTATAAAAAGAAGGTGCGAATGAATTGTGTGTATCTCTCGAACCATTACTGCACTCTTTCGCCATTTGAAAGATGCATTACCTTAGATAGAAAATTACTGCACTCAGGCGATGTCGGGGCGCGTCATAAGTAAATGAAAATGGAGGAACTAGACAATTTATAACATTGACTTGTGACTTATAAGATGCACATTGTTCCGTTTAGAGTACGTAGAATATTTTAAACATACTACGGTTTAAGAAAATTTGTAAGACGAAATCAATACTAATAATAAATCTGTAAGTGTAGGTATTGTATGTATGTTAATCCATAACTCTTAAACGAATTGACTGATTTTCATGAAACTTGGTAGATAAAAATTTAGACGTACAGTCGGCCGCATAAGTCGATTAACACCTTCATAAATGCAAAACAACTAAAAACTTAACGCGCCATAAGTCGCTGTCACGACTAGAGAACAAAATAAGCTTTATGTACAAAAGATCGTAAACAGCTTCAGTAAGTAAGTAATTAAGTAAGTAAGTTGAGTGTTCAGTTGTTTTGTTCTTTTGAATGTGTTAATCGACTTATGCGGCCGACTGTACAGGACGAAGTCGCGGGCGATAGCTAATAGGTACCGAAATAAAACTACCATACACTACTACGCCGCATAAAATGTTTTAATGTTCGTACCAATATTTTTCAATTAAACGTCGCGTGTTCCAATTTAACGTTTGTTACGTAGAGTTTTGCAAACTCACGGCAAAATTTTCATTTCACAATATTTTAGGTAAAATTTTCAGCTGTGTTCCTAGTTAAAATTGTGGAAGGTGGCACCATGTTATTTTTTGTTAGGTTGTAGAGGAAACACCATAAAAAGTTGAAATTAAATAAAAATTGCGCATTTGGAAATAAATATTTACTTAACTCATAAGTATGTAATTGGACAACCCTGATAAGGTTGCAGATGTCTAATCTAAACTTTACCTAAAATTACAAAATAGATGTTATAACAAAATTCAAGATTTATAAACTTATTTTCATTTATATAGAGGAATATTCATTCAATTCTGTAACTTTTCCGAGAATAAAGGCTTATTTTATTTTATTTTTATTTAATTAATTTCACTCAATTTCGTAATATTTAGTTTTAAGCAAAGTGCTGTTCCCAAGAATATTTTAGTATAATATGTAAGCGACATAATTTGGATATTTATCGATCATCAATCAGTACTAAGAATAAATATGTAAGTGTAGGTATTGTATGTATTTTCATGAAACTTGGTAGATAAACATTTAGACCAACAGGATACAGGATAGGCCACTTTTCAACGCCGACGAAGTCGCGGGCATTAGCTAGTTAAATATAATTTAGAATAAAATTAATTTATATCTTAATAAGTTTTACACAAAATTATATGTTGAAAACAGTTTATGATTCCCTAAATTTCCTCAGCTTATCCTATTTCCTCTATTTCATCATGATTATTATTCTACCTACCATTAAATAGACTGTCAGCTCGCCTCTTACCTTTATAAGAAACGTATAGTATTTAGATATAAAACATCTTTTTAAATTGTGAATTTTTGAATACAAAATTCGTCTTGAACCACAGATTTTTAATATGGAAAAACATTGTATAATTTTGTAAAGAATTTTTGCGCTTTGTTAAGATATGGTACAGATAAGTAAATAGAGAATGTATCCTTTTTGTTCGACGTACAGCGAGCGGTTGGGCGAGCCGGTGCTGGTACCGATTGCAATTCACTAAATGTTTCCAGTACGTTTTACTACGGTCATGGCTCGCCGCTATTGTTACCGCTCAACATGAATTTCATCTCTCAGCAAATATACTTATAATAGTCTTTGCTCTCAGATAGGTATCAATTTACAAAATTACTTCATAACACTTATTGATTAAGAAAAAAATAAATGTAAAAAACACATATTATTCTGATAAAAATGCATAGTTTTATATATTGTAGTAGAATCATCATCATCATTGCCTTAGCCGTATTGGACGTCCAGTGTCCACTATGATTCCCTATAGTTCACTATAGTTCCCTATAATTTTCTAATAGGACCGGTAAGAAGCTGCCTGGATCCACCGTCGACCCTTGTACTGACCTAGTAATTGCAATCGTCCACAATGATGCGCTTGCCACTCCACTCACGGTCGAAGTCGCGGGCAACAGCTAGTACTAATAATAAATCTGGAAGTGTATGTTCCTCCATAATTCTCAAACGAATTAACTTATTTTCATGAGACTTGGTAGATAAACATTTCAACGTACAGGACACAGGACACAGGATACCTAGGCTACTTTTTCAACGCAGACAAAGTCGCGGGCGCCAGCTAGTATATAATATAGAAAGATAATAAGTAGAAATATACAGGGCGTCCCACGACTATGCCACATGAAAGGAAAGTACCTTGAATATTATAGATGGAACATTTTACTGAAAGAAGATATTATTTTAATTTAAAAAACAATTTAAACTGCATTAATAGATTTTTAAATAATTACATGGTTGAACCGGGAATCTAACCCGCTACATGAGAAAAAATTACCGTGTAGCTTTATCATACCGATCGAAAGGCTTCATCATAAGGATTATTTTTTGCTAAATAACATAGTGTCAGAAATAAAAGGAAGACTATGAATTTTAGATAGTCAGAGAAAATAATGAAGCAAAGATAAATACTGCATACTTCAGTATTGGAAGTCATACAATTTTGCACTACGCTATTAGTCGTTTAATAGCGCCGGCTTCAGCACTAAGTCTAAGGAACATGCCCTATAAAGCGGGCTCTGGCAAGTTTCAACGACACTTTAGGAAGTGTTGATCACTTATTTACGATATTTTACGATAATATGGAGATATCAGCGCGATGATAAAACTGAAAGAATCCCTTCTATTGTTAAGAAGACTGCTGGTGATTGACTATAATTATTTTTTATTTAATAACTAGCTGTTGCCCGCGACTTCGTCCGCGTTAAAAAAGATAAAAAGTAGCCTCACGTGTCCCGTACTTCTAAATGTTTGTCTACCAATTCTCATGAAAATCATTTAATTCGTTTAAGAGTGATGGAGGAACATACATACATACAATACATACAGAAAAAAATTCTAAAAATCGTCAATTTACTTTCAGTATCATGTATAGAGCCTATATACACGATATTTCTGAAAACAAAGTAAATTACTCCATGACCGACCCCTACAGATTTATTATTAGTATTGATGTGTATATAAAATAATTGTTTGGTGTTGATATTATTGTTTTAAGTAAGTATAAGTACAAGTCAAATGGGTACGCTTACTGTAAAGTATAGTTGATTGTAAATTTATAATTAACAATGAGGCCATGTAAAATTTTAATAATTAATAAATCATAGTAAATGGAAGGCTCTTCCCGCGTCTCTCTGTAATTATGTATGGTCTATTTTGATACGGTATTCACCAGATCAAATAGATATTTTTTTGTAGAATTTTATCTATGGCGAATTTTTATGTTTTTAGACAATCCCTCGGGAAGCTAACATT
This sequence comes from Synanthedon vespiformis, assembly GCA_918317495.1. Taxonomy (NCBI): domain Eukaryota; kingdom Metazoa; phylum Arthropoda; class Insecta; order Lepidoptera; family Sesiidae; genus Synanthedon; species Synanthedon vespiformis. Next base: position 8,223,544 of record OU906951.1, on the reverse strand, counting down.
TTTTCAGAATAAAAGTATCGTATATGTTAATCCAGGTAAAAAAATAACCTCTCGGTTTGCCAAACATTCAAACCGCAGCCGTCCATCCTCAAAAGCTTTGGCATTTATAATAAGTATTAGTTTCTGTTTATTCAAAATAGGTTCATAGTTTAACAAGTCATATATTATGCACTTTTTTATATTAAAGCACTCAATATACTTAGCAGAATGTCGCCATAAAGCACGCCTCCTCACGACATAAATAAGTGACTCCACTCAAAATTACAGGACAATCGTCAACATAACGACCATTATAAATTTCATTTTCTTACGCACAAAAAATCTTTTAATGCGTGTCTAAATCATTTTTATTAAGTTGAAAAGGTTGAATTTATGTCGGAGGTCCGAAGCGACCGGCTGTAATTTGTGAAGCGACGCGACGCTGGAAAATTAGGAGTAGTTCACACCGATAAAGATACGTAACAAATGTAAAAGGAATCGTATTTGTCGTAGGTTAAATGTTATATCTTCTTGATTTTGATATAGCGAGTGAAATGTAGGAATATTATTTGAAGGTAATTTTTGTATCGTTTGACACAAGATCACTGAGAAATATAAGCACGTGTGATGGTTTCGAGTTGTTAAGTGTTCTCTACTAAAGGCTAGCTTTTAATAGCTTTTGCCAGCAAGTTTGCCCATTTTTTCTTCTTTTCTTAAGCATTGAAAAAAAATCCTGACATAAGCAATAATTTATTAAATCTTTATTGGTCATATATTTTTGTCACACGTTTACCAGAAAAAACCCTTCTTTAGTAGAGTACCTTAGGCAGCAGGTGGCATTAACAGAAAGGAGCTTGTTATAGGAGATACCTTTTAAGCGATAATCGCTGATGTTATTAACATGATAATCGATTATAAAAACCATTATTTTCATATATTTTAATAAATGTATTTGAGCAGTTTGTAAGGAAAACGATTGTCCATATATTTCTTTACTCGTGTGTCTTCATATCATACTGTGCTTCATATCTCCTGTTCCTTTGCAACAAGAAGTCATTTCGTGAAAGCATTTTTATTAGTGCACTTTGAAATGGATTTTCATAGAGAAAATGGAACTATTTCATCTGGTTCCATCAAGAACAAAATTTTAAAAAGAAAATGTAAACATTGATTTTTTTTTAGCTCTCACTTTGCTGTTTGGAAAGAAAAATACATTGTTAATCGCTGGTTAAATAATCTGATATACTCCTACTAATTTTTATTATTATATTGTTGTACTGTGGTAGCACCACACCACACTTGTGAAGTTCGGACACCAACAAAGTCGTGTTCTATAAGTAATTATAGTAGTAAGTGATTATAGTAAGAATCAAGAATTTATATCATTCTTATTTCAATTTTTTTTACAATATAGTAGGTATATACCTACTATATTGTAAAAAATTATAATCCAGAATTCCACAGGTCCCTGGAGGCATGGCCCAAAAATTTAAATAATAATAAATTCATAATAAAGAACACGACTTATTATTAGTGATAAATAAAGGTCAGTCTGTAAGGGTTAAGGTTAATTTAGTCTGCATAATATACGAGCTTTAATATTGTAAGCACCTGTAATTTGTTTCACTAATGGCCGTCGAGGGATAATACTTGAATATCGAATACAATTGCGAGATTATAAAACGGGGCCAATGTTTCAACTGTATTAATCCGCTTAGCCGTTTGTACTTTTGTTTTACCGGAAGTAGAATGACTATTAATGTAGCCATTACATTTTTTTTATGTTACAATAGACAGACAGGCTAACGTTCTACTTGAAGGTAGATGGCAACCGTCGCCTATAACACAAGCAAATCCTTATGTACCGCGACCACAGAAGGATTAAGGATTATGGGATAAAGAAGGTGTGGGGTAATGGGCTCTGGCATGGCTCTGACTAATGGGTGGTGGTCTGTGCCACTACTTTTTGTCTGTACACTACTTATTTAAACAATCAGTTTTCCTTTACACTACTGAAAGAAATGTTTTTTAACGAATCCTTAAAAAAATTGATGGAACACCCTGTACACACTAGAGCCATTACAAAAAAGCGGTTACGTATACAGCGCGCCAATAATACGTATGGCGAAAGGACTACCGCTTACATTGTCCCACACCTTATCACCTTCAGATCTATGTAACAATATATCAATTAAAAATATTAAATCTAAGTTGAAGCAATATTTTTTAAATTGCAATTAATAGTATCTATTAATCTAATGATAACACGAGACTAAACCTGAGTGGTTTTTAGTATTATCATTTTACATGTTATTTTATATATTAGCCCTTATAATTGTAAATAAATAAATAAATAATTTGTTGTAATAATTGCTTGAGCACAATATTTTTAAAATGTAGTTTAATATAATATGAAAATTCTTCTTAACTTTAAAATGTAAAGGAATTTATAAATTCTAAGCTGGAAGCTTAAAAAAATAAAGCCCTATTAAGAATATGATAGCGGCTCTATTTTATTATGGCATTAAAGTAAAGCATTTAAGCATTATAAGTATTATAAAAAGGGCACGACCTGTATGGGCACACGACCTGTAAAGGCTTTGCAGGAAGCGGCTGGATGCGAAAAACAGAAGACCGTGTGTAGTGGCGAGCCTTAGGAGAGGCCTACATCCAGCAATGGCTACACAGGCTGTGACGATGATGACGATGATGATAATAATGATTTTATTTTGTTTATGTTCTTATACCCATTTCTTACAACACTTCCTATGCAATAGTATACGTAAATAATAATAATAAATCATTTATTCGACGTAAGTTTTTACAAAACATTTATCTTCGTCAACATTCTTTACAAACTACCACCGGTTCGGAAAGCTGTTTCTAGGGGGAAGAACTCGGCAAGAAACCCCCTAGTTGCTCTTTTCATAAATAAATTACAAAGTAATACGTAACAATACATAGCAATCTACATAACACAATAATCAACTATATTTGACTCCAAGGACAGTCATCATTTATATAATCTAATATCCTATAATAACCCTTTTTGCACAGGGTTTTCTTAATATAAACTTTAAATTTATTTATAGATAATTGTTGTATATTAGCTGGAAGCCTGTTGTAGAAGCGCACACATTGTCCCATAAAGGAGTTGCTAACCCTGTGGAGACGAGTGTTATTTGGTTGAAGCCTATGCTTGTTTCTAGTATTTAAATTATGAACATCACTATTTCTACTAAAAGTGGAGCAAAGCGATCATATACTGATAGGTGGACCAAAAAATATTAAATAATTAATAATATTAAATAAAAAAATATATTTAAAAGAATATATTACCCCTATAATGCTGTTTCACATCAATTTTGTTAAATTAGTTACCAAATTGAGACGGATATAAATTACTCAACGAAAGTCAAAAACATTAACGTTATTAAAAAGTTTGTGTTAAAAATATTACGAAAAGATTTTCCATAACGTCTCATTTTTGTTGCCGCTAACTGCTAAAGTTTCGGCCATTACACTCAATAAATACGCTCTCGTGTCGTTACTTTAGTTAAAGTTATCCCATCACTGTTCACAGAAGAAATAACATTAATATATGCTCTACATATGAAATTTGTAACAATATAAAAAAAGTTCAACGCAAATTACGTTTGCGGCAGCAGGAGGATCGAAAAAAAACCAAATTTACTTATAAAATATTTAATGAAAAGAAAAGAAATTACAATTTAAATTACAAACTAATTAAACTATTGTCCAAATCGATGTTTGATTATGGAATGCGTTTCATGTCCGGTGAATGCATCAAGTAACATCGGTGTATTGCGTCATGCTGTGTCAGCAATGACGTCAATTCGATTATTCGCGCTGTTGAAGTAAAAGTGCAGCGTCGGCGAATTCCGTCGTATAGGTATATGTAATTCCTCCACCCCTAGAACAGCAACTATTTTAGAACTTTGAGAGAAAATGTTGCTGGGAAGTCTCTTCGGGTTTCTGATTTTCCTGTTTCATTTGTTTCTTCGATATTGTAGGTGGCTGAATTTCCGGATTCTTCTGGCTTGTGATTTTTAGTTCGAATACAGAAGCGTCGTACTTTAAGGATGATGGCGAGCATTCCTATGACTATTATGAGTCCGTACAATGGTATTGTGGTGTGGTATAAAGAGTTGTAGGATTGGCCTTCGTTGAGCCTTATCGGAGATTCCATTATGATTTTATCCTGGATGCTGTGTAGTCCGTGCAAGTCGATGCTGTTCAGTTTGAAGTGTCTTGAAATATGAGCCTTCTGTGTGGCGTTGAAAGGTACTTGCGTAAGCACGAGGGGCTGTCCCTTAACTTCGTCGTTATCATTAATTATGGTGAGTTCAGGCGTCTTGAGGTAGCATGTCACAGGAATGGTGATGAGGTAACTGCCTTTAAGCGATGTGAAGTCTTCCCTGTCGCAGACTAGTCGAACTTTTGTAGATTGTGGGAATGATAGTACAACGTGTTCGTCGTCTAGTTTTTCCATAGCCTCCTTTTCTATAATGACTGTTGTGTACTGGCAGGTCTCTTTTATGACTTGATTGGTGATGAGCTCTTGAATGCAACCAGGTTTCGTACGAAGTTGGTGATTAAGGTCAGTTTCGTAGAGATACCATTGACTATACTTCGGACATTCTGTCTCTATGTACATGAATGACATCTCGTTTAGTGCTATAAAAGGAAAGGGAGGAATAAGGGCTTGTTGGTTTCTATTAGGGACAATGGTAAGCTTGTAGAACTCATAGATGCTTACTGAAATTATTGGGAATTTAAATATAATAACTTTATTTCATGAAGATATGTTACGTTCGTCGTCGTCATTAGTAAGATTCTGTAATAAGTTAGCTGTTTTAGGGACTCGTTTTAATCGTGACTTGCCTACTGGGCCGCGTTTTTTAGAGGTGTAGATGTGAATTGGTAAATTAGCTAAGACTGTGTCTTGTGTGTAACGGGGTGCGGTCTTTTGACGATCTGCAAGAGGATTTTTTATGAAAACTTGCTGTTGGGGTGCATATTCTATTTCTGGGTCGCGGTTTTTATTCCTATTTTCTATAATTCTAGTGCGATCAGCTATAGTCGTTTTGTTTAAAATTTCGTATACTCTTTTCATTCTTTCCTTATGAGTTAACGAATACTGTTGTAAGGAGTGTTGTGTGAAGTCGAAGTCAAGACAATCTCTGGGGTCAAAATGTCCTGTTAATAGGTCGAAAGGTCTACATTTCGTAAAACTATGTATAGAACTATTGTAAGCGATAATGGCGTATGGTATGAGGTTAACTAAGGGTTCGTCTTTTCTCTCTAATTTTAGAATTCGTAGATGTTCGAGGATTGTGGAGTGGAATCGTTCTATGTTACCGTTGTCGTTAGGGCAATGTGCAAGAATCTTATGGTGGTTTATTTTATGTAATCGAGTAAACTCTGAAAATAGTTGGTTGGTGAATTCAGTGCCGTTATCAGTTACAATGGTCATGGGAACACCGTGATGGGTACAATATCTGAGTAGTGCCTGTAAGATACTAACAGCTGTTCCATCTCGTAAATGATAAACCTGCCCGTATTTTGTAAAGACGTCAATGAATGTCATATATTTCTCATTCTGTACCGTGAATAGGTCTATATGGACAATTTCAAAGGGCTTTGTGGCTGGTGGTACTAAGTTAAATTGGGGTCTAATGGGATTTCTGTCATATTTAGCTTGTCCGCACATGGTACATTCGTTGATAAATTTGCTTATTTGATCTCTCATTTTGGGCCAATAGTATTTTTGAGAAAGGGCTAAATAGCACTCATTTATTCCCCTGTGGTTAGTTTTCCCATTATGATAATGTCCTATAATTTCTTGTTGACGTAGATAATTCTTTACGTTTTCCTTTTCAGATTTTGTTAAAACTAGATTCATGGATGAACTTCTAAAATTATTTTGAATGATGGGGATGATATCGTACATAGCAAGAGGTGGATTTATAAGGATACCGGTTTTAATTTTTGGGTTTACATATTCTTTTATGGCGTTCGTAACGTCTTCTTCTAAATTGGATGAGGATAATTGGATGTCGACACGAGTGTGAGTGTCAAAGGATTTAGTCATGATCGGTTTTCGTTTTATGTCATTTACAATAGTGAGGCATAGCTGTCGATGGTATTTATTAAGGGGTTCCTCTGTAATTGGTACTTCTAAAATAGGGTGTTCGTCACTTGTATGGGCAGTGTCAGTAGAGGACTTTGCTAATGTGGGTGCTGCTTCAGAAGGGTTTCCTATTAAAGAATTCAATTCGTCAATTTCGTTGATGAGGGATTTGGACTCGTCATTGTGGATCTCTATCCTTGAAAGGGCGTCTACGTTGGTGTTGGCCTTGCCTTTTTTATAAACTACACTGAAATCGTATTCGCTAAGTCTTAGTCTCCATCTTGTTAGTCGTGAGTTTGGTTCTTTTAAGTTTACCATCCACTGTAATGGTTTATGGTCTGTCAGAACAGTGAATTTTCTTCCAAATAGGTAAGGTCTAAAATATTTGGTAGCCCAAACTATGGCGAGCAATTCTTTTTCTATGGTGCTGTAATTTGTCTCGCTGTCATTAAGAGTCCGGGAGGCATAGCACACAGGCTTATCGGCTCCTATTGGTCCTTGAGATAGTATGGCGCCAATGGCCATGTTTGAAGCGTCAGTTGTAAGGTTGAAATCTTTGCTAAAGTCTGGGTATTGGAGAATGGGGTCGTTTGTAAGAAGCGTTTTACATTTTTCAAAGCAATTTACATACTCGGGGTCGAAGTTAATTCTTTTACCTTTCTTGAGGCATTGTGTAAGTGGTTTTGTAATTCGGGCAAAGTCAGGTATGAATTTTCGGTAATATCCTAGAAGTCCTAAAAATTGTTTAATTTCTTTTGGAGTTTTTGGGATAGGGTACTTTTCGATGGCTGAAATTTTGTCTGGGTTTGGTTTGATACCGTCTTTGCAAATGATATGTCCAAGGTAAGTGGTTTCGAGCTTAAGAAATTCTGACTTATCCATTTGGATTTTAAAGTTAGACTCCCTGAGTCTGTCGAATACTTTCTCTAAGTTAGTAATATGTTCTTGTAGGGATGTACTGAATACAATAATGTCATCGAGATAAACTAGGCAGATGACGTTTTGTAGACCCTTGAGGACGTTATCCATCACTCGTTGGAAAGTAGAGGGAGAGTTTTTAAGTCCCATTGGCATACGCAAAAATTCGAAGTGTCCGTGCTCGACATTGAATGCGGTCTTAGGAATGTCTTCGGGACTCATTTCCACTTGGTAAAACCCGCTGGCGAGGTCCAGGGTGGTAAAGTATTGACATTTCCCTAACTTGTCAAGTACGTCAGTGATGTTGGGAATGGGATACTTGTCATCTATGGTCTTTTCGTTGAGTTTTCGGAAGTCTACAACAAGGCGCCATTTCTGTTTTCCAGAGGCGTCCATCTTCTTAGGAACTACCCAGATGGGGGAGCTCCAAGCTGAGTCAGAGGGTCTGATGATACCTTGGTCTAACATTTTAGTAATTTGATCACTAACTTCCTGGCGATGTACGAAAGGATATCTATAACTTTTAGTATACACTGGTGTTTCGTCGGTCGTCCTGATCCTGTGCTTTATTTTGTTGGTGAAAGTCAAAGGTTCTCCTTCAATATAGAAAACGTCAGAATATCTAGAAATTAATGTCTCAAGATTGGCTTTTTCTTCGGGGTTTAAATGGTCCATTCGTAATTTATCTAAAACGTCTTTAGTGCGTTCCGACTGATATTGCGTGCTTGTGCACTCAACATTAAATAGTTCGGCTTGTACTGGATTGTCCATGGAAAATATAATGTCGTTGTCGGTCGTGTTTGCGACTTCTACATAACCACGGTTATTCCTAACAGACGTAACACATTCCTGTATAAGGCAATTGCAAATTAATTGTTCTCTAATGTAAACGTCTCCGTCTAGTGCATTAATCGGTAGTCTGATTAATTTGGAAGAACGGGAAGGGATAATATCTTCGTAGAGGTTTGCGTTTCGTGAGTTATACATTAGAATAGGGTTGTCAGCCGTTTGGGTATGTAGAATTTGGTCTTTAAGGTCAATCTTCGCTTCCCATTTGCTGAGAAGGTCTAGTCCAATCAGTCCGTCAAAGTAGTTGTGAAATTTGTATACGAAAAATTTAATATAGTCGGGGTCATTAAATTCTGAAAAGCAAGGTAAGGTTATTGAGTAATTATTTCGTGAGGTGGCGTGAACATTTGTTACTTCGAAAGGGTCAAAATTTAGTTGAAAATGGGGGAAAAAATTTTCGACTGCTTCGGGAGATATGAATGATTGGTTAGCACCAGTATCTATCAAAAATTTTAAAGGGGGATTGCTGATTTGAACGTAAGGAAGCTGGCGCTGTGTCTGAAGGTTTATTTCTATTTTGGTTTTTTCGGGGTAATAGCCTTCTGAAAATCCTTCTGATGGCTGGTCGATGGTTGAGGCTCGTTAATCTCTGTCTGCGTCTCGTCATAGTGGTTATCATCCATAAGGTTGTTACCGTCCTGATAGTCGTATTGTTCGTTATAGTAGTTATAGTCATAGTTAAAGTCGGGATAGTAATCGTAGTATTCGCATTGATTGTATGGACAGTTGTAGTCGGAATAGTCGTATGCGTCATAGTTTTCGCATTGGTTGTAGTTCATCTCGCGAGTGCGGAAGTAATTATTAGGTGGTGGATTGCCCATTTTTCTCCAATCATGCCCACTCGGTGGAAGAGGCCTGGAATTAAAGGGTACAACTCCGCTCATCGGTGTTGGACGGCCCATGTTTGGAGAAGCATGTCTCGGTGGCAACCGGAAGACATTGCTGCGTGGGTTGTAATTTGGGGGTGGCGCACTGAGAATTTGTTGAGTGCGCGTTGGCATTCTGAAAGTATTTTGAGCGTTCGGATTCTGTGGAGGGTTGAATCTAAAAGATTGCGGAGGAGGTAATGTAGGACGCGAGCCTAATGGAAGGGGCCAGTTTGCCACTGGGGGTTGCCTATGAGGTGTGGATTGAATCGGGGAACCCGGAATACTGAATTTTGATGTGGTGTGCGGTCTTGGGGGTTCGCTTTTTTGTTGCAGATATATGACATTAAGTTCCTCCTGAACGTATTCTAAGGCCTTTTCTATAGTAGGAGGGCGCATGCATCTTATGCGGGAACCTAGTGGTTCTTTCAAGCCGCGTACAAACGCTTGCATGGCAACCTTTTTATATAGGTTACGTTTAGCCTCGATGGTGGTAATTAAATTTTCATGTAAGGTTACGTATGTCATAATTGTACTAAGTAAATTTTTGCAATGGTCGTAAAACTCTTGCGGGGTCTTGTTGCCTTGGGTGGCTAGTGAGAGGTCGTTATATAGTGCGGTCTCATCTCGTTGGTCTGAGAAGTTGTTGATCAAAGATGTCCGTATACCTAGCCAGTTTTCGGGGGTGCCGTTGGAATTGATAGTGGTTGCGGCAGTGCCCGTAATTTTATTTAAAATTCCGTTTAACAGAGTTAGGTTTGACAGTTCGCTACCCGGTTCTGTAATAATATATGCATCGACGATTCTATCGCAGATGTCGATGAACCTAGTAAGAACATTAGGGTTGCCATCAAATTCGGGGACAACCCGTAGAGCTTTGAAGATGGCGTCGGAGTAGTCTAGTCGAGCCGGATTAGCCATGTTATATTCTAAATTATCGTAATCTGATTCTAAACTTAATTTATCTACTGATTCTAAATTTCTATTCAAATCTAATCTATGTGGGCGGGCCTGCGGCGATGCAGTGTCCCGTTGACTATGAGCTCTAGGATAGGAAATCGTGGAGCTGGTAAGGATTACTTAAGACATAAAAGGAAGCACACGAGAGCAATTCAAATGTACTCACAGTAGTTTCATAATTTGGTTCTCTTCGCGAAACGATGATCAGTTTCTCCACCAAGCTGCAACAGTAACGTAGATTCAGGATACTCGATGAAGGCTTGATAGCTCAACCAGTAGCTACGGAGCTGACAGGAACAACGATTTTTGAAGTCCTTATATCACGCCGCGCACTGACTCGAATATCCTACCGACTGCGCCAATTACGTTTGCGGCAGCAGGAGGATCGAAAAAAAACCAAATTTACTTATAAAATATTTAATGAAAAGAAAAGAAATTACAATTTAAATTACAAACTAATTAAACTATTGTCCAAATCGATGTTTGATTATGGAATGCGTTTCATGTCCGGTGAATGCATCAAGTAACATCGGTGTATTGCGTCATGCTGTGTCAGCAATGACGTCAATTCGATTATTCGCGCTGTTGAAGTAAAAGTGCAGCGTCGGCGAATTCCGTCGTATAGGTATATGTAATTCGCATGTCAACAAAATAGCGGAAATATTTAGATTTTAAATAGATACACTATAGGTATGTATATTTAATATTTAACCATTCATATGCCGGAACGTGGATCCGCGTTGCGCCTACTTCACGCGATATTTTACGTTTATAGAACGTTTATAGAATATTTTTTATAGAAAACTATATAAGTCCTTAATTATAAGACGCCAGTTGAATGAAAGGCACTTGAGATTGACTTTACGTTCCGGCCTACAATGGTAATTCGGCTCGCTGGCGTTCGGCACACGAGGGGTTATGCAAATTTTTGGAAATTTTGGATGCATCTTTGTTTTTTGATAGACAAATTAGTAAGATACTAGTGACCCGCATGCGGCTTCGTCCGGGTGCAATTTTGAAGTGGAAATTTCATTAGACGGGCTTGCCCAGTTGTTTGACATGCAACTATAGAAATCTTGTATGAAAAGTGTAGTTCGCTTTGAGGAACGAAACGATAGCACGTTATAAGCATCTTGGTCGACGATGGATCCAGGCTGATCCAGCAGTGGCCACTCCAGGGCTGATATGATGGAGATGCGATCTATTCAGATTAGGAGACATTTCTCGGCCATAGTCAAGATGGCCATTACAGAAATGCTTTTAACATTGGATCAGAATTTAGCAGAAGTATACATTATATCCGAAGGTGATTACTTTGAAGTGGAAAATATAAATATTGAGGAATTGAATTTCTTTTGAAATATATTAAATTAAAATATTTAATTAAAGCATCCCGAGAATTTGAAGGTGACTTACTTAATAGATAAAATAAAATTAGGACAGGAGCAGGTGAACTTCCTTGATATTATTAATAGCGGAATATAGAATTTAACGTACGGAATTTAGTAACCCAAGCGAGGGTATTTTCCAGGTATGCCCGAAATTTGATACAATTTACTAAATGGGGAATTTTATCAAAGAAATAGGACTCTTTGGCATAACTCAGATAATAGGAAAGTCGTTATTTATGAAATAAGATGTAGTCGTAAATTTTACCATCAAATTTTAGAGATTCCACATTCAAGTTAAACAGATTATATGTTTTGTTATATTTACCAAGTTAAGTTTAAGTTAATTTAACGAGTCCGTTGGATGAGTGCAAGCTAACCCTTTCTATATCTATACTAATATTATAAAGACGAAAGATTTGTTTGTTTGTTTGCATTGAATAGGCTCCTGGACTACTGGACTGATATGAAAAAAAAATTCACCTATAGAAAGCTACATTGTCAGGGAGTAACATAGGCTATATTTTATAAAGTTACGCGGACAAAGTCGCGTGCAGCAGCTAGTTAACTAATAAAATTCAATCCTGTGTCCTCCTGCACGTCTAAATGATTATGTACCAAGTTTCATGAAAATCAGATAATTCCAAGTTATGGAGGCACATAATATATACATACAGAAAAAATTGTAAAAATGGTCAATTTAGTTTCAGTATCATGTATAGAGCCTATAAACACGATATCTCTGAAACAAAATAATTTACTCCATGAACAACCCTTACGAGAATTATATTACAGGTACGCAATACGAGTAAAAACATTGGAACAAAAATATTATGTGGTATTCCTTTATTATGTATTAATAAATTTTTAAATGTTGATCCAAATCTTGAGGTACCAAGGAGGAAAAGTAATAAATCTCGAAAGTATATCTCTGTAATTAAAGTTGGTACGTACGTCACAAGGCAATAAATTAACTTTCTCTTGGACGGAGAAACAACAAAATGCAATAAAGGCTTGGAAAATTTCGTCTCTTAAAATAAATTAACTAATTTCTAATTATCTTTTCTACAAGATTTGTTTAACACTAAATTACTCAAAATTATAATCGTGAATTTATTTGTATACTTGTAGCTGGTGCTCGCGACTTCATCCGCGTAAATAAGTATAAAACGCCACCTACCGTATTTTGGATAGATGGCGCTATCTCCCGGGCCAAGCCGCTAGTATTTACTTTTATATTAGATTTCCAGTAGGAATGCAGCATTTTCCCGCGGTAAAAAGTAGCCTATGTTCATCACGGATAATGTCGGCTTCTAATGGTAAAAGATTTTTTCAAATCGGTCCAGTAGTTTCGGAGCCTATTCTATACAAACAAACAAACAATCAAATCTTTCCTCTTTATAATATTAGTATAGATGTACTTACAACCCTTTGCGCAATACTTTTACTTAAGCGTTGTAGAATAAATAATATCAAAATTATTTGAGCAATAATTTATTCAATATTTATTGTTTATACACTTCTGTCAGGACTTGAGGACAGGCTGGACAGGGAGATTATCACTATTCGATGAGTGAGTAAGGGATGCCAGAGCACATTTCCCTCAATTCCCAATCCTTCATCCTTAAGGCGTCGAGCCCGGGCTTTAATCTGTGCGTTGCTGCGTTAAAGACACAGCGACGGTAGCCATCTACCATCAAGTGGACCGTCATCTTGCCTGCCGATTTGGTTTGACTACGACCATTTTGGTTTGACAACGACGATAATGGTAATATGCTAGTAACAAGAAATAAATAAATATGACACACATTCCACACAGCACCATCTAGTTCCACACTAAGCAACTAATGCTTGTATTATGGATACCAGACAGTTGATATACTACATAGATTACTTTTTTTGTAAATACATACATCTTATAAATACAAAACATCCACGACTCAGGTACAAAGGTAAATAATAATAATAATAATAAATAATAAACACATAAACATTTGACCCTAGCGGGATTCGAGCCCGCGACCGTTTGGTTAACAGCTGGGTGTACTAGCCACTAGACCAAACGTGTCGTCGAAGCCTTATGAATTTTATTGCTATATATCGGTGGCCAACTACCGCAGCTGTATGTAGTTAGGTCCAATGGCCATAATTGAATTACAAATCGTCGAGTACACGCAGTCATTACCGTTGTGAATGGTTGTGGTCTCTGCCCGGCGGTGTTGGTGGTTTCGGTCCGTCGTTCGCCGTAGCCAATATCTCGACACAACTTTTGATTATCGCGCGCTTTATTTGTGCCAATTTGTACGCCGCAAGTTGTAAACGTGCACAGCAGTGCCTTGTGAACTTCTTTTCGCATAGATGAAAAAAGAATTTTCAAATAGAAGAGTTCATTACAGTTTTTGTTATTAGCAGAGAGGCTTCATAATGGGACCGTGAGCATATGAGACTACAAGTGACACGTTAAAATTAACGCCAATAAAGTGTTCTTGTAGTTTGAAAAGATATAGATAAAGATGTTGTAGAAGCATAGAAAGGTAGTGGAAGTTATATAAGAAACTAAATTATAATATATCTTTCATATATATGAAAATTTTCTGGGTAACACAGTTATTGCTAACAGAGCGAATTCATAATGAAACTAAACATAACCGGCGGAACCATCTTATAGCTAGGCGAAACACAATCAACCCTTTTCTATATCTCCTTAACACCCTTAGGGATACGTTTATAAAGTATTCATGAGTTCGTGTTTCGATTACCGACGCGTACAAACTGATCTGAACTGGATAATTAGTTCTCGTCATAATTAATAGAGGCATTCGTTGGATCTGCCGCTCCGAGGTTCCGCATGCTGAATGTTGGAAATATTTGCTTAATGACGGCTTTAACGAGCACCGCCTGACCGAAAATCACTCAAATAGAATTGCAAACAAAATCGATGTGAATTTTCGATAGCCATGGGGGTTTTGGCAATAAATGTTGAATAAGGCAAATAAAGACAAATAAGGCAGAATCGTTACGCTTTGGTAAATGAAAAAGTGGTTAGGGGAAATGGACAAAAACAAATAATAAAAATTTGTGCACAATTTTTTGTTTATTTGTAATGCCAAAAAACTGCATACCGAATTCCTTATTCTCAATTCTATGGTCAGCAGCAAATTACCAGTACCTATCGTGCTGCTTGTATTATAGGCGACGGTAACCACCTACCATCAAATGGACAGTCAGCCTGTCTAAATTGATTTTTTTATTATTATTTTTTACGTTTGTCTTTAACTTCTATTTAGACAAAACAACACGTAGTTGATAAAATTTAGAAGATCACATTAAAAAATTATTTACAAGACTTTGTATTGAGGAGAAACTTAAAATTTCACGAGATAGTTCTGCGCTTATGTGACGACAAATTGAGGCTAATATGCATTTTAGTAAAATATTTTACGCCCTCCACGGTTGTATTGGGAAAATTTATGGACACTAAAGTTTTCATACGCTTTTATGGTTTAGGGAGATTACGCCAGCAGTGACGGCCGCCCGATGCTTATAAGAACCCTCGCCTTTCTTTAGGACGCGCGAAATTGCGTCTCTTTTCTAAACAAAGTCTTTGTACTTGTAAAACGATCCATAAATATACCATTACTCTGAAAAGGGGCACATAAGGAATTTATTAAATTAATTTACAATATAAATACACTAGCTGGTGCCCGCGACTTCGTCCGCGTTCTCTATAGCCGATAGCCTATATAAATGAACTATCCAACACGAAAATAATTTTTCAATTCGAACCAGTACTTCCTGAGATTAACGCGTACAACCAAACAAACTCTTCAGCTTTTTTGGTATATATGTATATATATATATTAATGTTATTATAAACGTGATATATGTATAAACACAGTTATTTAGCAGAGTGTATAATTTTATTTAAAAAAAACTTCAAATTCAAATATTTATTGCGAAACCATAATGTACAAAGATGTTACTATATAAAAATAAAGACCAGTATTATGGACTTTTCTTTCTAATAATATTTTCCAACAACACTGTTACTGTAATGCACATGAGTTATATATACGATTATACATAATATGTTATATACGATTAACTAGCCAGTACTTATTTTCAATTAGAACTATTTCCAATATATACCTATTTTTCAATGAATATGGACTTCAACATATTTCAACATATTAAAGTTTACAGGTATCGGATTGGTTGGAGGTAGTTACAAAAAGTTGAAACTCCTCTACGAGACTGAATAAAGTTGTGAAGCGCGGTGGCGGGTGGTTTCGCTGGTTTCGACTCTCTCGCTTTCCGCTCAATAAACGCTTGCAACTCAAGTTTCGGCACAGCCGCACTGCTCGGACAATAATAACTTTCATCAAAACTTTTTGCCAGTCGTACCTCTACATAAAGCTTCGCACTTATTTGAGCTTAAATTCCAGTGTTCTGGCCACACGTGCTTCCGATTATATTATTCGTTGAAACGTTTGCGATAAATCTGGTGTAAACTCGAATTGGTTATATGAAAAACAAGGTCGTGCCCGCGACTTCGTCCGCGTTAAAAATGAAAAATATAACACAGTAGTTGGTGCCCGCGACTTCGTCCGCGTTCTCTATAGCCTATATAAATGGACTATCCAACACAAAAAAAAAAATCAATTCGAATTTTTCAAAAAAAAATACCGAGGTTAGGGCGTACAACCAATCTAAGAAACAAACAAACTCTTCCGCTGTATATATTAGTATAGATGAGAAAATACTGACATCTTTATACGACGGAGGCGACGGTTTTTTTATATTTTAGAAGATCCTCGGGAATCTAATTTTTTTCCAGGCCAAAAGGTATCCTATTTGTTAGGCTAGGTAATGAAATTACTGTGTGTCAAATTACATCCAAATCCTTTGAACTGTTTTTGCGTGAAAGAGTAGCAAACATCCATAAATCCATCCATCCATCACCATTGTCTTAAACTGCGCAGCCCTATTGGCAAGAATCATCCCTTAACTAAGACAACCGTGAAATAACAACCATTGTTTGATATGTGAGTTAAGTATGTCAGAGCCCTAATCTTTAAACCCACTGCAAAATTAATTTTACCTTATGTCCTGTCAGTCTATAATCTTTTTGTGTTGCTTATGTTCATAGATTATAACTACTTATCCTTACATATTATAAAACAAAGTTCTCCACCGCGTCTGTCTGTCTGTCTGTTCGCGATAAACTCAATGGATAGAGTGGTTCTCGAGGAAGGAGGAAGGCAAAGTCGCGGGCAGCAACTAGTCTTCAAATAAACCGTTAGTCTGCCGACTTTTATCTGGCAGCAGTACCTACTACCTACATCTTTACTACAGAAGAGCACGTGTGCTGTTGTGTTTCAGTTCAGCGCGTAAGGAGATGTTCCTGAGCCTATTCCCCTTTTGCATGCTAAAATGTGCTTCTACCATTATCATATCAATCAGGGTCATCTCTGTAGAGCATTTACCCCTGCATTATAGATATTATATAAAAATATATTGTTGTGTTCATTAACGACTGTTTTTCAAGTATAGATCGTACGCCTGCAATCATTTCAGCATAAAAATCTTAAATCTTGAATGTTTCAGCTTGAAAAAATGTTTATTCGTTATAAATTGAGTACAGGCTTACATTATGTGGCTGAGTATTCCATAAGACATGACCACGCATCTGATTTATGCGTGTTCATTACTCTTACTTAAAGCCACGACGTAAACACACAGTTCACTTGTGCTCTAACAAAAGACATAAAATAAAAGAGTCTTGAAACCTTTTCATGGAAGCAGAAGCATTTTTATCTCAAAAAGCGAAATATTTGTTTTGAGTTCGTCAGTTACTAGTACCAGAGGGAATGTGGAAGTCTTGGCAACACAAATAGTAATAAGCTCGAGAAGTCGCTCAAACTCCAGCCGAGGCTTTCGGAGACTTGGCAAATATTACGACAAAGCGACACAAACTTAGATATTGTTTGTTGGACATTCGTCTACGGTGGATTTTACCCGTTGTTAGGTTGTAGGCGCCTTATTACTTAACTGACTGTGGTTTGTGTATTTCAAATTGAACGAGACAACCCATCAGCTAAACTTTCTTATTGCTTTACGGTGTGTTTAGGCAGCCGAGTAATGGTAAGAGCACAAACTGTTGGCTCGTAACCTTTTACAAATTTATTTGCTCTGCTTTCATTCCCTTGTTAACGCCCGCAGTCCCGGTGAGCAGATGTTGCAAACCTAGTTCAGATCATTGAGATAATGTACTAGAGAAGCTATCTCAAGCAAAAGTTTTAGTGCACTTGCAAAAAGCAAAAGTGTGTACTTGAAGGTGAAAGGTGGTTCCTTGGGTTTTATTTGTATATCCTGAGTTGTTTGAACAGTACTTCAGCACACATGAAGGCATATTTAATTAAAAAGAACACAGAACACAAGCGTATTCGCCTGTAGCGCTAACCAAACTAAAGTAGTTGGAGCCAGCTGGCTCTAACTCGTGTTGCAAAAAATCTGTTTGCCATGTCTTCTCTAGTACGTAGTACATATTATCTCAATGGTTCAGATAGGTACCGTACTACTTAGTACGTCTTTACGAATGGTAAATGTTTTAGTCTTTAGATGATAATTTGCGTTCCGTAAATACTTGGCGCCTTGTTGTTAACATATTTAATTAACATATTTAATTTCACCATCTTAAAGTAAAGTGTCAAGAAGGCTAAAGTCACCGGTAATAAAGCGTACAAGTTTCACCATCTTCGAGTAGCATTACTCATGGGTAATTTCAATGAAATTGAAACAAGATACTCGTAACATTTACTCGCAAATTAGCGTTTCTTAAAAAGTAACTAATCAACGTTTAACTAGTAGTTGCTGAACGAGGCCTTTAATATATAAGTTACTTATTATAAAGTAAAACACCCAACGGATTATGATACGGTTTTCACTAATAGAGAGGGAGCGATAAACTACGAAAGTTTGTATATACATATTGTAATTGCGAAGCCGGAGGCGGGTTGCTAGTTTACATTAAAATAATATTCTGTTGAGATATTACGGGGAATTTTCATTGTAATATTTGTTTCCATTTATTTGTAGAAACACCGACCAAAGACCAGATACACTGAGGAGCGAAAAGTTCTCAGAAAATGGATGTCGTCTCCGTATAATACTGGAAAACCTCTAACTTAAAATTCCATCAAACTAAACTGCAAAAACATTAGGTAATATGCAAGTAAGCATCGATTTTTATACGGCGAGAAGCATTAGGATTCCGGGTGAGTAGATATCAGGAAATGATTGAATTCCCCCGTTAAAGCGGCGAGAGAGAGCTCATCAAAATCACGTTATCAGGTGCACTGGCGATCGATGACATACGTACCGAACGTGCATCGATCTAACACTTCTCTTGCTTATTTGTGAGTTCTGTTTATATGTATATGTTATCATAGGTAAATCTGTATAATAGGCTTGGGGAAAATATCTTAGAAATTATCTATCTATGTTATTGTACATTACGAAAAATATTTTAAATCTATTATTATAATGACCTATACTATTAAAATAAATAGGTAAAGTTTGTATGTATGTAGAGTAGAATCACGGAACACCATAATGGAGGATGTAATCTTCGAAACTACCGATTTTTTTTAAATTAACGTAAAGTTAATTGTGTGTGTGAATATTGTGTGTGAATATGATGTAAATAATTATAATTTATTACTTAATTTAATATTTTACCATGTAGATAAAATACTTTTTACTACATACTATTTTAAGTTATGTTTTGATTTAAATTAGGTGTCAAGCTACAATTGCTATGACAACGGCGAACGGATATGTAAATAGAAAAATCAAAATGTCAAAGTGATAATAATAAACTTATATTGTCGTTTCTTTAAATAAAATTACAAAGCAACACAATAGTTTAATTATCACATTATATTAATATTATATGTGGTAAAAAATATATAAGTAGGTAAGGGTCGGTTAATTTTTCAAGATTAAATAAGAACTATTAATAATTGCGATGAAGTTTCGAATTAGACATTTTTTTTGGAAATTTACACACTTTCAATAAATAATCTTTTTTAAGAGTGCCTGTAAAATTAATAGTTTTTGAATTATCTAAAAAAAAACATAACCCTCTTTTTTAATCTTTATATTATAAAACTTTTGCAGTAATTGCATTTATCTGCGGGTTTGAAAACTTTTGCACATTTTTCTAGACGTTATTTATTACGAATCAAATCAACTATCGCACGTATTTTTACTCGCGTTAATTAATTAAACTTGCAACCAGAATAATATTAGTAGATGAGATGTAAAGAAGAGTTTGTAAAAGGAAATAAATACCATACATACCTCTAATATTTTGAAGAGAGCGAATAGAAATATTCAATTCTACAGTCTGTAACATTTCGCTTGTATTCTGTCTGATAAGGGGCCTAGAGACTCGGTAACAGATTTAGGTGATACTGGTACGACATGAAATGGTGAAATCGTTTGCGTCAGTCTGCAGTACCTATCTATCTCGAACCTATTCAGTCCGTCGTGTTACGTCGAGTAATATCGCACCCTAAATAATTGGACGATGCAAATGCTCCCTCGAGTACTTTCCCAGCCATTTTTATTACGACAGGTAAAGATTTAATATCCTTTGAATTTAATTTAAACTCACCATCCACTAAGTAGCTCCATTCATAAGTTGAGACACTTTTATTAGGTGTAGGTATTATTTAGAGATTTAATATACTTCGTCTCCTTCACTTTTATAGCCTCTTAACTTAATTTTAAAACATTAAATTTGAGACGAGCAAATCAATGGGTGTGAAAGCTTTTTTTTCAGGGTAATTTTTCAGGGTTCTCGTAATATTTCTTTAGATTTATATTTTTAGCATAGGTTTATTAAGACTAATTGTTAAACTGTCCACGTTCAGGTGTCAGTTTCTCCAGCATTAACTACTTCTAACTTTTAAACCAGCCAACGGTTTTTGTATTACATCTCGGGCAACCCCATTAAAAAAATGCATTCAGGGCGAAACCGGGTGTGAGTCGCTAGTTTTTAATAATTCAATTAAAATGTCATAAATATTTTTAAAAAATAAATTATGTCCTAGTTCAAGTAGGTAAGCATAATATTGCGTCAGTACTTATGATTCTCTATTTTCCTAATATTTAGAAGGTATTCGCAGCAATAGTTTGCGGTTCAATTCAGTGAACTGACCAAAAGCTAACCCAAGCGTTGAATCGAATTTCGCCTTAGACTTTGGCAAGCGTATTCAACTCTAATAGCCTGGCAAATGTATCAAATCAACATTATTAGAATAACTTTTGTACGCGTCAGTACTTGTTATTATTACATGACAAATGGAATGAGTGACCTAGTAAGTAAAATGTTAGCTAAGAAGGTTTAAGTGTGTTAACATAGGATTTTTTTCCTGCATATTAATGCCTAATTAATTTTTGCATTCACCGAAATAAATCTCTCAGACGGTATACTTTTAAACCTTTGCCTATTCTATGTTTATATATATATATATTTTTATGTTTTAGGTTGGGCTCTGGTAAGACCGAACTCGCTAAACCATCGCAAAGCACGCATAGTGCTCAATAGTGCTACATGACCACTTTCTTGCATAATGCGTCACTGATTAGCACAGTTTGTGACTGTAAACTGTCACACGGCAGTCCACCGGCTGCTATTTTGGTAACCAGCATTAAATATCTATACTAATATTATAAAGAGGAAAGATTTGATTGTTTGTTTGTTTGTATAGAATAGGCTCCGAAACTACTGGACCGATTTGAAAAAATCTTTTACCATTAGAAACCGACATTATCCGTGATGAACATAGGCTACTTTTTACCGCAGAAAATGCTTCATTCTTACGGGAAATTTAAAATAAAAGTAAATAGCGCCATCTATCCAAAATACGATAGATGGCGTTTTATACTTTTCTACGCGGACGAAGTCGCGAGCACCAGCTAGTATTCGATATCTTTGAACTACTGTAAATTAGTAGTATTACAGTAAGGATATCGCAATCTGAACGTCTTTCATTTATGCATTTTCAGCATAGAAAGAAAGAGATAATTGTGTAGATAGGAATATAAAAGCCTCTTAATGATATTCGATGAGGTGATAGAGCTGTATTGTATATTAAAACAAGAACATAATTCTAGGTGTCAATTTATTTTATAGTTGGTTGAACGAAGCGGCGGGCGGCGCGCCTAACGCCTTCCGCCTTGCTCCTAATCGTAGATAAATTAATTATATCGGCAGCCATCATCCATCACTGTCGTCATTTTAAGATAAAACTCCATAATGCTCGCAGGTTGTTCTCGACGGCATCGACCGCGTTTTCCAACTCTTTATTATATTAACTTTTCATCATTGACTTTAATAATTTTAGGCGTTTAATGTTCAAGCAAATTTACTTGAAGTTGGTATTCAATTGGGAACAAAGAACGAAAAAGTCACTGCCTTCAAATCATGGTTTTTCAATGTAAATAAACAAGTTTGTATTGAAGTAAAAATATCACTCAGAAACATAACAGCAAACTTGCTGTTATTTCACGGTGGCCTCCTGTAATGAAGTGCTTACTGCCCCCATATGGGCTGCAAAAATGACTGACAAAAGCAGCGTTTACTGACCGAAATACCTAATATCAAAATTTAGTGTATAAGAAGAAGTTTTCAAAGATAAGTTAGTAATTGGTATCTAATAGTTAGTGCAAGATACCGGAAAAAGTTCCATACTTACACTAACCTCCTAAAAATGAAAATTTTGATGTAATGATACTTAATCCACTGTTTACCGTTCTCATACATACATGAGTTTTAAAGAATAAATGTATGTATTTTAAAAGCAGGCATTGGCTCTATACCAGAAGTGGCTTCCCAACTGTTAATAAATGTGGACGGCGATGTCCGACCCACTTGCCAAGATATGTGGCGCGGTGGAGTTTAAGACTCTTGTTTTTATTATTTTCACATATAATAGAACAAACCTTGCGGAGGTTTGTTCTATACAGTTATTTTTCAATTTCAGCAACAATAAAGCAGAGCCACTTCGTCCGCATTGAAAAAGAAAAAAGTAGACTATCTTGTGTCCAGTACGTCTAAATGTTTATCTAACAAGTTTCATGAAAATCAGTTTTTTTTTTTTTTTTTTATTAGAGATGGGTTTGCTCTTGGCCAACAACCAGCTGAGTAGCAAGGATGAGGCCTATGATGGAGCGAGCTCACCCAGAATATGCCTATTGAACCGTAAAAAATATTTTTTTCGAAAAGGTTCGTTAAAATGAAAAACAAAAGAGTTTTAAATCATTTAATAAAATAAGTGATGTATTATTTTTTTTATAAAGAACACATTTTAAGAGCAGTCATTTGCTAATCTTTTAAAAAAGTCTATACATATATATAATAAAAATAACAACTATTAGTTTAAAATTAAATTACTGGCTGTGGACAATGCAAGATTTGAGTGAAAATATTATTGCCAAGCAAAACACAACCGTTCCTCAGGAACATTTCCAACAACAATTCTATTTATTTATTATCAAGTGCATTCGCACTCGACACCAATTATATGAGACGCACTAATACACGAGAGGATTCATAATTCATTCAAGGAAAAAAAAAAACTTTTATACATCGCGATATATTTGACCAAATAGTTCGATATGTACACATTGTAAACTAAAAATGTTTACTTAAAAGCTAGCGCCAAATTTTGCTCCCCATTTTGAACTTATGTTAAGTCCAAATTTCACATAATTATAAATCCAAATTACGAAACAAAAAATGGCGGTTGCATTTACTAATAAATCCTCAAATGCAAGTCTCTTTAACTCAAAAATTATATCCATTAAAAAACTCGCATCTTATAGTAAGGCCTTTTCCTACTCAACACTCAACTTCACAACATTTAGAACATCGGAAGTGTAGACATAAAACTTTTATACGTAAAGCCTTTCAATATTAAAACATAATTAAAGAAAATATGTACTATTTTAAAACACATAATTTTTTTATAAATCTATTTTCAAATATCAGATTTATTTAATATAATTTTCTGTACTTCTCTATTTATTTTTCATTTATTTTTCAATAAAAGAAAACTTTTTTTACAATTTTTAAGTACTGGCAACGAAAGCTTATTACAGACGATGGAATAGAAAAAAATCGGTGCGACAGTTTTATTACTTGATTTCAAACGTATAAAGGCATTAAAAAAATACATTAAAATATAATAATCGCGAAACAAATAAAGGTTTTGGGGCTTTTACCTTAAATAAAGGTTAAATTCTACCCAACCCAAGGTTCAATTCTTAACCATATATATTATTATTCTACTTTCGGGAATGGAGCCTAGGTATACTAAAGTGTCAGAAAACTAGCCTCTTAGCCCCTGAACCACAGACAGCCTGAATTAAAACTAATTTTAATGACTTGAATTTGCTTGTCTATTTACTATTGAGATTTAGACTAAATGTCGCCTATAAAGGTATCGATTTCACGACATTCGATCGTCTGTAAGGAGCCTAATAATTAAAACATATAATTATTATGACAAAAAAAAATCTATTACAATTTCTTTATACAAATCCTATCAACTCGGCACCGCATCCAAAATTCACGAATATCAAAATATATATACCAAACACCTTTTGCATATCAATTTACTATGTCATCATTGATTAATAAAATATAACGTTACATTATATACATACATAATTATGTTCTGTTTCATATTATATTAAAGGTCAAAAATAAAAAATATATATTGTAGAAAGTTGATAAAAATTTCGATTTGCTATCGCATGTGTGTTGCAATTGCTATTTTATGAAGATTCAAGATATAGTTAACTTGATTATTAAAAAAAAAATAAGCCCTTCAAAGATTTAGTTTCTAAATACATTTTTTTTTAATTTTATGCTAAAAAATAATATAGGTGTAGACAGGTTGACAGTCAAATTCACGAAAGGTGGCTACCGTCGCCTAATATTAGCACAGGCAACGCCAAAGGAGCTGCAATAAGTAAACCGACCTTAGCAGGATAAAGAATTCCTTAGATAAGGTAAATGGTAATCATATTGCACCTTCGGTATGAAAAGGGCATAACTGCTCTTTTTGTAATTTTACAGGAGAGCCATTTAAAGTTTTTTTTTTTTCATTCAATATCGTATTCTTCTGCTTGATATTGCTTTAAACAATTCTTCATTAAAGGCATTTCTGAATATATTTTAAGTTTTAACTCATTTAAAAATAATAATTGTAAGTTGTGCCCTTGTCTTGCCGAAGGTGCGATATGTAGGCTAATAGGATCACACATGCAATGGTTCTAAATATTTTTCAATTTTTTTCGAAAATAATATTATCTATTTTAAGTAATTCAACGTGTGAATATAATTAGTGCCGTTTTTGTTACATGCATCTCGTATTTATGGCACTTAAGACGTAGAATTGTTAAGTGTATAAAACACACTTGGGGACGTGAAATGTATAAAATTAACTACAATAAATGTGACATAAACTGTACAAATTGTATCAGGTACCTACGTATAAATGTTGAAATATTAATAAAAACTGAATGTTTAAATAAATAAACAAATTGTACAATTGAAAATGGCAATACGTTACGGCACAATTTAGATGTAATATTGATTCAATGGTTTAATGGAGTAAAATAATATTAATTATTAAGTTTTTTTTTTTAAAGAAAATATTCGATGGCTTGTTTTTTACTAATTTCGCTAATGCTAGGACCAATATTAATGTATTTTATTGAATGTATTCCGATGCTTTATTATGATTTTTAATTAGATTTGATATATTTAAGCAGTAAGAGCAACCGTTTATATAAATTAGATAGCTTCTAATTTGTGTCGTATACGTACTGTGAAAATGGAATGAAACATAATTAAATTAATTGTTCTTCTTTATGAAATGAGAAATAAATGTCTTTCATAAGTCATACCTAGTTGAAAAGCTCGTTTACTTCAATATTAGTGTAAATAATTGCGTAAGCAAATTACATTCGCAGTCGTAACTAAATTAAAAGAATATCCGAATTAATATCTTATAACAGTGACACAATTTTAACAATGACAATCGGTTACTTAAGAATTGTGAACAAAAACAAAAAGAATTGTAACACAAGAAAACCCAACAAATAATATTAACCCCTTTTATTGGGTTACTGTGTAACCCATTAAAATAGAGCCGAATTATAGAATAATTCTAATGCAATTCTAATTATAGTAATGATCGAAATGTTGTGTGGTTATCCAAGATTTAATTAATTTCATTAGAATCATTGATCTTAAAAGAATCAAAGCTATATTTATTTATTAAACCCATCTTTACTATTCATCTAACGTCCTTATTAGCGCTGGAATATGATTGCACATACGATTTTCAGATACCCATTTATTAAGTGAATCCGGAGTAAAAACAAAAAAAAAAACTCGGTAACAATGATATAGTTTATGACTAGATATGCAAACAAAATTTATAGTCAGTGTCATTAAAAGACAACATCCAAATTAGCTCTACACATTTCGATCACTAAATATTAGATACCAAATTGTATACAGTTTTTGATAAATAAAATATTATTATGTGTTTATGTAAGTATAATATGATTATAATGTAGCCGACTGCCATTATTATAAACGTTTTACAAATAAGTACTTATCTCAGACTAAAATGTCACAAGTCAAAAAAATAAACTGCTTAATTTTACAACTCACTTATTATGACAAAAAAAAAGTTGAATTTTGAATTCGATATTTTTTTAATTTAAGGACTCCTCAATTTTGCATCAAATTTAATGACACTGCGAATATAACCTGGTACATTTAATTAAGGCGTAGCTATAGCAAACGTAAAAGAAACTACACGTTCCCAAAAGTAGATAAACAAAATAGTATTTTGACTTGTGAGACTTTTTGTGAGAACACGAGATATTAATCTGCAAAAATACAATAGCACCTATTTATACTGACTGACTATTATCAGTTATTTCGGTCAAAAAAAATAACAACATTACTGCAAGCAAAGATATATAAAAAACATCTTTCACGTTTAGTTGTAACAAAACTGTTACACCAAGTAATAATAATAATAATAAAAATAAAGATTGTACTGAAAACAGTAATTGTATCACTCTTTATGATACACACGCTGTAATAAAGCTTCGAACACTGTAAAAAGACTGGAATCAGGTAATTTTAAGATTGCGTAAACCTCAATTTCAATCCTCGAGAAAATTAACCGGAAAATTCTTCGTTTTCTTACTAGAAACGATCATACACAAAGATCGACGAGGGATAATCATCACAAAGAACACATCAAAACACGTTTCAAATCAATTTATCTGATTCATTGACAGTTCATTTATGCTTACTTCTCGACTTGATTACGTATTTGAATTTTTTCAATCGAATTCAGATTGATTCATCGCAAGAGTATCGATTTTTTAACTCCTATTAAAATTTCCATACCAAGGTTATTTGAAAGTACTAATCTGAACGACAGGCAACATGGGCGAAATATATTTTAGATGGTATATTATATAGGATAGGATTGAATTCTTACAAAAAAATCCTTTATAGCTCAAGCTCAAACGATCCAAAGTATAAAAAGTATACCAAAATTATCCACATTATAAGACATTTGCGACTTCTTATGAACTCTAGTATGTTTTTTCACTTTCACCTTTAAAAATATATTTCATCTATGTTGTGTGCGTATCTATGTATCTTGAATGGGTATGTATTTAAATGCAAATCTTGATCTTTGATAATAAGAGACGATTCAATTGGTCAGTGGCGCTTTCGAACTTTCGTTCGAAATTTGAAAATTCCGGACCATAATCGTCAGGGTAGGGCGACGAGGCAGACTCTGATGAGTCCGCGTTTTTGTTCCAACCTCGCAGGTTGTCGGCTACTGTGCTATCCATTTGAGGAGAGTTCGTCTTTTAGCCACTGAGGCACCGGCCGTCCGAGACGTATCAACAGTTTCGACAAGGCCGTGTTATGTGGTGTGTAATAACGTTTCAAAAACTTAGCCGATTGAAAGTCCATCGGCGGGTAAACGCGACCCTTCGACTTACCAAGACACTTGGTCTTCTCGTTGCTCGTCATTTGACAGAAGAAACCTTTTTTCACATCGAACCTGTAACAAGTAATAAATGTATGGCATAAAATACTGTCTGTATGTAAAATAATATCTGTATGTCTGTCGAAAATTAACACAGTTTTATGACTACCGCTACTAGTAGAATTGCCTGAAATTTGAGTAATTGAACACTATAGAGAAGTCCTTGCACTATAAAGATACAAAAAAAATTGCTTAAATTTAAAGTCCCACGGTACGATTAATATTGCTTCTCTTTTCACACATTTTAGAATTCGCCGTGGCAAGGCTGAACACTACTCGACATAATTGACACAAAGAAAGGCCTTGCCTTAGTAAGTAACTTGATAACGCCCTGAAAAGTTCTCAACATAATAATATATTGACGGTACTTAACCTACCAATGAAATTACCATCAAAATAATTAAACAACTCTTGAAAATTATACTAAAAAAATATTATACAAAAATCTCGATAATTCTTAAAAAGTATTGAGAGCTTTTGAATAGGAACAAAATGAGTTTTAGAAAATTCGGAATTCATATAGCGATGAAAATAAATACAATTTAATATAGTAGGTACATCGTATTACACACAGTTGGAAACGGGGAAGTTAAATATCAATAGAACAGAACTAAGTTTAGAATTGCTTGAAACTTAATATTGATTTTATGTGTATCAATCAATCAAAGGTATTTGTTTGTTTCAGTTTCAAACGTTAAGATGTAAACTCATTAGATTACTTTGAAGTTGCTAAAATAGTAAATTACTCAATGTTTATCAAGTGAACGAGACTAGATACGTTTTTTTGTAAATATTAGCATGTAAATTCATTAGTGTATTAGAGAAAAGAAATCTATTGTTTAGAGACGAGTTTTTAAAGATTTTCTTCTTATTTACATAATTATTGTTTATATTAGACATTATTTATATTTTATATTGTAACATCGTTTATACATTATGGTTTGCAATAAAATATTTGAATTTGAATTTGAATTAAAAATTATTTGTACAACGTAATAACGTAAGAAAAATATTTAGAAGTGGGAAACTCATAGAAAAGCTGCATAGTTTGATAATAATGAATGGCGACGGTGACACGTACAGTATTTATTGTGATCCATCAATTCAATATTTATTGTTGGATTGGATGTCAGTATGTCTAGAAATCCATAGAAAAAAATATTGACATCCTTCAATACGCTAATTATTTATTGACTGATCACAGTAAATAATGTACGTGTAACCGTCGATAATCCTTATACTAATATTATAAATGCGAAAGTAACTCTGTCTGTCTGTCGCGCTTTCACGCCAAAACTACTGAACCGATCACCATGAAATTTTTAATACACCTTGTCCGGGACACCAGAACCAGGATACCTTTCAACCAAGAAAAAAGTAATGTTCCCGAAGGATCAAAAATATAAAACTGTAACTAACGCCTGGCCAATGTGTTATAGCAACACGTTGTCAAGCGTTGTAATTGCTTTTATATTTTTAATTTATCATCGCGTACGAAGTCGCGGACACCAGCTAGTGAGTAATAATAATAATGATTCCACACAGCACCATTTAGTTCCACATTAAACAACTAATGCTTGTATTATGGATACCAGACAGTTGATATACTATATAGATTACTTTTTTTTGTAAATACATAAATATTATAAATACGAAACACCCATGACTCAGGTACAAAGGTAAAAATGTTAACAGGTAAGTAAACATTTGACCCTAGCGGGATTCGAACCCGCGACCGTTTGGTTAACGGCTAGGGTTACTACAGCCAGCTAGTAATGTAAGGTTAGAGACTGACCTGAGAAGTTTAGAATAGTCGACGAGTGGCGTTATCTTGAGGAACTTCTGCAGTGCGTTCATGACGACCGCTGGTTCGGATCGGAGTTGCGCGCCGTCTATGAGGTGCAACTGGTGCGAGCTGAACTCCGACAACCACTTCTCCAGGTAGTGGCTGTACTTGCCGGGGTTCAGGCAACGATTCCTATACAAAACATTTCCTTTACACTTGCGTACTCACGATAACACGACCACAATACACCGTGGCTATTATTCATGGTTATTATCAGTGTGGATAATCATGAGTATGGATAATAATCAGTGTGGATCAACGAGTCTTTCATGAAAGTAGACTCAACCAAGTACCTAAGTATATTATTCATGATTATTATCAGTGTGGATAATCATGAGTATGGATAATAATCAGTGTGGATCAACGAGTCTTTCATGAAAGTAGACTCAACCAAGTACCTAAGTATAAAAATAGTGCTTTAGTTATTCTTTTTAAATACTACTTGAATTTGAGCAGCGAAATTCTGTGGCATTCAATTCCTTCAAAGTTAGCCGTATAGAGTTGCAACAGTTGCCATTCACTGCTTTCTCATAACTGTGGTATATGAGAACATGTGAACTCAATTTTCAATTTGACTTTCAATTTACGAAAACACAGTGTACTATAGGCCTTGTTCTTGGGCTTATTTGATTTTGTTTGAAATTGAATGTCTCATGTGGTTGCCCGGAGCAATATTCTGTCAATGGACCGATCTTTGTAAGAACGCCCCATTTAACCTCCCTTTGTAAGGAACTATTTACGTAGGCTATAGACAATAAAATATTTTCTACATTATGAAACTACATACTTGCAGCTTGATAAATGGGGAATAAAATTTTTATGAACGCTTTAAAAATAGGAATTTGGAATCTACATTATGAACACTTCTTAACTCAATACATTACATCAGTAAACTATGACTAACAAGTAAGAATTAACGTCACGATTGACGGACAAAACGTTGTTAGCACGCTCGGTATCGACTCCGATGGTGTACAGAAATAGGGTTATGTTATGTGTTCCGGTAAAATTTTATAAACTGTTATATAGACCATGAGTTAACGAGTACCAATTTATTAAAAAAATGACAGAATTGAAAACAATGTATATTCTGTAACTTTTCTACCAAAACTGTACAATTGTATTTGTTTTAGCACGGAAAGAATGTACCTACTTAAACAAGCTTTCAGGGGTTCATAAGATTTTTTAAATAAAACAAAGATATACCACGAATTTTTACTACTAGTACGTATTTTTATCTAGTTGTACAATCATTCATAAAAAGGTGACCAATTGTTGTCAAGATCGCTTTCCTGTACCATGAAACATATAGTGCCGACCGTTTTTTACATTTTCAAGCGCGAGAGAAAAAGACAGAAATACATTGTCACTAGATGTTGTAAAACTGTGTTGTCTCCATGGATTTACTTTACAATTACCTAAGTTTATTGCAAAAAATTAAAATTCCTTTATTAATTTATTTGTCATAAATAATCACATGGGCACTGAGTTTTTAGTGAGATTTCAGAGGTTATTTAGTTACCTGAGGTCTCTGAGAGGTTTGGGTGCCGAGTCGTTGGCGGTGATGACTGCTTGAAACGTGTAGTTGTTTGCTACGGGGTCACCGTGAGAACGAATGTGCTGATACCACGAGTATGCCCTGTAATACAACTTTAGCGTGAGACAAAGTAGTAACTTTTCTAAATTAAATAAAAATAAATTACACTCGTATAGTTGTTGTTAAAATAAGCCCTAATGAGATTTCTCAATACAGGCTTCGTTTGTACATCTATAATTAATTGGAATAACTTTAAGGAATTTTTTTATGAGGATTGCAATCTTAGAAAAAATGCATCGAATTGGTCCTATCTTTTATTTTTATTTAGTATGCATATCTGAAAATATTTGTGTCTTTATATATGAATGACCAAATCTATTAAAATGAATTTAAGGTATAGTAAAGTTTAATGAAGATCAATAAATACTGAATAATTGTGGTAAAGTTAATATATTTTTCCGCTTAGAATAGTTAATAACATTTTATTAGAGGGTTATATTATTTTATTTTTATGTCTGAGTGAGAATAAACGTTAAAGTAAATATGTATTTTATCGAGTGAAAAGTGAGACAATTATAAATTATCACGAGCGATACATAAATATATGAAAGTTATTATTATGCTTCATGTCAACGTTCACAGTTCAGGTTAAAGAAACCCAATTAAATTGCGATCAAGGCTCAATCGATTCGTTCCGTTTAAACGTGACAAAGGAAGTTAACGTAGGTGTTTACGTATAACAGCATAATATTTTTAATTCCGATTGTTTGACGGCCAAAGCATTTAGGTCACCGTATGACTAAAAGCTTTTTAGAGATTAATAGTTATGTATTATTGAAGCTATAGACCGCATTTGATAGACGATAAATAACACAAAAGTATGACAGTTTTTTTACTCGGTTCTTTTTCTTAGATGGGGAAGTTTTAAAGTTAGCGCTCCTTTCCGTTTTTCTAGAGTGCTATCGCGTTGAAAGGATAATTGATAGAACGAAAAGCTTTGATTACTATTTAGTTGAGTACTTCGTTTTAACGAAGGAAGTATAAGTACAACAAAATAAGTAAAGTGACGATTGCTTATAATTTGTGAAAGAAAACTGGAAGATAGTAATAGCTAGGAACTAATATACATTTTTAAGGGTAAGATTTAGCAGATAACCCTTTTAAAAAAAAAAAACCGACTTCAAACCGTTTTCTCAAGGATTCCATTGTCAGAACTGGATCAAATTGAAAAATGGGACCACATGAGAAGCACGAGCTTTCAAATAAAAAAAGAATCATCAAAATCAGTTTACCCAGTCGAAAGTTATGAGGTAAAAAAAATACAGTCGAATTGAGAACCTCTGGAAGTTGGTTGAAAAGAGATTTTTTCGTCACCTAGTTTAGTTTGAGTTGTTAAAGTAAAATTATAAGTTAGATAAAAATTTAATGCATAGCGGACTATATTTAAAAAGGGCAGGTTTATAAAAATACATCTATTTTTTGAGGGAACTTCTTTTTTTTCATATTTTACCCAATATTAATTATTCTGTTCGCTTGTCTTCTAGAAACTATAAATTAAGTTAGGTATATATGCCTTATTTCACTTAAATATTCGGGTGGTTAAGTCTCATCCCGTTTTGTTAATGTGCGATAGTTCTGAATTTAGACTTTGCCTTACATTTTTAATGATAAAGCGATGGCAGGCAGGCAAGCAGGCTGTACGGTGCAGTAAACACTGGGAAATGCTAAGTGCTATCTCTCTTGTCAAGGTGGAGTGTATTGGACAAGGTGAGAGAGAATAAGGCAATGGCATCCTTTCTTTATTCACGCACCGAAACACGCCATCGCCAGACGTACTGAACAATAAAATTAATGAAGACGGTTTTTTTTTTAAAAACACGAAACAATAAGACTGCATCTTTTGTTTGTTTGAGATGAAGAATTTAAATTTCTCTAAATTACACAATAATAAGAAAACCAACAAAGTACAAAGGAATCGCAACTAGAAAAATGTGCACACAGAGAATTGTATGTAAAGCCAAACGTAAATTAAAACCTTTTGCGGTCCCATTTCGCACTGAAAGTTGGCAATTGGAAAACATTTCTCCAATTGTAGTAGATACTTACTAATATACTATATACTATGGATAATGTAGTCGCTAGTTATATACGTTCCAGTTATAGTTATACAAAAATTTATATTAGCTAGTTGTGCTATTAGTTTATATATTTATTAGTTATAGGTTATGAAGTTATGTTCAGACGTTTGAAGATCACCAGCCAATTTCCTTGACCAGTTGACGAAGGAATTTTATTAACTTCCATAGGTTCGATTGATGTGAAATTTTGTATACTGTTACTTCGGTGGTATTTTCACAACATAGTAACCTTGTCTTAAAGTTTTTTAAAATGTAAAACGTGTTTTTAAAATATAATCCTTTTAACAAAACGTGCTTGAAATGTTAAAATTAAATTAAACAATGAAAATTGAATTAAAATACTGCGTCAAATAGAAGTTTTGAATTTTCATTTAGCTTTTAATTACTCAGTCTACAAAACTTTAACTGTTCAAGTCAATAAGCTCTTGAAATCACGTTTAAACATTTATTTAGATTTCTATGTCATTGTTAAGGTCAGACAGTTGGAAATTATTTCGACGTAAATTTCTATGCTGCGAGATCTTCCCGTTAGATAATGTTGCAAAACTTTAGCCATACTTTCAAATTTAACATTAAATAATTTATACATAGCTAGCTAGTGTCCGGGACTACGTCTGCTTTGAAAAAAAAAAAAGGTCCTACTTGCATGACAGAGGGATAACAGAATTACAGAACACACAATATACTCAAACCATGGTCAAATTAAAAGAAAAACGACCACACTTCGCTGTGGTTTTCTTTGACGTTCAACGGTCAGCGGCTGCAATGACAACGGCTAACTGCCACTTTAAATGTGACAGCTGTTATCGTTGACGAGTTAGTTGAAGCTCACCGCTTTCGGCAGATGGTGGTGTAAAAAACGCTATTGTCTCGCGATCGAGATTATATTATTATGCAAAATATAGATATCAATCCTTGAAGCGGATTGCATAGTGTGTAAAAATTTGTCGGCTAGTTTTCGAGTTTTTGAGAGATAAACAAACCAAGACAACATTTTTATATACAGTATAAATAATATAATCTTACCTTTTTGAAGGTGATAGAAGAATGGCAATGATTTTAGCGTTGGGCAGAAGCGCGTGGGCCCGACGCGGCACTAGGTCTCCGTCGAAGTAAGTTGCGGATTTCTCGAACGTTATCTGCGTACTGTTGCTTAGACCCGGTGGGAAGAAATCCAAGTACCTTAGGAACAAATTTCACTTTTCAAATTCAATTCAGAACACTTTTCCATTTGAAACAAGTAAGTTTTCATGATAGTTTAACGGGTAAGTTCACAAAACGCCACTTATTAACATTTATGTTGTAGATAACGGCCGTCACCTACTACCATCAGCTTACCGACTTCAGCTGACTGAATCTTAGTCTACCGCTTTGATTCTTCTACAAATCTTCCTACTTCCGATCATAATTATGTAGTAGGCGTAAATTGTTTTTGTCAATTATAATTACAGGGCAGAAAAGTGTATAATTATTATAAAATAAACCAGCAATAACTTTTAAACAGGCCTTGTAAATCCCAAGGGGTCGTCGGCTAAAAGAGAAAGAAATTGTTCACAACGATAATATAACATTATCTACTTACCAATCCAACCCTTTCAAATAGTTATTGTTGTTGAAGAACTGCAACTCTTCGTATGTGGTGGGGCTCGGCTGGTTCGGCACTAGTGCGGGATGCATCGACAGGAAAGTGTATAGTGCTGTGCTGCCGGTCTTTTGCGGCCCGATCACCAACATCTTGGGCAGAGTGCCGCACCACTTGTTCTTCGCCCAAATGCGACGGTGGCGTATGTCGTCGCATGGATTCTATTTTCACGAAACATTTTATTTTTATACAACGGTTTATTAAATACGAAAATGAAAACAAAAGCTTTTTACAAGCTTTTTATTAACTTGCAATGTATGTATGTATGTTTATTTTATTTATTTATTTACATTTTAAAAACCACTGAAGTTTAATCTCGTTTTATCATTTGTAATTATTAATAAATAAATCAACTATATACTGTTAATTACAATTTAAAAGATATTGCTTTAACTTAGATTTAATATTTTTAATCCAAAAATTTTTTTTTTTCAGTAGTGAAAAGGAAAACTGATTGTTTATTGGTAAAATCTTACAGTGCTTAAAACACAGGCTTAAAAAGACCGTTCTCATCGTCGTATTTATTTTTAATTTTAGGCGAGACTAATGTTTTTAGAATTTTTACTTGTAGTTTGTAGATTTTGTTTAGATAAGTTTTGTATGCATGTATGTTTGTCCGTGTGGAATTTTGCAACTGAATTTTAAATATCTTCAACCGATAAAGCTGAAATTTGGTATACATACACGCTTATTTTGGATGACAATGCATGCTTAGCTATGTGACGTCATTCTAATTCCAATATGGCGGACTAGTTATTTTTTCTGCACTACCACAGTATGTATATCAAATGAAAGGGCTTGCTGAGGAGGACACAAAAAACTAATACAGCTAAACTTTTTTAGTCCTCAATCATAACTAAAACTAAAAAATAAATTAATGGTAAAAAAAAAGTTTTAAAAAAACTGATTTAAGTGCCCTAAAAAGAAGAAAATAAACTTATTAAATATAAAAGCTTGTCGAGAGGTTTGCATATTTTATAGGAAACACTTATTTCATTCATAGAATTACTTATATGAAGTATATCAAGCAAGACTAGTTTAGACAGGTAAATCTCACAAGCTTTTTATATTTCATTTAAATTTATTTTTTTATTTTTAGGGCACTTGTTTTTAAAAAGTTTTTTTTACCATTAATTTATTTTTTATCATTTAAGTAGCGTTTGTCATTGAATTGTTATATTATATGGGTGGTACCAAATCAGTCCAGCCGTTTGGGAGCTACGATTCCACAGACAGACACACAGACACACACGTCAACTCATAAAACCTCGTTATGGTGTCGGGCGTCGGTGTTAAAAAATTTGTTCCAATTTACGAGGCCACAAATCCCGCGAAATAAAAAAAATATTCATATAAAATAAATACTTTTTAGATTAGTCGCTTTAAGTTACTTGAATTCTGCCGTAAGGCAGAGACGCCAACGAGCAAAATTGTGAGAAAAATTGGCAGTGAAATTCAATACAAAAAAAAATAGTTTTCATTAGATTTGTGACGTAATACTGTGATGCGTTATAATAAAAATAATAATGTATTTTGTAACCAAATTAATTTAATAGCTTTTAATATATATACTTTTAATATTATAAGACACAGCTAGATAGAAGCAATGAAAAAAGAAAAACAAACGTATTTAGATACGAATTCTATAAACTTAAACGTCAAGAATTAATTGGGTGAAATTATAATATGGATAAAATCATTCGGATCTAGTTGAGTGTGTGACTAAATTTATAATAGACTAGCTGTTGCACGCGACTTCGCCCGCGTGGCCTTCTAAAATATAGCCTATGTAGCTTTATATGCATATGTGAAAGAATTTTCAAAATTGTGGTTTTTAAAATATTCGTATCAGCAAACATTTATGTCTTTTTGTCAATAATTTGCCCGTGGCTTTTAAATATAGAGTACAAAGCGAAAAAATGTAAATAGATTATTCGCAGACCGAATTAACTTGAACAGAAATATATATTCAATAAATATTTTCCATTAAATGCGTACAAATTTTTAGTATTCATCATTGATCGAGTTTCTTTGTAATGTATGAACAAAGATTGTATTTACTGTGTTATCACAATTTTTCACATTTGTCATGTTATTTATTTTTTGTCAAATAGATATTTTACGAACGACAGTTGTGTTATAGAAATATCTTCCATCTTC
The DNA here is from genome assembly GCA_918317495.1 of Synanthedon vespiformis. NCBI lineage: Eukaryota > Metazoa > Arthropoda > Insecta > Lepidoptera > Sesiidae > Synanthedon > Synanthedon vespiformis. The sequence goes on along the minus strand of OU906951.1, from coordinate 8,186,935 downwards.
GCAAATTTCTTTATCGTGAAACACAATAGACGTTTCTTTGTGTGTAACGTAAGATTTATCTGGAAGTCGCGTACAAATCATCTAAAAGTCATACAACAAAATATACTTTTACTTAGAGTATATTTTACGGTGATGTTAGTGAGAAAAATACCTATTCACATATACTACGAAATATTTGTAATTCTATTTCAAAACCTATAGATTTTTAATTTAGAAAGACATCTGAGTGTTTAAAAAAATTGAAGACAGGAAAGCAATGTTTCAACATGCCACAAACATTTCTAAATTTGTGTTTAATTTACAAAACGTTTTTGAAAATTTGGAATCTGAATGTTTTATTAAACTTTCAGATTTATCGAGACCTAGATTTATCAAACCTGATTTAGCTAGGTAATTAACCAGAAAACGTGCTATCTGTATTCATTCACATCAATTTAGATTTAGAACATCGGCGAGGTGATTTATCAAATTTTCATAATTTTGTTTTTATCCATATTTATTTGAACCATAAATGAAGAGTGAGATGAAACTTCTAGTTCTTTAGATGTGCCAAACAAAGCTCTACTAATATGCCAAATACTCTAGTAATATATAACTTTTCTCTTGAGTGGGTGCACATAATGGGTGAATTTTCGAAATTTGCCAGAAAATTGCTTTTAAATGCATTTGCTTCATATACTTTTACGACATTGCCTTGTTCAGAAGGCAGTATTCGATAACATGGTAAAAGTTATAACACCAATCCATGAAAACGTCTTATTGGAAGCTCTTGCTTAATTTTTTTGTTCACCTGAGTGAGTATCTGTTTGTCTAAGTAAAAACAGGTCAAAGTCGGAAAAGCCTTGACGTATTCATGACCGTCTAGGGAGTTGCACAACACAATCCAAGTGTTAGCTAGCTAGACATTTCTTGCTATTCACACGAATGTACATCATTGGAATGAGAAAAAATCTTGTAAATTGTACATTCGTTTACACAGTTTGAAACTGTTTCACTGCCAAAATTACTGCAATGGAAAATGTCTGGTGAGGGCCTTCACCTTGGAATTTCTTGTATAAAAAACGAACACTCGTCTTAAGGACGTTACAATAAGCGTTATGTGATCGTTACACGTAAACGTCGCACAAAATCGAACTTGAAATTTTACTCTCATCGCGCATCTTAAATATAAGCGTCATAAAGACGCACTGATATTTCAATAAGTAGGTAAGTAATGTGCACTTTTAAACAATATAAAAATATTATATAGTTGTCTTCAAAACCCGATACCCGCATTATTGTTTTGGATTACAAAATACATATATGGATGCATTCGCTCAAATTTCTATTCAAAATAAACTATTGGTTTGACCAAAAATAAAATTACCACGTTAAAATTTAACCAATAAATTCGCTAGTTCCTTTTCATATTGCCATGATATTTTATTTATCGGAGGAACCAATAAAATGTGAAAATTCGCGCCGTAAATTATGTTTCGGGTTGAATTATATGAAATATATTGCGAATGGAGAATCGAAATGTGGCCATTTGTTGATTTGCTGCAATAACGAGCAGCGATGATGATGAGCTGACGTTATTTTATGTCGGAAAACATAAAAGGCTAGAGCTTTATTTTGTAAAACGAGCTTATAATGAAAAAAATAAATATCGATAATAATTTAAAATGCAGATAAATAATTTTTGTGTTAAAAATATGAAATATCAACCTCTCTGAATGAATATCAATGTATTAAATTTCCAAATTCACGATACATTCATAAAAGCATTGTCAATTTTATAAAGATATTTTAAAACATATATGGTTTCCAATTTAAATTCGAAGTTTAACATATTATTATCCAAAATTGCTCACGAATTTAACAAACAAAATATCGTGTTTAAATGTAATCTCAGTTAGATATATCCGAGACTCAACTTTATGTATTGTTCCAGTGTGTTAAGATTTCTCTAAAACCTTAGTGATCTGAGGATTATTTTAGGAGACAATATAATAGTGAATGGTTGTACTGACCCCCCACAGCGGATTGAGTTCGTCCGGTCGCAGTTGGAAATATTTTTCGGCGAGTGCTAGTGGAGGAGCCGAAGAGAGCCGCACGTTGGTCCAACAGCGCAGGAACTTCACCACAGACTCGAAGGTGTACAGCGCGAGGCGATCGTTGCCGTAGTTCGACATGTGCGTCATGAATATGTTGATCTGAATAGACAAATGTCTAGTAAATTTCACCGTTCGTTATTTTATTTATTTACTAGCTGGTGCTCGCGATTTCGTCCGCGTAGAAAGTATAAAACGCCATCTACCGTATTTTGGATAGATGGCGCTATCTCTCGGGCCAAGCCGCTGCTAGTATTTACTTTTATTTTAGATTTCCCGTAGGAATGAAGCATTTTCCCGCGGTAAAAAGTAGCCTATGTTCATCACGGATAATGTCGGCTTCTAATGGTAAAAGAATTTTTCAAATCGGTCCAGTAGTTTCGGAGCCTATTCTATACAAACAAATAAACAAACAATCAAATTTTTCCTCTTTATAATATTAGTATAGATTTAAGGTACACCAACAGAAGACACAACTGTACAACACAATAATACAATTTATAGAATCGGTTCTGGTCTGCTGAAGTGAATTCCAATGACAGGTACCATAACATACACAACATTTGAAATCATTAATTAATGAGATCACCTTGAATATACAAAGAGTTCTTAATTAAACTAATTCATTATATTAAGCTCCAAAATCTTCACCATTACACATATTCACAACACACATGAGTTGACATGCTTGTAGGTGATACAGCTTTATATATTATAAATACCCATATACATACCCACATACATACATCCGTACATACATACATACACCGTTAGGTTTTTGGCCTTTTAATAACTGTATGTTGTGTACGTTAATTTAAGTATTGATAGATGCTGCAACACGTTATTTTTGTCTTCCATAAAGCATTGCCTTAATGGACTTTCATACCATTTTTCCCACAGAATTTTTATTGCATTCCCCTAATGAGCTCCTGTTTCGAGCTCCATTATTGGAATAAAAAGAATGCGGCTTGGAAGTAGGTGTAGTAAAAGCTATTTCGAGTTACACATATATAGCGCTGTTGTATTTGTAGTGCAGTATGCGACTATGGGATGCTAGAGCTCATCAGCTTATCCTCACCTTGTCTCTTATCCTTTATCATGTTAGGATCTTGTCTGTCACATAAAAACAATCTCTCTAGCTAGATCATAGACATAGAGAATAGACTGAGCGTTCTATGTCCACCTGTAAAGTAAATAGGGACAAAGGTTTGAGAGAGACGAAGCGAACGTGAAGATCTAGCTTCTAGCTAGAGCTACTCTTTCTAGCTAGAGTGTGGTCAATTTAATTGCTCTGTCGATTCTCTACTGCGTCTATGAGTTAGATTTACGTTGAAGACTGACCGGGTTATTGATGACTGTTTGGAAGAGCTCCCCGCCTTGAATTGAGCGGTCGAGTCGCTGCCGTCCGCCCGGATATCGCTCGAGGAGCAATGTGTGCGTGAAAAGACCGCATGTCTGTCGAGGCAGCACCATAACGCCGCGATGGCGAAACCCGCGACGCAACCTGACATAGACAGACAGAGTTCGATGAAGAATTTGGAATTGAATCGACGACACGTTTGGTCTAGTGGCTAGTAACCGTAGACTGTTAACCAAACGGTCGCGGGTTCGAATCCCGCTAGGGACAAATGTGTACGTGTTAGCATTTTACCTTTGTACATGAGTCATGGATGTTTTCTATTTATAATAATGTATGTATTTACAAAATAATAAATAAAAAAAAAGTAGTATTCAGCTGTCTGGTATCCATAATACAAGCATTATTTGCTTACTTTGGAACTAGATGGTGCTGTGTGGAATGCGTGAATATATTTATTTATTTATATTTATTTAATTAAAGTCCACTTCCGTGGAGCCCGGTATCCAATATGAACACAATAAGCATTAATATAATGTCGTTCGATTGTATAGTCTCGTAAAATGCATTACAAGTAGGTATCCGTTTTTTAATTATCTTTTTATAAAGTTTCTTTTTAATTGATTTAAAAGTAAAATAGCTCAATTTGTAGTTATTTTCATAATATGAAGAAAATTTTCTTATGAAACCTGTATCTAGTGATTGGCAATCTAAAAAATCTAGAAATCTACTAAAAATACTAGTCCTACAAGCGAGCACGTGTATTTACAATATGTAAGTAAATATAATAAAACAAACCCTCCAAAGTCAATTAAATAAAAAAAATATAAGAATCTAAACTCTTACAGTGTCATATAGTTATGAGAGACTTAAAAATGTGAGTGCATATAAATAAAAAATGCGTTTATTATACATGTTATCGAATTATGAGTAAAATTGCAGGTTATGAAAGTACTTATAAGTACCATGATTACGTAGAAACGGGTGTGTGACGGAAATTATTCTGTGTGACAAAGCACGAATCGTGTGCAACGGTGCACATTTATTGCATCTGCACAATGTCGCAGAGAATATTAACACGTATATATCGTGGAGTGTGTTTCTCTCGACAAACACGACATTGATGCACTGACTCGAAGCGACGACGTTGATGTCTGAGTTTAGTCATTGGACAAACGCGAGGCGAGAACTTTTTATGAGAACACTATTTTTCAACAAATCAAGTCCACAAACTTTTTACTGTAGTGTTTGTAAATTACATTTTAAGCCTTTAAAAGCATATTTTTGAATATATTTTTATAAATTAATAAATTGCTCTAGCCTTTACCTCGCCTTTCTTTACCACGCATACCATAATATACAAACAGTCCGCCCCCGGCTTTGCATGTAGTTGAAATTTCAAAATCCTTAATATCTGATGCTTATGTTTTTATAAGATTAGGGTACCAAATTTCATCTTTCTAGGCTGTGCGTTGATAGTTAGACAGGGCCAACGATTTTTATGAGTATATAGATATAATAATATACAGTATCATTTTGGATAAAGTGAATAATAACAAACAGATATTGTGTAAATTTAACCGAGAACAATATTTGTTTAATTATGAAATTTATAAAGTATCTAGTGAATAATGAAATACTTTGAAAGAGGTAACTAGTTAACAGAACATTGCACTCTACATCACAGGTAAGTATGTGTAGCAGAATAATTGTAAAATTTACTGCAGCCAGACGATCGTAGGCGAGAGGAGCAAAAAGCACAATATACCACACATTCACAAAAAAAAAAAGAAACTCTTTGTGTACTCTACTTTTCGAAAATGTACGAACTCAACGAATACGTGTTTGAACCGATGGTTTGAACGGGTTAAACTTGTTTACTACGAATTGTCACTCTTGTATTTATTTAGTTCGATTCGTCGAACGCATCCAATATTCAGATTGTCGATTTTTCGAATGCAATAAACGGTCTTCTCTCCGTGCCCGACGTCTTCCATTTAATACTTTAATAGACGATTTCAATACATCCTTACTTACTAATATTATAAATGTGAATGTGAGTTTGTTTGTTTGTTACGCTTTCACGCAAAAACTACTGAACCTATCATCATGAAATTTTGCATACACGTTGTCTGGGACACCAGAAAGGACATAGGGTACCTTTTCATCGTTCAACGCGGACAAAGTCGCGGGTACCAGCTATTATAATTTATATAAGCCTCTGTTTGCGTTATTAAAATCAGTGAACCGATTTTGATGAACATCATTCAACAGTATGTGACGTATTTTAGATAAGAACATGTTCATTAATATAATGAAATTCCTAATTTTCTTAAAGTTACTTCGAGCATTAACAGTAAACATTTCTGATATCTAATGTTCTCATATCACATATCGATTTCTACGCGAACACAGCAACATAAATACATACATATATGTACATCAATACTAAATGTCACACTAGAATATCTTATTCGAGTAAGCCATTCGATATTCCAGCCGCAGCGCAAAGTATGTGGTTAAAGAGAATTTACTAAAACCGCGACAGAGCTGTTACGACACTATGAAATTATAATAATAATCCGATGCCTTATTAGGGTTCAGTAAATAAATTTACCGAAGTTTTTTAAATTTCTTGTTTAAATATAAAGAGCGCTGAAATAATTTAAAAATAATAATATTGAAATAACTATATTTTTCAATAATAAAATTATTTTAGTTCGTTTACACTGTACTACGAAGTTTTTTATGAAAAAAAAAATGTCAAAATATCTTAACAATTAAAATTATTAAAATTCACAATATCTCAATTCAAAAGAGACTGTATTTTATCAGAAAAACCATTATGTAAGACAGAGCTCCACTCGCGTCAGCTAATATTTATATTAGTTCAAAGTTTTGAAAGTAAAACTAGGACATGATAAGTCTGCGTGCTAATATTTGTATGTTTATATATACTTACAATTATATGACAAGATGACGCTAGAGGCCATTTTATATCATTTATTTCATTTAATTTATCAAGTTTGTTAGAGAGATTTCATCCTTATAATTTACCCTAACGATCGATACAATAAAAGTACAGGCTGCAATTTTTATAGATTTCAGTCGGTTCGATTCCCGGGTGTGGCAAGCGAATTTTTGAAAATCTTTGAATGCTGTTTTCTTTCTATAAAATAAAAGAATAAAGGATCTATAAAATAAAAGAATAAAGGAATAAAGGATCTTCTATATAAAATAAAGGAATGTTTTCTTTGAGTAAAACTTTCTATCTACAGTATTAAGAGTACTTTCCGTACAGGTGGCATTACAAAATTCCACCCTGTATATACAATTAATCAGTGATTTTATAATAGCCTTTCAAGAGGAGTTTAGTTTGACACATTTAAATTTATTTACAGATAAGGCCCTGATTATACTATTTATTATTTGAGCTAGCTAGTTTTCACACAGTTCTGATATATACCAATTGAGGACACTATTAGCTTTACTACTGATAAAAATCTCACCTGGCCGGTCTCAAGTGAGGATACTCCTCAGTACTTGTGACCCTCACGTCCCAGACCTTCCTCCACGCTTCGTAGAGAGGTTCGTGCACCGGATACACGCCCGAGTGATGGGGCGACACGGAATAACTCGAGTTCACTGGTATGCCGTGTTCGAGGGCGAATTGCTTGTTCACCATCATCTCGCTTTCCAGTTGAGACACGTTGTTGTACAAGTGCGGCTGTTGGTGGTTCCACATGTGGCAAAACCTACACGATATGCCAAAGTAGGTATTCTTCAGTCAAATAGCTCAAGAAAAGTAGGTATACTGAATGCCGATGATGACATAAATGTTTCTCATACTTAAGCACAATAATTACAATATAATGTAAAGAAGTGGATGTAAATTAAATTAAAATGAATAAAATAATGTATTATTATCCCTACTAATATTATAAACTAGCTGGCGCCTGCGACTTCGTCCGCGTTGAAAAAGAAAAAGGTACCCTATCCTGTGTCCTGTACGTCTAAATGTTTATCTACCGAGTTTCATAAAAATCAGTTAATTCGTTTAAGAGTTATGGAGGAACATACTTAACTTACATACAATACCTCCACAGATTTATTATTAGATAATAGATTGATAGCCGCTTTGAACAAAGTCACAGGTTCTTCGCGAAAGCACGTTTTATGTAATGGCTATAATAGGAGGCAAAGAGGAGCAAATGCACCGTCTTAGATAGTTTATAAACCGAAAGACACTTTGTTAAGTGGTCTCAATCCCTCCCAGGTCTTCTCAAGATTGTTTATAAGTAAATAATTTTTTTCAAGAAAAATAATAATTGGCGTGCGAATATGGCAACATTAGAAATTATAATGAATGAATTAATGAATAATTTACCAGTTGAAGTGTTCGGTGTTTCGTAAGAGCGCGTCGTCACCCCTGTTCTCGAGAGCGGTGCCGTGATGGAAATATTTGGCGCTGAAGCCAAGATTGAAACGAAACCCTGGCACTAGTCTCTGTAGGGCCGCTTGAGAGGCTAGCAGTGCGGCCACGTCCTCTTCGTGGAGACGAGTGCCTAATTCAACGATTTATTTTTATCTTTACTTGTCATTAGTACAAACTTACATTAAAATAAAATACTTAATTTATTGTATATCAGATATATTATGTAGACTAATTATGTACAATATGATTATGTATTTCAGTAGACTCCCACGATACAAGCATAAGATAATAGCTTAGTGTGGGGGTCACTGATAACTTGTGGTCACTGTATTTTATTTTTTTTTGGAAATAAATAATAACAATAATAATATTAATGTAAATAATATTTTTTACGAATAAATGCAATTAAAACAATTAAAACGAATAAATGCATTAAAACAAAATTTTTAAATAAAATTCTAATATGTTTTACGAATATAAATGCAGGAGTATTTTGTCGTAATGAGAAGATTGAATAAAATTTTTCAGAATATTTAGATAAAATTCTGAATTCGTCTAGAAAGACATTACTGCCTAAGACAAAATGACTAATTTTAACGCAACTACTAACGCAACATGATACTTCATAACTTAACATTTATTATAATTTTAGATTTTAAAATTCACAATGGTTTTTGGTTTTACTACTATGGTACGTGCACTTTATACAACGCTATGCAATGGTAAAGATGTGAACCAATCCCGCACACTATTCGTATCGAATCAATTAATAATAACTTGAAATTACGGACCACATGTAAACACATTTACAATCAATCTTCATGAACAAGTTAGATAAACACGAGCATAATACCGATGTTAATTTAAACCACAACATATTAATGGCCACAGCGTAGGTAACTATTATCTATGCAGATAACGCAATGGTTTCAAATACACGTGTAAACATTAATTTAAACGCTTCCACGCCAATAAACACGTGTAAGTGTTGGTCTAGCTAGTCTATGGTTAATTTGTATTTAAGTGTGTTTATGGGATTGATTCTCCTCAATATCACATTTAATGCGTCATTAAATAATTAAGGGCCTCTTTCACCAATTACAAGTAAAGTGTTGATTAGTTACTTTTAGAATTAATTTTATGTTTTATGCATCCTTCGATACGTAATTTTTTTTTATTATTTTCTTTTTAATGTTTCTGACTTTTACCGTACATACAAACAAAGGTAATATCAGCACCATCATTCCCGGTGTTTGGTGACTTTAAATGACGGTTAGGTCAGCGACTTGAAAGAGGCCCTAAGTAAAGTTAATAATATAACAGAATGAATAAAAAAAAGGTAGGACGTTTTCGCTAAGCAACAGCAATGGCGGTAGCAGCGTAAATAGATTAGATGGATTTGCAGAGGATAATCGTTTAGTTGCTCTTATAAAGAAATATGACGGTTTAAATACCTACAGTACGGTGTGAATGTCCTTAATTCGTCTAAATAAATTTACAATTGTACAAGATTATATACAATTTATATACCTATTATATATTAACAGCTTGTACGCACTACTGTGCATACTGTAGGTACAACTTTTTCTGTGGGCTCTAAAATACAAGATAAAATATTCGAAAATATTGAAAGAAAGGGTGGATTCCATTATATATAATAAAAGCCATGTTGTAATGTTTCCACCTCTATCCTTGATAGATGAAGTATTGAAAAATATTCACGCCACGGATATAATACGGACTGGAAGAGGAACGCGAGAAAACACATCATGGTGATCAATAAAATTCTATTGAGACGACAATATCTAACTGAATGTTATAAATTTCTATATGAAAGTTAAAAAAAAAAATTAAAGAAAGGGAACCGTGACGCAGAAAGCAACTGGAGAATAAATGAGTTTGCTTTTATGCAATAAATTTTCAGTCACGTTACGGTTTGTTTATGCGAGGATTTAAAATGCATTTAGAGTCGTAACTCACCTCTCTCGCCGACAAAAATGTCATCAATGTCCACTAGAATCCACCTCTCCAAACTGAGGCTCAGCTGCCCGTGGCTGAGGTAGCTCAACGCGTCCAGGAACAGTATTCTGTGCAGCCAGAATTGAAGCCCAGAGCCGAACAGGACCCTTTGGACACGGTCCAATCGCCCATGGTCCTGTATCACTGTTGCTAGAGGCATCCTTTCTTCTACGAAACAAAACAGGAAGAATACCTGATCATCAATTTGCTTACAAAAACGCCTCACATGTTTTTTTTTTTTATTTACATACTACCACAGCTTTTTGGGCTATGTCTTGTAAGAGAAAATATTTGTATTTTTGTTTATAGTGAATGAATTCAAAAACCACAGGAAGGACCGATTTTAAAATTCTTTTACCTATAAAAGCTATATTATCAACGAATAACATAGGCTATATTTTATAAAGTTACGCGGACGAAGTCGCGTGCAACATACTAGTATATTGTATAAAAAACAGACGAAAAACAAATCCATACGTTAGAAATTTTTCGAGAGAGAGTATAGAATGACAATTTAAATTAATGGTTATAATAATTTAAATATTAAATTAACGTTAATATATTCCATATTAACGAAACTTAACATATTCTAATATTATTTCAATAATCCATTCAACGGTTAAAGCTTATTCAAAATACAAACTATATATTTTACAAACTTTCATATTAATCATATCAGTGGAAATAATATAATTCTTCAGTGGATATGTTACCCATTTTTACGAATTGAAACTTTGAAAGAAATAACAAATGGCATGTTTTTGAACGAATGGCTCAATTCATACAATTTGCGATGCAAACAGATCACATCGTCTTTTCTTGTGAATAATTTGGTAAGAAGCTTTCTATGTTCGCATATCTTCAGTGATTCACAATAGGTAAGATTTATTAGGAAAATAAAGTTTTGTAGAATCTGGAGTCGTTTTCAAACCCAATTTCATTACAATTTCTCAAGTCATAACATTTTCAGGGATTTTATACAGACTTATTCTAATGTGAAAAAAAGTTGAAAGCATAAAAGAATTGTAGTAAATATAGTCACTACATTAAACACACAAAAATGTTGAACTAAATATTATACATTTATTTAATACTAGCTGGTGCTCGCGACTTCGTCCGCGTTGAAAAGTATAAAACCATCTACCGTGAAATCGATCGAAAAAATATCACCAAGCATTTGTCTTATTAGTCGCTTCACCGGATTCTGGATAGTATTTACTTTTATTTTAAATTTCCCGAAGGAATGAAGCATTTCCCGAGGTAAAAAGGAGCCTATGTTCATCACGGATAATGTCGGGTTCTAATGGTAAAAAAAATTTTCAAATCGGTTCAGTAGTTTCGGAGCCCATTCAATACAAACAAACAAACACACAAACTTAACCTCTTTATAATATAAGTATAGAAAATATAATCGTATCTTATATTCAAGAGTATTTAGCGCTATACAAGAGTGAATAAATGAGAATTTATGCATTTTTTTGTTTTGTACAGCGATTGGTCTTTGTTGTTGTTAATTCTGTTGGATTTCTCTCATTAATTAATGTTATGACAGGGCATGATTGGTTTTAATTAACATTATTGGAATAGCGCGTTCAGCCGCCGGCAAATGCGCTATACGTTCACCCACACCTGTTCCCTATTAAGCTCGTTTTCATCAGTTAATAATTATTATATTGCAAGGTACCCCTTCGTCCATATTCGTAACTACAATTACATAACCAGTCATTGAGATAATATGTACTACGTACTAGAGAAGACATGGCAATCAGATTCTTTGCAACACGCGTTAGAGCCAGCTGGTTCCAACTAAAAGTCTAAAGAGTCTGGCTAGCGACGATACGCTTGTGTTCTGTGTTCTTTTTAGTTAAATATGCCTTCACGTGTGCTGAGGTACTGTTTAAACAACTCAGGAAATACCAATAAAATCCAAGGAATCATCTCTCACCTGCAAGTACACACTTTTGCTCTTTGCAAGTGCACTAAGACTTTTGTCTGAGATGGCTTCTATGTAACCAGTACATATATAACTGGCACAAATCTCCTCAATTAAGGAGTCCTTTGCGTGCAGTCATTTCAGATTTTTTACCATTCCAATAGCGGAAACCTAATTTTCTTCCGATTTAATATTTATAAATATTATATATATATATATATATTTATACACATTATAAAGCGGTAAAGTTTGTTTGTTTGAATATAGGAGGTAACTAATCTTCGAAACTACTCATCCTGTGTCCTGTGTGTATCACCAGATCTAATATCATCCAGAATTTTAAGAGTTCTTAGGTCCTTACGCACTGGTAACCACCTATTATAAAGTTGATCATCAACATGCCTTTTAACCTTTATAATATACCAAAATATATGTCTGCAACTTTGCTGATGCTGATATAAATGTGTAGTTACCTCATATATGTGACAATAAGTAGTGTTTTAATTATAGCTTACAAGAGGTAATTGATAAATAAGCAACCTCGATAGCTGGGCTCGCTGTATCGCCACAATTTCTCGTGTGTATTAAATTACTTACCTCCCTTGTATACATATTATATATCTTAATCTTAATTATTCATTTAACAAACCAAACATGAACATTTTAATCAAACATCTAACCTAACCAAAAAGATACAATTTATCCTCACCATTAGTTCCATACTCGTTTCTTTTTAACGCCCAAGCAACCGGCTCATACGTAGAACTGTTTGCACGGAACACTGTCCAATGATCGCCGGGCAGTGCGCCCCATGAAGTTTCCCCGGCGCGCGCTAATCTTAGCACCGGTGAAGCGGGGTTTAATGTTGCATCCTAGGAAATAAATAATACTATTAATCTAAATACATTCTTATGTAGAGCACGTCGACGTGTGTTATTAAGATGACACAAGTCGACGGCTCGAACTCATCGGTGCGTGTAGCTAAAATTCACTCTGTCTCACAGAGCACACATGCGCGGGAAGAGCAGTCGAGTGAGATGCACAATGATTCCAAAAAAAAAAATCATAAACAAACCCTTGGGCATATACTCTTTTTGACAAAACTATTGCATATATCTGTTTCGTGTAAAGTTATTTGAACTAATCAATGTTTGTAGACAAAGTATTTTGGAATTTTTATACACTAGAGTGATCTATTCACCCTCAAAGTTGCATTAAAATTTGTGAAATATGGATTTTCAAGGATCATATCTTTTAAATTAATACTTTTTTTTAAAGACAATCAATGCAATCTAAGACCGGGCTTGACTTATAAAAATGGATTTACATCAAATAAAGAGTATTTACATAAGTGGGGTATGACACACTGCATTTCGCAGTCATGTGGATAGCTCGCCTGACGGTATTAATCACCCCGTTACAGAAGACCACAGTGAAATAGCAGCATGTGTGCTGTTTTGTTTCTGTAAGCGAGTAAGACATGCCAGAGCCCATTTCCCTATCCGTTCCTATAATTTCCTTATCCTTAATCTTACTATGGTCACCATCAGCGCACTTGCAGCGAGGTTAACCTCAGCCTGTATAAAAATATAGATAAACCTATCGCGCTTTATGAAATTCATATAAATAAATAAAAAAATAGGTGAATGACATTTCAGTTGTGGAAGTAGTTTGCAAAAGACGACTGACCCATTGCTGAGTATTTTTCAAATACTTAGTTGAGAACATTCTTGACTATAATCTCACAACCCTGTTAAAAAATTGGCAAGACAATAGGAAGTTTCCTAAATTTCTTAGTAATTACATTGGTATATCTGACGCAACAAAATACTCGACCGTGCCAAATCCAATGCAATCCCAACAGACAACATTTTACCCAAAGGGAAAAAAAACTGACAATTTTATGCCAATTTTTTATCTACAGAATTATGACACACTTTTCAGGTCATCGGTCAACCCAGTTGAGGAGGCTTCAATACGTTTTACTGGAAGAGACGTATTTTCGAGAACCTTACTTTGTCGCCTCCGCTTTAATGTGCAGTTTTCAAAGAGCTTCTCTCGACCCAAAAATAGGATTATATAGAGCTTAACAACTTGAAAATTATTTAAAAAAAATACTCTACTAGCTGTACTCGCGGTTTCGCTTGCAACATCTATTGAGTAACTTCAGTACCTTGTAAAAACTAGGACATATAGTTTGCCTTTGTTCCTCGAGTGTTGGATCGATCGAAAGATTATATTCACAATATTATTTTTTGGCTTTGTCTTTACAGGTTTATAAAGTTTATTAGAATTATGGACACAAAATATTTTGAAAAAGTACGCGAAAAATTCTTTGTAACGATGCATCAACCATTGACGGCCGTATTATAATATTCGGTATATAAACATTTTCACAGCCCAAGTAAATAAGGGACGAAAACGGCGAAACTTGACTTGTTGTTATAGGAGAAAGCCTTTAATACTTTGGCAACAGACTTTAACTTGCTCTTACCTTAAGCCTCAGATTGGTATGCATGAAGAGTGGGAATCCTTTCAATTGCGCTCCGACTAGAGTCTCCTCGCCGGGCGTTGCGAAGCCGACAACCCCTACGGAATATTCGCGACAGTATTTGTCGAGAAGTTCTCGGTTCCACTTGTCCATGTTTGCGTATTTAGATAGCGACTCGAACACAATCACACCGTAGCGACCCTTGTCCAGCGTCGTGAGCACCGGCAGACTCTTTCCAGCAACCTCTACTTTGTACCTGAATCAAACAGTACATTATGTAAGTAAGTATAAACATTTTGTGATTTGATTTTCGGTTCCCTGTTCGTCATATTTCAATAGGCGGTTTGGTAAGTCAATATGTATATATGATCGCACAAAAAGAATATAGTCGTTGACAAATCAACTTTACGTATTGTAGTGCAAAACAAAGTAAATCTTACAATTTGTGCCTGCAAAGTTGTTTTTATACAATTGTGTCGATATACTATTGTTATATAAGCAAATTATGTATACGGAATGCAGGTGAGCAGTGAGCCTTCAATATAGGATCAATACCGCACTGCAAAGAGCCGGTCTGCGCTTAAACAAGGGCGAATCCGCATAGCACCGATCTTGGTTTTAATTAATTTCCGATGCTAACTATCGTGACTTCTCTACAAATATAATGAACAATGTCTTAAAAGAAAAAGTTCAATTATAAAATAAAGTCACAGTTTATTGAAAGAGAACGGCTAACACTTTATCACAGATTAAATAGCCTTTAACTACCTTATCCGCGTGAAAAGTTCAAAAGTATGCCCTATATTCCTAGGACATCCTTTGTTCCATTAGATTAAATCCAAACTTTTTAAGAAAATTGATTGTATGGTTTAGTAGTGAGCGATAATGGGGAACTACATAGTTACTTTATAAAACTTAGAATAAAATGCATTTAGTAATACAAACACTAAATATACAAAAAATCATAAATATCACACAAATCCATTAGTCATATAATGACTGACCACACTGTTTTCAATTTACTTGAGGACGAACTTTGCATATATACAAAACATAGTTAAAATATAAAAATATATTAGAAAGCATTGTTTCAGTTACACAACAGGTGATATTGAGGGCGGGAAAAAATCAAATCATTATCCTGTAAAGATACGACTGGAACAACGACAGAGGCGACCCTCATCACAATAACGTACAGTTTTAATAGCGGGAGAAGCGCCCTTTTGTCCTCAAACATTGAAAAGCGGTCGAAGTAAATTGGCAATATTGAAGATTGAATTGTTCAAACATTCACTCTCAAGATGCTTTCCAATTTTCAATCAAAAGCGGCCATTTTTCCGATATTGGTGAAATGTGTAACCAAGCAGGTGAAGCAGGCCATTCGTACGGAATACAGGTCGCTCGATACACGGAAGTTGAAAAATGCACCCACTGATAGTATGTAGAGGAGAGGTAACTGCCGTGAAAGTATATAGCGACCGCGTCCATTTTGCTCAAGTTAAGGCCCGTTTCAATTTGGCAACGGGAGTGCACTACAGATCGAGGTTTGGGCACAGCGACTGCAGCTTGCAAATGGCATTTACCTGTGCTATACTTAGTGGCTGTTCGCTCGAAATCTAATGTGCGCGGTACACTCGTTAACAAATTTCGTATATACATATATGGCATAAACAGAGTGAAAATCGATATCACTAGCCATAAAGAGCTCACAGTAAATAGTACTCTCCGCTTATTAAGGTAT
Source organism: Synanthedon vespiformis (assembly GCA_918317495.1). NCBI lineage: Eukaryota > Metazoa > Arthropoda > Insecta > Lepidoptera > Sesiidae > Synanthedon > Synanthedon vespiformis. The sequence goes on along the minus strand of OU906951.1, from coordinate 8,170,866 downwards.
TGCTAACATGTTGCTAATTACACTAATTAGTGTTGTGCCATTAAAACGTGAATGTGCTCGATTTAAATTAGAGCTCGCAAAACGGCCTACTTTGGCAGAGGTTAATTCGTGATAAGGGAGCTAGTAGGTTCAATTAAAGGGGGCAATGTCAAGGCGAATTCCCCGGACGACCTAACGCCCCACAGATAACAGCAGTTATCGTAAAGAAGCTGACTAATGTCGGCGGCGATGTTGTTAATGGAAACATTTGGTAAAACTTTTGGCTCAATTTAAATCAATAAATTTGCGTTGGCTATTGTGTGAACATTTAGTAGCTTACGAGGGTCTAAGGTCGAATCGATTTATTAGTTATGTAATGTAATAGCTAGGCTCGTTATTATAAACACACAAATCTGTATAATATTTGTATGTATATGTATAAACATAAACTGATAAATTAGATGGTGGCCTTTCTAGAAAAAGGCAAATAGTAATTCTAAACAATACCTATAATTTAGTGTAGACAGTAATTGGCAAAGGCTGTATTGTTGGTGTGCTCATACAACAATTATTGTAGCAGGCGTAGTTGAGATTGCTTAACATTGGTCCAATGAAGTTTATTAAGAGAGCAGTGCTAATGTTACCTCTTAACTAAGTGTATGTTTCATTTTATGCAGTAGTACGTGCATGCAAGAAGTTTAAAGTGCATGATAAGGTCTCAGAGCGACCGCGAGCGAGGCCTTAATGGAGGCTGCGACTGCGACATTCTAACTAACGACTGTGTACTAACTGGCAGTTGAGTAAGAGCGTTTTGAATTAGGAACAACTTTGCACAGCTTCTGTCTGAGGCTAATTCGGATACATTTTTGGCGAGTCGATGACATTTTCTGTCGCCAATTTTAAAATACATTGGTAATTAGTTAGCATAATGTTATCCCAACTAACATTAGGCGCTAATATAAGAGTTAGAACAAATATATAGAAGAGTTAAACAGATCCCAAGGTCATAAATAAGTATTATCACATGGGAGTTATAGCGAGCTATAACTCTGCTATACCCCTGGAATGGGCACAAGTTCTTATGGTCTTAGGTTCCACTATGGCGATGTAGTGGAATTACAGAATAAATTTAAGAGATATAGTAGAGCAATTGTGGATGTGCAGTAGCGCTAACTGAGACTTATGCGCTGTAAGAGTAGTATTTAAGTGACAAGTGACTCCTCAAGCGGTATGGTAGAGCTTCATGTTGCTTACTGGCACTTTGAGCGCTATAAAGGGAGTAAATGTATGAATATAAACTATGTAAGGGGTATAGTAGATCTATGATGTATCTAACATACTATTTGAGCGATTAGAGGGTGGCAATAAGGTAAATTGTAACACCTTGAGTTGCAGTATAGATCTACAATACGAAATTTTAACGTCTAAGGATATAATTTTTTACTTTTTTCACATAGTCGGTATTGTATGCGGTATATATTATTATGAATTATATTCCCTTATTACCAAAAAACCAATACATATAATTAATATTGTGTTTACGAAAATAAATGGCGGAGTTGAGTGCTAAAATGTTAACTCATTGTTAGTGGAAGCTGAAGCGGAATTTTCATTGCGAAGGTAAGTAAACTGTGAATATGTGTATATATTATTAGCAAATAATTAAAGGGCCAACTCTTTGTTGAGTATTTATATAAAAAAATATTTTGCTTCACATGGAGCAAAAAATGTTTATACTAAATATGTAACAAAACTTTGCCTATTGACTTAAAAGTGTCGTGACCCTGGTATTAGAATGCTAGAAAAATAAATACCTTCATTGTATTCAGTTTTCTTTTCGTACGTTTTACTGTTTTTAATTAACTTCATAACCTAAAATGGTGGGAGCATGAATTTGGGGATCCGTAGTCATTTCTCAAAACCACCAAAACCAAAACCACTACCTAGCCTACGCACGACTAGCACCTAAACGGCTTAGCTACACCCATCTCCTAGCTGAACGATTGCTAAATTGTTTTTATTATTTGATTTTCCAATTTGAAAAGATTTGTAATTTGAATACCTACACGTACCTCTCTGTCTACATGTCCACATATTTAAACACTGTAACATTCTTCCAGTTAAAGCCTTTGATTATTTGTAGCAATGGAATGTTATTTTTTTAATGCAAAGTTGGCTTTATTTCCAGATTGTATTTCACGTGGGTACTAGGTACCTACGCTACGCAGCGAGAGCGAGCCCGTGCAGGCGCACAAATAAGTAGTATCAATCAACCATTCAGTCTCTGCCCTCCACTTCGACGTATCTATTCTTGATAAAGATTGTTCTACTTTTGTTACGTAATATTATCAATAAGGATGTTTTTTTATATATAATAATTATTCACGTTGATTGAAGTGCCTAATCATGATGTAAAATTTTAGTACCTACTTGACCATCATACATTAAACGTTGTTGTTATGGAAGTTAAAAGCACTTTAATTATGAAGCAAGTGTTTTATTACAAGAACTAATTACACGAATAAAAACCTTCTAGTCTAGTTACATGTCACTATTCTAGTAAAAAAAGTAAAAAAGTAAAACCTGATTCGCATTTTTAATAACGTAAATAATTTCTGATATTAATTTTCGTATTAACATTGTTAATTTTAAAATGACAAGTTGATTTTATACGAGAAATAAAAAAAATTTACATACATTAATTGCGTTTAATTCAAAATATTAATTAATTCACATAGTGTGAAGTAAAGGAAAGAAGTAAAAAGAAAATGAAATGAAGTAAAGAGAAAGAAAGTGAAGATTCTTAATATATTCACTCGGATCCTCATCATCACTACTCAATGAATAATAACATCGGTCCTCTTCGGAAATATCAAAACTTGCAGTTGCGATATCACTTCCATTACATACGGAACCCTCATCTTCAAGCAAGACTCCCACTTGACCGCTTGACGTGACCAATTAGGGTTACTAAAGTGGTAACGAACTCAATGAATCAACCTTAAATACTATGGAGGCTATACTTTACACTATAAGTTCTATTAATAGGGAGAAATATCCCTACTATTCAGCCCTAAATTATACAAGGGAGTTTTGTACCCCTTCAGGAGTTTGGTGTTGTAAAAGATTTAATGAACACCATTGTAGAGCTGTTAGCGTTAATTGCTCGTTTTGTACAACTATCAGTGCGCGAAAGTGTTTGTGGTAGCTTGCTTAGAACTTTAGAAGTTAATAGTAAATGTTAATTTCTTATATGGATCTTATAGTCGGAAGATTCGCTCAAAGCTATAACACAGAAGCTTTGGTCTGTATTGTAGGGATAATAATCTCTGCTCTAGGCGTTTAACGTCCACACATTGCTCTTATATACTTGCTTTGTCACTATAAGCGTTATATTTTATTACTAACACTCTTTTGTTGTCTCAAACTATAATTGCAGCTACTACTCTACCTTCATAACACTTTAGGTTATAAAGTAAGCTCTATTTGCAGCCATAATGTTTGTTGGGATGTTACAGTAAATCTACGTAAAAGAATACTAGCTTGTTAAGACACTCTAATCCTGTCTATTTCTTTGCCTTTATTATTTTTGTTGACTCTGAAAGACGAGAGACGATAAGCCTCGTCCGCATCACGATACTGAATATCCATTAACTCTCTATTAAAAAGGCGATTTGCTCACTCGCTCACTATAAAGCCGGGGCTTTACGACAGGCGTTGGCAATAAACAGGGGCATTTACATTACAAAGGAGGTCAAACGGGAGTAGCAATCAGACGACGAAACAACTTGAACGCATGTGACGAAACGTCGCACGCTGGATTGTGCCGGGATAATTATTAAGGGAAACTGCAAATTTCTCGTAAAGTAATTAAGTCGTTTTGACACAAACGAGCGCTAATGGAGAATGGGGTGGCGAGATAGGGAGCGGGGCGTTGGCGTCGCGGTGTTGCCTCTAATGGCACTACTAACTAACTAACTGTCACCGCAACGACTTGCCGTAAGGTGACTCGCGTACTACATTCTGGGAACTTACGTGTTTTCTACCGTCCAAGATAAAATATGTTTGCAAATTGAAATAATGTATTCCGATTCATATTCACATTACGTCAAGATCTTAATTGCAATGTGTACCTACACACAAATACTCAGTGTTTTGTTACTAATTGAATGGTAATAAGGCCGCGCTAATGATTCTCGGGCTAGCTGTTAATTTAGGGTTATGGAAATGCAAAACAGGAACAAGTGTGGCAAACTTTGCTACAATTATTACATGTTATAAATTCAGTAGTTGGTTTGAATAAACCAAGTGGATAGAATTAGGATTTTCGGATCGTTTAACTAAAGGATTTAAGTACAATTACAATAAATTAATGAAGGATTAATAGTGTAAGTTAACTATTATAAATAGTTAGTTATGTAACTATTTATGTATGTGTTTATGTTATGTATAAACACGCACTATGTAAAACTTTCATCTACTGTAATAAAAACGTATTTAAAACTAGCTGTAGTACAGATTCAAACTCGTTGTAGTTCGTTTTTTGAAAATCCTACAGGAAATCAACATTTTTCCAGGATTGAAAGTATCCTACCTATAGTTTAATCCAGGTCAATAGAAAACCGTAACCAAATCGGTTAGGCCGATTTAATTTAAGTAATTTAATTATTTTACTTTTGCTTTATATAAGTTTTTCTTTACATAATCACTTTTGATGCAATAACTTTCCTTTTCACTAACTACAAGAACAAAGATTAAACTAAAGGCACTCGAGAAAGTTCAAAAGCAAGCAGTAAAAATTAAATGCTTGTAAGCATAAACAAATTTTAAAGTTGCCACGAAAAGTCTCAGTCTGGTAAAAAAGCTTATTCGTGAGTTGCCTAACTAATTGCGAACAGCGTCGAAGAACTTTAACGTATTGGTATTTTTTAAATAAATGGTAAATGTAATCATCATTATTAACATTCTAAGGAGCTTGATTATTTATTATTGGAGATTGGAGATTTAAAAAAACTTAAGTTTTTTTTTTAAATCTCAATTTAAAAAATGCTTGACCTTTTAAACAATAATTTCATGTTTGACTTATTGTGCATCAAACATGTGTCAAAAGGAGTAAAAAAGAAGGCTGCTAAGGAAATTCTGATAAAAATAAATTGTAAATTATATCTTTCCATGTAAAGTGCTCAAAATTAATGTACAAAAATACGAAAAAATGTTTCGGATAGCTCGAGTAAAAAGTTATTCGACAGTAGATATACAGCAGGATAGACACAGACAGTCTGCTAGGGAGACGGGGAAGTTGGTATATTATGGATACACAATAACAGGTCCCTACCTACCCCAACCCCTCCCAGTTTTGTACGTCAACCCGACCGCATATTAGCTGTCAACGAGCAAAACCGATCGCAGAATACAGGAAAAAGTAAGAAAAAGTCGCAATAAACTGTCGTCGAAACGATTTGGTGAAACTTTATTTTCTTTGGCAACATATTTCGTACGATCCGTATCGAGTTATAACTAAACCAAAGTAAAATTTTGACAGAGACATTTTTTCAAAAAACTACATTATCCCACAATATTTACCATAACTTCGTATCGTTCTAAGGCTTTAAAATATATAAAACAGTTATTTCAATTAACATAGTAAAAACAAAATAAAATATAAACATTGCACGTTTAGTTCAAGTGCATTTATTACATTTGCATTTTTAATGTTTCGGTGAGTGAGTGAGTAAGGGGTCCGCTTAGTGTCCGCTTCCTTCCTAAGTCCTCCTATTCCTATTCCTAACTTCGAACCTTTATTCTTTATCCTACTATTCCTACTATAAGATCTGCAGCGCAAATGCGTAGGAAAACCTATGGCGTTGATTGTGTAAATAGGCGTCGG